>CM060844.1:75579628-76779628 GCA_030762175.1 Metallyticus violacea
ACAACAATATTATTGTACACAAATGTCATCTAGGTTGCATAATGCAAAGTTGTTATATTTTGTTGCATACTCCACTCCCTGGAGAGCTATTTTCTGTATGTGTATTGCACAAAATCATCGTTTCACCTAGTCATACTATGGAAATCTTACAGTCAGGAATAGGGGCGCCCTCAAATTACGGAGCAGTACATAACCCTATCAAAGAACTAGCTTCCACATTTTCTTGTTGTCATAAGTACCAAGACCTCCTTCATTGTAAATACTGGAAACAGATAAAGATGCTAACATACATTTAAATATGAAACCGCAATCGAGTAAGTTACATTATTTCCAAACTAGACGAGACTAAATCACTGAGTGTTGTATATCATTCACTACTTGCTGCCTATTCCATTTTGTTCGTTGTTTCAAATCTCATAATAGTACATTTTATATAATAATTGCATTGTTACGAATATCCCTAAAAGCACAAATTTCTGCCAAGTTAGCGTATGTTCTAAGAATTGCTTAAAACGTGGAAAAGTTCTAGAGAAGCAAAAACGTTTATATAGATATACAATAAATATTGCTTAGTGTTATTTTTAAGTTCTTTTAGTGTTTACTGATAAATAAGTTACAACTATTTTTGTCCTTTACAATGCCGTGTTGTGGTTTGTAATCAACGTCTTCTATTATCTACCATAGTTGCGTGCACAACTTTCGCAATATTGCAGCGATATTTTATAAAAAGGTAAAGGTGGCAATTAAATACATATAAGAATGTGGAGATAAATTTATAGGAAGGGTTTAATTTAATTGTTTTGGATTCTCAGGGATAATGTTATTTCTTCCTCTCCGATGATTGCTTTCCGCTGACTTATATTTTTGCCACGGCTGTTGAGACTCTGCTGCTGGATACTTTTATGGTCCTGTGGCCATAGGGGAAGGAATATATGGAGATGGATTAGATTTTTCGTTATGGGAGATGAAACACAATTTATTGTTCATAAACTATTCCACATAAAATTACTGCCGTTATTTTCTGGAAAATGTGTGCCACTTTCGCACTAACTATGGCGATCACTATGACGATTCTTAATTTGATAAAGACTGATCCTGAAATCAACCAATCCTGAGACGTAACTGAACTCAACTGATAAAGCTCTTTCATTTAATACTCTCCCACTGAACGGAACTGAACTGACCGTGTCTATCTTCCACACTTATAATGCCCCACACTGAATACTCTTCCAAAACTGACTACAGCTTTCCACTAACTGAACTGACAAAGCCCTTCCACTGATAATGCTCCACTGAATACTCTTGCAAAACTGACTACGGGCCGCAAAATTGCAAGACTAAATAAACATAGCCTACGTGACTTTTTACATGTAGATATCAACTGAAGCTGCTAGCTTCTCCCTTTGAAGAGGTTATCGGCCTGTCTTTTCATCTCTGTAGTAGCCTGCTATATGTTTCAATGTGCCTACCCTGCTTTACAATTCTCTAAGAGTATACAAATAAACATCTTATTCAAGGACTCTCCTTTAGAAATTTCTCCAGAAAACATCGGTTTGCTTGGGTCATCTTTACAAATATTGTTACAATAGACAACAGAAATTCCCACGTCAGATAATAGTTGGGGTAGCTTTCTGCACCCTGGTAAGAAAATAACATTTTACTCACAATAATTCAAAACTTATACAGGAAATAAAATGGCATTACACTCATGACTATAATAAGGAAGTTACATAAATTACTTGCTATAATTACTCTAATTAAATATGGAGGGGGCAGCTTATAAATACTGCTTCAGTATTCATGTACGGTCTGACAAAACTCTCCAAGACAGCAATTACAGTTTAGCGTTAATATATGGGATGAAATAATAATGGATACAACGTGTTCTTTTATTTTACCTGGAATATTGACAGCAATACTATAATGTAACGTTGTAACTTGTCAATTAAATGTTCTGTTGAAAGAAGTTCCATTAAACCTAATATGCCATATGTGGGGCACTACAGCGATTCTAGGCTAGTGATTCCCAAATAAATGGGTAGGTTTATGGGAATCAACATCCCGGCCTGTATGTTGTCGTCACTTTAATTCATTTCTACCCATATCAATAAACTTGTGGGCTGCATCATTCCACATG
Organism: Metallyticus violacea; assembly: GCA_030762175.1. Classification (NCBI taxonomy): domain Eukaryota; kingdom Metazoa; phylum Arthropoda; class Insecta; order Mantodea; family Metallyticidae; genus Metallyticus; species Metallyticus violacea. The sequence continues at coordinate 75,581,766 of CM060844.1, forward strand.
TTGAATCTTCTGATTTTCATATATTTAATCTTTCAAAAAATGCAATCCGCGGGAGGAAATCTGAGATGAGGAAAAATATAACCGCAGTACGAACATGACAAACGCAGACCTACAGACAGTATCTAAGTGGGGCGAAGACGTACATGCTATATTGAATAATATCATTGTCTAGCCAAAAATGTAGGAATAATCGAGTGTGTTTGAAACTGAAAAGAACCATACTATGAAATAAATGTCACATTATTTATTAAACACCACTCATATTTGTTTCATTACGTGCATTCCGCGATATTCCTGTAATTTCAGCTAAAATAAGGAACGTGTCAAGTAAAACATTCAGTTACATTTAAATATAAACACGGAGAGTTTGAAATATCAAAAATTCGTCTACAAAATGGTTACAAGTTTAAATATTTTCTCATAAGTGTTCTAAACTATTTTACATATTCATTTTATATTTCGTGTTCGGAGGAAAGTTGTTAAAATGTTTCAGTGCCATATAAAACATAATTTTTATGATACTCTGTTGATCTTGTATAAAATATGTTGCTGATATTTATGTAATATGGTGTATTATTATAACAAAGTTTATTAATTAAATATGTACTAACAGGCAGATTTTCAAATTTCTGCAAAGGTTCTACACGATTCTTAATATTTGCTACTTTCTTTACCTGAGAATTCTCTTTTTGGCTTGAATATTTCTATACGGTCTGGAAAATGTCCAAAAGGGTTAAGTGGAAGAAAGTTAGCGGAATCGGAGTACCGGGTTGTATATACAAAGCATGGCGAACTTAATTTATACGATGTTTCTTTAATTTTATTTTTTAACAAAGTATTTACATGTAAACCAAGAAATTCACTTGTTACTCCAACTAGAAGGCCGTGCTTGTTCTTAGACAGTCCAGGCAAAAGATAACTGGAAATATGTAAACAGACCCCCGCAAAATTTGTGCCTACAGCTTCCTGTTGATAATGTTTGGACTCCAATTTTGTTTGATGAGTTAACCTACATATCCTAAAAGTGACGGCAGGCTGGAAGACTTCCAGATATGCCCTCGTTACTTTGGTGAAGGATGCTAATTATCTCGGTCGAGGTGAGGAGAAATCAATACATGTCACTTCCCAACCTGCTTTTACGAAGCGGGGAACTACAGCAACGAATCATCCTGTAAATGAAGGTAATCTAATAGCTGCTCTCTGTGCCGAAGATGAAAGGATAAAGTTCGATATTTTAATAGAGACGGCATTTGAAAGAAGATGAGAAACTTTAGACCTGGAAGAACTGTATCATCATTTCGTACTCAGTCACGGAAGGATAGCCTTCGATTTCCAAAAATCTTAGCCAAATAGTCATTTTCATACTTATCATAATTAATGGAAGTAATAAACTTTATAAAAATAGGGCAAATAAACGCCCAAAAGAAGTAAATTGGTCATGATGGAATTAAGGAGGCTATCAGAAGAACTGCAATTAGATATTCTGCGTATACAGGAACCATATTGTGTAAACGGTAAACCAGCACACATATCGACAAATTTAGAACAGTAATAGATAAAGGAAACCCTATGGCAACAATAATAGTAATTAACTCGGAAATACAAGTGGTAAAAATAACGCAACTAAGTGATATACATAAAATTGCATAGAAATAGCATTAAAGGGGGAAATATTATGTTTTAGTAAATCAATATTTTCAGTTTAGCGAACGAATAGAACCATATATAAATAGAATAAGAGAAATAGAAAATGGTTATAAAAATTCTCCAGTAATATATATGGCGGATGCTAATGCAAATTCTCAATGGTGGAACAGCAACTACAAGGACAAAAGGGGAGAACTACTGGAGGAGGTAATAGCGGAGCTACAGCTAAATGTAGAGAACAAACCATGTAACCCACCAACTTACAGTAATAGAGCAGGAGCTACATCTAACATAGACTCACGTTGACAAATAAAAGAGCAAGCAAAATTGTTACAAACTGGAAAGTAGGTCAATCACTGACGTCAAGTGATCACAATATAATTTATTTCGAAATACATAATTAATACAAACCAAGAATAGAGATGGAATGAGAAAAAAGACCCTACAATATAAAGAAAGCTAACTGGGATAAACTAAAAACGGAATTTAAACTGCCAAAAATGTCTAAACCTCAAGATGACTGTAACAATAAAGCATTAGAACTAACCAAAGCCATCCAAAAAGCTATGATGTGCAGTATACCCAAAATTAATAAAAAACATAACACTTCACCAACATGTTGGAATGATAACCTATTAAAATTAAGAAGATAAGTTAGAAAAGCTATAAGAATTTACCAGAAATCTATTATTGCCTCAGAAAGAGAAAATAACTTAAATAAATATAGAGAAATTAGAAAAAAATACAAGGAAAATATACAAGAATATCGCCAAGCTGCATGGAAAAACTTCGTAGAGAAAAACCTTTCCAACAACATATGGGGTACACCTTACAAACTAATAATGGAGAAAGTAAAAACCCCGGAAATAATATCCACTTTGGATAAAGGGGAGAATAAAATGACTGTTAACTGGATAGACTCTATAAATTTTCTACTTCTAAAACTACTACCTAATGATATTGAAGAAAACGATAACTCAGAGCACAGAAAACTAAGAAAACAACTCATTACTGTAAAAATAGATGAAGGTGTTATTTTCCCCTGCCATGAAGATGAAATAAGAAAAACTATAAAGGAATTAAAGAAGAACAAATCACCAGGACCGGATGAAATAAAGTGGAAGTGCTGCAACAGTTGGAAGATCAGATTACAGGGTTTAATAACTGTCTATGGCAGGGAAGCGTGCCTTACTGCTGGAAGGAAGCGAATGTGATCATTTTAAACAAAGGGGCTGACAAAGATCCCACGCAACCGAAATCCTATAGGCCTATATGCTTATTAAATGTTTTGGGCAAAATCCAAGAAAAACTTTTGACCAAAAGAATACAAGAATATAGATCAATGATTGGTATGACCAGTAAACAGTTTGGGTTTAGAAAAGGCAAGTCTGCAGAGGATGCCATAATCGAGGCAATAGAAACTGCAAAAACAACTAATAAAAAATACGTAATAGCAATATTTTTCGATATTGCGGGGGCGTTTGATAATTTATGGTGGCCAGCACTGTTTCAAATTTTAAGGAAAAAGAAATATCCAAAATGTATCTATATTTTGTTAATAGATTATTGTAAAAATAGAAGAGTGTACATAAAGGGTGCAAACCAGATTATTACAAAGGATATTACCAAAGGATGTCCGCAGAGATCAATTTTAGAGCCCATATTAAGGGACATATTTTTGAAATCTCTAATAGAAAAATTAGAAGGATTAAACAGTATAAATGATATTATCGCATATGCAGATGACTTACTAATAATAATAGAAGGAAATAATAGAAAGAAAATTGAAAAGAGATCAAATATAACTGACCATGTAAACAATTGATGCATAAAAGCAAAATTAGCAATTGCTCCTCACAAATCAACATATATGTTTTTAAAAGGAAACTTAAACAGAAATCCGAGTATTAAAATTAACAATAAAAATATTAAGAGACAAGCAGTAAATAAATATTTAGGTATCTATTTGGATGAAAAACTGAATTTTAAGAAACATGTAGAAAACACAAGAACTAGAGCAGAAAAAGTTATGTTCAAGTTAGCCAATATTGGACAAAGATATTTCAATATACAAGCTAACGGAATAAAAAATATCATAATAGCATCTTTGCAGCCATATTAAACTATGGAGGAGTTTGGGGGGAAAAGGCATGCGAAGTACATTTTATACGTACTTTAAGGAGCTCCCAAAGAAAAATTTTATTGAGATGTACAGGGGCATTTTCCACTTCTCCAACAATGGGACTATTAGTAATAATGGGTATATGGCCAATTGATTATTTAGTTCGATTAAGATCAGCCTCTTATTGGCTTAAAAACAAAATAATTAAAAAATAATGAACATTGTTGGTAAAAAGTGTAGGAATAAAAAAGAGGTTAAAGATTCTTTATTACAAATATGGCAACGAGAATGGGATGAAATAAAAGAAGGTAGAAGAGTACATGAAATATTCCCATCCATAAAGGAAAGATTACAATTTAAGCATATTCATCCCTATAAGGGTTTAGTGCATTATGTAACAGGCCATGGTTCATATTGCTCATATTTGCAAAGATTTAAATTACAAACAAATAATACATGTACGGACTGTAACGTCATCGATACACCAGAACATGTCTCACTTGTAGCAGAGGAAAGACGACTACTTGCTGGGAAACACATCTGGAACATCATGAGAGACGAAGATGATTTTAGGGCATTGAACGAGCTAACAAATAAAATATCAAGCAAAATGGCAGAAGAGTATAAAAATGGCAAAAAACAAAGAAGAGAAAAAATCCAAAGGCCAGAAATGGTATATTCCCCTAGAAGATCCGAGAGAATCAGGAAAAGGCAAGAATGGTACTTACACCTAGAATTAGAAGAAGATAACACCCAATTCGAATCAGAAGAAGAGAACAGAATAGATAGAAGAAAGGAAAATGATAGTTCTAGGGCGGAAAGGAAGCAGGAAGAAGTAGACGGTAATCAAGAGAAGGGAAGAAGAGCGAGAAACTGCACTGTCAGCACATCATAGCTCCGGTACTCCATTGATGTCCAGGTTCTGATGCCAGGACTTCCATTGGGGAGCAGCATGGATACCGAGCGCTAGTAGAAATGAAGACATATATATTAAATAGGATAATAATTGTAAATTAAATAAGTTTAAAGGTAAAATGTAATCATTGCTATTGGATACCAGTTGCAATTGTAGATGCAATCATAAATTATAATAAAAAGCCGTAGTGCTGGATTCCAGTACCGGTATAGTGCATTGAAGATTTAATTTTGTTTAGTTATAGTTTTAGTTTTCTTAGTGTAGATCTTAAAATCTGTAGGATTTAAATTGTATTAAAAATATAAGTGGAATAAATAAATGAAATCTGGAGTATTACGTCCTGATGTAGTAACAAGATATCAGGATGTAAGTATTGCAGAATAAAAAAGAAATTAATACAGAAAAGGCGTTGTCATTTTCAATAATCATGAGACCTAGAACTCCCATGACTTTGTGAAAGATATTATGAAATAAGCATTTTAATATACGATTTAAGTACTGCTACTTTATTGTAAGTGATATTGATTTAAACTACACTATCCACTATACCTTCTGTGTAGCCAAGTTATCCTAAAACCCTCTATAGACAAATATGGACATGCTCCATTTGTTGCCTAATCGTCTCTAACTCCCATAAGACCAAGTGTTTAAGTTTATTCGTTTTACTCGATTGTCATTCTAAAACGTTTGTGATATACTGTTAAATAATATCTTCTGCGTCTGCTGATCTTCTTTTTTGCATTAGAAGGCCTAGGTCGGACAGAAAATGCATACTTTTGAAACTATGTCAGTTACAATTATGGCATTTTCGCGTGGTACAGCATTTAAAGTCAGCGGCCAATGACAGGTCCACCTGAACAGATCAAGGTTTGAAAGCAAGGTGTATTTCGTGATCGTACTCGAGTTGAGAGGTTGCCTTCCCCGAAGTAACCTTACAATTCTCTCCCAAGGGGTCCCATAATGTCCTTGAGGAGACTGTAGGATTTGCATCTTCTACAGGTTCTATGATCGTAGTCCCCTACAGCTTTGACCATCTCATTTAGGTGGTTCGGGATGATGTGCTCTCTCCCGTATGACATCTTTGATATACGGACACTGGGTGATCATGTAGGATGTGGGCTGGTCGGTACCATACATAATTCTTAGCGCCCGGTTCTGCAGGAACTCGATTCTACGGGTCGTGGTAACAGCCGTACAGAACATCACCGGTATTATGGCACGGTACACGCGCAGCTTTTGGGTCAAGTTCATGGATCGAGAGCTCAGCCGGAGAGCTGAATGCTCTTGCTGGACTTTAGCGAGCCCATGCTCCCAGAGGATCAGCAAGCGGTCCAGCGTTACTCCGAGGTATTTCGCACTACGGGACCCAGGGGATCCGCCTGCGATACAACACGAGGTCCCACTGATGCCTAGGACGTCCGAAGTCCGAAGTAGACTGGCAGACTGAGGTTAGTGCTCAGCCTGTGTGTGGTTGCTGCGTACTTACCCTGTGTTTGGGTTTAACCGCAAAGAAGGGATGGGGGTGTAGGTTGGTTTTGTTGTTTTGGGTGTGGGACGGAGGGATTGTGCTTATAAAAACTTAACCTTGATGTAGCGAGCGGATTTGACATCCTTAGATGTTGCTTGATATGTTCATGCTTCTTACTTTGTAACCAGCATGGACCTACCGCTGTTTGGTTTTTAGGTTTATGCTTTTTAGTTTTGATGGGGAGTTGGAATGTTTTTCCTGTTGCTAAGGCCTAGGATGTCTACTTTTAGCCAGGAACAGCAGGCACAACACAACGACATAAGGCCGAGAAGTGTGGCTGATGCTGGCGAGTCAATCACGAAGCTTAGTTGTCGGCAGATTCCGCCGTAAAGAGTGTCCATATTTGTCTATAGAGGGCTTTAAGTTTATCCTGCCTGCCAAAACACTTCTGTATCATAGGATTCAAAAACCAGACCATTGTCTGAAATGTCCTAGTTTCCAAAATTCTGCAAAATCTTTGACTCAGTCATACTGGTTTATATTACTACTACATTAAATTTAACACCTACAGTCTGTCCAGCTTTTACAGATTCTACTTTCCTACCCTTTCCCCTTTAGTTTGTGTATGTCTCGCCTCTGCGTCTTTTCTGCTGACAAACATTGTGAGTACTCGGTGTCTCTTTCACTCGACGTTACCAGTTGGAGCGAATACTAGTGCTGCAAACTGGCGAGCTGATGGAGGAATCTCTTGCTGTTAGTCTCCGTGTCCAAACGATGGCTGAGAGAGCCGAAGGTAGTACTACACAGCTATTTGATAGATAATAAAGCTTCAGAATGAACAGCGTAATAGCGCAGGCGGTTAGAGCGTTGTGTTTCACTTATAAAGATAGAATAGAGGGGTCAAATGCTATTTGATATTTTTTTAATGCGGGAGTTAAAGGAGATTTGCCACAATTACAATGATTTACTGGCTAAACCACTGACTCCACCGGTTTCTAGGATTTGCAGGAGGTTAGCCGACAGATGCAGCAAGAGATTCTTTACAGCAGCACGATTCGATCCAGCTTTTAACGCCAAGTATCTCTTTCTTTTCTTTGCTCTAGTGACAGTTGTGTCATTTTTCTCTGTACTTGTTTCCTTACTATAATTTAATTATTTGTCTTAATTAATGATGGGAACATGTAGCGAATTCAACAAATCATCCGTTCCTGCAACGCCATACTACGACAATGAATCAATATTGCATGTAAATAATAGTAGCTGAAATTAAGCTTTATCTAAAAAAACACCTTAGCATAAATAAATAAATAAATATTTTTAGAAACTTTACGGAGCCAATATTGACACATTGTCTCAATCGGTAAACGGTAACAATTTAATTTAATTCAAAATAAACTTTAATAATGCTAAATGCATAGAGCTTTGGTATAAACAATGGTATCTACAGAGATGACATTGTTTAAGTTTGTTGTATGTACACCTCAGATACGCTGTTTGATACAGAAGATAAATTATCTGGCACATCTGAATCTTTAACTTTATCTGAGTCACCAAACTCAGAATTATTGTTTGGAAGGCATTGTTATAATACGAGATGGTATCCACAATATTCGGGACTGGTGCTGCCATCTCGACAGTAGTTGCAGTAGGGTTTTGTACCGCTAGATGGCAACTCTACCACATCTGATAAGTGTTTAAAGTTTCATGCAGCTGGGTAGATGTGTTGAGATTCTATAGTACTTTTCATGATACTCAGTGCGTAGTTTGTGGCAATTTTGCGATGGATCCAAGATTAGAACAGAAAGTGTGCATCAAATTCTGTGCAAATCTCGGGAAAAATGCCACGGAAATCCTCGCAATGATTCAACAAGTATTTGGGGGACAAAGTATGAGCCGTACACGTGTGTTTGAGTGGTTTTCTCAGTTCAGGGCCGGCCGTACAGCTATTGAAGACGATGCTCACAACGGTAAAATGAATGAGTAGTGTTTAACGCCCGTTTTTGCTACAGAGGCCCCACAGGTGATGGACACTGGGGATACATGAAATGAAATGATATATTGGGAAATGATTTATTTTTAAGGAAGGAAACGTTCCAGGCCTAAGTTTAGGGTACCTCCCCGGTATTTGCCATTTATGAGGACTGAGGAAAACCTGAAAAAAAAACCCAGTCAGAGAGGACGGTCCTGGCGAGATTCAAACCCCAGACCTCCCGCTCACGAGTCCGCGATTTAACCACCTCGGCCACCCGTGGCAGTCACATCGATAGGCCCATCAGCTGCACAACGCCTGACATTGTTGCCAAAGTTCAACACCTCATTCGTGAGGATCGACGTCGAAACAATGAGGAACTTGTTCATAAAGAGGGAATTGGTTATGGGAATTTTAACTGATGAGTTGGGCATGCACCGTGTCGCCGCAAAATTAGTGCCAAGAATCCTGACTGCTGATCAGAAGGCGCAGCGTGTTGAAGTTTGCACGGAGCTTCGTCAGACCGTATCCGATGACCCAAGCTTCTTGTCGAGGGTCATCACCGGCGACGAGAACTGGATGTACGCTTATGACCCGGAGACAAAACAACGATCCTCCCAGTGGAAGAGCCCGAACTCATCAAGACCAAAAATAGCGAGACAAGTCAAGAGCAAAGTCATGAGCATGCTCCTACTTTTTTTATATACCAAGGGGATTGTGCACAAAGAATTCGTTCCACCAAATCAAACATGAATTCCACGTAATACTGACATTTTGCGACGGCTCCGTGAAAATGTGCGGGAACGATGGCCTTAACTTTGGCGACAAGGAAACTGACTGTTGCATCAGATAATGCGCTCTGTCACAATTCCTTGTTCACCAGGACCTTTTTGACGAAAAGCAACATGGCGGTTGTCCCCCACCCACTGTACTCGCCTGATTTGACACCCTTCGACTTCACTCTATTCCCCAAACTGAAAATTAAGTTGAAAGGACGTCGGTTCGACACAATTGAGAGGATTCAAGAAGAAAGCTGTCTGTGCTAAACACCCTCAAAGAACTTGACTTCCAAGATGCACTTGGAAAATGCACAATCGCTGGAACCGGTGTTTACGTATGGAAGGGAACTACTTCGAGGGCGGTCACTAGTTTCAAAGTAAGTTTTTGTCCATAAGGCAGCACCAGTCCCGAATATTCTGGATACCACCTCGTATATCAACATTTTTTCGCACTAGTTGTGAAAGCACTAACTTCTTTTAGGCAACCATCTTGAAATGGATAGCATTATTTACGTGAAATTGGGGGTAGATGACATAACTTTGAACTTAAAATTTTCTTTGTAAAACCGTTTAATGCTCTCTAGGAGCATTAAGTGCAATTAAAATCTCAATTTTGGGAAAAATGTCAGTTACCATTATTTACACCCGAACGCCTCAATATCATGGAAAACTTTGGTTTGGCATTCCTCACTTTATAATGGCATTAAAACGTACAAATGATATGTCCAAGCCAGAGGGGGCAGGAGTGCAGTTGCTCCCATTAGTCAAGTAAATAAAAAAAAATATTTAACTAAAAGTGGTAAAAGACAGAAAATGAGGACAGGGGCGCTAATATGTGACAAGATGTATCGTTTTAATTAAACAGTTACTGTATCATTGCCATATTATGATACATAAGCATTACAATGCACAATAAATATGAAAGAAAATTTAAAAGCAAAAGCCACCTACAAGTCAAGCGTTGCTGTATACACGTAAAGGATATCTAATATAAATTTGATTAGGTATCGAAGAATGAGATTTTCTGGCATGGCATTAATAATAATTTTTTTTTATGCATTACACATTTTACAGATATTTTTCGACTGAAAGCAAAAATGTTTAACAAAAACGCTTAGAAAAAGATATGTGATCAATGAACGTTTTTAAATGTCCAGTATATAATTATTTAAACAAGAATATTTTCTTCAAATTATAGCAAATTTTTTCATTCGTTAATAGTGTGTTAATATTGCTACAACGCGCTACAAGACAGAGCATAAATATAATTTTTAAAAAAAAAAATTCGGGTCCAGGAAGATAAACCAGTCAGACGTAGACATAACGTAGGCCACTTTAATCAACAACAACGAAATAAGTCAACTTACCTCTGGCGGATAATTTCTTGGTGTTGATGATCTTGGCTGCAAACTCTAAGCCTGTAGATTTTTGTACACATCTTCGCACCACTGAGAAAGCACCCCTGAAAACAAAAAGTTCATCGTTAGTAATTGCAGCTTGAAGGTAATAGCACAGTTCGATGTTTCTGAAATTAACGGTTATGGATGGATTTAACATTTTCAGCCAAACTAATAATATTAAAGTATTTCCTCTTCTACAAGTAATATGGTAATATCATATACATATGATAGGGTAGGTTCGTAAGTTTCCGGCCTCGCCGATAAGGATTGTCGCCTTCACAAAACTTTATCTGTTAAGTAAATAATTACAGCTGTAACTTAGGCTCCACTGCGTTCAGTTGTTCAGATATAATTGCATCAAGAAGGATATGCGTAGGAGATTATGACATTTTCAAAATGGAGTATCGAGCTGTTATTAAGTTCATCACATAAGAAAGACATACTACAAATGAAATTAAACAGCGATTGGACGGTGTATATGGGGAAGCATCCACCTCATATTCTACCGTAAAAGAATGGGCCAAACTTCTTCGAATGGGTCGAGAAAGCATTGAAGACGAAGAGCTTGCAGGTCGGTTCTTGGAAGTGCTCACTCCTGGAAACATCGCTCTTGTGGAAGGAGAAATTATTGAAGATCGGCGGCTCAAAGTTACAGAAGCAGCATCAAGGCAGGCCCTTTCTAGAACAACAGTCCTTCAAATTATTCATGCCATTTAAGCATGAATAAGGTTAGTGCCTAGATTTCCTTCCTCAGTTCAAAAGCAGCAACGAGCCATCTGTTGTCACTCATTTTTGAGTTCTGCCTTGGCAACGAGGACGAAGTTCTGCAAACCAGTGTTACAGGAGATGAAACTGTGATCCTCTACTATGATTCCTTGCCCAAAAGAGAACCAATGGAGTGGCGTTAACCTTGCGAAGCACCGCCTCTAAAGGCTAAGGTCACTCAGTCAACCAAGAAGATCATGGCCACAATCTTTTGGGACTGTGAAGGAATACTCTTCATTGACTTCAAGGAGAGGAACACAACAGTAAATGGTTGGCACTACGCTGGCCTACTGCACAGACTACGTGCTTCCATCAAAGAGAAAAGGCGAGGAAAGCTGAGTGGTGGTGTGCGCCTTCTTCACGACAATGCGCCTGTGCACACAATTCCTATTGCAAAGGAAGCTATGAAGAAATGTGACTTCAAGGAGATCGACCATCCACCCTACAGCCCGTAATTAGCTCCCAGTGACTGTTCCTCTTGTCAAAACTCCAGAACGACCTTCGGGGAAGAAAATTTAAGTGCGACGAAGAAGTGATGAATGGTGTACGCCCATTTTGCACACAAGACTTCTGATTATTTTTGGGGGGAGGGGATTGAAATGTTACTTCAAAGATGTGAGAAGTGTATTGCAATAAAGAGTAGCTATATTGAAAAAAGAAATATTGTGCTTGTCTTTATCATACCTAGAAAAAGGTAGGCCGGAAATTTGTCTATCTACCGTCGTAGGTGTGTGTTTGTCTATAAAAAGGAAAACCCAAACTGAAAATGAAAACTAACCGCAAAAAATATTTTGTTAAACAGAACCGAATATCAAAATGACACTTCGGAAGACAATACAACTAAGAGTTCGTGCAAACAAAACATGAAATTAAATTAAAAGTCTCTGATGTCGTATTTAGGGCAAATGGGGGTGACTTAAAGTAGCCCCTGTGATGAGCTATTCCAAGTGGAAAGATTATGAAAACCCAATTCTGCTGGTACTAACAAAATCAATAAACACAAGCACGCAAGCATTATGTCCTTGGTAAAGTCGATAATATGCGACTATTGGTTTTCCTTGTCCATTGACTGCCAGCCTCCTCCGTGAGTATTGCCCTAGATTCTTACCACCCACTCCATAACCACATCATCCCCCTATAAGGAAGTGCTCTTTTCAGTTCAGTTTCCACGACACATAAATGTATAGCACGTAACCAGGAAAGTAGAGCTCTTCTACTAACACATAGCTAATAGGTATCTAAAAGCGTGCAAGTAAACTAAACATTTAAATTATATTTTTGCTGATCATTCACAACTATGTTTAAAACAAATGTAGACCACAAACTAGAACGGTATCATCCTTAAAGGCATTCAGTACGTTATATTGTGATCAGCAGATGTTTTCACAGACTCATATTTCGAACAAATTCCATATTAAAGGTACAAAGGAAAAACAATGCATGTCCAATTTTTACTTTTTTACAGGAATGTAATTTGAGGTTTAAAATGCTACAAAATTAAGCCAACTAGAAATGTCTTTTACTAGAACAATTCTTAAGGTAGTTTTCTAAAATACCCTTCTTTTGAAATCAGAGTCATGTGTTATTTGGTCAGGTTAATTAACAATAAATAATCAAAGTGCACATACTTGTAGATAAAAACAATCAAAGTCCATTAACTAACTATACATAGATAATTGCTGAGGAAAATATAAACATTAATAAAACATTCTTAAAAAAATCATTCAATTCAAAATTATTCATTGTCTATAACAGGTAACCTTGAAAAATAGAGCTGAGTATTTTCGGAACATATTTTCTTCTACGTCATCATATTTTGCCTTGGAAAGTGGAGTTGAAAATAGGAAGGGGCAGGTTGCATATCAGACTGTGTACGGCACATTTTGTCAATAATAACATGGGATTCCCAAAAAAGTCATTGTAAGTTTTCGACTAGTTGTAGTTCTAGAAAAGGTTTTGTCAGCTACAAATTCTTGTATTTTTCTTATCTTCATTGGCCATGTCTTTCTTTATTAAGAAATGAAGACCAAGATTTAAAATATCCCGGGAACACTCGATGATATTGGAGCGAGATGGTTTCATGTGGCATGTTCTGATGTGTTCAATCGAATCGCTGGGTGTTTCAGCATGGGTTTTTCAATTTATTTAACCCATATCTTTGTCACATTACATATAACTGTGGACTCTGACAGGAAAACTCAGGAAATTTTGCATGGGGCACGAATCACACACACACACACACACACACACACACACACACACACACACACACAAATTGTAAATTTCGAATTGAAGAGTATGTATGTGTACTCTGTATGTTTTTATTACCAAGTAAATTGATTTCACGGATTAACAAATCGCGTTCCTGTTTAGCAATTTTCACTAAACACTGTTTTCTACATTTGCAATCTTCACTGTGAACGTTGTTCATTATCTAGCACCACTAAGTCCTACTATGTTTAGATCCTTTCTTTGGGCTATTCTGATGAACTGTGATATTTTCATCAATTAATTCCAAGTCGAAATTTAATCTGCCTGTTTACACACAACAGTAGCACAGCCTTGCCTGATCAACAATGCAGTCATATAACAGCTGTAAAATATAAGCAACAACGAGTAGGTGTAGGTTAAGCTGACCAACATTAAATCAGACTCTTCTGAAGTAATACAAAATTACAATCATTTAATGTATGTGGACTCTGTTTTTTCCCTGGACACTATTTTTTCTATACTGATTTTTATAAACCACATGTGGTTTTTCCCCGTATGAATGTGTTGCAATGTAGTACTGCATATCTACTATGCATTGGCACCAAAATCTCAAATTTCACTGAATTGATTGTTTTCCCCCTGTACCCTTCATATTGTTTATAGACTCACATCAACCATTTAGAATTTAAAATTTCTCTCAGAATATTGACTGATTCCTATCAACACGGAATAAGATAATTACATTATGCAGAGACAAAACCTTTATTTCAAAATGTTATCGTAAAAAGCATTGAATTGTATAGTTTCAGAAAATTCTTAAAGGTATATACGATATATAAAAAGTACGTAAGTATTGCGGTTTGAAAGTAGACCTTACAATTCAATATAATGTATGAACAATACGAGCCAGGAAATCTTACAAAAGGAAGGAAATAGGACGGAAGTTATATCAAACACCAGTTATTAACTACAAACTTAGATTAGCCAGTTATTCTTTGGTTAGTCCTTAATTGCGAATTTCGTCAGTCTCGGAGCTAGTCCTGCTTTTTAATGATCCCTCAAAGAAATGTTCATATACCATACGGAGAAGACTGATCACAATTTACCATAGAATTATGAAATCAGAAGATACAGAAAAGGTCATCATGCAGATTTGGTCTCTGTTTTTTATTTATTTATTTTTCTTCTTTCATTTACCGTGGCACTACGACCTGAAGTTCTACTGTTCCACATGAAGGATGATATATAGATTATAACTTGGCTGACTGAATCCGAAAAGCCAAATGGTCACTTGTGACATGTAGACGCTTTATCGGTAGGTCATGGGAGCCGAAAACGCTACACTTTTCAAATCTGCAAAGACTTGACAGGGACTGTGCCCCAACTGTTGCACTAGAGATTCTGTTTGGTCTAATACCGCAGGATATATTCCTCAAAGCGGAAGGAACACTCGCAGTTTATAGATTAGTACATGCAGGAGGGTGGAGGAATGAATCACTACAAGTTGATCCAGATGGTTTCTCCAAGCAGTATAGAGAGAAACGCTGGTAGTTGAACGTAAACATCTCCTGTATGTACCTTGTCAACGAGTATTTTTATAGCTCACTGAGGGTAGACGTCCTCGAAAAGGAATTCACCTGACTGAAAGCAGATGTTTGCATCAAGTCGGTACGAAACCTTCAAGCCCTTTTTGGTTGGGGAGTAGCTGTCGAATACACCAACTACGCAGTGACAATGTCAAAACTAAGGAAAAGAGAGTGTGTGTTAGACCAACTATGAAGCAGAACACTCAGTACAGATAACACCTGAAGTAGCTGTTTACTCTACGTAAAAGTCTCGACCGACCGCAGCATTTGCCATCGCAGAAACTCCTCATTGAAGCCGATTTGGACTCTGCGATGCTGCAAATAAAGACAACTTTTGCGCCCACTGCCTCATTGTTACCAACGACGGAATTGCAGATAGGGGAGGTGATTCTGTGTCTCACAGAAGTACTGGGTTAATTGCTGAAACATGAATGCGTGCCTTCATTAGTTCTAAATGATACCGATCAACGCTAAGGTGTGTCCCTTCAGATTCTGGCTTGTTCAGTGGTTTCCAATGGAATAGATTGGCCGTTGAAAACTGGCGTAGTGGCCAGGAGTGCTAGTTTCCAAACAACACCGGTCATGCATACAAACCTCAAAGGTGTGACAGACTAAAAGCTAAATCTGGTGGAAAGATTGACCACATTTTGTAACATTGTCATCAACAAAGAATTTCTTTTGTGAGGTCTTATGAATCATTCAGGTTTCACTTTAAACAAAGAGGTTAGACGATAAGAACGATGGTAGTTCGTCAGGATTTAGCAGCAAGTGAACTGAGAAACGATCCTCAGCTATTCTAGACTGCAGCGGCGCAGCAGCAACACATTTCAGTAAACACGACTCTCCATCAGCGACGATGTGTTTAAGAGCACAGGCTCCCTATAAAACTGCGGGAAGCCTTTGATCTCCTGCAGTTGCCCCATGGGTGGTATTTTCTGCCGATAGTCTTGTGTGAAAACGGACTAATGAAAGACGCAGAGAGTTAATTTCACATCCTTGCTCTGATCTTGATGATGGGAGGGCAAATCCAATTGCCTAGCGAACTGCGAGGAAACGCGAGACAGGGTTTATGTGCAGCTATAACATTAACGTCGCTTCCCATCGCATTTCTCACAATTTGCATCCTACTGATATGGGGATAGCCAGACCCTACCCTCGCCTGTCACAGCGAGTAAAGTGGAGGCCGTATTTCCCTCCAATTCAGTTACAGGGATAAAAGCAAACTGTGCGAGAAGCGAGTCAGTGTTCGGCTCCATCAGCTTCATTAGCAGATTCTGCTTTCGTCAGGAATTCTTTTTCCGTCCTTTCTATTCTTTTAGCTTTATTTGATCTTGCTGCTTTTTCGCCCTGTTCTTTTTTCGTCACCAGCTGTAGCACTTGTAATGAAAAAAGTTTTGTAGTTTATCCAAAGGCTTCTCTGGTCGGCTTTCATTTCATAACACTTTGTCATTTTGGTCCTCCCTAATTATGTCGTTATTTTTCTGTTCTTGCTTTCTTCTTCATCTGTATCTACAGATACGCTAGGCTCGCACACTCCATTCCTGGGCGACCCAAGTTTTTGGATTGAACATCTTTACGGAGTTTTTCCTCAATTCTGGGCCTTGAATACTACAAATACTGTGCAATATTATTAATTAAACATAATTATTGTCCCAAAACTTAACACCCTAATTAATAAGCATGTGTATCGTCAATGTTTGTTCATTGAATACAAAAATCATTTTATATGCTTCAGTAATGGAGAACTCAATTTGTAGCATTTTTATATTATTTGAAGTAATATGACTATTCATTTATACGAGTGATCAAATAAATACGAGGATGTCAGAATGTATACACACTTTCACAGTAGATATCTATTTAATATATTTCAAAGTTTTACCGAAAAACAACATTAATATGTAGTATGATAGCGTTGCTACGTGACAGGTAAATCAACAATGAACAAATGAAGCCAACAAGATTGTCGCATGATGTTCTGTAAACAGATGTGACTCACATTACATTATGCTAGCGTTGATACAACAAAATGGATCCAAGATTATCGTTTGAACAGCGGAAAGCAATTTTGAAGTGGTATTGAAAAGTCGAGAATGCTGTTGAAGTTCAAAGGCAATGGAGACTTGTGTACAGAACAGAACCGCCAACGCGAGTAACAATTGCACGCATTGGAGACAAATTGAGACTCATGGCGATGATCCCAAAGACAGATCTCGGTGACCTCGCACAGCAACAAGCCCGGTGTCCTCGGCTATGGTTTTGGAATGTTTTGAGCACTCACTGCAGAAATCTACAAAGCAATGTGTACGTGAGACTGGGATTAGCAGAACCAGCGTACGTCGTATTATTAGAACAGCAAAGTTGAAAGTTTTCATCCCAAGACTTTTGCATACATTAAATGAAGATGACCCTAATCGGAGAATGCAGCACTGTGAGTGGTTTCGGAATATGGGCAAGAGGATGAGGCCTTGATAGGGAATGCTGTTTGGTACGATGAGGCACAATTTAAGTTGAACGGAACAGTTAACGGCATAACTGTGTATATTGGTGTGCAAACGATCCACCAGTTATTTTGGAAAAGACTTAATTTACATGGGATTAATGATTGATGTGGGTTGTCATCGAGGGTCTATTTGGATCCTTCTTTCTTTGGAGAAACAATAACTGGCCCAGTGTACCTGAATATGATACGCACATCCGTCTTACCGCCACGGGTGGCCGTGGTCGTTAAGGCGCGAATTCGTGAGCGGGATGACTGGAATCCTCCAGGACCGTCCTCCCTGGCTGAGATTTTTTCCAGACTTTCCTAAGTCCTCATAACTGGTAAATGCCGGGGAAATACCCTAAACTTAGGCCTGGAACATTTACTTCCTTAAAAAAAAAATCCGTTCCCAATATATCATTTCATCTCATGTATCATCAGTGTTCACCGCCAGGTGCCCTCAGTAGTAAAACGGGAGTTAAACACTATTAAAAAAATAAATCCTCTTATCCGCTATTCATACACTATGGTAATGAGAAATTTTACGTCCAACAGGATAGTGCACCACCACATTACCACCGAAATGTGCTTGCGTACCTTGACGACCGCGTTCTCCGGATCTAACTCCGTTGGACCTCTACCTATAGCGAACTCTTAAGGATGCTGTATACCGTACAAAACCAGCTACATTGGCAGCACTTCGGGAAGAAATTGAAACACGTGCTGCAATTGCTGAGGACACTTTCGCAAACGTTGCTCAATCAGTAGTTCAACGTACTCAGAAGTGTATCGACGTCGATGGTGGACATTTTGAACAACTGTTGTAACTGTAAAAGTGTAAGATAATTAATGCTCGTTTTCTGTTTGTGTGAATTCAGTTTTGTTATGTTGACACAGTTTTTTCTTTGCTTGAAGTGTGTATACATTTTTTATACCCTTTGTATATACAGCAAGTATTGTTTATCGGATTAACTGCAATGTCAAACAGATGAACTCCGAATTTTACTTTGTGTTAAAATAATTAATTTTGAAAGTGCTATGTTATGATATAAATGCTCATATAGTAACGTTTTCAGTTTCACGTAATAGATATACACACTTGAGTGTGTATAACTACTTCAAACTCTAATAAGCTGTTGTTAAGACAAAGAACAAAAAGAAGCAGTTTCCTTTGATCTGTTTCAGAAGTTTGCTTCGATGCTTTTCATGTTGTGTTCAAGAAAATAATTAACAGTTTTCTGCGCCACTTCTAAATACCCTTTCATTTAGGATTACTCTTTGTCCTGTTTTTCAGATTTGCACCTTCCTTCTTCTATTCTGTCTATATTACATGCTTTCTTTTCTTACTTTATCAACATTGATGAATATTCAAATAGAGCACGAAAATGTCTTAAGCATTCCTTTTTTAAAACTTGAAGCATGTAAAAACTACCAAAAATGTGTTTTAAGAATGACGCATATACTGTAGAATTTTATGATACAGCCTCTCAATATGTATATGAAAAGAAAAAAAATAAAAGCTAAGTAAATAAGAATGATGTTAGATTAACTATTTTATTCAAACGGAGAAATGTTTGAATTTCAGATTTTAAATACTTTATATTTCTTTTGTGGGTTTGTGATTTGTAGCATATAATTTACATTGCATTTTATTAATGTGCTGTTATCACTCATGTAGTTTACCGTTTCTAACAAATATAATAACTTATTATAGTCATCCGTACACGTATTTACGAAAAAAGTATAGCAAAGAGGAAAAAATAATATTTGCGTAATATTATGAAGTAAATATAGAAAATTATGCACTTTTCAAGGTTATTTTTATGTTTTACTTACTCATAAAGATACTACAGAGATGGTTTTGGTAAATCGTTAAGTGCAACTGTTTCATACAGTGTCAATCTCTTCACCTAACAGTTACAGGTAGGTCCATAAGTTCCGGTTTGTTGCCTTCACAAAATTCTTATCTGGTGTCATACCTTACCTTTAAGTAAATAATTGCAGCTTTAACTTCCGCTCCGCTATTTTTAATTGTTCACATATAGTTGCATAAAGAAGACTATATGTACAAGATTGTGACATGTTCAAAATGCAGTATCGAACTGTTATTAAATTCTTCACAAAAGAAGGAATTACTCCAATTGAAATTAAACGGCGATTGGACGGTGTATATCATATTCTACCGTAAAATAAGGGACTAACCTTTTTCGAATGGGTCGAGAAAGCATTGAAGACGAAGCGTGCAGGTCGGCCCTTGGAGATGCTCACTCCTGCAAATCTTGTGGAAGAGGAAATTATGGAAGACTGACGGCTCAAAGTTACAGAAATAACAGAAAGTTGGACTTTTCTAAAACGACAGTCCTTCGAATTATCCATGAACATTTAAACATGAATAAGGTTAGTGTCTCAGTCCAAAAGCAGCAACGAGTCATCTGTTGTCAGGCATTTTTGGAACTCTGACAGCATTGGCAGCGAGAGAGAATTTCTGCTAACCATTGTTACAGGAGATGAAACTATGGTTCTCTACTATGATCCCTTGTCCATAAATGAATCAATGGAGCGGCGCAAACCTGCCGACGCACCGCCTCTAAAGGCCAAAGTCACTCAAGTCAACCAAGAAGAGAATAGCCACAATCTTTTCGGACTATGAAGGAATTATTAATCTCAAGGAGAGGAACACCACAGTAAATGGGGAGTACTATGCTGGCCTACTGCACAGGCTACGTGCTTCCATTAAAGAGAAAAGGCGAGGAAAGCTGAGTGGTGATGTGTGGCTTCTTCACGACAACGCGCCTGTGCACACAGCTCTTGTTGCAAAGGAAGCAGTGAAGAAATCAAACATCCACCTTATAGCCCAGATCAAGCTCCAGTGACTACTTCCTCTTCTCAAAACTCAAGGAGGATCTTCGAGGAAGGTAATTTAAGTATGACGAAGAAGTGGTGGATGCTTTTTATGTCCATTTTGCAGACAAAACTTCTGATTATTTTTGTGGGAGAGGGGGTTGAATTGTCAATTCAAAGATGTGAGAAGTGTATTGCAATAAAGAATAACTATATTCAAAAGTAAAATATAGATTTTGTCTTAATCATACCTAGAAAGTGGTTAGGCCGGAAACTTATGGACCTACCTTCGTAGAATGGTGGATTTTATAGGGGAAATCGCTGTCAAACCGTTTGCTATTTGTGGCACTGCAACCGATAAGAGAAAATCTATCGTGTTTCTGTTATTATCACGTTATTTATTTCCTCTTTACAAGGTTACCGGCGTTGTTGAACCCACACACCTAGCGCTATATAAATAGTGCATTTCTTTGTAAAAATATCTGAATCACAATAAGTATTTCTATAAATAAATGGGATAATAATTAAGTTATTACAATGAAAGGCTTATTTTAATTTACATCGCCCAAATGAAAATATGCTGGCAGGCTGAATCTAAATAAACCTGGGTGGTATTGTGAAGTATCTATCTATCGGATCATCAAATTTATTTAACAGATAAGGTATGACACCAGATAAGGATTTTGTGAAGGCGATAATCCTTATCGGCGAGGCCGGAAACTTATGGATCTACCCGTGTATGTTATTGTAGTTACAATAGTCTTATATTTACTGTTATTTTAATAAAGAAGGTGTGTAGTTTTCAATGTTCATGTTGCATTAAGCACCGATCTCCCAAAAATTCTAAGACAATGATATATTGCAGGCTAAATAAGCACTAAATCGAGCTTTAAATTTTGCCAATCACAAATGTTTTGGGTAGTACAACTGATGTGTTTGATCAAATAAAGATGTATCGCTTTTGTTGCTGTTGCTACATCATCCTGTGTAATTTACCCAATGGATGATCTTGAAATTAAAAGAAGCCGTAATGCAAAATATATAAGAGAGTATGAGAGAGACGAAAAAAATAGTAAATAATGCAGAGTCAGTTCAAAATGATATGAGGGAATAAGGAAACTTTAAATAATAATTTAAAAAAGCAGGCGATGACCAATATCTTGAAATCTTATGAACTATTTTTCTAGCAATAATCTTAATTTGAATGCTTTCCGTTTATGGAAGAAACATTTAATTTAAGGATGATGTCTTGAAACGTATAAACTTGCTTTTATATTTTATTTCCCTTACGAAAGACCTAGTTGAACTATAATAAATTCCATATATACATATAAGCTAAATATTCTGTGTTACTGGGAACATGTAATTAAATTATATTGCAGAGTTTCTCTGTAATACCTAAAAACAGGCCCTTTTTTATTCAAGGTATGTGTACGCCAACAAATTCAGAAATGGGTTACTTTTCATTTCTACCAAAATTACCTGTCGTACGCAGTCTTAGAAAGCGGCGTTAATGCCGTATCTTCTCAATGAAGTCCTCATTCAGTATTGGTGGCGTAGTGGTAACTATACTTGCCTCCTAAACCCAAGGTTGCGGGATCAAACCCGGCAAGGATCGATGGATTTTTTCGGCCTAAAATCCTAAGTATGGCTTTCTTCGGAATGGAAGTAAAGTCATGAGTTCCGTGTCGTACATTTACGGCACGATAAAGAACCTCAAGCCTGAAAAAAGAGGCCTCTGATCAAAATTTACCGGCCGTTTCACGCCTTGAATTGAATGGGACGCTGATGACCTGAGATGTTAAAGAGCCTCCGTAAATAAACCAAATCAAAAAGAAATATAAAAAAGAAAGAAAGAAAAACTGAAGTCCTCTATGATGACGACACCCGTTCCACGAAGATATCTGCCGCTGTCTTTTACAAGCTGTTCTTTAATTTTTATAGGGCATCAGGTCTGTTATTACCAGCTCTCGATGTCACGTTTCGTGTCTTATTCCTAATTGAAATAACTGTCTTGCATTCTTATTTTCCGTCCGTGGTCAGTTCTTCCTACGACACATATGATTAACTTGTTTCTTCTTGTGACTGGTTTTCATGTTGTCAGTTTAGTCTCCAGCATTTCACACCATGTTTCCAATACTCGGATGCGATGTAGCGACTTCTTAAAGTCTTCCACTACCGAATTAACCTTCAAAATCAGTTCTTCATTTGTTACCCGTTAACTGGAAAACATTTCTTAAGTTCCTTCTTCAGCTCCTTCAAAACTTTTCCAATGTAGCCATTGGCACATCTGCTACTGGCTGCGGAACACAAGGACAGAATAAAAGATACGTCCGTACTCTGCCACGGTCAGGTAGCAACTGCGAATCGCGCTAATTGTTGAATTTTCCTAGTTAAAGTGCTCAAAACTAGAACAAATTTATTTAAAAGCATTTGTAAGTAATGTAATATGTTTCAATTCATATATCGTTCTTCAATTTTTTTATTTATTATTATTATTATTATTATTATTTTGTATTATTATTTGTTCCTCTTTCAAATTGTGTATCATATTTAAGCATGTACAGTCTGCGACCCATTTGTAATGTGTATATTACAGTAATATATATACACCTTCACATGCCAACCTTAGAGGCCTATAAAACACATTGTGATACCGCTAAATGCCCAGTAAGAGGAAGATGTCACGCGATACTCTACCACTATTCTCTTTAGCAAGAATTCTAAATGAATGATTAAATCCTCAATTTTCAGTTCACACTAAACTGTATATCGTGCAACCGAATTATAGTGGGTGGAATATTTTGTTATCGACCGTGATTTATAATTATTTATTTAATCCGACAATTAGATTTCTGTCTTGCCTCGGCTCTTGAAGTCATGAATTCGATGCTTCCCATTTCTCTGGTTCCAATGCAGAGGATAGGGGCCTCAGGGGAATTTGACCGCCACGGGTCGCCGAGATCGTTAAGGTGCGGACTCGTAAGCGGGAGGTCCAGGGTTCGAATCCCGTCAGAACCGTCCCCCCTGACTGAGGTTTTTTCCAGGTTTTCCTCATCCTCATAAAAGGCAAATGCCGGGGAGGTACCCTAAACTTAACGTTTCCTTCCTTAAAAAAAATCCTTTCCCAATATATCATTTCATCTTATATGTCACCAGTGTCACCGCCTATGGTGCCTCAGCAGTAAAAACGGGCTTTAAACACTAATCAAAAAGGGGGGAGGATTTAGACTGTTTATTTTGACTCGAAGTCATTAGGGAGGAAGGGGATTGTTCACTGTAATAATATAAAGTTCAGCTCTGGTTGGACACTTTATTTATTCGACAATTTGGAAGGTTCAGGAACATGTGCGACTGTTGTGTGGTTATTGCCCTGGTTCTATTGTATTTTATAATCTACCCTCGGGTTATATTTCACTGCCTTCATTCGTGTATTTACTCACTTTAACACAATTTTGAAATCTGACAATCGCCTATAGTTTCGCGTAAACACTTTATAATCACACTACTTACTTTGCTGTAAAGACTTTATCGTAATGTCACATGGACGGCTATACCTTATCAATGATTCCGCGTGACTATTCTTACTATTACTCTCGCACTGACTGACTGACTCTCACTGATCGACCGATTTACTTTGACTCTCCGCGATGGTTTAACTGGCCTACTATGATACTTAATAACTAATGACTGATGCTGATACTGAATAACTGCTACTAACTCTCGAATGCTTAAAACTTATTTCTTATATTTAATGTTAAATCTATTATGTGAATTCGCTCAAGCCCGTCGCGAAAATGTGTTTCCCTTAAATATTATTGAACTTTATTCATTCTAGAATTTTATTGGATCACAAAAGTTATGGTTTATTACATGTTCGTTTTTATTTGACTGGCTTTTGTAATATGTTGATGGGTTGAAGTTTCTTGGTTTTACCAGGAAACATACATCTGCCATTCCCACGCTACGAAAGAGGAGACATCTGCCCTTTTTAGACTCCTACACTAAAAGTCTACGATACAGAAAGCTTTGGTCATATATGTGGCCTTCCTTTGCAATAGCTAATAACTTGGTTTCTGTAACACAGGTGTTTCTGCATGCGGCATTTCCTTTTGACAAGTACAGCTACTGATTGAAATCGCAGTATGGCCGTGCTCAGGTTTATAGTGTAATAGCACTTGACGCCTTGAGTGGGCGGGTCTGTCTGCGAGTATTTGAATGAGTTTTACTCATTCCAGGTAAGGCTAATGTTCTGTCCCTAACTTTTCTATCAAAAGTCCAGCACGTCCATCCACTTTTACAGAAATATAACAAAGACATATATGTGCTCCGTCAATCATAGTATTACAGAAAGATAACTTGAATATTACTTATTAGTCAAAAAAGACATATCTATTTTTTTCTATGACTTTATTGTTTGTTCTATTACCTTGTTGCAGGATTTTAGCTGGTTTTTTTTTTTTTTTCCTCTCAAAAAGTTAGTTTTCTGTAAAAACATTTTTGGCTGCAATTATCGAAAAACTTCGTTGTTTATGCATAAATTTCGCATTTTTTAGGATCTGTATAAGCTATCACTTTGCAACTTTATCGCTTATTCGCGATATTATGTGATGATGTGAATATGTTATGGTAGAACTGGGATAAAATGTGACAACGTTAAAAAATAAAATGTTGGGAAAAAATAGCAAAAAAAAAAAAAAAAAAAAAAAAAAAAAAGCAAACAATTGAAAATAGTGTAGTAATGAAAATAGATCAGCAAATTTCAATTATGTGCATCTGCATGCAGTAAAAGTTTCATTTCTTTGTTTTTAACAGTTCTTGAGAGAGCGGGAAATGAAGTTGGTAAATGTAACATTAAAAGGACAGGCCTTTCATAATCTTCTTAATAAAATTAATACATTTCGACATTTTATTTCATTTCGAAACCAAATTTTATCATTTAGCCATACAGAACAACTCCACTGGAACTACAATTGTATCATAGAAAATAACTGGCTTGTTGGTACCCCATCCAGTTTTGCTTATATTTCAAAACTAATACAAAGTCGTGTTTTTAGTAAAGGAAACTAACGCATCGGAAATCCGTTGAAACTGCTCAGTAGCAGATGCACAGAGCACCATCCCAAGCTTGGGATATAGCAGTCATATTTACTTCTTTGCCACTACATTTGTAAGCCACTCTTAAATTAAAAGGAGAAAAATGAAGATCAGAACAAAAATGTCACGAAGACAAGCAGGAAAAGAACACGATAGGCAAAGTACACAGCAGAGATAAAAAGAAAACAAATAAGAACATAGCGGAAATATGGGAGAGGATGTGTGAAAAGTCAAAGGGGGGAGAGCTAATTTGCTACATAAAGTCAGCTGTAGGTAGATTAAACATTTTCCTTAGCGCCCCTTGTTGTTTTGGCTCTTAAAGTAGATCTCTAAAGGGAGAAAGCTACGCTTAACAGATTCTGATGTGCCCCCTGTGACCTCAATTGCAATTTATCCTCAGTCTGCTGGAAGTCCGTTCGCATCTTCCTCCCATTTTATTGGCCATTCTGGCTGTCCGGTTGGGTTACAAATTATCCACCAGGCGAGGAAAACAATCGCACGAGGTCTGCACAGGTTTGCCCTTTTTATGTGCCCCCGTTCTATGTCTTTCTGCAGTGCGGCAGACCGCAAAATCAGCCACTTTGAATGTCAAATTGCAAGTGTGGGTATGCGATATTACTCGTAGTATGTGGGATATTAGAAAGCCTTTCTTCAAAGTTCTGACTGCTGAGGAATTGACAAGCGATTGAAGCAGGAAATGTTGTCTCAAAATTTCCCATTTAATTATAATTGCTTCTCATGTCAATAATAATAATTTTATCCTATTTCAGATATTGTTTAATACCACGAGTAGCATAATAATCAAGGGTATCAATGTTACAATTAGAATCAGGACAAATTACGGCACGATGAAGAACCTCAAACCTGAAAGAAGAGGCCTCTGAGCAAAATTTGTCGGCCGTTTCACACCCTGAATAGAATGGAACACTGATGACCTGAGATGTTAAAGAGCGTCCGTAAATAAAACAAATTAAAAAACAAGAAACTGAGAGCCATCATCTGCTGCTTGCTTGTTAAGGGGCTAAAGGCGTTAGACAATGCCCTCAACCGGTAACCCTCAGTCATGAAAGGGCTCTGAAAGGATATGGCTAAGTTACTTCGTGGTGAAATCGTTTAACTCCGAAGTAAATGTCAATACTTCAGAAGTTGAAGAAGTAATTCCTGCGCATGCTCCGTCTGATTTCCATCTCTTCGGCTCCAAAGATTTAACCCACGGGAGGAGATTTGACGAAGTAAGAATTGCCTGACACAACATCCGAAGATGGTACTATCACAACCATAGGTTTGCAATGTCATTAACATGAAAAATAGCAGTGCACAGAATCAGCTGTATTTGAAACTGAAAGAGAAAAATAAATTAATTGTACCTCATTGAACTAGAATTTATCAATATACACAGAGTGCCAAAATTGTACACACACTTTCACAGCAAATATTTATTTCATATATTTCAAAGTCGAACCGAAAAACAAAGGTAATGTATAATATGATTCTCTGTAAACAGATGTGACTCACATTACATTATGCTAGCGTTGCTACAACAAAGTGGAGCCAAGATTATCGTTTGAACAGCGGAAAGCAATTTTGAAGTGGTATTGGAAAACCGAGAATGTTGTTAAAATTCAAAGGCTATGGAGAGGTGTGTACAGAACAGAACCGCCGTTGGGACTTCTACCTATGGGGAACTCTTAAGGATGTTGTATACCGTAGAAAACCAGCTGCACTTGCAGCACTTCGGGAAGAAATTGAAACGGCATGCGTTGCAATCGCTGAGGACACTTTCGCAAATGTTGCCCAATCAGCAGTTCAACGTACTCAGAAGTATATCGACGCCAATGGTGGGCATTTTGAGCAACTGTTGTAACTGTAAAAGTCTAAGATGATTGGTGCTCACCATTTTCTGTTTGTGTGTATTCAGTTTTGTTATGTTAACACAGTTTTTTTCTTTGTTTGAAGTGTGTATACATCTTTTAGTATCCTCTGTATATCTCTTTCCTATAATCTCTGATAAAAATATAAACATTCTTGTTAATTAAATAACATATCTACCCGTCTATGCCTATCATTAAAGATACAAATAATGTTGGTAACCCACAAACATATTTTTCTTTCCTAGACATTAATATATATGGCGGCCATAACACAGGTTCTAGCTCCCGGGCGACAGGTCGAGTATTAGCCGGTAAAGCGCTCCCTTCAATGCCGAAAGCACAAACGAACAATTTTTATTTTAATTACCGACTTTACTGCTGAGCTATCACAAGCGGTGGACACTGATGATACTTGAGATGAAATGATAAATTGAAATAGGATTTTTTAGGAAACAAAACGTTCCAGGTCTAAGTTTAGGGTACTTACTCGGCATTTAGCATTTATTAGGACTGAGAAAACCTGGAAAAAACCTAAGTCAGGGAAGATGGTCCTGGCGGAATCGAAACCCAGACCTCCCGCTCACGGATGAATGAACTATGAATAGCATAGCCTGAGCATAGATTGAAAGTATTTACCTTCAGCTCATATACACGCCCCATATCATGAGAATATGTTGTCACTTGTCTAAGCTCACTAACTAAAATGTTGCTAATTTCAATTCAATGGAGTTCTCTATGAAACCTTTTGTCTTTCAAACTACTCCATAAAAATAAAGTAAATAGTACATCAAAATAAAGGGTTAAATCGGGAGAGCGCAGAGTTCATAAACCAACATAAACCAATCGTTCATGATTATTTCGCCGTATGTGTGATTGCAGAGTTTTGTTGGAACTAACTGTCAAATTTTCTTTCATCGTTATGTTTGATACCTGTCCACAAGCAGCCTGGAATTACGTGCTCATGGCTTATTTTATGCCAAGTAGGGAAGTTGCCGCAGCCGTGTATTTTAATGACATATGATTCACTAATTGTAGCGTCCAGCTATTTGCACCCAAAATGATCTTGCACTTTTAAGCACAATAATACACAAATATACAGAGGCTTTTTAACGCGAATAAAACAACCTTGTATCAAGAAATGATATGGCTGATAAAATGAGAATTTTGATATTCTTTGATGAGAAACGTGATAATGCATGGCTTATTGCTAGTTCAGTTCACGAGAATGAGCTGCTGTAGAGAGCTCGTGCCCTAATCTGCGCCATTCGCATTTACAAAGTGCTGATAATAAACATTAGAGCTTTGAAAAGAAGCAACACGTTGTATATTGTAACAGAACAAAGCACTGGTTGTTATTAAGACTTACTCATTGTGTAACACAAAGCCATTCGTGTACTGTGCCGATAAGTAAGGGAGCTGTAAAATTATTGACTTCAATAAGCGTTCCGGCATGCTGATTATTTTGCGGCTAGCGAAGAGCAATCGATTGGATACAAGAGCCGGCAGCAACGCAGTAAACTTGCGAACTGACCGAGATACGGCGCTACAGCTTCGTTATTAACCTTTTCAATGCCTCCTCTTACTGTCTTTCATTAACAGCATTTCAAAAGTAGAATTGACTATTTAAAATCTCACTCTCTACTGCTGTTTAGTGTTAATCAAAGGTTAGGCAAGTTAAGTTCATTTTGCCGAGGTACGCATGCGCAACACTCTCGCATCGCCGGTCAGTACCACGAGAAGAGAGTGGGGGGAACAGTACAGTAGGGACGGCTTTGAAGTTGTTGCTGCTAAATCCGGCTCTGAGCTGGATGTACTTTTCAATAAATCGAAGAGGAAAATATGACGATTATTAATTGAGCATTAACACTTTTAGAAAATTTAAATGCATCAGGTTATTTTAAAGTCAGTTCCCAGTTTCAAACGACCATAACTTTAGCAAATGTTTAGATTTTGCAAAAATAAAAGCACCAACTTGTTCATAAATAAATGGAATTTTATTAGGTGCAACCAGAACATTGTAAAAGAAGAAGCAAGAAAAGGGATGACCACCACCGTGTTGTCCAATAAGAAATATTCGTTCTCTTCAGCTACAGAAGGGTAATTGACATTTTAGTGTACGTTTTAGAATAAATTCTATTAAATACAACTGTCACATGGGCCTTACGGCCGTACATGCTAACGTAGTTCTTATAACAATCAAAAGGGCCATACACATACATATACATACACATATACCTGCACTACAGTCGGTCCTGGTGGTGTAGTGGTTACCATACTTGTCTCCTAAACGCAAGATCGCGGGTTCGATCCCGGCCAGGATCGTAAAAACCCTAAGTATGGCTTCCTTCGGAAGGAAAGTAAAGCCGTGGGTTCAGTGTGTACATTTACGCACGATAAAGAACCTCAAGTCTGAAAAAAGAGGCCTCTGAGCAAAATTTACCGGCCGTTTCATGCCCTGAATTGAATGGGATGCTGATGACCAGAGATGTTAAAGAGCATCCGTAAATAAACCAAATAAAAAAAAAAAAGATACCTAAATGCATACATACAAATACCTCGATATATTTACGTTTTCTATTAATAATTTATATACAAATACATAAACATGAATGGTACCCTTACTCTTGAGTCTCCCTTCCATTCACCTACACCTCCTCCCCAACTCCCCTCTCTTCTCTCCTCTCTTCTCTATAGCCATTAACCTCCTTTGTCGGGTCTTCTCTAGAAATATTCCCAAATTGTGTGAGTATCTCGCATGCACACTTCCCAGCAAATGTTCAAATTTCCATTGGAATTCAAAAAGCCCGGTAATAAATGCTCATTTCCTAAAATCTCAGTTTCCCTGCATTCTGCCAAAATATGCCTCCAGGTATCGCTCTTTCCGCGCAATGGACAAATTCTTTCCCCGAGAACATTAGCTGTTTTGTTTCCTTTCCAAGCCCCTAATCTCAACCATGCGAGACCACTTCTTTCTTCCCTGCCACAGATAACTAAATAATGTTCCTTCCCTCACACCGAATGTATTTGAGCCTGCAGGTTAAGCGATACTTTTTCTGCACATTGAGACTCAATATTTTGCCTATCTATATCTCGCAAACATCTGTTAACTATTTTCCAACTATTTCGTGTATGTCCCTTAACCAAATATACCCCAATCCAATTTTATCCAAGCCTTACCTTATTTGCTTCCTTAGACAAACTGCTCGAAGAAGAGCTTGATTCCCCCATATTATCCTTAATCAGTATTTAATTGTTCTTATTTTTAAATTCACACTTTCGTTGAATATAGCAAATTCTTTAAGTACCCACAATTTCCTGTACCCCTCCCTACTTGTAGCAACCGTTTTAGAAACTGTTTTAAGCTATAAACGGCATCAGCAAGTGCATTCTTAGAAATGTTTTCAATGACATCCGTTATAGGTTGTTTCAGCTACTCCAAAGTGGTAGGTCTATTAAGAAAGGCCTTTACTTTAAGGTACTGCCACAACCACTAGTCAGCTGTTACATATCTGGCGACCTAGAGGGCCTAGTAATCACACATTTATCAAATGTGTTGCTTAATAGTGTTTTTTTTTTTTTGTATTATTTATTATGTATGTGAGTTGGAGGGCATCTTGCATAAAAACAAGTTTTCGATATCATTCCTTCTTTAAACTGGAATCATAATGTTTTGTAATATTCGAGATATCGCTTCGTTTATAATTTATTTCCCATTTCTTCACAGAAATAAGACCCTATTATAAAATGTGACGCAGAACCGATAATAACTTTGACATTCAGTGCTGAATATTTATGTTTGAATTATTTTCCGCCCATGTCCTTCAATTATTAGTGTAAACATCTTCATTTAGTTCGAAATATTCCTCGCCCGTCCACAATTTAACGTTGTTTTGAGTTTCTGTTAATATTTGCAAAGTGAAAATGACGCAAATCCGCTTATCTTATACTGTGAGTTGAAAACGCGTTGTTATTTTATAGGAATGGATCCGAAACTGCCCTCTCAGCATTCGCCACACTTTTCAATAATTCATCTGCAAACGGATTACAAATATTATATACTAACTTCCAAGATTTGTTGTAAAACTAGAGCTACACTTGCTTCATTTTCTACTAAATTTCGGTCTATTTTGTCGGTCCTGGTGGCCTCGTAGACCCAAGATCGCGGGTTTTTTTCTGAGGTGAAAATCTTAAGTATGGCTTCTTTCGGAAGGGAAATAAAGCCGTGAGTACCATGTAGTAGATTTACGGCATGTACAAGAGCCTCAAGTCTGAAAAAAGAGGTCTCTGAGCAAAACTTATCGGCCGTTTTACGCCATGAATTGAATGGGACTCGAATGACCTGAGATGTTAAAGGGCGTGCGTAAATAAATAAATATATAAATATAATCTGTGATACTACATCCCTGTACCTTGTTTCCAACATCACAACGTATATTACAGAACGTTTATTCATTATTTGAAAAATTACATGTTTACATTTGTTACACTATTATTGTTCAGATTTATCTAAGTCTAAAAACTAACTAAAAATAAAAAGTATTAAAATAATAATAATTATAATGCATAATTATAATATATAGGGAGAACAAGAGAAAAATCACTATAAGAATATCTACTTTAACATATACAATAAAACATATGCATAAACTAACCAAATTATAAATCCCCATACATGCTAGAAGCCATCACTGACCTACAACTGGTAACCAGCTGTTAAAAAAAATACAAATTAAAAATTAACGGTATTATTTACTTACTAAGTTAAAACAAAAACTGTTCCACCAGTTTCCGGCGAAAATGTGTACTGGTACCCTGTACAATTATACTTTATCTTAAATTTCTTTCTTCTGTATTGCAAATAAGTTACGTAACTTTAATCCAATTCTTGTTAATTATATATAAAACTATTTTAACTACGTACTGTACAATTTCTACCCTATTGTACTGTACAATTTCTACCCTATTATCTGATTTATTCTGTAATTTAGCTTCCATTAAGTTTAAGTATGCATTAATAATAATAATAATAATAATAATAATAATAATAATAATAATAATAATAATAATAATAATAACATTTTAATACTAGTTACCATTTATTAATAAATAAACATTTTATAAATCCTATCAAATTTAATATTGTTCAGTTATTTTTATCCGTTAACTTATATTATTCTTCTCTCAACAATTCACCAGAGTTTGGCGTGTTATATTTTGAAACTAACTAGCTATAACAAAATAAATAAATAAAATCGGTCCACTCAAATTCTTCTTATCCAAATCCATTTCTCAATCCATGTAGCGTTCGAAATCTTGGAATATTGTCTACTGCCAATATGAATTCTTAAAGCCAAAGTCATTCTAAAAGTTACTGTTTGAAAGATGCTGCCACAATTGTTTAAACAAGCGTGACACAGTTACCATAGCAACGAAGTCAAATGCATATGGAGAAAATAATCCTATCTTTCTAAAAGATAATGGTATCTATATGGAACTAAACTGTTAATAGATAAACAAAAACAAAAAATTTTCAAATTGAAAACTTACTTTAGAATAACCCTATACATTGAAGACATTGTCATATAAAATACAGCACTGCAATCCCTATTTATAAAAGAGATGTATAAATAATTGTATTAATATTAGAGGAGTGGACTTTTAAAAGAGTGGCAATTCAAATATTCAGTGCAGATTGAAATGTCCTAGTGATTGTGGGCGTTTATTACGATAGTTGAAACATCCATGCCAAAAATTAAATTAACTGCTGTAAGAATGAAAATATAGCAATAAATTCATGTAAAAACTAGATAACCATACACGATAAAATGCGTCCTGTGTGTGTGTGTGTGTGTGTGTGTGTGTGTGTGAGTGAGTGAGATAGAGACAGACAGACAGATCAATACCCAACTCCAGCTCAAGCAACCAATCGATTAAATAAAAAACTACTCTGGGGCACGTCGATCTCAAAATATGCAATGCCAAACCTTCTTGGTTACCAATCTCCCTAAGTGCTCCGTCTTGGGAAAGCTTATCGAAATACGGCATCTCCGTCGGATGATTGATCCAAACCTGTTGAAGAATGATGTAATCTCCAAATAATCGATCTCTGGGAAGTGAAATTGTAATATCTATGACAATGCACGAATTTTGACTCTTGTTGATGGAATCGTAATGAACGGGCGTCTTTATTCGCCCTCAAGGTCCTGTGTCAGCAGCTCCTCTCTCCAGGACAAAGGACTGATGAATTATACTGCACTATCAGCTCCTGAACTCAGTGTTTGTTCTTCGGATAAAGAAAAATCGTCAAACAAAAGCTGCGGTCAGATAACTTGATCCACGAGCAGTCACTTGTCTTCACTCTACGTTTTCTACCCGAGAGGCAGCTGTTTCTTGAGTTCTGGCACAACTAAGGGACTTCTGCACAGTTCTAAACCAGTGGCTCTCACAAAAATATTCCTTCCTATGCGTCAACAAGACAATTACTCCAATGGAATGACCATTTTCAGTCACCTGACTACGTACTTCGTATATTTTCCAAAGCGAAATTAGAACGGTTCAAATTCAATAATGAAATCCATTTATTTCGTTTGCGCCTTTACAGATTTTTCAATTGACTATCTTTTATATGGCAATTTTTGTGGAATACAATTTATTGGTCCTTGTTTGCCCAATTTGTTATAAATTGCTATTTAAAAATGTAAATTAATGTTAATTTTATTTTATTAATATCCTTTTATAATCTTGATATATAAAAATAGTGTACGAAATTCGTTTATAATGCTA
Organism: Metallyticus violacea; assembly: GCA_030762175.1. NCBI lineage: Eukaryota > Metazoa > Arthropoda > Insecta > Mantodea > Metallyticidae > Metallyticus > Metallyticus violacea. The sequence goes on from CM060844.1 coordinate 75,615,703, forward strand.
TAAATTATTGTTTTTGTAAAAATTACGAAATTTATTCGCTTGTTTTTTAACATTTGCTCGTGCAACTAAGTATAACATATAAACTAATAACATAATTCATCATTGTGAATTGTTTTGAAAACAAATGCGTTTGAATGTTTGTATCATACACAATTATTAATTCTATACATGCAAGTTTATTTGCTACAAAATAAATACAGAGGGTGTCAAAAATGATTACACACTTCAAACAAAGAAAAAACTGTGTTAACATAACAAAACTGAATGCACACAAACAGAAAATGATGAGTACTAATCATCTTAGACTTTTACAGTTACAACAGTTACTCAAAATGCCCACTATCGGGGTCGATACACTTACGAGTACGTTGAACATTTGCGAAAGTGTCCTCAGCGATTGCAGCACATGCCATTTCAATTTCTTTCCGAAGTGCTGCCAGTGTAGCTTATTTTTACGGTATGCAACATCCTTAAGGGTTGCCCATAGGTAGAAGTCCAACGGAATTAGATTCCAGTCTCACGTGCACATTGTTTTGTAAATTTCTGCAGTGAATGCTCAAAATGTTCCAAAACCATAAGGCGAGATGGTGGGGCTTGTTACTGTGCGAGATCTCCCAGATGTGCCCTTGTGAACATCGCATAAGGTACCACGAGTCTCAAATTCCTCTCAAATGCGTGCAGGTTACTCGCGTTGGCGGTTCTGTTCTGTACACACGTCTCCATTGCCTTTGAACTTCAACAATATTCTCGATTTTCCAATGCCACTTCAAAATTGCTTTCCGCTGTTCAAACGATAATCTCCATTTTGTTGTAGTAACCTAGCATAACGTAATGTGAGTCACATCTGTTTACAGAACATCATATGATAATCTTGGCTCCATTTTGTTGTAGCAAAGCTAGGATAACGTAATGTGAGTCACATCTGTTTACAGAACATCATACGATAATCTTGGCTTCATTTGTTCATTGTTGATTTACTTGTCACATAGCAATGCTATCATATTGTATGTGTATCACATCTGTTTACAGAACATCATACTACACATTACTGTTGTTTTTCAGTCAGACTTTGAAATATATTAAATACATATCTACTATGAAAGTGTGTATACATGTTTTTGACACCCTCGGTATTTTCATATTTTTGCTAATCCTGCTGGTAGAGAGTATGTGCAATTGGCATATTATCCATCGGTTGGGGGGGGGGGGAATAATGGTAAGCAAAATTCTTTACAAAAGCTCATTTCATATTAATAGATTTGTAAAATATTCTTAAGAAAATGTATGTAGGTCGTATTTTAGAAATGAGGAACATTCGTAAAATATGTATAGGCAATAAAATAATTATAAGAATATATGGAGACTCAGATCAAAGACAGAAGAAAACTTTTGACTTACCATTTTATCTGATTAAACGTTTCAGGCAGGGATACAGCCTGACCCCACTGTATTAAAATTATATGTAAATGAAATGTTTCAGAATAGAAAAAAAAAAGTAAAGAAAAAGGAATGAGGTAAAATATTCAGGCGAAAAATTGTATTTCTGCACGCAACTGATCAGATACTGACAAAGAGAGATAAGCTTCACATTGAGGAAAGTAAATGAAGACTATAACATCTAGTAGTATATGGAAATGTAATAGTTTAAAAATACAAAATAGAAAAAAGGTTATAAAATTTGGAAATGATAATATGAAACAAATTATTATGTAACAAAAGAAGTAAAAGCAAAATAATTATAAATAAATTAAATCCAGTCCTTTTGTCCGACAAGATTACAATAAAATCTACAAGGAGGATGAAAAAGGTTTGTGGGAGATGACGAAAAAAGAAAACTTTCACAGTTATTTTTATGCCGATATAACCCAAACATATCTACAATAATTTTTTTCATATTTATTTCTATGCCCATGCCCATATGCCCATAGTTATTTTTATAACTCAAACATATCTACAATAAATGACACTTTCATGGTGATCTTTATGCCGATATAACCCAAACATCTATACTATAAATGCTGTTTTCATAGTGATCTATATGCCGATATATCTCAAACATATCTACTATAAATGCTGCTTTCATAGTGATCTATATGCCGATATATCTCAAACATATCTACTATAAATGCTGCTTTCATAGTGATTCAAATGCCGATATAACTCAAACATATCTACTATAACTGCTGTTTTCATAGTGATCTTCATACCGATACAACTCAAACATATCTACTATAAATGCTGCTTTCATAGTGATTCAAATGCCGATATAACTCAAAAATATCTACTATAAATGCTGTTTTCATAGTGATCTTCATGCCGATACAACTCAAACATATCTACTATAAATGCTGTTTTCATAGTTATTTTAATGCCGATATAACTCAAACATATCTACTATAAATGCTGTTTTCATAGTGATCTTCATGCCGATACAACTCAAACATATCTACTATAAATGCTGCTTTCATAGTGATTCAAATGCCGATATAACTCAAACATATCTACTATAAATGCTGTTTTCATAGTGATCTTCATGCCGATACAACTCAAACATATCTACTATAAATGCTGCTTTCATAGTGATCTTCATGCCGATACAACTCAAACATATCTACTATAAATGCTGCTTTCATAGTGATCTTCATGCCGATATAACTCAAACATATCTACTATAAATGCTGCTTTCATAGTGATTCAAATGCCGATATAACTCAAACATATCTACTATAAATGCTGTTTTCATAGTGATCTTCATGCCGATACAACTCAAACATATCTACTATAAATGCTGCTTTCATAGTGATCTTCATGCCGATACAACTCAAACATATCTACTATAAATGCTGCTTTCATAGTGATCTTCATGCCGATATAACTCAAACATATCTACTATAAATGCTGCTTTCATAGTGATTCAAATGCCGATATAACTCAAACATATCTACTATAAATGCTGTTTTCATAGTGATTCAAATGCCGATATAACTCAAACATATATACTATAAAAGCTGCTTTCATAGTGATCTTCATGCCGATACAACTCAAACATATCTACTATATATGCTGTTTTCATAGTGATTCAAATGCCGATATAACTCAAACATATATACTATAAAAGCTGCTTTCATAGTGATCTTCATGCCGATACAACTCAAACATATATACTATAAATGCTGCTTTCATAGTGATTCAAATGCCGATATAACTCAAACATATATACTATAAATGCTGCTTTCATAGTGATCTTCATGCCGATACAACTCAAACATATCTACTATAAATGCTGCTTTCATAGTGATTCAAATGCCGATATAACTCAAACATATATACTATAACTGCTGGTTTCATAGTGATCTTCATGCCGATTTAACCCAAACATATGTACTATAAATGTTGCTTTCATAGTGATCTTCTTGCTGATATAACACAAAAACATATGTACTATAAATGCTGCTTTCATAGTGATCTTCTTGCTGATATAACACAAAAACATATGTACTAAAATGCTGTTTCATAGTTATTTAATGCCGATACAGCTCAAACATATCTACTATAAATGCTGTTTTCATAGTTATTTAATGCCGATACAACTCAAACATATCTACTATAAATGCTCTTTTCATAGTGATCTTCATGGCGATATAACTCAAACATATCTACTATAAATGCTGCTTTCATAGTTATCTTTTTACCGATTCAACTCAAACATATCTACTATAAATTCTGCTTTCATAGTTATCTTTATGCCGATATAACTCAAATATATCTACTATAAATACTGTTTTCATAGTTATTTTAATGCCGATATAACTCAAACATATCCACTATAAATGCTGCTTTCATAGTGATCTTCATACCGATACAACTCAAACATATCTACTATAAATGCTGCTTTCATAGTTATCTTTATGCCGATACAACTCAAACATATCTACTATAAATGCTGTTTTCATAGTGATCTTCATGCTGATATATCTCAAACATATCTACTATAAATGCCACTTTCATAGTGATCTTTATGCCGATATAACTCAAACATATCTACTATAAATGCTGCTTTCATAGTTATCTTTTTACCGATTCAACTCAAACATATCTACTATAAATGCTGTTTTCATAGTGATCTTTATGCCGATATAACTCAAACATGTCTACTATAAATGCTGTTTTCATAGTGATCTTCATGCCGATATATCTCAAACATATCTACTATAAATGCCACTTTCATAGTGTTCTTTATGCCGATATAACTCAAACATATCTACTATAAATGCTGCTTTCATAGTTATCTTTATGCCAATATAACTCAAACATATCTACTATAAATGCTGTTTTCATAGTGATCTTTATGCCGATATAACTCAAACATATCTACTATAAATGCTGCTTTCATAGTTATCTTTATGCCAATATAACTCAAACATATCTACTATAAATGCTCTTTTCATAGTGATCTTCATGGCGATATAACTTAAACATATCTACTATAAATGCTGCTTTCACAGTTATCTTTATGCCAATATAACTCAAACATATCTACTATAAATGCTGTTTTCATAGTGATCTTTATGCCGATAAAACTCAAACATATCTACTATAAATGCTGCTTTCATAGTTATCTTTTTACCGATTCAACTCAAACATATCTACTATAAATGCTGCTTTCATAGTTATTTTAATGCCGATATAACTCAAACATATCTACTATAAATGCTGCTTTCATAGTGATCTTCATGCCGATACAACTCAAGCATATCTACTATAAATGCTGTTTTCATAGTTATTTTAATGCCGATATAACTCAAACATATCTACTATAAACGCTGCTTTCATAGTGATCTTCATGCCGATATAACTCAAACATATCTACTATAAATGCTGCTTTCATAGTGATTCAAATGCCGATATATCTCATACATATCTACTATAAATGCCACTTTCATAGTGATTCAAATGCCGATATAACTCAAACATATCTACTATAAATGCCACTTTCATAGTGATTCAAATGCCGATATAACTCAAACATATCTACTATAACTGCTGTTTTCATAGTGATCTTCATACCGATACAACTCAAACATATCTACTATAAATGCTGCTTTCATAGTGATTCAAATGCCGATATAATTCAAACATATCTACTATAAATGCTGTTTTCATAGTGATCTTCATGCCGATACAACTCAAACATATCTACTATAAATGCTGTTTTCATAGTTATTTTAATGCCGATATAACTCAAACATATCTACTATAAATGCTGTTTTCATAGTGATCTTCATGCCGATACAACTCAAACATATCTACTATAAATGCTGCTTTCATAGTGATCTTCATGCCGCTACAACTCAAACATATCTACTATAAATGCTGCTTTCATAGTGATCTTCATGCCGATATAACTCAAACATATCTACTATAAATGCTGCTTTCATAGTGATTCAAATGCCGATATAACTCAAACATATCTACTATAAATGCTGTTTTCATAGTGATCTTCATGCCGATACAACTCAAACATATCTACTATAAATGCTGTTTTCATAGTTATTTAATGCCGATACAACTCAAACATATCTACTATAAATACTGTTTTCATAGTGATTCAAATGCCGATATAACTCAAACATATATACTATAAAAGCTGCTTTCATAGTGATCTTCATGCCGATACAACTCAAACATATATACTATAAATGCTGCTTTCATAGTGATTCAAATGCCGATATAACTCAAACATATATACTATAACTGCTGGTTTCATAGTGATCTTCATGCCGATTTAACCCAAACATATGTACTATAAATGCTGCTTTCATAGTGATCTTCTTGCTGATATAACACAAAAACATATGTACTATAAATGCTGTTTTCATAGTTATTTTAATGCCGATATAACTCAAACATATCCACTATAAATGCTGCTTTCATAGTGATCTTCATACCGATACAACTCAAACATATCTACTATAAATGCTGCTTTCATAGTTATCTTTATGCCGATACAACTCAAACATATCTACTATAAATGCTGTTTTCATAGTGATCTTCATGCTGATATATCTCAAACATATCTACTATAAATGCCACTTTCATAGTGATCTTTATGCCGATATAACTCAAACATATCTACTATAAATGCTGCTTTCATAGTTATCTTTATGCCAATATAACTCAAACATATCTACTATAAATGCTGTTTTCATAGTGATCTTTATGCCGATATAACTCAAACATATCTACTATAAATGCCACTTTCATAGTGTTCTTTATGCCGATATAACTCAAACATATCTACTATAAATGCTGTTTTCATAGTGATCTTTATGCCGATATAACTCAAACATATCTACTATAAATGCCACTTTCATAGTGTTCTTTATGCCGATATAACTCAAACATATCTACTATAAATGCTGCTTTCATAGTTATCTTTATGCCAATATAACTCAAACATATCTACTATAAATGCTGTTTTCATAGTGATCTTTATGCCGATATAACTCAAACATATCTACTATAAATGCTGCTTTCATAGTTATCTTTTTACCGATTCAACTCAAACATATCTACTATAAATGCTGTTTTCATAGTGATTCAAATGCCGATATAACTCAAACATATCTACTATAAATGCTGTTTTCATAGTTATTTTAATGCCGATATAACTCAAACATATCTACTATAAATGCTGCTTTCATAGTGATCTTCATGCCGATATAACTCAGGCATATCTACTATAAATGCTGTTTTTATAGTTATTTTAATGCCGATATAACTCAAACATATCTACTATAAATGCTGCTTTCATAGTGATCTTCATGCCGATATATCTCATACATATCTACTATAAATGCCACTTTCATAGTGATTCAAATGCCGATATAACTCAAACATATCTACTATAAATGCCACTTTCATAGTGATCTTCATGCCGATACAACTCAAACATTTATACTATAAATGCTGTTTTCATAGTGATCTTCATGCCGATACAACTCAAACATATATACTATAAATGCTGTTTTCATAGTGATCTTTATGCCGATATAATTCAAGCATATATACTATAAATGCTGCTTTCATTGTGATCTTTATGCCGATATAACCCTAACATATATACTATAAATGTTGCTTTCATAGTGATCTTCATGCCGATATAACACAAAAACACATGTACTATAAATAATGCTTTCATAGTTTTTAATGCCGATATAACTTAAACGTATCTACTGTAAATACTGCTTTCATAGTTATTTTTATGTCCATATAATTCAATCATATCTACTATAAATGCTGCTTTCATAGTGATCTTTATACCGATACAACTCAAACATATCTACTATAAATGCTGCTTTCATAGTTATCTTTATGCCATATAACTCAAACATATCTACTATAAATGCTGTTTTCATATTCATCTTTATACCGATATAACTCAAACATATCTACTATAAATGCTGCTTTCATAGTTATCTTTATGCCGATATAACTCAAACATATGTACCATAAATGCTGCTTTCATAGTTATCTTTATGCCGATATAACCCAAACATATCTACTATAAATGCTGCTTTCATAGGTATATTTATGCCGACATAGCTCAAAGATATCTACTATAAATGCTGTTTTCATAGTGATTTTATGGCGATACAACTCAAACATATCTACTATAAATGCTGTTTTCATAGTGATCTTTATGCCGATAAAACTCAAACATATCTACTATAAATGCTGCTTTCATAGTTATCTTTTTACCGATTCAACTCAAACATATCTACTATAAATGCTGCATTCATAGTTATTTTAATGCCGATATAACTCAAACATATCTACTATAAATGCTGCTTTCATAGTGATCTTCATGCCGATACAACTCAAGCATATCTACTATAAATGCTGGTTTCATAGTTATTTTAATGCCGATATAACTCAAACATATCTACTATAAACGCTGCTTTCATAGTGATCTTCATGCCGATATAACTCAAACATATCTACTATAAATGCTGCTTTCATAGTGATTCAAATGCCGATATATCTCATACATATCTACTATAAATGCCACTTTCATAGTGATTCAAATGCCGATATAACTCAAACATATCTACTATAAATGCCACTTTCATAGTGATTCAAATGCCGATATAACTCAAACATATCTACTATAACTGCTGTTTTCATAGTGATCTTCATACCGATACAACTCAAACATATCTACTATAAATGCTGCTTTCATAGTGATTCAAATGCCGATATAATTCAAACATATCTACTATAAATGCTGTTTTCATAGTGATCTTCATGCCGATACAACTCAAACATATCTACTATAAATGCTGTTTTCATAGTTATTTTAATGCCGATATAACTCAAACATATCTACTATAAATGCTGTTTTCATAGTGATCTTCATGCCGATACAACTCAAACATATCTACTATAAATGCTGCTTTCATAGTGATCTTCATGCCGCTACAACTCAAACATATCTACTATAAATGCTGCTTTCATAGTGATCTTCATGCCGATATAACTCAAACATATCTACTATAAATGCTGCTTTCATAGTGATTCAAATGCCGATATAACTCAAACATATCTACTATAAATGCTGTTTTCATAGTGATCTTCATGCCGATACAACTCAAACATATCTACTATAAATGCTGTTTTCATAGTTATTTAATGCCGATACAACTCAAACATATCTACTATAAATACTGTTTTCATAGTGATTCAAATGCCGATATAACTCAAACATATATACTATAAAAGCTGCTTTCATAGTGATCTTCATGCCGATACAACTCAAACATATATACTATAAATGCTGCTTTCATAGTGATTCAAATGCCGATATAACTCAAACATATATACTATAACTGCTGGTTTCATAGTGATCTTCATGCCGATTTAACCCAAACATATGTACTATAAATGCTGCTTTCATAGTGATCTTCTTGCTGATATAACACAAAAACATATGTACTATAAATGCTGTTTTCATAGTTATTTTAATGCCGATATAACTCAAACATATCCACTATAAATGCTGCTTTCATAGTGATCTTCATACCGATACAACTCAAGCATATCTACTATAAATGCTGCTTTCATAGTTATCTTTATGCCGATACAACTCAAACATATCTACTATAAATGCTGTTTTCATAGTGATCTTCATGCTGATATATCTCAAACATATCTACTATAAATGCCACTTTCATAGTGATCTTTATGCCGATATAACTCAAACATATCTACTATAAATGCTGCTTTCATAGTTATCTTTATGCCAATATAACTCAAACATATCTACTATAAATGCTGTTTTCATAGTGATCTTTATGCCGATATAACTCAAACATATCTACTATAAATGCCACTTTCATAGTGTTCTTTATGCCGATATAACTCAAACATATCTACTATAAATGCTGTTTTCATAGTGATCTTTATGCCGATATAACTCAAACATATCTACTATAAATGCCACTTTCATAGTGTTCTTTATGCCGATATAACTCAAACATATCTACTATAAATGCTGCTTTCATAGTTATCTTTATGCCAATATAACTCAAACATATCTACTATAAATGCTGTTTTCATAGTGATCTTTATGCCGATATAACTCAAACATATCTACTATAAATGCTGCTTTCATAGTTATCTTTTTACCGATTCAACTCTAACATATCTACTATAAATGCTGCTTTCATAGTTATCTTTATGCCGATATAACTCAAACATATCTACTATAAATGCTGTTTTCATAGTTATTTTAATGCCGATATAACTCAAACATATCTACTATAAATGCTGCTTTCATAGTGATCTTCATGCCGATATAACTCAGGCATATCTACTATAAATGCTGTTTTCATAGTTATTTTAATGCCGATATAACTCAAACATATCTACTATAAATGCTGCTTTCATAGTGATCTTCATGCCGATATATCTCATACATATCTACTATAAATGCCACTTTCATAGTGATTCAAATGCCGATATAACTCAAACATATCTACTATAAATGCCACTTTCATAGTGATCTTCATGCCGATACAACTCAAACATTTATACTATAAATGCTGTTTTCATAGTGATCTTCATGCCGATACAACTCAAACATATATACTATAAATGCTGTTTTCATAGTGATCTTTATGCCGATATAATTCAAGCATATATACTATAAATGCTGCTTTCATTGTGATCTTTATGCCGATATAACCCTAACATATATACTATAAATGTTGCTTTCATAGTGATCTTCATGCCGATATAACACAAAAACACATGTACTATAAATAAGGCTTTCATAGTTTTTAATGCCGATATAACTTAAACGTATCTACTGTAAATACTGCTTTCATAGTTATTTTTATGTCCATATAATTCAATCATATCTACTATAAATGCTGCTTTCATAGTGATCTTTATACCGATACAACTCAAACATATCTACTATAAATGCTGCTTTCATAGTTATCTTTATGCCATATAACTCAAACATATCTACTATAAATGCTGTTTTCATAGTCATCTTTATACCGATATAACTCAAACATATCTACTATAAATGCTGCTTTCATAGTTATCTTTATGCCGATATAACTCAAACATATGTACCATAAATGCTGCTTTCATAGTTATCTTTATGCCGATATAACCCAAACATATCTACTATAAATGCTGCTTTCATAGGTATATTTATGCCGACATAGCTCAAAGATATCTACTATAAATGCTGTTTTCATAGTGATTTTATGGCGATACAACTCAAACATATCTACTATAAATGCCACTTTCATAGTGATGTTTATGCTGATATAACCCGAACATATCTATAAATGCTGCTTTAAGCACTTTAAAAATATAAAACCAAATAATTTCCACTAGTTACCTCATTCTTGCATTGAAAATAAATGATTTTTAGTAAAATGGTCCAAAATGAAGAAAATTGTTCTACTTTACGTTCATATTCGTGTTAGCGGTTCAGTAAGAATGAAAAGACAGTTTATAGGTTAATTAGATAGTACGATGGTTCATTTTGGAGCTATGTGAGGTACAAGATTTCTGTTGGCATCTGGAAAGAGCGGATTTAGATTAGCAGGAGTAACGGCAGATAGCGCACGACTTCCATTTTTGCAGCTGCAGCAAAAATGTTAATTGTTGTATGCTTGCTGCCTAAGATAAAGGTGACTAGAGAGCATTCCGGCGATACATTTTTTTTTTTTTTTTTTTTTTTTTTTTTATGTGTACCCCAGACTAGGCAAGGTTACAAAGTCTGCACATTCACGCGCCATAGTTTATGATGCTAAAGATTGAACTTGAAACCATAGTAAAGCTTGATCCACAATACAGGTATGCACTCAGGTCTCTGAAATCCTCTTCCTGGAGGACTACTTATGTAGTTGGGAGTCCACGACTAGAGAAAAGATTTTATAATATAGCTAATTACACATACGAAGTCCCTTCAAAAAGTATCGCGGGCTACGTATATTCGATTTTCGATTGTTTTGTAGCGTTGTGTTGGTACTCATGTCCCTCACTTATGTTGACAAGATCGGCCATTTTGAATGTTCAGTTAATTGTTGACAGCTATTTTGCTTGGACGTGTTTTGGCTCCTCTTCGATTTTTGCCTATTCCAAAAAATGGAACAAAGAATCTGTATCAAATTTTGTGTGAAAAACAAAATTAAGTGCACTGGTGCATTCCGAATGTGTCTGTGGCATATGGTGAAGCTACATTGGACCAAAGCAACGTTTATCGGTAGTACAAAATGTTCTCAGAGGGTCGAGAAGATGTGAACGACGAAGAGCGTCCCGGACGCCCGAGCTCGTCAACAACAGACGAAAACATTGAAGCAGTGAAGAAAATATATTGGCCAATCGTCGAATCACCGTTAGAGAAGTTGCTGAGGACCTAAACATATCGATTGTTTCGTGCCATTCGATTTTTACCTATGATTTGGGCATGAGACGGGTCGCCGCAAAATTCGTACCAAAGTTGCTCAATTTCGACCAAAAACACCATCGCATTAACGTTGCTAAGGAACTCTGTTCGCGACGACCCAAATTTGCTCCAGAGGGTCATAACTGGTCACGAATCATGGGTTTATGATTATGACGTGGAAACTAAAGCTCAATCATCCCAATGGATGCTGCCACACGAGCCAAGACCGAAAAAAGCGCGCCAAGTTCGGTCGATGTGAAGGTTTTGCTTACAGTTTTCTTCGATTGCAGGGGCGTGATGCATCATGAGTTCTTGCCACAGCATAGAACGGTCAATAAGGAATATTACCTGCAAGTTATGCGCAATTTGCGCGAAGCAATCCGCCAGAAACGCCCGGATTTGTGAAAGAACAAAAATTGGCTTTTGCAGCATGATAACGCCCCTGCTCACACATCGTTGCTTGTGCGCGAATTTTGGGGCAAAAACAACACACTTATGATGCCGCAGCCACCGTACCACCCAGACCTGGTTCCCCGTGGCCTTTTTTGTCCCAAAAACTGAAGAGGCCCATGAAAGGACGACGCTACGCCACGATTGAGGAGATAAAGACGGCATCGAAGGAGGAGCTGAACAAGATCACAAAAACGATTTTTTAAAGTGCTTCGAGGATTGGAAAAAACTTTGGCACAAGTGTATAATATCTGGCGGGGATTACTTTGAAGGGGACAAAATAGATATTCATGAATAAATAAATACTTTTTCGAAAAAACACAAAATTCGCGATACTTTTTGAACAAACCTCGTATGTGTACAAATAAAAGACAGATGTTGGCGAGGTACGCAAGTAGGAATATTATCCATAAATATTATTTACTTATTTTAAAGTATTAGATATAATAAGGGGCGCTGAAAACGTCATGTATAGAGAAGAATTTAAATCAAATATATGTGAACTTAAGCATATCAAATTATATGACCTTTATCGTAGCGTTCGTCACAAACATATGCATTTATTACACACAGGTCGGAAGACAGAAAATAGTCCTGTTGCAAAATTATAAGACCAGGCTGAATACTTCGAGATCTTCTTATGCAAACGCAGTTCTGCCGCTGTGAAGTAAACAGCCTTGTGTTTGTTGCGTTTGTGAAAGAGCATGATTAAGTAAGCACGGAAACGAAAAAGGTGCCCGGAAGACCACGAAAAGTCACGGCTCCAGAAAGGAGTAAGTGATCTAAAAGCTCAATGTTCGTGGATCATCGTTGGGACAGCTTACTCGTGACCCCACTGTCGATGTTCACAAATCAATGTTGTCCAGACTAGTTAGACAAACAAAGAAATTGAAAGAAGCAACGTCCGCTATAAAACAGAAACGGGTTGACTGGGTTAGCAACACTTCACCTGGAAGGAAGAATGGAAGTGTATAATATTCAGCGATGAAGAGACATTCAACCTGGACGATCCTGAGGTTTGGGCATTGGCATGACTTCAGAAAAGAAGAGAAAATGTTTTCACAGAGGCAGCAAGGAGGAAAGTCTATGATGGTCTGGGGTGGATTTGCATATGGAGCGAAAGCACATCTTGCGTTTCCTGCTGAAAGTCACACACCCAGGCTGTCCAAATGTCTTTTGACGAGGTACACATGCAATGTTATATATAAGTGCTTCGTTACACACTTATCTATATTTTAAAATGTTTACTATACATTTATGTATATACTTCTCAAATTAATATTACATAAAATATGGGCTCTACTCAGCATCAAACAGAAAAACAGAAAGCCAGTCACAAAGGAGCTGCGTAATCTAAGCGAATTCCTCACCGATAGAATAACTTTTAATTAAAATTAATATAAACTCAAAATTAAGCCTTATTAATCATTGATATGAAATAAGTTATAGCATTACTGTGTGGCATTAGGGGAACAAAATTAGAATTCTTGCAATCTTTAAGTATTACAAAAGAGAAACAGCATTTTTTGAATTAATATTACTATTATTATTGAGATTAAACCACAAAAATTAATGATATACTGTTAATTACTTAAAATATACGACCACTGATAGACAAACTTATACATTTAAGCATTTTAAATGTACCCATGTTTATGATTCATTGATATCTTCACATTCACTTAAATAGACAAAAATAAAGGAACATTTCGAGTTACATTCTGTATTTAAGATGATGATGTTCATATGTTTCAATAACACAAAAACATGTTACTATTTAAACACAATTTCGATATATTAAGCAAATATACAGAATCAGCAAAGAACAATCGAAATTTTGATCGATTTTTATTGACTATGAAATTTAATTTAAATGTTACTGTAGTAAAAACATGTAACGCACACGTTTTCTGAAGGTTATTACAGAGCGCTCTTACATACAGATATAATTCTCAAACACATATTAGATTAATTTTTCATATTTGCTATCTTTACGAAGATGCTTTTTTACATTTAGAAATATATGCAACGTAATAAATACAGTTTATATGTTGAATTAATTTAGCCTTTTAATTTAAAACAATAGCAAGAAAATTAAATGCAAGTGCGCATTTTAAATTTCGCTTTTCAAGTAAATCCCTACTCCCCGATTCAACTAATTTTCAGAAACTATTTTTCTTGTTTACTTAAATGGTATATATAATTTTTTGTTGAAAAGAAACAAATAATCACTAGAGCGATTTTTAATTTTGGGTAACCCCCACTACTGATGGCCCGATTTCCCTGATTTTCGGAAACTTTTTTCTTGTTCAATTTAAATGTCATATATGGAGTTTCACTGTGAAAACAAACAAATATTAATGGCGCTTGAGAGATTTTTAAATTGTGGGTAGCCCTTCTACTAAAAGTCCGATTGTGCTGATTTTCAGAAACTATTTTTCTTGTTTTAATTCAATAGTATGTATCCAGTTTCCTTTAAAAAATCAAATTGCGGCCTTTAGAACGATTTTTAAAATTGGGCTTAACCCGTAAAAGTCTTTCAGGTATATCCCCACTCCCAATAATCTGATAATTTTCAAAAACTATTTTTCTTATTTGATTTGAATGGGGTTTTTTTTGATTGATTTATTTAAGGACGCTCTTTAACATCTAAGGTCATCAGCGTCCCATTCAACTCAGGGCGTGAAATGGCCGACAAATTTTGCTCAGAGGCCTTTCTTTCAGGGTTGAGGTTCTTTTACGTGCCGTAAATGTACGACACGGGACTCACGGCTTTACTTCCCTTCCGAAGGAAGCCATACTTAGGATTTTTACGCACGAAAAAATCCATCGGTCCTGGCCGGCCGGGTTCGAACCCACGTTTTGGGTATAGGAGGCAAGTATGGTAACCACTACACCACCAGAACCGACACTTTGAATGGTGTATGCCGAGTTTTGTTATAAATAACAATTGTTCATGCTGCTAAAGCGATTTTTAAATTTTGGGTTTCAGATAAACTCCCTTATTTTCAGAAACTATTTTTATTATTCTATTTAATGCCACTAGCGCGATTTTTAACTTTTGGGGTGCAGGCAAACCCCCACCCTTTGCTAATAGTTTGATTTCACTGACTTTCAGGAACTTTTTTCTTATTTCATTTAAATGGTACATACGGATTTTTGTTGCGAAACAAATATTAATGCTGCTAGAAAGATGTTTAAATTTGTGGTGAAATAGTCCGATTTCACTGATTTTAGTTGAGAAAAAGTAAAAATTGGGGCCGTGCGACTATTTTTCATTTTTCATTTTCGCTGTAGGTAATCCCCCCCCCCGCCCTATGGTCAATCGTTTGCTAATTGATGGCTATGTGCCGAGTTTCGTTGAGAAAAACCCAAAATTGCGATCGCTAGAGCATTAAAACATACACGCACACGCACATGTTGTATTTTTTGGTGCCTAGTAGGTACGAGCGATACAGACTTATAAATTAGTAAAATATTTTTCCAACACTTTCATTCCTTGAGAATTCGCTAAAAAGACGTAAAGATGGAACAGCAACCGCGATGGTTCAGGCGGTTAATCTTTGGGGCTGGCTTTCGCGGCGATCCTGACCTTGAGATTTTCGTGGGTTTCGCTGGTTCATGGATATTTACACTCCACAAATTTTCATACGTCCTTTTCATTTCATCGTTCCGTTTCACTTATAGGGTCAGAAGCGTCAGGAGGGTTGGTGCTTTGTGGTGTGACGGTGGCTTGCTTTCTGGAAAAGTTTCTGTTCTGGCGTCTTGTGGGATCCGCACGGGGCCTCCTCAAATTCCTCCAGAGGGAACCAGGGCGTCTGGATTTTCATCTATGGGAACGTTAGGGAGCCCGCATGCGTTCGAGCATCGCCTCTTCATATTCCTGGCCACTCCAGCACATTCCTTCCTCCTGGATAGCCCCTTCTAGGACACGTGTACAATGGGCCTATCTAGCGGCCTACGTGCGAAATCCTCCTCTGTCTACCCTGTCCTACAGCTGGAACGGTGTTACGAAATGGTATCGATAATGGTTAACACTCAATGTGTCTACGTCATTATGGACGACGAGGCTGTCTCGGTGTTGCAATGTGGAGACCCCCTTGAAAAGGTTAAGCGATTTGAAGTCAAGTATTGCGACCAGTCCACTTAATGAACAAAAGCAGTCATTGCCAACTGGTAGCATGATACCCTGCCTCCCGTGAGACTTTGCAGTTCTTAAAGATAAAAATGTGAAAATTGGGGATCTGAGGAGTTTTGTTTCACTACGAACGTCTCTAAAAACAGTGCAACTGTTGCGGGAATTGAAAGTACCGACAGTCCAGGAGCTTTCGTTTTGGGAATCCGTTGCCTTCTGCGAGGAGGAGGTTGGTAGCAATTCTAAAGAAGCAAGGCAAAGCTACTTCCATGATTGGTTCCGGAGGACGCAAACTTTGTATCGACTGAAAGGCAGATTACTTAGGAAGAGTTAGAGAGTTACAACTTTCATTTAACATAATCTGGAAAATTAAATTATTTGTAAACGTATGAGATTCACCAACTCAACACAGTGAAAGCTGCACATTAAGAGTATAAAAAGATAAATGTAAAGGACAGCATTATTGAATATTAACCTTTAAACCTTACGTTATTGCACTGTTTTGAAATATTTCATTGCTTCCCTGTCTACCTTAAGTTCTCTCCTACGATTTTACATTTTTTTTTTATTAGCCGTGAACTTTCATAAGATTTATTCTAATAATTTTCCGCCTATATATGAGCATATACAGAAGGTGCCAAAATGTATGCACACTTTCATAGTAGGTATCTATTTAATATATTTCAACGTTGGACCGAAAAACAACAGTAATATGTAGTATGATATTCTGTAAACAGATGTGACTCACATTACGTTATGCTAGCGTTGCTACAACAAAATGGAGACATGATTATCGTTTGAACAGCGGAAAGCAATTTTGAAGTGGTATTGGAAAACCGAGAGTGTTGTTGAAGTTCAAAAACAATGGAGATGTGTGTACAGAACAGAACCGCAGTTGGACTTCTACCTATGAGGTACTCTTAAGGGTGTTGTATACCGTAGAAAACCTGGCAGCACTTCGGGAAGAAATTGAAACGGCATGCGCTGCAATCGCTGAGAATATTTTCGTAAACGTTGCTCAATCAGTAGTTCAACGTACTCAGGAGTGTATCGACGTTAAGGGTGGGCATTTTGAGCAACTGTTATAACTATAAAAATCTAAGATGATTAGTGCTCATCATTTTCTGTTTGTGAGAATTCAATTTTGTTATGTTAACAAAGTATTTTCTTTGCTTGTAGTGTGTATACATGTTGGCACCCTCTGTTTATATATATATATATATATATATATATATATATAAACTTGAAAGAATGAAAGACAACGGATCCTTTACTTCTTCTTCTTCTTCTTCTTCTTCTTCTTCTTCTTCTTCTTCCACTACTACTACTGCTACTACTATTACTATTACTACTATTATTACCAATATTATTATTATTATTATTATTATTATTAGTAGTAGTAGTAGTAGTAGTAGTAGTAGCAGTAGTAATAGTAGTGTAGTAATAGTAGTAGTAGAGTAGTAGTACTATTATTAATATTACTTCTACTACTACCAATACTACTATTACTATTAGTACTACTATTAATAATAATATTAATAATAATTATCATCATCAGAAACATTAAAGAATGAATTGCACATAGTACATATATTTACATGTCACGTTGATAAAGTAATGAGATCATAAATTGTTAATTTATACTGACAAATACCACGAATTCGCTTCTACGCAGCAACAGCATGGATCATAAAAAAAATAATAAATTGCGCGTGTCTACTAGGCTATTGATCTTTCGCTACTGAAAGCCTGCGGTCCAGTGATGTGTCAGCGTGTCACATTGGACGAACTGGAAGTTGGTCACATTCAGACACTAGAGGCAGTCGCCATAATTCTACTTCCAGGATTCCAACCGCACGGCTTCTTAGGCATTTGCATATTCCCTTAGTTACCTAAACGAACTTATTATTCTAAATTATCTCATTTTGTTTTCTTCTCAAACAGGTTATAGAAAATGCTCGGATAAAAAGAGAAGAGGAAGAATCTAATACAAGTCACTTGTTTTAATACTACTGGCTAACAATGCACAGTTGAATATGTCATTGGAAAATATACGTAGCTTTTGCAGCTCATGTTTAAAAGACGAAACATTGCAGGAATTTCTTATTGATCTAACAATCTACGTTCAAAGACCTTTTTTATAAAATATATATACTTTTATAGAATGTCAGTCACAGATTTGAAAAGTGCAAACAATATCAAATATAATTCAAATTGTTGATTGAAATATAACAAAGAAAGGTAAACTTTACATAAAACACCAGTTTCAGTGAGGTCAAGAACACCGTTTGAGGTTTTGATCTCGACCGGTGGTTGTACAGCTGGCCAATGTCGACAAAAGTTTTAAACTTTCAAATAACAACGAATGGTATGTACATCAGTTGAACTTTAACCAGCCAATGATAGATGTATGTTTCACATTTTTAAAGAAAGGCGCGAGGCTTGAGCGTGACTTTTACCGTCTCCTAACCGAAGATTTTTTTATTTTAATTCAATATAAAAGGAGACGATCTCTCCGCTGGGGCGGTCAGTTTACTTTTGCTCATTGCTCAGGAGCAGATGCAAGTTTAACTTGGCTGAGACAAGCAGTTCTAACTTCTACACGGAGCAAGACGCGTCTCTTAAGTCAGTTCGACTCAGTTAGGCAGTGCGCAGAAGCATTTGTAGGTTCGACGTTGTTGAGACACGCAGTCATAAGATCAACATGAGGCAAGATACACGCAGTTCGCAGTACTGATTATAAGTTCGACTTTCAATTTCACCCGACACATCTGTAAGTTTGTATCAGGGTAGTTAACTCTATCGTACACAAAACACCAGAGGACGTGAAAGATTTTGGACATAATAAAATATCAACAAATATGTCGTATCGCGTGCTTGTTTACACTATTGAATTCTTCTCTCAGTCCTTTTGAGTCCCAATCAACAAAAAAGGCAGAATGACCCTGAGAAATTATTGTAATTAAAACGTGGGCAACAACACCGAAGCGAACAATAATCTCTCTACCAAACAACTTCAAAACTGGCCGCCCAACACCACCAAATCGCTTCATAATTGCCGCCCAATGTGACACCCATCCCTAAACCGCTTCAAAATTTGGCGCCCAACGTGGCTGCCATACTAAAGCGCTTCAGTTTCGACCCTGTTACTGAATGAAATGATATGAAATGGGTGAGAGGTAAATTCATGGAAAGGAAATATCCATTTAGCGACAAGGGGGAAATAACAAGAAAATATAAGGTTAGAATTGACGGTCTCAACAAATTTGAATCATCCGTGTTCTTCTCAATGCCATTCCCATTTTCTTGAGGAACTAGATGTCGAATTGACGCAAATGTTCACCATTGATTTAAGACGAGGTGCCGGTCTTTATTTCCTTTCTTCTCGTTAACTATGTTGGTAGAAGAGGTAAATAATAATTTTTCTTGTTCTACCTGCGTTCTATAATCTCTGTTCTTTTTTAATTTTTTCTTTCTTCTTTCTTACTGATGTACGAAGAGGAAAAGTGGCAAGATGAAGAGATGAGAAGTTTATTTTTTTCCAAATTCTTCTTCTTTATTTTTCCCTTGTTATTCTGTTTGGTGTTGCGGAGTCGCATCTGTGGAGGACAAAGTAGCGATTTTCAGGGATTTTCTTTGGGTTATCAGTTTCAACTACCGTGCATACGCAAACAATCTCCGTATATTTTTATCCAAACTTTAACAGCGAAAAGTTGGGTTGTGGGCATTATTCGCGTCATCAGGATTGGTACCACACTTCTGACACACCACAAACCGGAAGTTGGCATTCTTTCGTTACAAGCGAGAACCACACGCACAGACCGTGTCATAGGTCAGCTGAAATGAAAGCAAGTGTTCAGGGTTAAAGAACAGCTGCACATCATTGAAGAGGCAGAACAAACTGCGACATGGATGAAAGCTCGTGACTGGAGAACAAATAAAGCTCCTCTTGAGCAGACAAACCACTGGCTGGCAGGCATTTAGCGGACAAAGATCAAAGTTTCCAGAGGTGAAAAACAGATTATGTGACTGAATGTGCCCTTACGATGAAAGCTATACAAATAGCAAAAACATTTAAGATACTGACAGGTTTATACTTGTTGGTTCCGCTAATATTTAACTCATAATTTATTGTAGTCTTCAATGTCTGCTGGTCTTTGAACCCCGGCAGCCACCAAGACGCTGTACATCACAGTCCCTAAATGAACGGGAACCAATCATTCCATCTAGTTTTCAAAACGATAGAGTTCATTAGAAATAAATAGAAGGCTGGTCAATGGTGCTTGTGGTTCCATAGGGTTCATTCATCCTCGCATTCGAGGGACTATTAACACTCTACATAGGTTAAAGTGTTTCAAGGATGACCCGCAAATTGTGATTTTCTTTTTTCTGTTCTTGTACTTTGACTGCGTTTGTCAAGAGAAAACAGAATCATAAACTTCTATATTTCCTCCCTCATTCTTTAAGGTAAGAAAAAAAGAACAGTTCACTTTTCGATCTTCCCACCTTCTTTTTTGTTAGTTTATTTTATTTCTTTCTGCAGGAGAAGCAAGAAATAATGATAGTAACAAGATAAAAGAAGTGGTTCATTTTTATTCTTTCTTTCTAAAAGAAGATACTATTTTCATTGAACTTTATCCTTCCTCCTCCTATTCTTTTTTCTTCTTTTCCTGCTTCAAGAAAGGGGAAAAATGGGGGGAAAGAAATACATTACTTTTTTCCTGTTTTATTCCTCCCCAGAGAGGGCATGAAGAGGAGAATATATAGACGTCCAAATTCTCTTCATAGTGTATCGTTATTGAGCCATTTATTCTTGTCGTTTCGTAACGAAACTTATGAAAAATCTCCCTTACAGTAATGGAAAGACAAACGAAGGGCCAGAGGAAAAGTGGCAGCGGGGAAGGAGCAAATCCCGGCTACCGGATGATCATCTTGCAGATGAAGAGCCTGGAGCGAAGTCTCAATTATCCGCACGACACTGCTTCATGTTGGAACAAGTCATTTTCACACTCGTTTGTTTGATAAATTATTTAACAAGTCCCCAAGAGCTTGCTGGAAGATGAGCTGCGGTGACATCATTTCTTAATAATGCACTCCCACCGAATTAACTGATCTTATTCATAGCGACAACCATACGTGTAAAATATATTGAGTTTCAGGCTTTATGAACATGAAACAATAGTTTTCATCTCTATTTGACTCTCTGGTCCTGGTGGTGTAGTCGTAACCATACTTGCCTTCTAAATCCAAGATCGCGGGTTCAAATCCGGTCAGGATCGATGGATTTTTTCAGGCGTAAAAATCTTAATTATGGCTTCCTTCGGAAGGGAAGTAAAGCCCTGGGTCCCGTCGTACATTTACGGCTCGAAAAAGAACCTCAAAAGGCCTCTGAGCAAAATTTATCGGCCGTTTCACGCCAAGAATTGAAGGGGCGCTGATGACCTGAGCTGTTAAAGAGCGTCCATAAATAAATCAAATAAAAACCTTTTATATATATATTCCTATATCTTTTACTAAACTCATAATAATAAATTTTACCTGAACATTTGCTTTCTGTCCATTTAAAATGTTGAGACCCAATGCCAAATGATGTGGGATAATGAACTACATCAACGGTTATGCCTAAGTTTTGAGAATATAGGCGCCTAAAACTGCATTTTGAATTCATACGATAAAAATAATTTAAAAATAAATAATATTAAAGTATATTGGAAAATCTTAAGTTAGTCTGCAACCATGGAGTGTGTATAGGTGGCAGTTAAAATGCAACAAAAGGAATGTAGCAGTACAAACAGATGAAATTAAGATAGATAAATGCAGGTACTCTGCATTTCTACTTGAAAAAACGGAAGAAGAGAAAGAAGAAGTGATGAAACAAACAACAGCACATGGTCTAGAGGAATGAGGCGATTATGAAAATCGTGTAGCTTTGATAGCTTTGCACAAGGGTGGCAAATCCCAAAGTGAGATTTTCTAAATTTTCCAGATATTGAAAATAAACTATAGGTTCCTGTATCAAGGAAATATACAATCTCCTCCGCGGTCTACTGAGTAACCCTAAAAGAAAGACTGCCAGGTTACAGATCGCGCTATATTAATTTGATACATTTTGCATTTTACATAATTTCACCAAATCTAAATTTAATTATGTTACTATACAAATTAAAAATATTAAAAAATAATTGCAATAATATTTCACAAAGATTTACAGAGACTTACTGAAATATTTATCCCTTGCCAGCAACAGCAGAGGTAGTTACTTCTCTTTCTTATCTTGGTATTTTATTTTCGATTTGAAATTCTACCTACTGTCTAAACTTCCTCGTATGTGTTGCGATGTCGCATTTTCTGATGCGACTACAAGTTACGGTGACCGTGAGAAAAATGATGTGTGACGTAGTTCCCCCTATTATTAAAATTAATTTAATTTTTGAGCGTAACAATTCACATTAAGTACAAAATGAAAATGTGTTTTTATTTTGGACTGTACTCCATTAACAAAATCCAGTGCGTCATCTTAAATTTGAGCAATTATTTTATTGTAGGTAGCATCCACGTCAAAATATTTTAGTTCCTTCAGGATGCATTCGGAAATTTGTGTAGCTGCCTGGCTTTCGGATTGAGGGGGAAAAAAAATCCAAAATCAATCGTGTATGTTACAAAGCTCAGAAGCAACTGTAGTGTTATCTGTCATGAGAGTAATGAATAATGATTCATTTTGCAATGGCATTCTTCTGTATGATTTTTGAAGTTCGTGGAAAGTGCTCTCCACTGTTCTTTTACAACAATAAAGTCAATATAAAATAAAAAATAAAATAAAATAAAATCTTTGAACGCCACCCTGGTACCTGGTTCCTAAACCAGGGCGTGATATCAAAATTTCTATACATTATTATAAACTATACAATACAATAATTTCTTACTATATTATTTTACAGATTTTCCCAATAACCAGATTAAAACAATAAAAATAACTCAAAATAATTAAATTAAACCAAAATATAAATTTACTAAACTATTTCCCAAAGACAACAAGATCACGAAATATTCCCGGATTTTAAGGCCTTGCAATGCTAGTTTAAAAAACATCGCAGAATGTTATGCCGTTTATCATTCTAGTTTTTCTCTACCTGTTCAATATCCTTTTCTATGGATTTCTGATATGCGCGAGTAAGCCTCACTGCAATTCACTCTATCTAGGACACTGAAATCGACAGCACCATTAATTAATGAATGCTTCTTGGCATATTCATGAAGATCCTTTCAGCACTCTTTGGCCACGAATCCGTATTCCCATAGAATAAGCAGAAAAACAATATAACGCGTTCTGGTTATCATATCAGCACACCCATAAATACCGTTCTCAATACTCCGTTTAAGTTGATTGTTATAAAAATGAGATTTATTACCCATATCATCCTCATTAATGTTTAAATTGGAATAGGTTTACCTAAATTCTTAACCTCAACCCTTTACCAGTATATTCTTGATGAATAGACTATTGGCGCTGTTCTAAAAAGTACTCGGCCTGACTCACAGATGTCGTGAAGATGGCCAAATTGTTGAGTATCATCCTTTACGCGGCAAGTGCAGTCAATTGTTTGTGACAATCATGTAAACCAACTAGTGTTAACATTTTCTACATAATCGATAAAACCGAATACGAGCCGCGATAAAGGACTGCGTTTTGAAGGGTTTAACCCTAACGAATTAGAAAAGGAGTTCATGTTAAAAGCTTCTTCCCTCTCGTGTTAGACGGTTAAAAATGAGGGTTGCTGAATTTAAGAGTGACTGTACATCCATTCAAGATGATGAGCGCTCAGGGAGTCCCAAAACTGCCACGACCGACCAAATTATAACAAAAATTCACAATATGAGTTGGCTGACAATGCAAAGACTTCGATACATCGTGTCCACAACAGCGGCGTTGTTTTAACAATGAACCAAAAACACATTCTAATGAACATTTCGCAAGAGTTTTTAGACTTGTTTAAACGCAATTCCAGTGAGTTCATAACAGTAGATGAAACATGAATTGATCCCTACACACCAGAGGCGAAGGACCAGGCCAAACAATGGGTGGCAACAGGTGAAAGTGCACCAAAGAATGCAAAAACGGTTCGATCTGCAAGAAAAATCATGGATACGGTTTTCTAGGATTCTCATGGTGTGGTGTTCGTAGACTACCTCCAGAAGGGCAGAAGCATCTCCAGCTTCACTACTGGGCCAAAGGATGCTATTCAGGCTAAACGTCCAAACCTTGCGAGAAAGAAAGTTCCCTTTCATCACGTAATGCGTCTTCATACGTATCTGGGATTGTTACTGCAAAACTGCATCACCTTCGCTTCCAAGAGCTTCTACATCCGCCATATTCGCCGGATTTGGCTCCCAGCGATTACGTTTAGTTCCCGAACCTGAAGAAATGGCTAGGTGGACGAAGATTCACATCAAATGATAAGGTTGAAGCTGAGACAGGCGCTTATTTATTTACAGTTTTGGACTAAAAGTATTGATTTACAAGGTGACTATAAAAGAAACGTTTCTCTTAAATCTTGTTTTTTTGGTCAAGGCGAGAACTTGTATAAAGCCCTTCGATTCAATAAAAATATACGTACAATAAATTAACTGCTCTTACTAATACTTTAACAAATGTTTATATATTACACTGCTCTCATTAATGTATTTACACTGATCTTAACGTATAAGTTAAGCGGATTCCTTAAATAAACATGCATTACCGCCTCACGGTATTATGACAAGCGCACGCGGCAATATAGTATGCCGAAACCAAAACGTGCTTAGACACAGACAGTGCGAACTCCATATGACAGCGGTGGGCTGTCGCTGGGGGCTACAGACGATAGCAATCTCCTTGCTCAGATTTTAACAGCACGGCAACTAGTTACCAACTATGTCTGCAGAAGGCGCAGTCATTCAAGATCGCCATTAACAAGTCCTCTGGGCATTGTATGGTTAGCTAGGTATGAGATGGGTTTAAATTGCAGTGCAATTTTCTAATATTATACGAACCTAACTTTATGATTGATTTATTAGTAGAATTTAGAAAATTTGCAGCATAAATTAATTTTCAAACTCAACATTCACAAACAGTCATACGTTAAAGATGACATACACGCGTATTAAACTATGAAGACCATTCTAAATATTGACAGTGGGTATTAAGAACCCTAACTTGTATTTTTCGGTGGTAGATCAAACCTCGCTGACGCATATTAAATACAACTGCACCACCAAGGGTGGCGGAGGTCGTTAAGGCGCGTACTAGTGAGCGGAAGGTCTGGGGCTCGAATTCCTCCAGGACCGTCCTCCCTGACTGATGTTTTTCCCGTTTTCTTCAGTCCTCATAACTGGCAAATGCCGGGGAGGTACCCTAAACTTAGGCCTGGAACGTTTCCTTAATTAAAAAAATCCTTTCCCAATACATCATTTCATCTCATGTATCATCACTGTCACTGCCTGTGGTGCCTAAATAATAAAAACGGGCGTTAAACACTATAAAATAAAAAAAAATGTTTCCTACTTGCTTTCGTATGATTAACTACCAACATGCTTCCTACAAAATTAACTTCTCCACATGAATTATTTCATGGTGCCGTTCGGGTTTTTCCGCTGCCGCTCGGGACTGTTCGGGACTACTGGCGACTTCCGGGTAACTTCTACTTGTAAGGTCGAATCAAGCCATCCGTTAGCCACGCAACATGCGTAGACCAACGCTATCTATCTCTTTAACTTCCCCCTTTCCCTTATCTACCTCTCTTCCTAACGGTCAGCTCGACCTTTTAAATGCAAACTCTGCTACCTACCATAGCCATTCTGGTAATAATGTATTAACTATCATACGTCGACAACAATTATAATAATATTGTAATCTCTTTTTCGAAATGTATAATGTATCTTTATTTGTGTTATCGTGTTTTTAGTTTCATAGTATCTACATCACTGGTGGCTGTTTTCCATGTTAGCACCATATAAACGCGATTAAGTTCTTTTAAAAGGGCTTAAAACCTAAAAAATGTTTAATGAAAATTTTGTTTGGCGAAGGGCTGTAATGAGCTGTATGCCGAATTTAATTGTACATTTGGTAATGACAAGGGGGCGCATTTGTTGGACCTAAAATCTAAGATGTATCCATGCATTTATAAACTAAAAAAATAAAATATAGTCATTAAAAATACAAGTGCTCCCCACACTAGACATTCTTATTTTAAGGTTGAAGAATTCATCTAATAAATCTCCATTTTCTCGTTTATGGATGTTGACAATTTTAAATGTCTGTGCTTAAAATAAAGTTGGCAGAAATAGTTAATTAAGTACATTCTCCTAAATAGGAATTGCCCTCGCGATTAGATAAAACAAACATATGTAAGTACTATTCAAAATTATGATGTTTCAGTAAAACTCTTCACACCTGGTCCTAAACTTTAAGTTCGCGTAATTCACC
The DNA here is from genome assembly GCA_030762175.1 of Metallyticus violacea. Lineage (NCBI taxonomy): Eukaryota > Metazoa > Arthropoda > Insecta > Mantodea > Metallyticidae > Metallyticus > Metallyticus violacea. The sequence goes on from CM060844.1 coordinate 75,642,721, forward strand.
GAATAACTAAATACTTTTCACCAACTTTGCAAATAGTCCACAACGTATCACTCATTCATCAGTTCACTTCCGGCCGATCTCACCAATTTCATACAAAATGAGAATTAACTAATTAACATTTAAGTTAATTGAAGCAATTCATTCCCAATTAAAACTTTTACATCTCACCAACTAAATAGGCAGTAAATTAGCTAATTAGGATTTAAGTTATCAAGGTCTTCTGAATTATAGAAAAGCGATGATTTAAAAGGCTATGAAGAGAGCAAAGCATACTTTATACACCTCCATGTGTAAAATACGGAGATCGTTACTCGTTCGTTTTTCATGACAATGGCACATCAGAAATGGAGGCAAAGAGGAGAAATTAATGTATAAGGGAGAAAGACGAACATAGCAGCGTCCACTCGGTACGCAATTCGTTGTGCCGTTGCTCTACTAAAGCACCTGCTGCTCTACATGTACGAGGTAGGTCCAAAAGTTTCCGGCATAACCATTTTCTAGGTATGATAAAGACAGAAACTATATTTCACGTTTCAATATAGTTACTCTTTATTGCAATACACTTCTCACGTCTTTGAATTAATATTTCAATCCCCCTCCCCCAAAGTCTGGTTTGCAAAATGGGCATAAATAGCATCCATCACTTCTTCGTCACATTTAAATTTCCTTTCTCAAAGGTCCTTCTTCAGATATGAAAAGAGGAAATGGTCACTGAGAACTAGATCTGAACTGTAGGATGGATGGTCGATCTCCTTGAAGCCACATTTCTTCACAGCTTCCTTTGCAACAAGAGCTGCATGCACAGGCGCGTTGTCGTGAAGAAGGCGCACACCATCACTCAGCTTTTCTTGCCTTTTCTCTTTGATGGAAGCACGTAGTCTGTGCAGTAGGCCAGCATAGTACTCCCCATTTACTGTGGTGTTCCTCTCCTTGAACTCAATGAAGAATCCCTTCAAAGTCCCAAAAGATTGTGGCCATGATCTTCTTGGTTGACTGAGTGACCTTAGCCTTTAGAGGCGGTGCTTCGCCAGGTTTACGCCATCCCATTGATTCTCTTTTGGACAAGGGGTCATAGTAGAGGACCATAGTTTCATCTCCTGCAAAAATGGTTTGCAGAACTTCTCTCTCGTTGCCATGGCAGAGCTCCAAAAATGCCCGACAACAGATGATTCGTTGCTGCTTTTGGACTGAGGAAAGAAGTCTAGGCACCCATCTTGCACTAACCTTATTCATGTTTAAATGTTCATGAATAATTTAAAGGACTGTTGTTTTAGAAAGTCTCAACCTTGCTGCTATTTTTGTAACTTTAAGCCGCCGGTCTTCCATAATTTCTCCTTCCACAAGAGCGATGTTTTCAGGAGTGAGCACCTCCAAGGGCCGACCTGCACGCTCTTCGTCTTCAATGCTTTCTGGACCCATTCGAAAAAGTTTGGCCCATTCTTTTACGGTAGAATATGAGGGGGATGCTTCCCCATATACGCCGTCCAAACGCTGTTTAATTTCATTTGCGAAGAACTTAATAACAGCTCTAAAATCCATTTTGAACTTGTCACAATCTCCTACAGATAGCCTTCTTTATGCAACTATATCTGAAGTAGAGTGGAAGTTACAAACTGCAATTATTTGCTTAACAGATAAGGTATGACACCAGATAAGCGTTTTGTGAAGACGATAATCCGGAAACTTATAGGCCTACCCTCTACTTCTGTAGTGTTAGCTTGTAGTGCACATTCATGGAGAAATGGTTTTGGTCCTTAAACGAACAGAACACGCTACATCAATGCCATTTCATTGTATACTGAATGTTTGTCAGTTCAGAGAACCAACTTTGGAAATATGGAAACATAACCTCTTTAGTGTAGCTTAACGTAACCTACAACATAAAGATTTCTGTTTTATGTAATACTTACGGTGAAATAATAAGAAGACTTTTGGCATTATTTAAATATTATAAAAACTAACCTGTGGGGAGTCTACGTAATCTTCTATAGAACTTAAAATATGTAATGACGAAATTTTACTCAGCCGAAACTGCATTTGGAAATCTTGTCTTTCGGAAATTATCCTCGGCCGTATTGGAATAATGTGCTCTTCAAATAGGATAATATTCGACATTCGTCTTGCCGTGATGAAAAGTTAATTGAGAATTAATTCGTTAAATGGAAAATATACGCGAATTAATTTAACTGGAGTTTAATGACGGATCAGTATCCAATTATTGATGGTGAGATACAACACCGCAATTAAAGGAGAATTAAATATGAATTAAATTTAATCAAACTCGGTGAAATCGGTAAGAGAGATGAAGATACAATGAATGATCAACCTTTTTCTCTGATTCAAGATAAAGATAAATTCAAAGCACATAAAAATAAATAAAAATAATTTACGACCAATGCTGTTTTTAGGTACCTTCTACCTACTATATGAGAATGTACATTATTTCACAAACAAGTCACATTTACAGAAGTCCGAATATAAATTAGATACTACAATTTAACAAAATTCATCTTGGTTTTCATAAAATATATGAAAAACAGTTCCCAATATGACGCTATTTTTTTTTTTTTTTTTAGAAATATGCCCTAAAACTTAAAAAAAAAAATGCTAGATGTGTATTTATATGACCAACTAAAGCAGTTTGTATTTTCATTAAATAATTAGAAACATTTATATTTAATTTAAAACATAAAATAATGAAAAAGCGTGTTATAGGCTCCAAAGAATGCATGCTGATATTTTGTAAAACTTATTGTAGGCATCGATATCTCAGAAGAACAAACATATCATGTCCTAAAAGAAAATGTAGATATGAAAAAGCTTGCGCAAAGTTCGCATTTCTCATTAACGCATGCAAGCAAAAAAGTTCAGAAGCTATTGAGTTGTTTTTCATTCTGATGTGGATTATTTACGGACGTTCTTTAACGTCTCAGATCATCAGCGTCCCATTCTATTCAGGGCGTGAAACGGCAGACAAATTTTGCTCAGAGGCCTCTTCTTTCATGCTTGAGGTTCTTTATCGTGCCGTAAATGTACGACACGGGACCCATGGTTTTACTTCCCTTCCGAAGGAAGCCATACTTCGGATTTTTACGTCCGAAAAAATCCATCGGTTCTGGCCGAGACCGAACCCGCGATCTTGGGTTTCGGAGGCAAGTATGGTAACCACTACACCACCAGGACCGACACATTGTTTTTCAGAAAGATGCCAATATTTATCCACTTATATATGATTGCATATGAGATTGTGCAGAAGGGTTAATTTAATGGTAGCATTTTGATTAAAGTGAACTCAACAGAAAAACTTCTTGATTGACCACCCTCCAAAGAATCAAAGCAGACAGGGATAAACTAAAGCAATAATAAAAAAATTTTAAAAAAAATTAAAAAGTAAGAACAAAATTATTTTTGTTCAGAGATTAAAAATAGTTTTCACCGGCATAATGTACGATCTCATACGAAATAATTCCGAGGCAAAAATTGCTGTCTCATCAATACTACTAGTTCCCAGAGCTTAAAACCTTTTTGTGAGCAAAGGTTTTCATCAGATGAACTGGCCGAAATAATGAATGGCTAACTTGCTGACGCTCAAAACATGAACTTCAGGCTAATAAAAGAGCACTGAAGTTCAAGAAAACTGCATAGAAATAAATGATCATCCAATAAGCGGGTTTCCCTAATCATTATCAAGATTCCATTACAAAGCACTTCAATTGAGCATTGCCTGCAGTCATATATTTTTAAATTCAAAGTATATAAAAAAGGAAACAAAAACGGAACTGCTGTGAGTATATTTCGTGAATTTGAACCTCTTTATGAAAAACATTTGCTATCTTATTTCATCAATAGCTTATACATGTACTAGAACTTTTATCCTGAAAACTGAATGTTTTTTCCATTCCCGAAAAAGAAAATACACCATTCCATTTTAAATAATCAATTTGACCTTGAAATGACATTGATATGACATTGATGATTAAGGTCACTATCTTATTTCCCCTAAGAGCACTTAAAATTTCGTCTGTAGCATTTTTTGATTTCCCTCTTAGTTTCGGAGGAAAATGGTCGCGACACTATAAATGCATCGTCCTGTATTTATAAGTCTGTAGTCACGAAATAAATTAACAATGACACAAATGAGCTCGAAGTTCTTGGCGCCTTCAAGTTATCTAACATTTCCCTTCCTAATGTAAGGGAAGAATCTTATCCAATTAGCTTGACCTGGCCAGGATTCGAACCCAGGACTTCCGGATTACTAATCACAAACACTACCACTAGACAATATTAACGAGCTTCATATGCTGTTTTTATATACCAGAATGATAAAAGAATGTTGACACAATAAAATAAACATTAATTTCCATTTTGTAACGAATTACCCTGAAGGCCTTTTCTTATTGTATTTATACTACCACTGGAGAGTATTTAATTCCTTTGTCTATTGTCATTTACCGCCAGAAAATTTTATACAATTTCAATAATTTGATGAACAGTAAAACAGAAACTTTACTCATATTGCAGAATAGGCCAATAGATATTATCAAATTCGACTAATTCATTTGGTAAATAGTATTAACTTATTAATTCTGGAATTGCGTGTTCTGCAATGATAGATCAATGATTTTGTTTTCAGTAATATATATATTTTAATAGTGTTTAACGTCCGTTTGTACTACCGAGGCACCACAGGCGGTGAACACTGATGATACATGAAATGAAATAACATATTGGGAAATGATATTTTTTTAAGGAAGGAAATGTTCCAGGCCTAAGTTTAGGGTACCTCCCCGGCATTTGCCAGTTATGAGGACTAAGGAAAACCTGGAAAAAACCTCAATCAGGGAGGACGGTCCTGGCGGGATTCGAACCCCCAGGCCTCCCTCTAGCAAAGAAACAAATTCAATGAGGTAACTTGTTCATGTACCATAAGCATTTTGAACCACAATACACACTATTTATAATTCTAGTATACAAAAAAAAAAAAAAAACTGTTGCAAACAAAAATTAGAAACGTTTTCCTCCTCTCTTGAAAATGTTTTTAATTCATATTTCGAAAAATGTTTCATCTACACCCTTCACCTGAGCACTCAACTTCTGGCATCATTGTTACTACATTATCCTTTGAAGAAATATTTTGAGAGCGTGATAAAATATTCCCTTTATAAGGCTGCATAGCCCTAACCCAATCCCATTGTTTCCGGTGTTCTCAGTCCCAGGTAACAAGGAAGGGGGGTGGTGGGGAAGGTTTAAAAACCGCCCTCATTGTTTTGGCTGGCCGTCGGAAGCGTCTTGTTTTTCGGGGCGCGTGACATGGTTGCAATAGCAGCGAAACGGGTATCCAGGTGTGTGCTGCCGTCCGTACTTGCATCGATCGATCTCGGCCTGCACGGCAGGTCACTCGGACCAGCAGTGGCGGCTCCTTGAATCATTTACACTTGCATTCGCTACCACTGGGAACACATAAATATACATCAGAATGTCTAACCTAAAAACATACGTTGCGCTCTCCGAGACGGTTCCGCCTCAGACACTAAAGGGGCTTAGTCCCACAAGGGCATATCGCACATAAATAAGTTCAGAGTTTCGCGTACAATCTACTAAAACAATTATCAAAATTCCATAAGGAGGCGTTCATTAAATAATTAATCATTAGATATACTAAACCTACTCTATTTCTAGCTGAAAATACAGTAGGACTATTTGGAAAGACCAGACAAACTCCAAAGTGGTTTACACAGATTGTTATCAACGTTACCTTAGCAGTGTGGTGACTGTTGATCGTTATAAACAATTACTAAGCATAGTCTGTGTTTAAGAGCCCTTTACCTGCTTCAATTTGTAACCAAACGTTTAAAATGGAGAAACACAGATTGCGTTTATTAATACACACTGGTTTCTGAACGGGACAACACCCGCAGAAAATCATCCAAAGTTGGACAAACATTACGGCGAATTCGCTTAAATGATTTGCTGAGCTTAGATGTGGCAGAAAGAGCACAAGCATCGCTGTCGAAGTAACGACCCCAGAAATTATTTAAATAATCTTCATCATGGTACAGAGCGATTGGAGACTAAAGATGCGGGGAAAATACTGAAGCTAGGGCATTTCTGGAGATCGAGTGCATAATTCTACTGGAGAGCTGGGTATCGCGTTGTTAACAAATGACCAGGAAGAGAACAAAGTGTAACTTTCGCGCAGAATTTAAAGTGAAATTCGGGGGGGGGGGATACTCAACAGGAACTGTGCTTTAGAATTGCCAAGGCATGTAATTTTGACGAACTTCTTGGAAATGATAAAACCATAAACAATGAATACTAAGCTACAACTGCAGCAATTTAAAAATAATAATTCTCATTTGGCGGTGAAAAAGGTCCTGTTCTATCATGATAATATGCCAGCGCGCAAGTCTAAAATTGCGACCTCAATTACACTTAAGGTATGAAACACTTTATCTCTCCCTAATCTCTATATTTTGTTCACTCGGACTACCTTCTGTTTCCCAACAAGAAGAAATGGCTAACAAGAAACAAATTCCCATCAAATTGGGGAAACAAATGCATGCTTTGCAGAGCTGAAGAAATTCCATTATGGGTGGAATAAACAAATTAGAAAATCGCTGGAATAACTGAACAGCTGTTACGTTGATAAATAAAACAATTATTTAAAAAAATATTTTTAATTTTGCACGGATCCATCGAACGGCCCTCGTATCATAGAATAAAATTCCACTTTATGAAGATCACTGTAAGGCTTAGATATGTTGCAAATATTTGTGCACAGAAGAAGGGGACTTGTGCTTCACCTATACAAAATGTGTGATGAATAGAACAAACGTTTTTAGTTTAATTGCCCCGTTTTGAGGCAGGTTTTGAGAGCATTTTATTGTTATTTTAACACTAGTTCATGTAAAATCATTTAAATTTAGGTGTTTGTTTTTTTTATGTAAAATGGCAAAATATTCTCCTCCTCCTCACTATTTCGTAGTCTTCTTATTATAAGACTTGTTATTTTATTTGTTACAACATAATAGCAAAATACGCCGTGTTTTAATGGCTATCTTCAATTGTTTACTGCGCTTGTTTTAATAGTGACTTTCAACTATTTGTTTATATGAAACAAATGACGTCAGTTTGTAAGACAGCGATGCAGAAGAGCCTGGAAAGTTACTCATTTAAGGTGAAATGCATTATAACGGGTCTGCAGTGGCACGAATCTACCGAGAAAGGTTCCCAAACAGAAGAAAGTCACATTTTATGATATTTATTAACCTCTATCAGCTGTAAGTAAATGTGAACTGTTTCATTAAATAACCTGATCTCAAACTAGTGTGTTTATATTGCAATCTAATTCCCACTGTGAATAATCCCTTACGCCGGGAAAACCTGCAAACCGCCTTTCTTTGCTTCTATAGCTCCTGAAGAAGCTAAGAATCAACAGCAAGCAAAAGTGTTGCAACACTGTTCATTTGTATTATCTCAGAAGATAATAGGGTTATATATTACTACTTTTATTTAAATTCACAACCTCAAAAATGCAATGTTTCTAAGATTAAGAAGAAAATCTTAGTTTCCCTCCCTTAATACTGCAGTTTTTAATACAGTTTAATGAGATTTAATGTCTTTTAGGATATTGTATAATTATATATGTAAAATATGTAAATAGCTTTATATTGTAACAACTAAATTGCCACAGACTTGTTAGGAATAATATGACACACATTATGCATAAATTATTTTAAACGTTCCAGGGAGCTCGAAATATAATAAGATATAAACGTTTTAAAACCTTTTAAAACAAGCAAATAGCCAATAAAGTCAGAAAATGAAACCACTGAGTAACAAAAATTCAAAAAATAATAATGTTAGCGTTAAGCAGATAATACGATACCTCAAAGCCATATGTCTTCCATTATCAAAGCTCTTTGTACCACAAGACCAAAAGACGGAGGCATTAAAAAACGTTGGATTCACGATATACGTTTTAATGCTGCCTTCAGTTTTTTTGACGCTCTTCAACACTTCAGGTCATCAGCGTCCTATTCAATTTAGAGTGAAACGGTCGACAAATTTTGCTGAGAAGCCTCTTCTTTCAGGCTTGAGGTTCTTTTTCGTGCCGTAAATGTGCGACACGAGACCCACGGCTTTACTTCCCTTCCGAAGAAAGCCACACTTAGGATTTTTACGCCCGAAAAAATCCATCAATCTGGCCGTGTTTGAACCCGCGATCTTGGGTTTAGGAGAAAAGTATGGTTACCACTACACCAGCAGGACCGACCCTTGAGTTTATGTTCAAGTTATGACATAAACAGAAAAAGCTTTAGTTCCGATGGCTGAGCAGGCAAAAGCACTGTCTAGTCACGAGAACTATGCTTGAAAATTTTATTTGTTATTTTTCATTTTGAAAATAAAAGGAATGTTTAATATGCGGAAATAATTAATATTTTAATGACCATGATATATTTGAATTTTAATTGATTTATGCTCAAAAATATAAATAAATAATGCCCGTTTTCAAAATATATGTCAGATTGCCTTAATATCGAATGTGTAACCCGTGTCTACTATTGCCCTCATTCTTCGGTTATGTTCTTGAGCGCTCATTTTGCATATTAAAACGTCCTTGAGCTCTGCTTTCTTCGTTAGCAATCGTACTGAGGTGAGCGTATAGTAAACACGGCAGGCTGTTCTGTGCCCCCAGCTCCAAGACGCATGAAATGAACACGTCTAGGAATGCTGTTATTCAAGAAGGGAATAAAACAGCATTCTGTCCTTTTGGTCCAGTATGAAAACGTAGGTCCACTCTACTTGAAGAAGCAAGCAGTATAAAATACCTTTCGGGACTTATAGTGAAAAGTAGTATTCATTTTTCTGGATCGAACCGCACAGTCCTCGTTGTTTGAATGCCGCAATATTGTTCAATCAGATGCTAAGAAAAAACTCAAAGACGATCACAGATTACTTCGCCTCACTGTAGCAGAAAAAAATGCCAACCGCAAATGGAATATGGTTAAATCTCAGACATAGTGATAGTTTCATCATTCGTCCCAGGGGAACATGATATGATGTAAGATAGTGGCAAGATATCATTCCAACTGCCTTCCTTACTAACCAGCTCTTAATTATGTTGGAAAATGTGTAAGCAGGCGTGAGACAAAAGTTCTGCAGTAAATTGCCCAGCGCGACAGAGGCTTGGGAGGGAAGTTTCCTCTCGTCAAAATCTAACAAGGCGTTTGAGCTCATCCATGCTCCGAAGAATCAAAGCAGTAATAGAAGCGAAGAATTTACACATTTTATATTAAGTTTTTTTTCATTTTAGATCTTTATTTAAACATATTTGTTAATTTCCTATTTATTTTGAAAAAAAATCATTTTTCAATTAATAAGTGCTTTAAACTTAAAATAAGTCGTTGCAATTGGAAATTATATTATAATTAGCATTGCTTTTACTTGCAAAAATAACAAATAAAACAATTCACGCTTGGAACTTTGGGAGATGGATAAGGCTAAAGGCTCTTAGATCCCCGCGAGAGGCGTGCCAGTGTGAATCGAGCGCGTGGCCCAGCACAACTTTCAGAGTCTGCATCATTTTTGCTTTTATGGTGTACCATGCCCTTCTCTTCTTCTCATAGGATTTTAATGGTTGCTTTATTTGCGCTGTTTTACATTTGTTTGAATCACATGTTCTATTTTATTGTTTCCTCCCCGTCTCAAAAGTATGTATGTATATATATATATATATATATATATATATATAAAATATAAAAGAAAAAGAAAAATAAACTAACACTATTAACAATGTAACAAATTAACAGTAATTATAACAGTAGAAAAGGATAAAACACTAAGAAAAAGTCACACTTGAGATCGCTATATTTCGGACTCGTGGAGTCCTATGGCAAGAAGCTAGACAAGTGACGGTGATAAAAGTAAATATTGAGTATCGAAGGTAACGTTATGCATTGAAACAGATGAAACTAGAAATGAGAGTGTGGGGGAAAAAATTAATACGTAAGATTTAAACCAGGTGGTATGCGCGCTTTATGTAAAAATATAGCTGCCATTTCTCTTCTCTGAGTAAACTTTCAGAGTATTGTGTAGGTAACGCATCAATAAGTGTTAGATTAAAAGCATCATCCCCACACATTCATTTCTAGTTTCATCTGTTTCCATGCATAACGTTACCTTCGATACTCAATATTTACTTTTATCACCGTCACTTGTCTTCTTGCCATAGAAGGACTCCACGAGTCCGAAATATAGCGATCTCAAGTGTGACTTTTTCTTAATGTTTTATCCTTTTCTACTGTTATAATTAATATATATATATATATATATTAATTCATTCTGTCTTTGTTTGCCTGATTCCTTACGTGTATGAGAGCGGAAAATCTGGCAAATCTTCTTAAATAATCTTATTATATGGTTAATATTCTTTTACTGTTATAGTCCTCTATTTTTCAATTTTAATCTCCATAACTCAACAGTAATATTATCCCACTGAAGTTTATTCTGTCCTTTTAATCGTAATTTATAACAGCTAAGTTTAAACATATGTTTCACTTGAATGAATGGATGAATGAATTGAGCCACTAAAATCCACCCAGGGCTAGGGCCTCCAGAAGGCTCATCGATTTCTCACGTGCTGAGCTATTGCCCTATGCGTTTATTAAATCTATAATGTTTCTTATTTAACAAGTTTAACATAATTTTACTAGAAGGTTCAAGTGCTGAGTCTATTAAGTTTGGTATCACTTTCACTATCGGCTTCTTTCTGCAGCTCTGTTCTTAGGCTCTTCCAGGTACTACGGTTCCGTGCTACGCTGGTCCAGTGTGTCCTGTCTGCTTTCGTGAAGGAGTCTGCCCACTTGTCCTCGGTCTCCCGCTTACTCTCCAATCGATCCCTTGCGGTAGCTATCTGCTACTCGGCAGCCTTGCTATATGGTCGTCCCATTTCCACTTTATGTTTGCACGTTGAGTCACGTCGTTTAGTCCCGACATGTTTCTTAATATCACAGATGATGTTTTATCCATGAATGGTATCTCCAGTACTTTCCACTCTATTTTACGTCGCCAGATTCTGATAGTGTTGGGAATATGCACGAGTCCAGTGCTCTCGGCTCAAGTATTGTCCATCAGTATGAATTTCAATGCCCAGAATGCTCTCCACGCTGAGGAAATTCTTCTGTTGATTTCTTTGGAATGCAACTATTTGTTCTAAGTAGACATACTCTTTTACATGTTTTAGTGCCGTTCAGTTGATTATAACGGATGCTACTTGGCTGTTTGTCATGATCTATGTTTTCTCCATGCTCATAGATAGACAGGCAGCTTATTGACTTCTTGTAGCATTCTTTGAAGTCTTCCTGCAGATCTGGCAAATTGAATTAGATCGTCTGCAAATCTTAGATTCGCTGGTTTGTATCATTTATGTTAATTCCAAATCTGTTTCCCTATTTTATTTTGCGGAATATTTCCTCTGTAATGCTGTTAAAAGTTCTCTTAAATAATTATAATTAATTGTAATACGGTTACTGATAAATAAAACACTAAATGTTATTTACTCAATATTATTTCAAACCATTAATGCCGGTTTTGGTGTGTAGTGGTAACCATACTTGCCTTCTAAACCCAAGATCGCGGGCTCAATCCCGGCCGGGATCGATGGATTTTTTCGGGCGTAAAAATTCTAAGTAATGGCTTCTTTCGGAAGGAAAGTAAAGCAGTGGGTCCCGTGTCGTACATTTACGGCACGAAAAGAACATCAAGCCTGAAAGAAGAGGCCTCTGAGCAAAATTTGTCGACCGTTTCACGCCCTGAATTGAGTGGGACGCTGATGACCTGAGATGTTAAAGAGTGCCTGTAAATACAAAACAAATCAACAAACAAATCACCTAAGCTATGGTTATCGGTTTGACACGCGCAGATAAAGAATGTTTCCCATGATATGTCCGGAAATCGAACCCGGGACTTTGGGAATAGTAGATATGAACTATGACCACTAGATCGTGGAGATGGTCGGTGGAAGAGGCGCATTTATTTGCACTTATTTGCTGTATTTAGGAACAATAAATAATGGAGTATAATTAGCTACAATTTTTCATTGCTACTGTAATAGTAAATGATCTTGAGTTTTAAAATAAGCAGACATGAACTTTACGAACTTCATCTTCAAATATTTTATATTCTCTTCACTTTTATATTATTCCTAATTTCTATAACTATTCAAAAAAAAAAAAATATTGCTGCGCTAGGGCAAAACAACCCAGCAAGAATATTACCACAAAGGCGCTATAATAAAAGCAAAATGTACCAATGAAAAGAAAACATCTTTGTTGTAAACTCAGAAACAAATAACAAAGGAAAATGGTAGCGTAACATTATAGACTACGGAACTTATGGAATGAAGGCGAACGAGATAAAATAACGAACGGCACAAGACTGGCTGGTATAGAAATGAAATTTCTAAACTGCTGGGTATTTCGCCAATGGTAGCATAGAAATAGCGATGGAAAAGATAAGGAAACATGAAAAGAGAAGCAAAACTGACTGTGAAGGTTTCTGAACAGCAACCGCTTACCGAAAGAGGCGATAAAAAAGGGAAATTATAACATAATAGATAAAACAAGTTATGAAAGATACGGAAAGCGGAGAGTTTGAGAAAGATTCGCAGACAAATAAAGAAAAGGAGACCGGGAGGAAGTGTAGCGAACTCAGATAATGACGATAAAGTTACTTTAAAATATACAAAAGCAAGCCAAGGGTTTTGTCGAAATGATTAATGGAAACGATGTTCAAGTTTTCTTTCTTATCAAAGACAAAAGTTTTGGCTTCCATGGCCGCTGCATGGCCTATGCCGACATTGTTTTACTTTTTTCACGTTATTTATGTGTGTAGAGCTGGCTTTGTCAACGTGAAGAACATCTCCGCTAGGCCTTCTTTACGTTAACTTCCTTTCACAATCTAGAAAACACTGGCGTTTTAGAAAGTTGTACAAGGAATTAAGCTCGTTTAATAACTGAATATTTTGTTTAGAGTTTTACCTGCCCGATGCATTTATTTGTGAGTCGGTCCTTTAGCTTTTACTGATAACACTAGTACAAAATATGGATTGTTTTTATTTTCAGAATATCATCAACTTGCAAAGATTAGGTCAAAAGCCTATTCCAAGTTCTTGGATCATATGAACACTAGACTTAGTTACACTTAGAACCTGCAGGGATAGTTGGTCATCTAACGCCTAAAATGACATCTAGTGTGATGCTAATTTATTACTTACTTTTTTTAATAGTGTTCCAGCCGAAAATAAGGCCACCTTTATTAAATTAATAACTTGAGGTTGCAGATTTATATTTATAAAAGAATTGGATTTGATAAGGATATCTATTATGTTTATGTATAATGAAATATTGTACAGATAGGTTTAACAGGAATTGATATTATTTGTGAGTTGTATTTATATGTATGTCATTTGGCATGTAGCTGTAATTTACAAAGGGGGCTTTGTATACATTTAGGTAAAAGATGTGAGAAAGAGATAGAGATGTATACCTGACTGGCAGCTCGTCCACTGACCATTCCTTAGTGTGAAATATAAAAGGGTAAAAGTTCCTAAGTTCCTTTGTCGGGTCACGAAAATTTCTGCCTATGTGAAAGTTTGCAGTAAGAAAAACACATAGTCATAACGGGACAGAACTTGAACAAAATAAGAGGGAATGGAATGTCAGAACGGAAACGAAACTGCTTTATTAGGGCAAGGCGGGGTACAAAGTATTATGCCGCCTATTTCAAGAGTAAATATGCTAAAGTAAATGCGCACGTTATCTCTGAGAACATTTGGCAATCTATAAACTAAGGGAAGCAAAAGTTGTTACTTTAGAAATCAACATGTAATGAAAGGGCCGAAATTTATGACAGGCTGTTCTTGGAAAATTCAGGCTTGTGGGAAGACATTGTAGATCAGAAGGGGGAGAATAATTTTAGTCAATGGGCATCGAATTAAAACCAACGAATGAGAAGAGCTTAGCGATACAATAAATATTTTAAGATAGCCAATGGTGAACATATAACTGGGGAGTAGGATAATAAACGAGGGAATTTAACTTAGCGAGAGGAGTGTGTTGTTGTAGAAAATTGGAGTACAGGATCAGAAGTTGGTCAGTCAATGGCATTCTAAGCATTCTGAGTCATTCAAGTCAATCTAGGTTATTCTTGATTATTATTTTGGACTGTTTTATTCATGAGTTTTGGGCAGTTAGAAGTTAGAAGTTAACAGTGGGAGATTTTCAGCAGTGAGTTGCGAGAGATAGTTCGTAGGAAGTCCTGAGAAGAATAGTTAGTTAGCAGTGAGTAGTGAAGTCAGCGACAAGCAGTCAGGAAATAACCCCCAGTATTTTTATATGTGAATAAAATATTGGAACAAGTCAACCTGGTGTATCTTTTGGGCAATACATTTCTCGTTTCCGTGGACCTATACTGATCCACGAAACACTTCAGAGAACCCTGAGATTGAACCCAACCGAATTGGAGCAGAAGTCACAGCGAGCAGCCGGGGAAACATTGAGACCACGACCAGCGGTCAACAACATACGCCCACGCCACGCTCCCCCAACTCTGGCTCCATATGTCATCCCACCGTGGGGCTATAACCATATTTTGATATCAAAATTACGCCCATGCCACCCCCATTACTTCGGCTAAAGTGTTTAACTCCCGTTTTTACTACTGAGGCACCAGGCGGTGGACACTGATGATACATGAGATGAAATGATAAACTGGAAAAGGATATATTTTACGTTCCAGACCTAAGTTTAGGTTACCTCCTCGACATTTGCCATTGATGAGGATTGAGAAAAACCTGAAAAAAAAGAACCAGTCAGGGAGGACGGTCTTTGTGGGATTCGAACCCTAGACCTCTCGCTCACGAGTCCGCGCCTTAACGACCTCGTTTTTTCACTTAGATGTGACCTCTTTTTTAGGTATGCAGTTCTTTAACGAGCCACAAATCTAAGACACGGGAGACTTGCGCTGAAGATTTTAACATTCTGATAAAAAAAAATCTATCGATATCACCTGGGTTTGAACGAGTGAACCTGAGTTCAGTGGAGAGCGCGTTTCTCCTTCCATTGAATGTAAATTTAATACCTCGCACAATAGGTTTGTTGACAAGCTCAGAATAACATCGAAGTGATTTTTTTTTCAGGATAAATTAATTTAGTTATTAATAATACTTTTAATTAACTTATACTTGACAGTGTTTTACAATAAATATAAAAGGTATTTAAATTGGTGTTCAACTTTCTTGAAGAATAATAAATACTCTTTGCTTGCCCTGCGATACTAAAGATCACCCATTTTCAATTCATCCAAGAGCTCGCAAAATTCTCAGCTCTATCATATGCTATACATTTAAGATTTGAGATAGTTCTCTAGCATCACAAAATAGGAGTTTCAAACGTTTGTCGCCATGAAAGTTACAACTGAAACATAATAAGTGGAACCTGATAAATATCCACGAAATAGCGCGAACTTTTCTTGATGACATCTTGAAAAAGTTTCAGACACAAAAATGCAAGGAAAGTTTTCTGTTCAGTGCTTAAACATTCTTAGCTGCAGTAGACGTCGCTTAGATCAAAGTCCAGTTGAACATCAACGTTCAGTACTGTTCATTTCTGGATAAATGAGTTTAAACATGTGCAAAGATAAAGCGCGCTGCGGACGCCTCATTGAAGTCACCACAAAGAAAGTAAATGAAACAATCCTTGCATTAAAGGCCGCACGATCATTTCCACTGAACGTGTGCTCAATGTGCCTCAAGAGTGACGCGATTGTTGACTGTGCACTAAAAACATTGGCGATGTAGGAACTTTGTGCGTCGATTTTGAACCGTGGACGTCTGACAAAAGTACGCCGGGACCAGTTTTGTCGTTTGGGAAGTTGATGTTGGGGGGGAGGGGGTTTCCAAAGGAGACTTCTTGGAAAATGGAATTGCATTTTTAGACAGTTTGAAAAAAGGAAAAACAGAACAAGTATTCTCGCCAGGACAAATGTCCTACACATAAACAATCGCAATTGCAAAGATACACAAATTGGACTTTGAACTGACTCCTCATCTACTCTATTGTCCATTTTTATTATTATTTATTTTATTTAAGGACGCTCTCGAATAGCTTTGGCCATCAGCGTCCATTAAATTCAGGGCGTGAAACGGTCGATAAGTTTTGCTGAGAGACTTCTTTTCAGACTTTTGAAGTTCTTTTCCATCCCCTACGACTACAACGACCCCTGCTTCCCAGACTTAGCCTCCGAACTTACAATGTCGGCTCATTGGGAACAAATGCTCGTCCAATGAGAGCATCATTGACTATTTTGCACAGTTTGACAAAATCTAATTTTTCTATGGGTTGAATCATTTGGAAACTCGTTGGATCAATAGTGCAACCCATGAAATCTGTGAAACAGGGATTTCCCCTACCCCTTAAATCCAAGACAGTTATGAGCCATGATATCAAATTCAGTATACATATATGAACGAACCAATTTATAATTCTCATAGGCACCATTTGTAGTATATTCACAGTTTCCTTGTTGGATAAAGCGAACAGTTGCTTTGCAGAAATTATCGACGAGGGTGCGAAACTGTATAGTGACGCAATGGTTTATGACCTTATACCCGACCCAGGACCGTAAAACTCTGTAGGATTTTTCTAAAGATTACGCAGAGGAAAACAGATTTCTCTTCTGAACCGTTAGCCTTTGTCGCCACTCGACCCCAGTTTCTTCCTCAAGGACGTGTAAACAACTCCTATTGAATCCATTGCGTAGAATTAGGTCAGAGAATTCAAGCTATAAGTGACAATGCTGAGAAAAGCGCGAAATTAAGTCACCAATGGGAAGAATTGCAATCAGAACGCTTATTGTAGTGACGCAAGATGCTTGCGGCGTCATGAGACGGTTTGAATGAAATGAAATAAAATCATCGAACGCCGGGTATTAGGGACAGTTCACAGTTCTCCGCCAGTTTTTACACTGATCGTGCTCCGCTAAGTTTTTCACTGACTTTGATTTTTTGTTAAGTGAGATATTATTTGAAGCAGCCTGGTGTCGCAGTGGTTGCCCAGTCTTTCTTCCCATTAAAGAGATTAAATAAAGAGCCAGATATCAGTGATTAATTATTACTTGAGTGCTTCTCATTTGGACACGTCCCTGCAATTGTTTTACCCGAGGAGCGCCAAGGCGTCTCCCGAAATGCACTACACTTCTCACCTAACCCAGGGCAGCGAAGGAATTTTCCCTTCGTAGTTAACAGAAGCGAGGAAGAAGTGTGAGGACTGGAGCAGAGAAGAGCAAGACGGGATCAGCAGAGGAGGTTACGAGGTGATCAACCTCCTGTACTCAACAAACCATCTCATACATCCCCCACACACACCCTGAGAGAACCCCCTAAGACAAATCTGCTTCCTCCCCTCCGACACCAAAACTTCAAATGACCAATAATAATTCAACAAATACTTTCACCATTTAATCATCAACACGCCTAGAAATCCAGCTTCATCTGTAATGTAATGTAAAACTAATAGTTTTTTAAAATGTTTGTTTACCTTGCTTTTAAAACAACTGTCGGAGCATAATAAACGTTCTAGGATATGGCGTCCTTCTATTTGGGAATCTTTCTCCCATATTCAGTATTACCGTGAAGGCTTCTGTTCTTCCATTATTCAACGCCAGGGGTGGCTGAGGTCGTTAAGGCGTAGGCTCGTCAGCGGGAGGTCTGGAGTCCGAATCCCGCCAGGACCATCCTCCCTGACTGGGGTTTTTTCCCAGGTTTTCCTCAGTCCTCATAACTGGCAAATGCCGGGGAGGTACCATAAAAGCTTAGGCCTGGATCCTAATCCTTTCACAATATATAATCTCGTGTATCATCAGTGTCCACTGCCTATGGTGCCTCAGTAGTAAAAACAGGCGTTAAACACTACTAAAAAGTTTCCATTATTCCCACCATATATATGTTTTTCTACGCCGACATTCATGACTCAAAAAGAGAAACGAGTCATCATATAGGAGATGAAAAAACATCATCTGCTTATGTAAATCTTAGAAGCGCATCCATAAACTTTTAACAAGAGTATCGTGCAACCTCTGGGGGATACCAGGGCAGGCCAATTTTACCTGCGTGGGGTACGTAAAGAGCATCAACCCTTCGTCTGGCACTCTTCCAGCCCCCCAATCTTCACTCTTAATTTTTGTTTTTACTTCTCGGAACCTAAAGTGCAAGCGACAACGTATCAGGTCTGCATTTGTACATTCTGCCAGTCACTGGCCTTGCAAGTATTTTGATGTAGTCGAAAGTCATTGTGAATATTGTAAACACTAAAAACAAAACGTCTTATTATATAGTATACTGCTTTTGATAAAACTACAATACTCTTCTATTTCAGCCTTCTGTCTGGGTGTGAACTAAAACATAAATTCGACCAGGTAACAGCATTATTTTCTCTCTCCGTTTATTTCGTCTCATGCTGAACGCCGCAAGGTCTTTGGTACTAGGGAAGAATTTTAAATGAAGTGAATTATTTCTGGCACAAGCAGGTATCAATGCACGAACATTTCGTTATTTTTATCTTTGTTCTGCAAGCTTCGTAATATAAACTACCTATGGGCACGTACAACATTAGCTTTGTTTCCTAAGAGTTTTCAATTCAATTTTCCCTTTTATTAAACATTTTATGTAACACTGCGTCAACACTAAGTGGGAAAACAACGAAATGTATTTCCCAATATGAAACGCGCCAGCAATGTTTTGTTTAGCAGGAGTTCAGTTTGATCATTTTTTTAACCGCAATGTATAGCATATTATTTTAGATTTTGTCAAAGATGCAAATTATTTCTGTTTGAAAGTCTGAAAAATATGCTATAAACACAACAGATTAATTTCTATTCTTGCGTATTAAGTTTTCATTAGTGCAAAAATGTGCCTTTAAAATTTATGTGTTTTAACCTAATGAAATGAATTCATTAACAGTATACGTTAATAATTACCCCATTTAAACATAAATTAAATATATTAAAGTACCACAGTCATCATTTAAGAGTAAAATGCTCGAACATAATTCATTTCTAAAATTAAAAAGACATATTTAAAAAAAAATAATAATGCTGAACAATAAGTGTATCACGTCATAAATTATTCTTATACGTAAGCATAAGAACAATTATTTTCTCGTTGACCATACGTGTTAATATTGCTTCTAAATGCAATTTTGAACATTTTTTATTTAATGCAATTTAATTTCTCAAGTGAACGATTTAATTACTTGAATGCAACACTCTTTCGTTAATGTTAAGCAAAATTTTAACTTTAGGAATGTGCTGGAGGACAGCAGAACGGGTGGAGGAGGAGGAGGAGGAGGAGGAGGAGGAGAAGTAGAAGTCGAATTTTCAGAAGCTGGCAATATAATTTTCTGCACAATAAAAGTATACATAGAAACATAATACATTTATAATAACTTTTAATTTAGTAGGACGAGAAAATTATGATAAAACAGCAAAGAGTTTTAATATACAATTGAGGAAAAAATATAACAGTAATGCTCCAATACGATCCTTTTAACATAATTAAAGCATTGAGTTGTAAACTATGAATTGTTAATTTTATGCTATAAATTTTACAACGTTTGTCACATTTAGCACAGTAGTAAGGAATTTATTATTGGCAAAGGAATTACAGGCACAAGCATGTAATAAAAATCTTAAATTTAAAATAAACAAAAGACTGTAATTCTGTGATTCTTAAATTATAATGACTTAATGCCTTCCTTGGCTAGGAAAAGTTAATACCTCTGTTTCAAAACTTACATATGATAAATGTAATAAATACGCCGGTGCTAATGGTTAGGATGAAATGCCAATTAAAACGTGTGCGAAATTCGCCATGATTGTTGAAAAATGTCACAAACTATTATATTAATCCTTCTTTCTACACCTCTTCACATAAAGTTATTATGCGATCCATTTTCTGACGCCACGAGTGCGCTTCAGTTCCGTTTTATTTCGGGTCTATTCTATTACCTGTCGTTACAAGCACGACTGAAAGCACTAGAGTGCTAGGGGAATCTGGAATCGTCCCGAGCGAAAGCGAAGAGAGCCGAGAAGGCGAAGGCGAAGTTATAGCTAGATAGTAAGGCTTCTCAAGCAGTGGCACGATAGCTCAGGTGGTTAGAGCGTCATGGTATAATTATGAATTATATGCTTTTATAATTATATCTTAAATTATAAATTATATCTCCATGCTTTTTTTAATGTTTATTATTATCCTGCCGGAGTTAAAGGAGATTTGCTACAATTACATGATTTACTCAATGAATTAGCTGCAAATTGGAATAAGAGCACATTTCCCACCGTTACAATATTTCACCCGCCTAACAATACCCTCATTACACTGGCCAGTAGCTCGGGCGTTGCAAGCAGGAAGAGATTCCATGATGTCCTAATGCTTTCTGCCCTGCTTGTAACGCCAAATATTCTATTAGATGCCCGTCCGATTGGGCGGGCCATTATGCAGAAAGGAACAAAAATTTGGTGAAATCATTTTACATTGCTAGAACTAATCCTATTAATTTAAATGTGCCACTCGAATTTTTTCATTGCAGAAGATAAGAGTTTGTGACTGGGCTGTATGCAGAATGTGTGTAATATATGGTGTGCCGCATCCTAAGAAACCCGTCCCATATAACATGAATTAGCGATTATCTCCGAATGTATTCATGATATTGCAAAAAAACATTTAGTTTCGTCGTTACGACATTCAAGTACATCAGAATAATGGAGGCAAATTTCCTTGTTGTACAGTGTACTAAGTCACACACCTCCACGATCTGGTAACCGAATTTCACACTTAATGGTACCGCCACGGGTGGTCGAGAACGTTAAGGCGCGGACGCGTGAGAGGGAGATCTCAGGTTCGAATCCCGCTAGGACCGTCCTCCCTGACTGAGGTTTTTTTTTCAGCTTTTCCTCAGTCCTCATAAATGGCAAATGCCGGGGAGGTACCTAAACTTAGGCCTGGAAATTTTCCTTCGTTAAAAAAATCCTTTCATCTCGTGTATCATCAGTGTTCACCACCTGTGGTGCTTCAGTAATAAAAACGGGCATTAAATACCATACAAAAAAAAAACCTTAAAGGTTATGTATATACATAAATCCAGATTATATTATGTATCAAATAACATTGTAACAGATTAATTATGAATATCCTATCAGAGAAAACAATTACGTAAATATTTACAGACATTAATGCATGTTTCCCCCTAGTTTCACTCGACGTGACGTGGATTGAATTATAAATGCTTGAAGTGCAAGGAATGACATTATACATTTGTCCCTCCCCCCCCCCCCCCCTTTAATGGAATGTAACCGCTGTGTTTAAAAGCAGCATGCCAGTTCGTTTTGTACAAGTTATGGTTACTACATAGCAGCAGTTTCGTTATTTAACTTTCATTAACCTACACGGAGTCTTGAGGTTTGAGCTTAGTTGTTCATGCTGTTCGCTTTAACACTGAAAAGGTTTCGTCAATTTCCTTACTTGAATGCAAAATAAAAAAAAAAAAAAATATTTCTCTGCTGATCTAATAACTGCTGTATTTCTCAATTCTAGTCGTTAGTTCTGATTTATTAGGCGGAGGAAACAGCCAATTTTGCCAGGTGTCCCATAAAATATAATAACACAATGACGTAACTCTACTTGAACCGTTCTATGCAGAGAGAATCCGCCTGCTTGCTTCCGAACTGTAAAGAAGGCGTTAATTCAAACGCTCAGTCATTTTCCACTATACCTGTTAATATTAAAACTAAATGCAATGTTCAAAAAATAAGCTTGAAAAAATAAGTACAATTTGCAAAAAAACATCAGATTGTATTTTTATATACCACATTCTATGTACAAACTTGATACTGTAATTACTTACAATTATTAAATATATGACACCATAAAAATATTGTTAAAAAATATATTTGCTTTAGTTTCAAAAGGTCTAACACCATAAAATGCTACAATACTTAAGTATATACTCCTTTTTTGTCTAGTAATCTTAAAAAAAAAAAAAAAACTTGCAAACCTTGGAGGGTTGTAGGTTCATAAATTTCCGGCCGATAAGAATTATTGCCTTTAAAAATTCTTACCTGATGTCGTACCTTATCTGTCAGTAGAAGATTGTGACATGTTCAAAATGGAGTTTCGAGCTGTTATTAAATTCTTCACAAAAGACTTACTCCAAATGAAATTAAACAGCGATTGGAAGGTGTACATGGGGAAGCATTCCTCTCATATTCTACCGTAAAAGAATGGGCCAAACTCTTTCGAATGGGTCGAGAAAGCATTGAAGACGAAGAGCGTGCAGGTCGGCCCTTGGAGGTGCTCACTCCTGAAAACATCGCTCTTGTAGAAGGAGAAAATACGGAAGACCGGCGGCTCAAAGTTACAGAAATAGAGCAAGGTTGGGCCTTTCTAAAACAACAGTTCTTCGAATTATTCATGCCATTTAAACATGAATAAGGTTAGTGCTTAGACTTCTTTCTTTAGTCCAAAAGTAGCAATGAGTCATCTGTTGTCAGACATTTTTGGAGCTCTGCCGTGGCAACGAGAGAAAAGTTCTGCAAATCATTATTACAGGAGATGAAACTGTGGTCCTCTACTATGATCGCTTGTCCAAAAGAGAATCAATGGAGTGGCGTACACCTGGCGAAGCACCGCCTTTAAAGGTCAAGGTCACTCAGTCAACCAAAAAGATCGTGGCCACAATCTTTTGGGACTGTAAAGGAACAACCTTCATTGATTTCAAGGAGAGAAACACCGCAGTAAATGGGGAGTACTATATTGGCCTACTGCACAGGCTACGTGCTTCTATCGAACAGAAAAGACAAGGAAAGCTGAGTGGTGATGTGCGCCTTCTTCACGACAACGCGCCTGTGCACACAACTGTTGTTGCAAATGAAGCTGTGAAGAAATGTGGCTTCAAGGAGATCGACCATCCAGCCTACAGCCCAGCTCCCAGCGACTATTTCCTCTTCTCAAAACTCAAAAAGGACCTCCGAGGAAGGAAATTTAAGTGTGACGGAGAGGAGATGGATGCTGTTTATGCCCATTTTGCAGACCAGACTTTGGGGGATGGGGATAGAAATGTTAATTCAAAAATGTGAGAAGTGTATTGCAATAAAGGATGACTATATTGAAACGTGAAAAATAGTTTCTGTCTTTATTATACTTAGAAAATGGTTGGGCCGGAAACTTATGGACCTACCCTCGTATATTATTTTAGAGAGAGGGAGGATTTAGGATACATTCCTTTGGAATTCGCTAATAGGGTAACTCAAGATTACCGGAGCAAAAGTTGAAGGTATAAGGCGTTGAAATATTTGCAATGCGATACTCAGAAATGTTATAGAGTTAAAATTTGTATCATAATGATTTTAAGCTTTGTTAGTAATTGAAAAATATATAATAAAGATATATAACTGGCAACTAACAGCACATAAAACACTAACATTGAATTGTAGAGTATCACTTCAAATGAATTAGAAATTAGTGACCTGTCTACCATTTTCACTAGATGCAATAATTGACCTTTTCTTTTTTGCCTTCTAAAGGTGTTCCTTTGGTTCGTTTTAACTGTTACAGTCCCTTAAACACTGACAAGAAGTAATATTTCTAATGTTAAATTGAGCCCCTATTTAAAGGTAAATCATTCTTTTAATAACTTCCATGTTGCAGCTCATATAATAGATACCGAATGATCCAAAGGCGCTGTGCCTACATAGAGCAAGCAGTTAGGTGATAAGTTCAAACAAACGTCATTTACGATGCGTGAATTACGGTAATTACTGAGACGTTTTCATTATCTGCACTTTTGGAATTAAACAACCAATTTTACATTTTCACTTCCCTGCTTATAGTAATACGTATAAAGGCTTAATGAAGTTAAAAATCATAGAGCTCGCACATGTTCTTCACGTGTTATTGTTCCGGTTTCTTTATGACTTATACACTGTACGCATCAACTTGCCTTGGCTCATTTTTATTTGAATGACCCTTACAGACGTTTACAGTTCTTAATTAATAATTTCTTTTCCGCTTTCAAAAACTTCATATCTTTTGATTCACGTGGTTAAATTTATTGACTTTTCATATTCACAACTATGTAAATGCTGGTACTACTGAAACCTTAACACTTTTAAATGTTATAAGTAGCAGTTTAGGAGTACTCTTAGATATTTCATTTGTTCGATTATGTATTGTTAATGATTATATTTTTGGAGTTATCCATTTCTTCCCCTCTTTGTTTTTGAAGAGAAGTTTCTAAAAGGGTGCCGTATATGATTGATGTAATGGTATTCGAAAAGAAACTACAAAGAGATTGAGAAAGCAAAACATCTTGAACGATGCGGGAAAAGAGCATATCCAGATTTGGGGAGCGTCCTCCAGTATCTTATAAATTATGGATACCTAATGCATTTCAACCAGCTCGTGTGTGCGTTCCATTAGGCTTTGAAATGTAAGTGAATTGCGAAGGTTTTCTTTTTTAAAGCGGCCCGTTACTGAAGTCTGTACAACTAGCTTTGAGCACAGTTTATCAAACGTGGGGTTGTTGGTATTTACTAATCATGAGTACACTATTTTTTTCATTGTTTGTGTACAATATGAACTCTTCAAAAAAAAAATTATCATATGAACAACCTGCTTAAGTCAAACTTGTTGAAATTTCATCCGTGTCAAGCCGAAACAAAAATATAACAAAATGTGAATTATCTTGAAATTATCCAGAACCGTTTGCAGGGCCTTGAAATAACTTTAACCATAATATCGGAATTTATACATTGCGCATGCCTAAGTATCATGCTCTCGTTTTGCTAGGCAATCAAAGTTAGTATACACTAATGGAAAGTGGCTGAACTTTCCATTATGTATTGTAGAGTATGCTAAGAGTGAGATATGTTAGAACAAAGAATATTAGATATTTATGAATGCTATCCGCAAAACAAATCGTACAAGTACAGTAGAAGAGCA
The DNA here is from genome assembly GCA_030762175.1 of Metallyticus violacea. NCBI lineage: Eukaryota > Metazoa > Arthropoda > Insecta > Mantodea > Metallyticidae > Metallyticus > Metallyticus violacea. The sequence continues at coordinate 75,667,775 of CM060844.1, forward strand.
TGCTGTGGTAAATTTCGAGGAGAAACATCTCTAAAGGGAAGTGAAAATTTTCAGATTGATGAACTCAAGGCGGTTTCATTGACAAAAAAAAACAAAAAAAAAAAAAAAAACTGCGTAACGTAGGAGAAACTTGATGAAATAGGCTATATTGGAAACCTTCTCGAAAGGCTTAAACACGATTAGCACAGCAAGTTGGTGTATGTGTCGGCAGTGCATACAAAGCCACTCAGCTGTTTCATCTTCACCCATATAAAACTATCCCGTATCTGAAATAAAACCTCAAAATATCCGTGAAGTAGTTTACAACATTCGAGTGAATGAAATGCGGCGAGTGTCTCAAGAAACATTTTCAAAAGAATGCCTCACAGAATGCAACTTCGAGCATCCACTATAATGTTGAGCGCATTATAATTACTGTTTAGTACTAATAAATAACTAAAGACACAACAAATGCGCGTATATGATATAGCTCATATTTGTCCCTAGCCACTTCAGGAGCTGTGGATGATTAGAGCGTTTTCGCCATGACGTGATTTTGTTACCGTAAACCACAGTGTCATGTGACTGAAAACCGTAACACAGAATAACGATGTTAATCACTAAAGGATTTTTTGCTCAGTCAGAGTAATACGTTAACACCAGAAATGAAAGATTTGCTTCAACTAACCGCATTGAAAGACACTCAGTACGATTTACTTGGGAATGTGCTTTTGCATAACCTCTTAACGAATTGAAATGTTCAGTGACTAGTTTAGGAAGCACAAAATTAGATTTAGCTGCATTAACAGACGATTTGCCCTTTAGTATTTCGTGAGAATAATAATATTATTTTTCTGACCTAATAGAATTGGTTAAAAAAATGACTGTTTTAACTAACTTGTTATAACTATTACTAAAGGTGAAATTCTCAGATAAAAATTGACGATGGTAAATTTCAATTACTTTAATTTTACGTATTATGTATTTATTATTCTTCAAAACAATAATCTAGGCCTAAATTAAGACATTTGCCGGTTGCCGCTTGGCTTTGTTAGCGGTTAGCAGTGCATCACTTCCGCATAAAATACTTGCCAGTTTATCGCATATGTAGAAAATGGATGAATCGCAGCATTTGGAGGCATTGGACATGATTTATTGGAGGATATGATATTACATAATATTCATAGAAGAAGAAAATACCCAGCAACGAGGCATGGATTTAAATTAATTAAACGACGAGGAATGCCGAATCTACAACGTCTAGTACATACCTTCAAGAGTTATAACAGAACAGCGATACTCTGCTACAGGTACCCCTAAATATCTGCTTTCCTCCAGAGTTTCAATACATGTTCCATATGCTCTTTTACTGCGCACAAGGAAAACCTTTTCCCTGTAACGATCACAGTTTTCTCGTGAATTTCTTTCTTTCCATAAATTCATATTGTCACATGGATTAGGTGCAATAACCTCTTGTAACAAAATAAACCATCTTTTACGCAGAACCGAAGTTTTTGGTACACTTTCAGTACTCGTTTTTCTTACCTTAAAGCCCCACGTTAAACTTCCATCAATTTCCTTGTCGCATTTCTCATTACGGGAAACTGATAGACCCCATGACTGTATTTTACGGTAACTCAAAGTAGACTTGGAAAAATCTCTATTGCAAAACAGTACAAGGCAGTCGAGGAGGTATTTTGAAAACTGTTTTGAAACGACAAGGATTAGTACATCAGGTCTCAAGTGTGCCTTTGTTCTAGATTAAAAGTAGCTGGAACTTTCCACACAGATTGCCTATGTCTTATCATCGCTGAAGTACATTAAAATGCCACAACGAATGGAAAGTAACTAAGATGAACAATATAATTTAAATTTATTTTTCACTTAATAACATGACAGTTGCCTCTTAGTAAGTATATTGAAATTTATTGAAAGTGCTAAGAAAAAATTCAAACTACAAGGGGTCTCCACCTATCTGGCCCAGGTAATTTTAGGTGTACTTTTTCGCGATTACAGAAATTTTGATACTCTAATGATTTTATACTAGTCCTTTATCTAAATTCTAAATAATTAAATAAAGTACAAAATTTCCACCTAGATTACATCAGGCCACCCCGGTCACCTGTTCATCAGCAGTAGCCTATTGGAATTCTAGGAGACTACGCCCCGACCCAACCCAGTGGACTAAATTGAAATATTTCAATTACTCTACCTATACCATTTATTAATTAGCTAGCTACAGTCTCTGCAAACTACAAATGCCAACTGTAATGCTATATGTCGGTCCTGGTGGGATAGTGGTAACCATACTTGCCTTCTAAACCCAAGATAGTGGGTTCAAACCCGGCCAGGATCGATGGATTTATTCGGGCGTAAAAATCCTAAGTGTGGCTTCCTTCGGAAGGGAAGTAAAGCCGTGGGTCCCGTGTCGTACATTTACGGCACGAAAAAGAACTCGAGCCTGAAAGAAGAGGCCTCTGAGCAAAATTTGTCGGCCGTTTCACGCCCTGAATTGAATAGGACGCTGATGATTTGAGATATTAAAGAGCGTCCATAAATAAACCAAATCAATAAGTAATGCTATATGTATTTACTTTCTAGAGCAATTTCCAATATCCCAAACTCTATAATTAATAAATTTAATATAATTTCACTCCCAACCATTCCAAGACCAATGACGTTTTTTTTCATAATCATGCAGGTATTCTTTAACATCTAAAATTTATCTAGGTTACATATCTATCAACTGACAATTTCCCTTTAATTTTTACCTTTCACAAGAACTTCCCTAATTTGGGTATCTGCTCACGATCTTCTAAGCTCTTTCTCAATACAATTCCTTTATTTCTCATTAACCATTTCTTACTAATTAACCTTTCCCTCTCCAAACATTTGTGGTTTTACATTGGAAGATAATAAGAATTTCATCTTCTACTCACAGATTGGACACATTCCTGGAATAACATCCCCCCCTCATTCCCCTAAATTTCCAAACACCTAATCTTTTTCGTTTTTCTTGCAATTTAATATATATTTCTCCTTTTCTGGGTCATCTTTTAATTTATAACTAGAAGTTATAGAAGAAGAAGAAGAAGAAGAAGAAGAACAAGAACAAGAAGAACAAGAAGAACAAGAACAAGAACAAGAACAAGAAGAACAAGAAGAACAAGAACAAGAACAAGAAGAAGAACAAGAACAAGAACAAGAACAAGAACAAGAACAAGAACAAGAACAAGAACAAGAACAAGAACAAGAACAAGAACAAGAACAAGAACAAGAACAAGAACAAGAACAAGAACAAGAACAAGAACAAGAACAAGAACAAGAACAAGAACAAGAAGAAGAAGAAGAAGAAGAAGAAGAAGAAGAAGAACAGTCGTGCCAGGACCTTCGCCCAGAAGACTCAGACCGCGCCACTGAAGATGTCCTCCGTAGTTGAGGATGAAACGTTTGGACTTTTTAGCTCCAATAGACCACGGCTCCTAAGCCCGGAAGAAACTTCTAGTTATGTCTGACTCCGGCCGTGAAAGTACCGATTACTCATCTTTTAATTCCTTATAATATGCTAGTGAACTTTTCTCCCTAATCTGGACAAATAAAACTTGTCTATCCATATCTTCCATTCTTGATCTCACTTCCCTCCAACAACCTCTTCTAAAACATCCAATTTTAACCCAAAAATCTCCTAGCCCATTTCTAAAAAACTGTTCTCTAATGTTGTTCAACCAGGTATTAGTCATTGTTAGTGGGTATGTTATCCGTTTAAGTTCAGGGAGATTCGTTTGACAACGTATTTAAATAAAATTGCACAGGAGTAACAAAGAATTTCTTGGGTAAAATATTAATATCGTTGTGGTTTTGTTTTATTCCAGATCTATGGAGACACTGTGTTAATCTCATCCGTCCTGATGTACTCTAAAACCAACGGGTACTTTCTGCCCATCTTATCCCACTTGTTTACTCGTAATTAAAGGCATTTGGTTGGAGAAATAGCTCCAAGAAATTAGCTTTGTTACATTTTAAAAGCATGTGGTTAGTTTTTAACCAGTTTTCCAATTCATTCTCAAATTATAAACATATTTTTAAAGAAAGTCATTCAAATGTGCCGTTATAAGTCAATCATCGCCATCATTCTCTCATCCCTCCCCTACTGCCATTCGTATTTTCTTTTCCTTGTGTACATTTACTTTCCGGGTTGTTTTGGAGCTGTGGTCACTGTTCTTAGCGACTATAGTGTGTATTCGTCGGTTTAGTTTAGTGACGCCACCCTTTCTTGGCGCATTCTGTTTTATTGCTACAGCAACTTTGGTCCGGGGATACCGAGGGTGTAAATAGATTTCAGCTGAAAGCTTCACCAACGAGCAAGTTCATCATTCCATGAGGACGATGCCTCCTTGCTGCGGTTACCACTAAATTGGTTAGAGTCCGGATCCTGTGACTTATATACACAAGTTAATGTTCATATTGCAGTTTGATTGGGTTACCAGAGATTTTCTGTTTTCACTTTAAATCCGGTTTAGTTATGTTTCGTATTTTGGAATTTTTATCTTTATTGTATTTTATTGGGAATATTGCTTATTTTCATGTGTTAGATTATTGCAATCCAATGAGAAAATGTTTCTGATTTCCAAATGACATTGTACTTGTAATTGTAACGGGTATTTCCTTTGTAATGTTTTGAATGAGTGCCTTGTACACTTACGATGTACAAGCATCCATAAGTTTCCGGCCTAACCATTTTCTAAGTATGAAAAATAAATATTATATTTCACTTTTCAATATAGTTACCCTTTATTGCAATACACTTCTCACATCTTTAGATTAACATTTTAACCCTCCCCCTCAAATAGTCAGAAGTCTTGTCTGCAAAATGGGCATAAAGAGAACCCACCTCTTCTTTGTCACACTTAAATTTCCTTCCTCGAAAGTCCTTTTTGAGTTTTGAGAAGAGGAAATAGTCACTGGGAGATAGATATGGTCTGTAGGGTGGATGGTTGATCTCCTTGAGGTCACATTTCTTCACAGCTTCCTTTGCAACAGCAGCTGTGTGCACAGGCGCGTTATCATGAACAAGGCGCACACCACCACTCAGCTTTCCTCGCCTTTTCTCTTTGATGGAAGCGCGTAGTCTGTGCAATAGGCCAGCATAGTACTCCCCATTTACTGTGGTGTTCCTCTTCTTGAAGTCAATGAAGAGTATTCCTTCACAGTCCCAAAAGATTGTGGTCATGATCTACGTTGACTGAGTGACCTTGGCCTTTAGAGGCAGTGCTTCGCCAGGTTTACATCACTCCATTGATTCTCTTTTGGACAAGGGATCATGGTAGAGGACCATAGTTTCATCTCCTGTAACAATGGTTGCAGAACTTCTCTTTCGTTGCCACGACAGAGCTCAAAAAATGCCTGACAACAAATGACTTGTTTCTGCTTTTGGATTGAGGAAAACAGCCTAGGCACAACCTTATTCATGTTTAAATGTTCATGAATAATTCGAAGGAATGTTATTTTAGAAAGGCCCAATCTTGCTGCTATTTCCGTAACTTTGAGTCACCGGTCTTCCATAATTTCTCTTTCCAGAAGAGCGAAGGGCCGACCTGCACTCTCTTCGTCTTCGATGCTTTCTCGACCCATTCGAAGAAAAAGTTTACGGCAGAACATGAGGGGGATGCTTCCCCATATACACCGTCCAATCGCTGTTTAATTTTGTTTGGAGTAAGTCCCTCTTTTGTGAAGAACTTAATATAACAGTTCGATGCTCCATTTTGAACATGTCTCAATCTTCTACACATAGCCGTCTTTATGCAACTATATCTGAATAACTGAATACAGCAAAGCAAATGTTACAGCAGCAATTATTTACTTAACAGATAAGGTTTTGTGAAGGCTGTAATCCTTGTCGGTAGGGCCGGAAACTTATGGACCTACCTTCGTATATGCTTAGCTTGTTATTTCTTGAAGTAAATGTAAAACATATTTTGAAAAATGCCTTGTTTCTCTCGTCATGTAGGGCAGACAAACCTTTTCATGTGCACATCCTGTGGTTTCCTGTGAATGCGATCTATTAGTAGAAGTGTGTCGATTAAATATTATTAATAAGAGAATGCAGCACATGTTTATTAATTAATGATAATAATGTGCCTGCTTTTTTCTAGCGGATTTCATTCTTCTGTTTACAGTTTCACTTAGTTGATTAAGGTGGCACCTGTTACAAGAACAAAAGTCTAAAGATTTAAGTTTGTGTATAGTTTGCCGTTAATAATTTTATCGTTTATGGGAGGAAAATAACACCTTGCATCGTCTACGGTTAAATAGCTTAAATCACGGATTTCTGTGCGGAAGCTGATGGTAAACTTTAGAAATACTAAAACACCATTTATGTTACAAAATTATTACTTATAGTATCATGCTATTGGGGGAGCTAGCTAAAAGCTACGTTACCAAAGGTTTAGTTTCTTAAGAGAACAACTAAGGGATACATTTTTCAGCACGTAACTCTTATTTAAAGTTCATTGAAAGAACAGCTGCCACATTTAGGTCAGCCGGTTACACAAGAAAGTAAATGAGAAGGTTGGATAACTAAATTCATTGATTCCTTTAGTTTTTGTCTCGACCTAGAATTACATTATGGCCGCAGCATCTGGAGCAATGAGGTACATTGATCAGTGGGCACTCTGCCACTTAACGAACCACCGAGTCCAATAATGAAGCAGCGGTACAGAGCGTGGCGAGAGATGTCTAGTGCACCGGCGTATTAAAATTTTACTCGGATCAATACAGCAGGAGTACCAACTTAACTAGGCTACACCATGAAGCTCAAGTGCTCCCTCCGTTGCTACTGTCGGCTTTATCACACCAGGGAGACCAACTTATGTAGTTAACAGAAACCCAGTTTCCGCTGTGACTGCGGTGTGGTACTTCAGAAAACAGCAGTTTTTATAATTCCCATCGCATATTGCTGAAACGTTAGGCTCCTTTACACTGTAAATGCGGCATTTTTAAAGTTCCAATCTATTTGCTTACTTTCGAAAGTCGTTTCATCTAGCAAGAGACACGTAACAAAACGTAGTTTATTTATTTATTTATTTATTAATATAAAATGTAAATTCTGCCTCTATTTTCGTACATGTTTGAGTGTGGGTTTATCTCCTATATAGTTATAAGCCCTCCGACCGATTTGAATGAATTTTATACAGGTACTTTTTACAACAGCAAACCCTCTCTTAATTTTAGCCCCTTTGGTATATGAAAAATCTAAGTTCTGTGTTCCATTGTTTCGTTTAAGTGCTCTTTAGAACCACACAAAGATTTTAGCTGCAAAGCATGGATAGTCCCTGCCTTTCCCTGATTTTATCCTCTAAGGAAGCTACGCTATGCAATCTCAATGAAAGTTTGTACCTGGTTTCTTTTGCAATTGCAGTATATGACATATAACTTTTTTTTTTCCGGATAAATCACCTCCTTTCTAATTTACTTTTCCTAACGTATGAAAAATCAAAATCTTGCTTCAAGCGTTCGACCAACAGATCCAAGTGGGGACTTTTTAGTTTTTCGTCTCATCCTCGGCTGTCCCTATTTCAATTCCTAAGAGTAGGCTATTGCTACACAATGCACTCTTTTCTGTAACATGTCGGGTTTTTGCAAACACTTTTTACTGTTACAAGGGAGGAAGTTTAACTATTAATAATAAAAAGGCCGTCATGCAGGAGCTGCGTAAACTAAGCGAATTCCTCAGCAAGTAGAATTTATGAAGGTTATTACAGAGCGCTAGAGCACAGAAGTTACTATTATGTAGTCTTTAAGTACAAAGCTGGTTTTATCTCACAACTCCCCTCTTTATAGTGCGGAATTTAAGGAATTCAATATACCTATTGTTTGTTAAGGTTGCTACAGAGTCAGAGCAGTCTTATAAACAAATATAATTCTCACAAACATATCACGAAAAAAAACTTGCATGCAAACAGCATATACAAATATTTTATTAAAACTTACCACATGCAACAAAGTATCAAAAATGTTTTTTTAAACTTTAATTTATAACATTAAATAAATGAAATACATTATCCACCCAAAATTCTCAGTTCTTCGAATAAAGCGATAGTAATTTAGAGTATTATTTATTTATAACGGAAGCACAACATAACTGACATTGCTTTTGTCAATGATGTCATGCCACTTTTAAAAGTACTACCGTTGGAGGGTTCATAAACTCAAGTTCTTTTAAATTCGTTATGACTTTGAACACGACAGGCGGTCGCACAGTTAACTTTAAACTAGCCAATGTCAACAAAATGTTTTAAACTTTCAAATAATAGAGAATAGAAATACTTGATTTGAATAAATATATAAGAAGGCGTCCTTACTTGACACCCGTAATCATCAGTTAGGCAATTTTAAGTTAGACGCTCAGCTGAAAACCGCCACGGGTGGCCGAGGTCGTTAACGCACCGACTCGTGAACGGGAGGTCTGGGGTTTGAATCCCACCAGGACAGTCCTCCCTGACTGGGGTTTTTTCCAGGTTTTCCTCAGTCCTCAAACTGGCAAATGCCGGGAAGGTACCCTAAACTTAGGCCTGGAATGTATCCTTCCTTAAAAAAAATGCACCTTTCTCAATTTATCATTTCATCTCAAGTATCATCAGTGTCCACTGCCTGTGGTGCCTCAATAGTAAAATTGGGCGTTAAATACCATTCAAAGAAAAAAAAAAAAAACCACGGCTAAGTCTAAGTTGTGTACGCATTTAATGCTCATACATACATAATAATACGGCTAACATTATTAGTCCTATATATTCATCTTATGTCCTGTTTAAATTCGACCGCTCAACTGGAGCAAGTGTGTATTGTTTGCTCAATTAGGATGCAAGGTCGTGTTTATGTGCTTTCAGGGTATGTCGATTTATATATTCTCACTTTAAGGAGAGTGTACTGTGGACTTGTCTAACAGTAAGTAAAGAACATGCTGGGAATACACGACCAATCCCCCACCATCGTCATTAATTCATGAGGAACTTGTCTTAAATACCCCCGAGGGAAATTCGCTGTAACGAAATACGCAGCTCCGATCTCCATGTTAAAGCCGGTAAGAGGCGGACCACTTTCTTTCTTTAGCTGTATGAATCACCGATGAACAAATCTGGTTATGGGAGTTTTTAAATAGTACAGCTATGTATCTCACTTAATTCATTCTCAGAAATGTGTACACTTTTACCTATAGCAGCGTTTATACATTACGATCATTTGCCAAAACCACCGTTACGGAAATTTGTAAGCGTTACGAAAAGGGCTATACAACATTCATTTGCACTCGGGCACATTTGTATGATAACTAGGGGTACGCGGGGGCCAGGTTACAATTACGCTGCTTCGACACTGCCGCTACCGATACTACGACGAATAATAATAATAATAATAATAATAATAATAATAATAATAATAAATAATAATGCATATATAAAATTTTATTTCTCACTACAAAAATATCACTCTACATTACTTCTTTTCGGAAAAGAGACGTTAGCATTACACAATAAACAGAAGGGTTTTCCTTTGTTTCCAATAAAGCAATACTGGTCCTCCCCATTCACTGCTAAAGCTATATTTTCTTTGCCATTTTAAGAAGAGTTATGCTTAAAATATAACTGATTAATAATTGAATAATATAAAGTTTAAAAAAGTAATAAAAACATAAAAAAGTTGAATGTACAATTTATCATAACACAAGACACTCAAGACTATTCACAAGTAATACTGAATGTTCGTCTGAAAGCAAGGAACTTGGAACATTTCTATTGTAAGACTGTTATAAATCGTTTGTTCATTGTTTGCGGGACAGCTTTGTTGGGATTAAGTTATTTTGAGAGCAAATTGGGTGTCCTAATGCCGTCTTGGTGAAACTCTGTAATGGTAGGCAGTTTATGACATTGCAATAAAGTAAATTACAAGGAAGATGCCTGTTTGTTTGTTTGTTTTTTTTATGGACGCTCTTTAACATCTCAGGTCATCAGCGTCCCATTCAACTCAGGGCGTGAAACGGCCGACAAATTTTGCTCAGAGGCCTCTCTTTCAGGATTGAGGTTCTTTTTCGTGCCGTAAATGTACGACACGGGACCCACGGCTTTACTTCCCTTCCGAAGGAAGCCATACTTAGGATTTTTACGCCTGAAAAAATCCATCGGTCCTGGCCGGGTTCGAACCTGCGATCTTGGGTTTAGGAGGCAAGTATGGTAACCATTACACCACCAGGACCGACATGCCTGTTTAAGCAGAATAAAATGCCGCTATTACAATTTTTTTCTGAGTTTATGGATGGACCTTTTAAACCAATAAGTAAAAATCTTTAGTATTAAAAAAACTTTTCAAATATTAATTAAAATTAAATTTGGAAATTAGTTGCGAAGGGAGCCGTAAAAGGGCATTACGGAAGACCCGCGTTGGACGAGGCTGGCCTAACCTGTATAAAAATGCAAGTTCAGTGCCGAGAAAATTTATTGATAAAAACACAGGCATGGCAAGTAATGCATTATATATATGCAAATAATCCGAAAATAAAGACATTTCAGAATCTATAGTGTATATTATTGTAATTATAACAGCTTTATATATATTGTAATTTTAATAAATCAATGAATATAAATTCACACGGCATCTAGCGCGTAAAACGTCCGTCTCTCAAAAATCGCAGTTATTGGACATACGAGGAATGTTCAGTAATTTTTCTTCCGCAGCATGAGACAAAAGGTTAATTTTTACGAAGACAATAATAATTGTACAACATTATAAACGAATTTCATTTCCTATTTTTTGTACTCCAAAATATAAAAGAAAATTAATTTTATAATGAATTATTCTGGAGGCATTGTCTTTTTATTATAACTATGACGTCATTGTATCGATGGAAATAATTATTAACTTTGTTAGTATATTATTGTTGTTAGCAAAGAGATTTGCCGCAAGAAAGTTTAGTTCAAGTTGAAATGGTGCATTGTCACTAACTACGAGAAAATCTTATCATATTTATCAGAAGGAATGCGATAGATTCATTAACTGGATGAACATAAGTTATTTCAGAAACGTTAGTGCTGGCAAATCGAGATTGCCATAAAAATGTATACACATTTTCACAGTAGATATCTATTTAATATGTTTCAAAGTTTGACCGAGAAACAACAGTAGTGTGTAGTATGATGTTATGTAAACAGATGCGACTCTCATTACGTTATGATAGCGTTGCTACAACAAAATAGAGCCAAGATTATCGTTTGAACAGTGGTAAGCAATTTTGAAGTGATATTGGAAAACCGAAATTGTTGTTGAAGCTCAAAGGCAATGGAGATGTGTGTACACAACAGAAACGCCAACACGAGTAACAATTGCAGCATTCGAGACAAATTTGAGACTCGTGGTACCGTATGCGATGTTCACAAGGGCAGATCTGGGAGACCTCGCACAGCAACAAGCCCCGCGTCTTCGGCAATGGTTTTGCAACGTTTTGAGCACTAACTGCAGAAATCTACAAAGAAATGTGCACGTGAGTTTCCACCGCGTTCTCCGGATCTAACTCCGTTGAACTGCTACCTATGGGGAACTCTTAAGGATGTTGTATACCGTAGAAAACCAGCTACACTGACAGCACTTCGGGAAGAAATTATAACGGCATGTGCTGTAATCCCTGAGGACACTTTCGCAAACGTTCCTATCAGTAGTTGAACGTACTCAGAAATGTATGGACGCCGATGGTGGGCATTTTGAGCAACTGTTGTAACTGTAAAAGTCGTAGACGATCAATGCTCATCATTTTCTGTTTGTGTGAATTCAGTTGTGTTATGTTAACACAGTTTTTTTCTTTGCTTAAAGTGTTTATACATTTTTGGCACCCTTCGAATTTCAAAACCGTTAGTAGTATCAAAGTTTACTTTCTTGTAATAGCTTATTGTTTATTAAATCTGTAATTATATATTCTGCAATGGGGATGAATGGTTTGTTCTATTTTCAGTATTAATAAATTGTTTTCTTAACATAACATCAACTGATGACAGAAATGAAAGCAATTTAATAATGTAATTGTTCCCATGGTAATTTTAGGTAACATCTTATTAACGATTTAAACCAACAATAGCGATTATTTAGAGTTGCACAAACTTTTTCTTTGTTTTATTTTGCTATATAGTTCCCTGATAATTCCATACACTTTATCACCGCCACGGGTGGCCGAGGTCGTTAAGGCACGGACTCGTGAGCGGGAGGTCTGCGGTTCGAATCCCGCCAGGACCGTCCTCCCTGACTGGGGTTTTTTCCAGGTTTTCCTCAGTCTTCATAACTGGCAAGTGCCGGGGAGGTACCTAAACTTAGGCCTGGAACGCTTCCTTCCTTAAAAAAAAAATATCCTTTCCCAATTTATCATTTTATCTCATATATCATCAGTGTCCACCGCCTGTGGTGCCTCAGTAGTGAAAACGGGCGTTAAACACTACTCAAAAAAAAAAAAAAAATACACTTTATCCACTTTTTCTTAAGCCCTTAGAAAAAAACGTCTTCTGATTAGTCTGAAAACCAGATATTTATAGCACCATGAGCATCTCATCACTTGAAATCCGCTGTTTAAGAAGAAATTTCTTCTAAATTCAAACAGCAAATAATTCAATGGTCCAAGTCAGTATTGTAGGATGCTGAAATCCGCATTCTTAGATGACATGCGTCTTGGAGGAACACTCACCTCGGACATACCCAAACTATCGTGAATTATTTTCAAACTGTACCTGCAGATATGCTAATTTCTTTTACTGTTTGGGAAACAATTCGTCTGTCTGTTAACAATATTGCGTACTTCTCTGAATGTTGCCATAGGCCGCTTGCTCCAAAACTTGACTTTACACGGATCTCCTTCGACACTTTCGTGAGAAACTGTAGCACGGAGCAGTGCTTCAGTCATGCAGTTTCTTGACGCCATATTTTTTCCTGGAGCTGATATTACAGTCACCCAGCTGTTTATTTAGTTTACATTGACATGATACGCTGAAGAATGAAATGTCAGGAAAACAACGTTGTCCCGTCTCTGAAATCTCTTTCAATAATGACAACGCTGGAGAATCACGAGGTATCTTGTGTGTTACGGTAGGATAGAGTCAAGTTATTGGGGTTTGTACCGCACTTTACTAGGCTCACACGCAAACTCTCCAGACATCCTGTCTCTTCCAAAGTAATTACTGCTATGGAAAAGGACTCGCGACCAGCATACTCACAAAAACTCTTCTATAATTTGAACTGAACAAATCTTATAGTATTTTTTTAAAATCCAATTACACATATCACAGCATTTGGTTTGTTAATTTGATTGATTGAACAAGAAAATACATTTAAATAACAATAAGAAATATTGATGACTAGAAAGAAAAAAATAGAAGGATTAAACTATGTGAAAAGAAACAGTGCTAAAGTAATATCTGTCCCGTGTCTTTTGTATGGAAATTAAACATAAATAGTGAGGATAAATTAGCATATGCAGGTTACACAAAACTAGATCACTAGATATCCGCTCAGAGCTATTTTCTTTATAAGTAAATTAAAATATTGACACCTATAGAAACAATCACCAGATTCCTGCATAGACTTTGGGAAAGTCGCTCTGTAGGTAGTAGAAATGTTAGAAGACCTTCTAAACGCTGAACTGATCAACTGTGGTTGTTATGGGCAGAAATTTCTAATAAATGACGGTAGATCATAATGATTATAAAAGATCAGTTAATAAAGATTTAGCAATATTTGGGTCTTTTTAAGTCTTTGTCCCAAAAAACCAGTATATGAGCAACGATAACAACAAATATATAAGACCAACATATTATTGAAACGACAACAAGTATAAATCAAACTACGCTACATTAGAACAGCCGAGATGAGAATTTTAAGAGTAATAAATATTAACATTTTCAGAAATGTGATAAGAAATAAAAACAATAGGCAACAATGAAATTACCAGATATGCTAAGATGGACAGTTTTCTCAGTCAAATCGAATGGAGAAGAAAATACACAAAGCATTGTATTTGAAGGAAAACCAGCAGGCAGCCGAACCATTGAAAGTTTATCTAAAAGATGGAGAGACGGTAGGGAATCCACCCCAGGGGGAAAAAACACTCGAAAACTAAGATCGTCAGATGAAGAAAACAGTTAAAATATTTGGGGCGTGAAACGGCCGACAAATTTTGCTCAGAGGTCTCTTTTTTTCAGGCTTGAGATTCTTTATCGTGCCGTAAATGTACGACATGGGACCCACGGCTTTACTTCCCTTCCGAAGGCACTCGCCAAGGGTCGTTAAGGCGCGAACTTATAAGCGAGAGGTCTGGAGTTCGAAGCCCGCCACTTTCCTTCCTTAAAATAAATCCTTGCCCAATATATTATTTTATCTAATGTATTATCGGTGTCCATCGCCTGTGGTGCCTCTGTAGCAAGAACGGGCATTAAACACTATTCATTCATTCCGCTGTTCAAACGAAAACCTTGGCACCATTTTGTTGTAGCAACGCTAGAGCATAATGTAATATGAGTTACATCTGTTTACAGAACATCATACGATAATCTTGGCTTCATTTGTTTATTGATTTACCTGTCACGTAGCAAAGCTATCATAATATATGTGAGTAACATCTTTTACAGAACATCATACTTCACATTACTGTTGTTTTTCGGTTCAACTTTGAAATATATTAAACATATATACTGTGAAAGTGTGTATACAGTTTTTGCACTTTCGCTATATATAAAACATAAGAACATAATATGGAATCTTTTACCATTTTCACGAAAAATTAATCTTATATTTCAGAGATCTGTATGCTTTTGGCCTGAGCAGTTTATAAGGTATGAAGGAATGGTTCCTCTCATGCGTCTTAATTTCACCTTCATTTCTATTCGCTTTAAGCTACATGCCGTAAGTCAAAGTAGGAAGCTTAATTGACAACGCTATATAGCAGACTAGAGCTTTAAAAGTGAAATTCCTGCTTTCTTTACAAAAGAAATATATAAATACTTAACATGAGTGATATATTCTCGAGTTATGACATTCAATAGCGGAGAGCCCTTCACGTTTGCAGTGCGCCGAGTGTAATCTATGCGCTATAGATACAAGATCTCCCGACATAAGCTGAAATGAAACCTCGTTACTACAAGGGTTTTTGCTGAATGTACGTTTTTAAAGTACGATCTTGTTGTGCAACCAAAACATCTGCATGTTTTCTGTATATTAAGGAAATTTCCGTAGGCTGGGCTATCAAATTCTACTAATTTCTTCTTATCTGTCGAAAGAGATAGAAGTTTTTGGGACGATTGCAACGATAGTTCAATTATTTGGGTCTCGGTTTACGCAACAAAACTTTCCCTGCAGTCGAGTGCGCGCTCAATTCCGAAGTGACAGCACTACCGACGATGGGTATAATACATTCTCATAAACACGTAGCATGCGATGTAATGCAATTTAAAAATTGCGAACATATAAAAGTAAACAAGTTTTAACTCTCATTCAAAATCGCAAAATTAAATCGAGGGCAAAACAATGTTTGAGAAGAAATAGCCAACGTTTTGAAATAAGTGTAACATGTGATTAACAATTTGTTTAAGACACTAAATATTCTCAATATCTTTAAAACGGTAATTACTTTAGGGACGTTAATAAATGTATGCTGCAAAAAAATAGTTTGTTGATATAGCTCTGTCCATGCATCCATTATCGCTAGTGATAAGAAATGTATGTCTCCTATTTTACCGATCGCCGATAGTGCCGTGGGCGCGCTCACTTGCCGACTCCACTGCAGAAAGGCAAGGCCCAAATGTATACTTTCTATGGCTACGTGTATGGCAGAGATGAAAAATGGTAGTAGGCAAGAAATACAAAATGTTCAACATTTTTGTTTTTTAGAAGTAAGCATTAATATGAGCGGGAAATGGAATAAGCACTTGCCTGTTGTTAATTATAAAGCACGAGATAAACTAAATGAATTACTTCGTGTTCTGACAGATATGCCAGTAGATACACTGGACAGGATGTACAATGCTATGATTAAGTCTATTCCGTTTAAGGGAAGTGAAATATGCGGGCAGGGAAGAGTTGCACATGTAAATAAAATTCAAGTCATTTTTGGAAAAGGGTTCTCGGGCTCTCCAAAGGAACTCAAACTGTAGGGTCAAGAGGGAGTTGGGTTGTTTTGAGGATACGGTTAATAATAAAACAAGGACGGTGAAATACTGGCTTAGATTGATGCACTTCGCACTTCGCACTAAATGTTGTAGGCAGTAGATACAACGTTTTGTGCTGCAGAGGTGAAAAGAGGACTCAGAGGAAATGGCTTAGGTTCAATATGATATTGAGGCAATGCAAATAATAAAAACGCATGGAAGAAGGTTAGAATAAGGCTAGAGGGTATCAGCAGACAGGAAATCGAGGCAGAATGTAACAAGAAAGTCTCCTTGAGCCTATCGAATGAAATTAAACTAACCTGGGGTAAAGAGTTGTGTATATACTCGCTCTAGGGAGCAAGGCGAGATCAGGAATGGCCTGGTTTAGATGGGGAGGTTGCAAGGTTCAAAAAATAACTAATAATTCTGGTAGGGGAATCTGCCATTTTGTAGAGGGGATGATGAATGGGTACTTATAACAGTTGAGAAAAACGTTGTTTCCTGAAAACTTTTTAGGCAACTAGAGGACGATTGGCATGCTGGGACCTGTTTGTGAACCACATTAATTGGTTGAATATGGGCATTTTCCTAGCCAAAGTGCGCGAAGCTAGAAGCAATTTGTTTTCTGATTAGAAAGCAATAACTAATACAAATAATAAATAATGTAATATGTTTCCATTCATATATATGTAAATATCGTTCTTCCCAATTTAATGTATATTTATTTATTATTAATGTTGTTTTATTTGTGTTAATATTCATTCCTCTTTCTAGTTATGTATCATATTTAAGCATGTCCATGCACAAATATATTTGTAATGTGTACATTATATATAAAGATATACCTACTATTACTATTTAAATCAGAGAGATTTTTTGTGGCGAAAGTCAGAAGGTTCTTGGAACGATTATCGTCTTACTGCAGGACGTACGGAATTACCTAGCACTAGCTACAGATATTTAGCAAGAGCAGTGCGGACAAAATCTCTTAAGAGATTAATTATGTAAGTAAACGATGATTTACTGTAAACGCTTTGCTGATGGGTGAAAGGTTATGTTAGGTTAGAATTCGGCTGGTAACCAATAATAAACAGCACCGAGAAGGCTTCAAATCTGTAACATAGGGAAACTTTTATATTGAACGACCCTCGTAGATATGGAAACACCCACTGTTTGCACTAAAATGCTACATATGGACGGAGAGTGGCGATTTAAAAGAAATGCAGCAGTGAAACAGTGGCCACCGAATCGACATATAGAAGTCTTAAAAGTGAAAAGAAATAAAATGTCCGTCAATTAGGAGTTGTGTAAACTAAGCGAATTCCTCAACAAGTTCAATAACTGAGTATTTTAAAACATTTTTAAATGTAACTATGTTTAAAAACCCTTATGAGCCCTTAGTATTATCTTTACATTCACTAAAATAGAGACAAATAACAGAAAGTTTCGAGTTACATTGTGTATTTAAGATGTTCATATGTTTCAATAAAACAAAAACGTGTTACTACTCAGAAACGTTTACTATGTACTAAGCAAATGTACGCAATCAACAATAAACTATCGAAAGTTTAATCTATTTTCATTGCTTTGAAATTTTATTAAAAGGTTTCTGAACGCTATTACAGAGCACTCTTAAATGCAAATATAATTCTTAAATACATATTAGATTAATATTTCACATTTGGTATTTTCATAAGGTGCTTTTGTTCAATATAAAACATTTGCATCGTTATAAATACAATTTACATGCTGAATAAATTTGTCTCATATTTTAAAACAATAGCGCTTTTAAATTTCGGTTTTCAAGTATACTCCTAATGGTCCGATGTCCCTAATTTTCAGAAGCTATTTTTCTTATTTTATTTAAATATGGTATATACCGAACTATGTTGTGATTAAGCAAATATAGGTGCTGTTGCAGCGAATTTAAATATTGCGCTTCAAGTAAACCCCCCTCCCTAATGACCCGGTTTTCCTGATTTTAAGGAACTTTTTCTTATTTTATTTAAATGGTACATACCGAATTCCGTTGCGAAAAAACAAATATTGGTGCCGCTACTGTAATTTTTAAATTTTGGATTTCAGGTAAACTCCCACTCTTAATAATTTGATTTCACTAATTTTCAGAAACTACTTTTCATATTTTATTTCAATATATACCGAATTTCGTAGAGCGTCGCTAGAGCGAATTTTAAATTTCGCTTTAACCCCCACTCTTTTAATTTCATTTTTCAGCTATACCCCCACTCTTAAATTCTCGATTTCCCTGATTTTCAGAAAATATTTTTCTTATTTTATTTAAATGATATATACCAACCTTTGTTGAGTAAAAACAAATATTTGTGCCGCTAGAGCGATTTTAAGTTTTTGGGTTTCAGCTAAGTCACACTTGATATCACTGATTTTCAGAAAGTGTAGTTCTTATTTTATTTCAATGGCATATATCGAATTTCCTTTTAAAAAACTAAATTTGCGGCTGCTTAAATTTTGCTTTGCTCGGTTTTCAGGTATATTCCCACTCCTAATATGCCGAGTTTCGTTGAGAAAAAACAAAAATTATGGCGGCTAGAGCGATTTTTAAATGTTTTTTAAAACATTTTTGCTTTAAATAAATCCTACCCCTAAGGTCCAATTTAGCTGGTTAACGAACTCGACGAGTCGTTTGTTAATTTATAGGTACATGCCATTTTCGTTAAGAAAAAATAGCCGCCCCTAAAGCGTTAACAGACACACACAAATATATATATGGAAAAGTCACACTTGAGATCGCTATATTTCGGACTCGTGGAGTCCTTCTGTGACAAGAAGACTTGCTTAAGTGTGACTTTTTCTTAGTGTTTTATCCTTTTCTACTGTTATAATTACTGTTAATTTGTTACATTGTTAAGAGTGTTACTTTATTTATATTTTTTTTTCTTTTATATTGTTTGCACCTCTGGTGTGACTTTTAACTTTGCTTATTAACTTTAATTTGCTTTTGCGTGTTTTGCTTTTGACTTCTTTACTATTTATTTATTATTCTTTTAATTTTATTTCTTACTTTCATTGTGATTATAATACTTTTTATTGTTTATTGTTTAATAATCTTATACTACTCCACGAGTTCGAAATATCGCAATCTCAAGTGTGACTTTTTCTTAGTGTTTTATCCTTTTGTAGTATTATAATTACTGTTAATTTGTTACATTGTTAATAGTGTTACTTTATTTTTATTTTTATTTTATATATTATATATATTATTGTTATTTTCGGTACCTAGTAGGTAGGCTCGACATTTTTCAAAAATCGTTTCATAGGTACAACCGCAACTACATTTTTTCGAAATTCCCTAAAAGCATAGCCACCCTTATTCACTTGCAATCATTTTAAGTGGCCTCGAGTTTTTCATACTTAAGAGCTTTATGTGTTTTACCAACGGAAAATTTTGGGAACGATAATTTGAAGAGCTCTAAAACTCTTGTCTTTTTTCTTTAGACACGATTAATTCTAACATTTTGACAACACTTAAAATATTTTGTAAGTCGAGATGTCACAGGTTTCCAAACATAGGACATTTTAGAACGACGGTTTGTTTCGCAGCCTAACCCATCAATTGAGTTTTCCACCGACATGTGCATTCTCTTTCCACGTTGTCTGTTCCTGCGCATCACATCAATCAATTATACTTTGGTCGTTGCTTTTATCAACCATTGTAATTTCCGTTCCATTGTGCAACATTTCCTTGTCTGTTATTGACGCACAATACTCATTTGCTATTACACGCTCTGTAAGTATTCATGACGTGACGTTTAAGTTTCCATTATGTTATTGTTAAACACATTTCTTGATGAGCTTGTTTGCAAACACTGACATTATCTGCTTGCTGGTCTGGTACCTCATTCAAACATTTCGTCTTGAGTGTTCCCTATATTGTGAATATATTTTAAATTTTCTCAGCAATTGTATAGTGTTGCTTGTTTTACATATTCCATGAGGGCATTTTTTGAAGTTTCCAGGAAACTCTTGAAAATAACACAAATTTAACACACAAATAAACAATTTCCAGAAAAAGGCCAAAAAACTAAGTATGTTTATGAGATATGACATAAAGCATCTATGTACTCGGTAAAAGAATTTGTTGTTGATTTGTTTTATTTATGGACACTTTTTAACATCTCAGGTCATCAGCGTCCCATTCAATTCAGGGCGTGAAACTGCCGACAAATTATGCTCAGAGGCCTCTTTTTTCAGGCTTGAGGTTCTTTTTCGTGCCGTAAATGTACAACATGGGACCCACGACTTTACTTCCCTTCCGAAGGAAGCCATACTTAGGATTTTTACGCCCGAAAAAATCCATCGATCCTGGCGGGGTTTGAACCCGCGATCTTGGGTTTAGGAGGTAAGTATGGTTACCACTACACCATCAGGACCGACTCGGTAAAAGAAGAATAAAAAAGTAATAATCTCTTTTATGATACGCTTTTATAATTATAAAATGAATTGTAAAATAGCTGTTTTTTTTTTCCCCTTAAATCAAGCATACCGGGTCTTTACCGCCACCAGCGGCCCAGGTCGTTAAGGCGCAGACTCGTGAATAGGAGGCCTGGGATTCGAATTCCAACAGGACCGTCCTCTCTGACGCATTTTTTTTTTTTTTTTCAGGTTTTCCTCGGTACTCGTAAGTGGCAAATGCCGGGGAGGTACCCTAAACTTACGCCTGAAACGCTTACTGCCTTAAAATATCCTTACTCAATGTATTTCATCTCATGTATCACCAGTGTCCAGTGCCTCAGTAGTAAAAACGGGCGTTAAACAATATTAAAAAAAATACCGGGTCGTTCGTAGTTTTGTTCCCAAATCACGGCATCTGACGGATAGGCAACCAATTCAAGTTCTCGCAATTAGAGCTCTAATTACAATAAAAATAAGTGCATACTTCACAACAGAAGACGTTGGAAATGTTGTTCTGTTACATCCACACCTATTACAAAAATTTCCTTCTTCCGAAATTGAGTCTGTTAATGTGTGAAATGTTAATTTAAAGATGTGAGAAGTGTATTGCAATAAAGGGTAACTATATTGAAAAGTGAACTATAGCTTTTGTCTTTATCATAAATGGAAAGTGGTTAGGCTGGAACTTATGGACATTATTCAAATTAATACCTTATAAAGGGTTTTCTTTTAGAGCATTTCCCCTTTAGAAATGTCTTTATACTAGCATCCAAATCCTATTTTATGAACAGTTCAAGAAAAACTTCAATGCGCGAAATAACTTAGTTTGTGTAATACGCAAGAGAAATGTGTTCAACCTCAAAATGAAACTGCCACCAAAAATTAATTTTACAAACCGCTACACTTTTCTGTTAACTTTCCTGAAATATTTATGACGTTTTATTTATAACGACCACCCTGTGCCTGTACTGAAATATTTTCTGGCTTGTTTAAATCTTTAAACACTAGTACCGAGCTTAGTTTATTCATTTTATGAGATTTCCTAGTTTGAAGCTTAAATATTAATACTTTTAGTACCATCAGGAGGTGCAAATTGTACGCCATATTTATTTATGAATGCAATGTGCGTTATTCGTGATTCGATATCGTTGAAGAAATGACCCTTCACACGCTGGAATATTACGGAGTGTCGCTGATCGAACTAAGAGCTCTGGAACCTGAGAGACATATCAAAAGGATCACTAAATTCTCAGTATAGCTTCTGTTAAAGACGATGTGGCAGGTCGAAAATGGAAAGAAAGACGGATGGGGCAAAATTTCCAGGTAAGTTTCACCAAAAGAACAAGAAAACATCAGCTGCAAATCAAACGTACAAGTGTGAAGTGTGTTCTGCATAGGATTTCCATGTTTCAGTAGAAGATTCTGACATAAACTGTGATAGAGGCTATTAATGCGATGCCGTTAGTCAAAAATGATAACGAAAAGCTTGCTTGACTCAGGATTCCGCTGAAGCTGCATGTTTGCATGCACCAACTCTTCTTATACGGTGCGCTCCTTGACTTGGGCTGTGAATGACGAGAGAGCGTTATCAGGCAATATTGAAAAAGCATATTGTATGGTCTTGGTCTTCACCTGTTAATGGTAGCACCAGGAACTTAATTCCTGCGACTATTTCCTGTGGGTGACAGAGATCGACCTACAATACGAAATAGTTATATGTTACTTTCAGAAGAAGTTTATGTAATTTCATTGCACCTCCAATTGCAAGAAGACCGCGTGAACTCAACACGCAGAAGGAAAAAAAAATTGCATATTATTTCTTTTAATATTTTCATTTGTACCAAATATTAGGACAATCCTTTATATCCAATGTTAAAAAAATTCTTAGTTTAGAGATGTATACAAAATTTTGAAACCACCAAAGTTAGAAACTAATTTTAGTATAAAAATTAGAGCATTTAGAGTACATTTGAAACCTTTGTTAACAAGCTCTTGGTGAGTATGACATTTCGATAACAAATATCTTAATGTGCCACAATCACAACACATATTTGTCTTATATTGGCCGTAGCGAGCCATTTGAAGCCCTAATTAACACGTACCAGAAGCACTACAAAGCATCAATGCAAGACAAAGGCATTTGCTGTTAATCAAAGTGAAAGAAGCTGAATTAATCATTCATCCGAATAACTTTTAGTATTTACTGTAAAATATTATCTATTTTATACAAAAAATTATTAACGCGATATTAATTAACAAACTAACTAATCCTGAAATATCATAATTGCCGTTAGCCGTGCATAACAATCAACTTGTTGAAATTTTGTTATATATGATATCAAGTTAAATATACTATATACTTTAATATACCGAGGGTGCCAAAAATGTATAAATACTTTCACAGTAGATATCTATTTAATATATTTCAAAGTTGGACCGAAAAATAACAGTAATGTGTAGTATGATGTTCTGTGACAGGTAAATCAACAATGAACAAATGATGCCAAGATTATCGTATGATCTGTAAACAAATGTGACTCATATTACGTCATGCTAGCGTTGCTACAACAAAATTGAGTCAAGATTATCGTTTGAAAAGCGGAAAGCAATTTTAAAGTGGTATTGGAAAAACGAGAATGCTGTTGAAGTTCAAAGGCAATGGAGACATGTGTACAGAACAGAACCGCCAACGCGAGAAACAATTGCACGCATTGGAGACAAATTTGAGACTCGTGGTGCCGTGTGCGATGTTCATAAGGGCAGAAGATGTATCCAAGACACTGGATAGGACGAAGAGGTCCGATTGAATTTCCACCGCGTTCTCCGATCTAGCTCCGTTGGACTTCTACCTATGGGGAACTCTTAAGGATGTTGCATACCGTAGAAAACCAGCTCAATCAGTAGTTCAACGTACTCAGAAGTGTATCGACCGATGGTGGGCATTTTGAGCAATTGTTGTGACTGTAAAAGTCTAAGATGATTAGTGCTCATCATTTTCTGTTTGTGTGAATTCAGTTTTGTTATGTTAACACAGTTTTTTCATTGCTTGAAGTATATATACATTTTTGGCACCCTCTGTAGAGTTGTACTATCAACAATGTTTGAAACAGGCCACTTTTACAAACCTAAATAGAAGATCTACTTTGCTACCACAAATACGAGCTATTCATTTACAAATGAAATTGACTTCAAAATGTATAAATTGTCATTTTGGAATACCTCAGTGGAGAAACATTCGTCCATTTTGCGGATGTATGAAGTGGTATTTATGAGATGCCGCCCCCCCCATTAAAATATTATCGACATTATATAATCAATTATATATATTATAAATATTATTACAATTAACGTGTATAATTTATATTTGTAGATAAGTTGTTTTGTGTATTTAATTAGTAGAAAACTAATGTAGACAAAATCTTCAGAAATAAGCCAGGAAGTATTGTATTTTGGGCTAGACAAAAGAGCCAGATGGCCCTGTACATCTTTTATGTATGTTTTGTGTAAGAAGGGTTGCCATTAAGGTTTCTGGAAAATGTTATAGAAACGGAACAGGTCAGGAACTTCTCTATTATGTGAAAAGGCAGAAACCTTATCTTTGTTAAAATTTAAGAAGAACCGTTGAATAACACTTGTTGATGCAAACAGATCCTTGGGAGTGAAATAACTTGTACAACCCGATGTAACGGAATCAAGGGTGAAAGAACAGCTCGAATGTAAGGCCTAAGGGAACATTCAATCAGGGAACTTATGAAAATTATATGCCAATAGATAGCCGTGCACAGGAAATGACTGTCGATATCATTCAATGGCGATATTCTGAAAGACAGGAGATGGCCTATCGACGAAGGTATAGTTTATAAAATGTTGTGAATTCGAGGTCCCAGGATTATTAAATTTAGAGTTTGGTTATCGGGAGAGAGATGAATAAGTTCAGAGTTTAGTTATCGGGAGAGGAGAATAATTCAGTGTTCAATTATCAGAGGACACACAGTGATCAGAGAATTATAGCGGGGAGAGTTACAGAGAGTTGATTCAATTATTAGACAAGTTGTCAGTTACCAACAGTTCAACCCAGCATGGTAGTATGTCGGTTTAAATAGTGCAAGAGTAATCTAAGAATCACTTAGCATTGTTAGAACTATTGAAGTGAACAGTAAATACAAGTGAATAAATCGTGTTATCTCCTATTCCAAGACTTGTGTGTATCTATTACCAGATTCCCGGTTCTTTTCCCCCGTTGACCTGAAAAGGTTACAAAATTCCAGAGCTCTACCTAATCTAGCCGTGGCATAGCGGCACATCAAGACAGCGGCGGGAGTAGAGATGAGGTTCTTTCTTTTGTCGTAAATATACGACACGGGACCCACGGGGTAGAGAAGAGATGGAGAACGTCTACAATTCAATATAATGCGATGACTTTTCTAATTAATTAAAACCCATCAATTAATCAATTAACCATTATCTGCCCCCCTCTTTAAGAAAAACTGTCGCAAGTAACAGGCAACAGGCTTAATGATGTAAACGTTAGCTTTTATACTCATATTTTTCTACGAAATATTGAAAAAGATGAGATAAAACCTAAAACTCGCTATGTTGGTGTCACTGTCACCCACTACCAGCACAAGTACCTCCTCTATAAGGTTTTCTTGCACTGACAAGCGATACAGCTAAAAAGATTATATCTTCCGTCCAGAATTAAAATTACTTTTCTTTTAAATTTTATTTTACAACGGCCGCCCGGGGAGGTTTCTTTCCCCTGCTAGACTTTGTGCAGAAAGTGAATAAATTAGGCAACGTTTGCTCTTCATTGTGCTAATGACCTGAGTGCTTCATCCTATTAATGCAGGTAGTGTTTTAAATGACATGCTTGGAGGAAAAATGGAAGGTAGAACCGAATGCTGTGAGGGAAATTTCCTCTTTGGTCCTGCAAGACAAACTTCGTTAAGATCACATCTGAAAGCAAAATGAGACTTCGTACTTGTATGGTAAACGCTATCGACCGATGTTACCAGATGTTGAAAGGATAATGATGCCCTGTATTGTATGATAACTTGAAATGGTCTCGGTATAGTCCGCCACGCAGGAGCTAGGCAACCTTCCTCATCTATTAGGTTAACTTTAAAAGAGAATATAAAATCCAAATTATTAATTAATTAATGAAGTTAAATATGTTATGGCACCAATGTGTGGTATTAGGAAAACAAAATTAGAGTTATTGCAATCTATTAAGTATCACAAAAGAGAAACTACATTTATGAACTATTATAATTATTATTTTTAGATTAAACCACAAAAATGTTATTACTATTAATTAAATAAAACATATGACCATTAATAGACAAAGACATACTGTGTGAGTATTTTTGAATATAGCCATGTTCATGAACTGAGCCCTTGATATAATCTTTACATTCGCTAAAATAAAGAGAAATAACAGAAAGTTTCACTTGACGTTAAAGTATGGCCATCTTTTCGTGCCGATCTCGTCCTCCAGTGACTTCGGCAGTTTTAGGTAGATAATTAGGTATTCCTGTACAATGTATGGCGTGTTAGCTCAGACGATTAGAGCGTCGTGTTAGGTAATTGGTTCATAGACTAACGGCCGAAGTTCCCCCCTTCTTCTTCTAAAGTCAAAGGAGTTTTGCCACCATTACAACGATTTACTGGCTAACATTATATTTACAATTGTTTTATGTTGAAGTCAAAGGAGATGTGCCACCATTACAATGATTTACCCGCCTGTTTAGTAGAACAGTAATGAAGAAAGCCAACTGGTTAATATTACAGTAGAAATATGGAAAATAAACATTTCCAGTTGTTATGCTACTTGTTTCTTGCAAAGAATCAAGAAAGAAAACATGCCTTTAAGACGTAAAAGTAAATTTATTAGATTAAGAAATGTGTAGAACATTTATGAACATTAAAAAAATCTAGTAACATTTATTCTGCGAGGAAAAAAAATAGCCATAGGGAATCGAACCCACGACCATATCACTAGTACAATGCTCTAACCTACTGAGCTAACAAGGTTTTATGCTGTCTTTTTAGAATAGGCGCGATAACATCCGACTTTTGGGGGGTACTTTAGAAACATATTCTCTTAAAGTTTATTGTAGTAATTCCCACATTCCAGACATACGAACTCTTTTGATCTTCTCATCATGAACAAAAAATAAATAACCACAGTACAAACTAACACATTCCATTCACAACACATGTAACAATTTGGTGCTAACGTTCAGGCGATTAAACACTGAGGCGATCGGTTTTCTCCGCTGCCATCCGTGAAATCTCGTGTCTCACGAGATCGGAAGGAGGCGGACGAGATCGACACGAGAAGGCGGTCTTACTTAACGTTAAGTAAAGTTTCGAGTTATATTGTGTATTTAAGAATATGAGGTACATATGTTTCAATAAAACAAAAACATGTTACTATTTAAAAATAATTACAATGCACCAAGGAAATGTATTCTCGATCATCAATAAACAATCGAAAGTTTCATCCATTTCATTGGCTTTGAAATTTAATTTAAATGTTATTGTAGAATAAAATATGTGACAAAAACATTTTATGAAAGCTATCACAGAACGCTCTTAACTACAAATATAATTTTGATTAATGATTCACATTTTCTATCTTCACGAGATGCTTTTGTTAAATATAAAGCTTATGCATCGTTAAAAATAGAGTTTATATGCTGAATTAATTGTTCTTTTATTTAAAAACAGCATAGAGAAAGATTAAACGAAAGAGAGCTATTTAATTTTCGGTTTTCGAAGTATAGCCTACTCCTAAAGTCCTGATTTCCCTCAAAAACTATTTTTCTTATTTGATTTAAACGGTATATGGCCAATTTAGCTGTTAAAAACAAATATTCGAGCTGCTGGAGCAGTTTTTAAATTTTGGGTTTAAGATACCCGCTCTTCTAATTAATGGACAGATTTCCCTGATTTTCAAAAACTATATTTTTTGTTTTATTTAAATTGTATACATGGAGACGCTAGAGCGTTTTTTAAATTTTGCGTAAACCCGCCCCTGCTTGCTAATTTCTGATTACATTGATTTTAAGAAACTATTTTTCTTATTTTATTTAAATGGTATATACCGAGTTTAGTTGTGAGAAAACAAATGTTGAACGATTTTTAAATTTTGGGCTTCAGCTTAACCTCCGTTCCTAATTGCTGGATTTTCCTGATTTTCAGAAAGTATATTTTGCTTTTATTTAAATGGTACATACGGTGTTTTTTTTTTAGCGAATATTAATACCGCTTGAGCAATTTTTAATTTTTGGGGGGGATTCAGGTAAACTGCCCCTCCTAATATTCCGATTTTCCCAAACTATTTTTTTTCCTACTTTATTTTAATTCCATATATAGAGTTTCCTTTAAACAAAATAAAATTGCACCCACTAGAGCGTTTAAATTTCGCTTTAATCCCCACTTGTTTTTCAGGTATACCCTCCTACTAATGGCTCTATTGCCCTGATTTTCAGACACTACTTTTAAAAAGTTATTTTACAGAAATCTACTGCGTTTCGTTGAGATAAAGCAAAAAAATTGCGGCCGCTAGAGCGTTTTTCAATATTTTTTAAAAATATTTCTCTTTGGTTTAACCCTCACCTCCAATAGTCTATTGCTGATTAACGAACTAGAAGAATCGTTTTTTAATTGATGGTTATATGAAGAGTTTAGTTGAGAAAAAACAAAAATGCGACTGCTAGAGCGTTAATTGACACACAATACACACACACACACATATACATTAATTTTGTAATTTTTTGTTTCTTTTGGTGCCTAGTAGGTACGATCGATGGATATTTGGAAAACTTATTCAAAACGAATTCTATTAGTACAATCGCAATAGCTTACATTCCTTCGGAATTCGCTAAAAATAGAATTAATTGTCTGGCTGTTTTTATTTGTCAGCATGTTTTCACTTAGCAACACTTTGTCGTAAGAAATATTACTTCACGTCTGCACAATACTCCGCTGTCAAAATATTTAACATCTCAGGCAGTTTTCTCTTTGTGAAGAAATGGAAGTCTGTTAGTGCCAATAAGTTAAATAAAGCACGAATAAGGCAGAATATTATATCTTTATTCATTTATATTTGCTAATGCAATAACACGTGTGGAGAAGAGTATTATTCTAGTGAAAGATGCCTCCATTTCTGTGGCAAGTTCATCATGTATATGTAAATTGTTCTTGCACATTAGCAGTGTGTTGGAAATGAAGAACTAGAATTGAAAATTTGGGTTCGAGCCACATATTTTCATCTTTTCGGCTGACGCCATACCAACTGAGCAATAATACTGCGAAACAACAAAACTTTTTCACCCCGGAGACCTCCCTAACACTTTTCTACTATGAGAAGCGATTCGTAATGCTATCAGCATTTATCATCCAGGCTTCTAGTTTCTCCATCATTTATACAGTGCGATCACTGATGCTTTCCCCCGCGGCGTGGAGATTTTCCTATGAGCGAGTTTTTCCGACTCGTTTGCAGTCGAGCGGAAAGTAAGCAGTTAAAAGGAGGAAAATATAAAGAATATGTGGGAAAAGTAGAAGATGAAGAAAGAAGAAGCACAGAAGTAAAAAGCACCAACGACCAATCCAAATCTATGATAAAGGTACAGATAAAAGTTGAAAAGTAAAAGAATATGGGAAAGGAAACCGCACTGTCAACACACTATGGTCCAGCATAGCTACTGCTTGAGACCGGCAGCAACCTCATTGATGTCCAGGTCCTGATGCCAGGAAGTCCAGTGGGGAGCAGCCCGGATACCGAGCGTCAGCAGAAATGAAAGAGTTTAGATAGTGAACTGTATAAAAATGTAAATTAATTAATTGTAAAAGTTAAGATACCTTAAAAGTAGTTATTTGAAATATACAAGTAAATGAAGTGTAAAAAATGTATTGCTATATGGTACTAATAGCAACTGTGCGTTCAATTATAAGTTATAGTTAAAATAGCCGTAGTGGTGGTTTCCAATGCTAGTTTAGTTCTTTGAGGTTGTTGTTTTGTTTATTGCAATATTAGTACTGTAGATTTTAAATTGTATTGATATGTGTAAAAGAGGAATAAATAAAAATTAATCTGTCCTGATATAGAATCAAGTTATTGCATTGCAGAATAAATGTTAAAAAAAACGACGCAATCGTAGCCCAGCTGTTCCCGGTTGTGTGTTATGTTATTTGTTTCTTAATTCGACAGTATACATTGCGATTACTATATCTCGGTAGATAAAAATGCTATGTAACAGACAACCCACAATCATTCAAGAACTCAAAGATGATATTTTCAGAAATAGACTGAATTTCTCAAAATGGACTACAGCAGCAGATGAATAATTTCCAAAAGTAATACCAAAAATATGTGGGCAATGAAGCCGAATAGTTTCAACAACTCGTTTCATAATTAAACTATTTTGTGTATTTGTATGGTTGGTTTGTGAAACAGTACTGAATATGTATAGAGATAAGAACGAGTTTACCTTGTTTACATTTAAAATCAAAATTGTGTTTAATATTTCAGTATAAATTATTAATGATAGATTATTAATTACTCATTGTGTTGTCCACAAGGGCATAAATGGTGGAATGGCCTTTTAGTATTAAGTGCAGATATGGAAAGCAGTGCAAATGGGTGATTTCCATTAGAAATAAAAGATATCATGAATAAACATGTTAATGAAAGCACTAAGACTGGGATTTTGTTACAATTTAAGTCGTGCATGCCAACACATCTAGAAATTTTTAATTTTCATGTGGTTATGAACAAATCACATATTTTTTTCGAGGTAATGGGCTAACTCTTTACCTAGCAACTTCAGAGCAAGAGTCACTGCTAGGCATGAGAGTCAATTTGTCATTTTTGATAGTATTATACCAGATGAAATTGTAGAGGGGTTTGAATTTTTGTGTGGTGTAAAGGTAAGGAATGGCAGACAAATGTGTTCAAATGTTGAGGGCATGTTATTTTCATTTGCCTCTGCATGGTACAAGTATATGGGTCCTGACAAATGGTTTTAATGCTGAAAGCTTTTTCAGTAAATATACATATAACTTGACACACAGAAGTTCTAGGATGAAAGACGTTCAATGACTGAATATGTAATATATAAAATTGACCATCACCTCATAGGTGTAAATTACAATGTATTTTGATTTCAGCCCCATATTTGTTTAATTTATCCGTGATTTAATATTTTCTGTCCGTATCCCACTTCACTTGACGGAGCGAAATACCCTCAAGCTGTTATTCATATTATATCTTCTTAACAAGAACTTACGAGGGTAGGTCCATAAGTTTCCGGCCTAACCAGTTTCTAGGTATGATAAAGACAGAAACTATATTTCACTTTTCAATATAGTTACCCTTTATTACAAGACACTTCTCACATCTTTGAATTAACATTTCAACCCCTCCCCACAGTCAGAAGTCTTGTCTGCAAAATGGGATAAACAGCTCCATCACTTCTTCGTCATACTTAAATTTCCTTCTTTGAAGGTTCTTCTTGAGTTTTGAGAAGAGAAAATAGTCACTGGGAGTTAAATCTGGGCTGTAGGCTGGATGGTCGATCTCCTTGAAGCCACATTTCTTCACAGCTTCCTTTGCAGCAAGAGCTGTGTGCACAGGCGCGTTGTCGCGAAAAAGGCGCACACCACCACTCAGCTTTCCTCGCCTTTTCTCTTTGATGGAAGCACATAGTCTGTGCAGTAGGCCAGCTTAGTGCTCCCCATTTACTGTGGTGTTGCTCTTCTTGAAGTCAATGAAGAGTATTCCTTCACAGTCTCAAAAGATTGTGGTCATGATCTTCTTGGTTGACTGAGTGACCTTGGCCTTTAGGGGCGGTGCTTCCCCAGGTTTACGCCATTCCATTGATTCTCTTTTGGACAAGGAATCATTATAGAGGATCATAGTTTCATCTCCTGTAACAGAACTTCTCTCTCGTCAGAGCTGTAAAAATGATTGATAACAGATGACTTGTTCCTGCTTTTGTACTGAGGAAAGAAGTCTAGGCACTATCCTTATTCATGTTTAAATGTTCATGAATAATTCGAAGGAATGTTGTTTTAGAAAGGTCCAACCTTGCTGCTATTTCTGTAACTTTGGGCCGTCTTCCATAATTTCTCCTTCCACAAGAGCGATGTTTTCAGGAGTGAGTACCTCCAAGGGCCGACCTGCACGCCCTTAATATTCAATGCTTTCTGGACCCATTCCAAAACGTTTGGCTTATTCTTTTACGGTAGAATATGAGGGAGATGCTTTCCCATATACACCGTCCAATCGCTGTTTAATTTCATTTGGAGTAAGTTCTTCTTTTGTGAAGAACTTAATAAAAGCTCGAAACTCCATTTTGAACATGTGACAATCTTCTACACATAGCCTTCTTTATGCATCTATATTTTAACACCTAAACACAGCGTAGCGGAAGTTACAGCTGCAATTATTTACTTAACAGACAAGCTATGACACCAGATAAGGTTTTGTGAAGGCGATAATCCTCATCGGCGAGGCCGGAAACTTATGGACCTACTCTCGTAATTACTGGAGGATATTCGACGTTTTTCTTTTCTAATACACGCAAGTGTGCATTGAAAGAATTATCTATGCCTAATGCTTTCTGCACTAAATGAAATACTCCTTTTCCCGTCATAAATGTTTACCACCTGTGATGCCTCAGTAGTTAAAACGTGCGTTAAATGAAATATAGCGGGGTTTGATACAAGTATGGAGCTGCCATTGCCAACAATAGGTCAAGCAGCTATCCTGGACATGTATAAATACAACAAAAAATCACTTCCACTGTCGATTTCAAGTCAGAAAAGGTATACAAACAGTTTCTGTCTTTCTTTCTTTTTTGCAAATGCCCACCTATTTAGGAATTTACAAAATTTCAATCGATAGAATTTTATTGCCTAACCTAAACGTTAATACAGATAAAGTTTTACTGAAGTTGGTCGACTCCGAAGAAACTTTTCCACGATGTCTAGGTAAACTTATTTACTTACCTATACAAAAAACTGAGAGCTAAATATTTTCAGCTCTTTACACAAACAATTCGCAAGGAAGCAAGAAACAATAGAAGGCATATTTCTTTTACTTCGAATATAGCTGTATGACTTCTAACCTACTTTTTGGGGGGGGGGGCGTGAGTAAACACAAAGCTGAGCGGCAGCAGCAAGAAGGTGAATAGCAAAACGAAGGGTTCTGTTTAACTGAATCTGATTTTCTGAGAAATTTTCTCTAGAAGCAAAAAAAGAATATTACGAATTCCACGGAAGATGCAAACATCAGGAAAAAAGAATGGAAGTAAATATGGCTGAATGGAGTTAAAGTGAACCATGACGAAAAGAAAAAATCTGCAGAATAGAACACCCTTTCCACTGCAGATATTGAAATGCTATTTACTTAGCAAAAATCTGGTTCGTCTGAAAGAACTGCGTTCTCCTGTTGTAGAAATGTCGTCACTATAGAGAAAGGCAATAGGAATGAACATAGCGAATAAAACATTTTCCTAACTATTGCATTTATATTACTTTTTTCGTCTACTATATATAACAAAATAGTAATTGTTATATGTAACACAGTACACTATTATTTTATGTAGATTTATGGGTCTGTAACCCCGCTATCTGATATATGTTACAAATATAGTGCTTATCGTAAAAACCAATATATTTTATTAGAATATCTCGCACAAATTGAGCGATTTATTCGGTTTCACAAACTCAGACGAAACGAATAATTAAATACTTTCGATATATTGGTATGGGGGACTGGACAAGCTGTGTGAAATAACAAAAGATGCGCGCCTTTAGAATCTCAGAACAGAATTAGGTATGAAGAATTCTACTAAGTGCTATCAAAAAGTTTCAACATTAAATATTTATACAATTAATACATAGTTGATTTCAATTTTGACACTAATACTTTCAAAATGCTATTCTTCCCCCTTTTTGGAACGATACATAAGACCAAGCGCTTTTTCCACGTTACGACAACTCACTAAAAGTCCTGTTCTCGAAACGTGTCAAAACAGTGACCTTCAGGGAGGTGAGGAAAGGTGATCATAGCGTTGCGGTCGAGAAAAGCATTCGTTAATAACCCTAAATGAGCAAGCGAGCCAAGTAAATGAATGAATATTGTTTAATGTCCGTTTTTACTACTGAGGCACCACAGGCGATGGACACTGATGATACATAAGATGAAATGATATATTGGGAAAGGATTTATTTTTAAGGAAAGAATCGTTCTAGGCCTAAGTTTAGGATACCTCCTCGGCACTTGCCATTTATGAGAACTGAGGAAAACCTGGAAAAAACCTCAATCAGGGAGGACGGTCCCGGCGGGATTCGGACCCCAGACCTCCCGCTCACGAGTCTGTGCCTTAACGACCTTGGCCACCCGTGGTGGTAGCGAGCCAAGTTATTGTGACAGTTCCTCTCAGACGCAATGTGTACCTACGTCATAAATTAAATATGTTGTCAGGAATGTGAACTATGAATTACTGTTTTAAGACTATGCTACCTGGCTTTAA
The DNA here is from genome assembly GCA_030762175.1 of Metallyticus violacea. Lineage (NCBI taxonomy): Eukaryota > Metazoa > Arthropoda > Insecta > Mantodea > Metallyticidae > Metallyticus > Metallyticus violacea. The sequence continues at coordinate 75,701,895 of CM060844.1, forward strand.
TAAACAAAAATCCAGTAATTAGAACATTTCTAACATGGCAACATTTCCTGGAAAAAGGCGGTTTGATAATCTTGAAGACGTCAAAAATATATGTTTATTGTTTTTGTGTCTAAAATTTGATATTTCGAATGTTTGTTGTTGTGGTACAAATTATAGCAACATAAAAAAAAAACCTCTCTCTGTGCAACTTTGATATTAAGGACCCTTTCTTCATATAAGCCCCACCCAAGCAAAAGTAACATTTTTAAAGTCTCTTAATATGAAAAGTTGTAATATTCCGGCTTGGACCTTCATACAGCAGGTTCATCTTGCCTACATAAACATGTACATAAGCTTTTGTGTGATTTGGGCAAAGTCAGCATCACCAGAATAACGCTGTCATCACATGTCCATTTTATTAAGTCAATGTTTGTATGTCTGCACAAGGTAAAAACAGCAGATACTTGTTAGTTGACTCCTCGTGTTATTAAACAAAAGCAACCAGCGACTCCGATCAATAGTTACCTCTTTCCGAGCTGTGTTGATCAACAAATACATAGGCACACATTTTGTGCATATATATATATATATATATATATGTTTATTTACGGACGCTCTTTAATACCTCAGGTCATCAGCGTCCCATTCAAATCAAGGCGTGAAACGGCCGAAAAATTTTGCTTAGAGGCCTCTTCATTCAAGCTTGAGGACCCACGGCTTATGTCCCTTCCGAAGGAAATATATTTATCTCTTTTTCTACTTACATTCTTTAAAACTTTGGCATTTTTATGTAATTGCGTACTCCTAACAGAAAATATGGCTGATACAAAAATGTACTTTTAAAATATATGGAATTGATAATGCTTCATTAGAGTATAAATTTGGAAGTTACAATATACTTTTTTATTAAGAGAAAACAGCAGACCATGGTGTGATCAATCTTTAAAATAATGTAACTGAAAACTTTATCTTTGCTATTTCCTCATTGCTAAGCAATTCTCAATTAATATTCTCCAAGGTGTATGAGTTAGTTCCACTAGTTGCCAGGGTTAAGACTATGGTATTCTATCAACCGCTAAAAATAAAAAATAAATAAAACCTTAGCAAAATACAGAGTATAATATACATAGGTAGGTGGTAAAATATAAATACCTATATCAGTTTTAAACTCAATCTCCCTTTTACACTTCAACCTTCATAAAATAACTGTACATAGTTTTGTCTACAAAATTCTGGAAAGTAATTCATTGTCTTTTGCGAATAGTTTCCAGTTTTAAATACAATAAAATTAATAATGATGTTAATAATAATAATATTAATAATATTAAATCTGTAATAAGTCGTCCTGGCACCCAGATGCCTATACCAGAACATATATTACAGTTTCTGCAGTTTATTATATTTTTCTTTTCTCTTACATTTTAACATTATTTGTACAGATTATATCTATAACTAATTAAACAAAAGTAATTAATAAAAATAACAAAAACGCAAATGAACAAAACAAACTCAAATTAAAACACTCAAGCAATTCTGTAATTGGAAGCCAGTTAGCAAACAAAACTATAACTGGTAGTCAGCTATAATTTAACTACTGAAACTTAAATTCAAAACTAAAAACTGAAGCCAAAACTATCAAAAACTAAAACTACCGACGGTCAGTGCTGGTAATCAGCACCCCTAAGATAAAATTTTATTTAACCTATCTCATCCCTTTATCATTTGATTGGTTTATATTCGTATTTTAAATATTCTACTAAACTTTATTTATGTCATTTCACCCTGATCACTTGAATTTCATTTCCACCTTCTATCCAAAACGACACCTCACTTATCTTCACTTCGCTCCTAGGTGTTCAAATTATGACCGAAAACATCAGTTTTCAATACACAAAATAGTCACTAGGGTCAAGCAATGGGATAGCCGAGCACCTAAAGCAACATGCGTTCACAGCAGCCTTGTGGACCAGTGCTGTCCTTTCCTTGAAGGCGCTAGGCAATTATGCAATACTTCATCAAGTACCTCCCAGTCCTTTCTTTGACGTCTATCATTACAATTCCCCTGTAGTACCAAAAAATTATCCACATGATCTTCATGACCTGGGTGACCTTGGCCTTTCTGGAGGTTTGCATCACTCCACTGATTCTCTTTTTGAAAGAGGGCCATAGACCTATTTGCCAGATCAGCAGAGAACCTTCAAAGAATGCTACAAGAAGTCAACAAGCTGCCGGTCTATCTATGAACGTGTACAAAACACAGATCATGACAAACAGCCAAGTAGCACCCGTTATAATCAACTGAACGGCACTAAAACATGTAAAAGAGTATGTCTACTTAGGACAAATACTTGCATTCCACTAGCAAAGAAATCAACAAAAGAATTTCCTATCATGGAGGGCATTCTGGGCATTGAAATTCATACTGATGGACAGTACTTTAAGCCGATGAACTCGTGCATATTTCCAACACTATCAGAATCTGGCGACGTAAAATAGAGTGGAAAGTACTGGAGATACCATTCATGGATAAAATATCATCTGTGGTATTAAGAAACATGTCGGGACTAAACGACGTGACTCAACGTGCAAATATAAAGTGGAAATGGGACGACCATATAGCAAGGCTACCGAGTAGCAGATAGCTACCGCATGGGATCGATTGGAGAGGAAGCGGGAGACGGAGGACAAGTGGGCAGACTCCTTCACGAAAGCAGACAGGACACACTGGACCAGCGTAGCACGGAACCGTAGTACCTGGAAGAGCCTAAGAACAGAGCTGCAGAAAGAGGCCGATAGTGAAAGTGATACCAAACTTAATAGACTCAGCACTTGAACCTTCTAGTAAAATTATGTTAAACTTGTTAAATAAGAAACATTATAGATTTAACAAACGCATAGGGCAATAGGTCAGCACGTGAGAAATCGATGAGCCTTCTGGAGGCCCTAGCCCTGGATGGACTTTAGTGGCTCAATTCATTTATTCATAATTTCGACCCTTGTGACGATGGATTTCATTACCACGGCAAAGTTTCAAAAACTTCTACAAATTGCATGTGCACTTCCGTTTCAACTGCTGAAAGAACTCGAGGCACTGAATTGTTTTAGTAAGTCCCAACCTTGCAGCTATTTGTGTTATTTTCAGGTGACTGTCCTGTCACTCGAACGAGGGAGATATTTTCTGGCCTATCCTTACGTCGGTCATCTTTGAAGCTATCTCTAACCAAACGAAGTACTTCTGACATCTTCGCAGTGGAATATGAAGGGACGCTTCCTCATAAAGGGTGATTGAGGCAGTAGCTCTTGCGACATGCATTTGGGAGGCCCCTGTTCAGTTGCCGTTGGACCTGCAATCCGGACCTTAGGTTTTCTCGTGGTTTCCCCTGCTCATTTAGGCGAATGTTGAGATGGATTAGTTATATTTCAAGAATTTTCCGCTCTCCCATTTTATTACTTACCGTTAACAAACAGACGAATTTTGTGCAGCATTCACGCTTGCTTTCACGAACGGCAGCGGAGAAAACTCAGTGGTAGTTCGCAACATATGCAGGCGTAACGCACGGAAAAAAGAAATCGTACGGATGCATGTTAATAGTTATCACATTCAGTGTAAAGCGAAATGAAATAAAAAACCGTAATGCAGCAATGCAACACGTACAGCTAATAACAATCATAGGGGAACAGGCATACGCTTGTTTCGCATATTCTTTCGTTTTAACTTAACCTAACCTAACATTACCTAAATTTGTAGCCTATGCATTGTTTTGACACTATAAGATTTAACATTAAAAAATAACATTTATTATATTGGAACAAGGTAGACAAATTATGAAGATTAAAAAAATGTTAGCCATATAATAAAATTTAAGCTAAGCTAAACTAATCTAAATTTGGAACCTATGGGTGTTTTAACACTATAGGTTTTAACACAAAAAAGTCAAAAGTAACATTTATTATATTGGTACCGTGTATACAAAGTATGAAGATTAAGGTTTTAAAGCTAGCCTTTGAGAGATCGAACCCATTACCTTTCCATATTAGCTCTAAGCTCTAACCAATTGAGCTATCAGATCTACATGACCAAGTTGGTAATTATTTGCATACGTATGTTGAAGTCGCACTGCCTGGAATTGGGCTCGGTTTTCTCCGCTGCCGTTCGTGAAAGGAGGTAGACAAGAGCGCCTGTTTGTAAGGAAAAGTATTTCATTCCATCGGTTCTGATACAGGGTGGAAAGTGTCAGGGCGAGGTGGACTTGTACTTTGGAAATGGAAGCGGACCTTCTGAGGGGGGAAGGGGCCTTCCACCGGCTTCGCATCGGAGTGTTCTATCTGGAAAAATGTCAGGAACTTCGCTCTAGGGTAGCGCAGTCTTGATTGTCCAGGGTCCCTACCTCATCCCTTCCTCCCTGAGGTCCCCTTAAATGAAGCATAGGCGCAAAGGGCCAGCCGTGAGCAAAGCTCAAGTACCGAGAGTATCCTTCTCCGCCCCGCGGAGAATAACATTAGATAAACATTTAATCGCGCTGCATTATGCTTTATGTCATAGCTGTAAAGGAAATGTAGTGCTTATTATTACTTGGTTTATTTACAAATGCTCTTTAACATCCCAGGTTATCAGCGTCCCATCCAATTCAGGGCCTTAAACGGCCAATAAATTTTGCTCAGAGGCTTGAGGTTCTTTTACGTGCCGTAAATGTGCGACACGAGACCCACGGCTTTACTCCCCATCCGAAGGAAGCCATACTTAAGATTTTTAAGCCATCGACCCCGCCATTGAACCCGCGATCTTGGGCCATCAAGGCAAGTATGGTTACCACTACACCATCAGAATTGACACGGCCTTCTACGTCACACCGGAACTTATAAACCGCGCCTGGTACATCATTCGTAGTTTTACAATTCTTTCTTCAATTCACATAAAACCTGCTTAGCTTCTATCGTTTCCATTTACAAACTATTCTAAATTAATAAATACGCTTTACGTCTGTTATGTAAGTACCAGCTTTAGTTATAATTCTTGTCCGTTGACGCTGTGTTTTAAGTCTTGGCTATTGAGCGTTCTACTGCCGACAGTGCCCGTACTGCAATTCTACTTCCCCAAAACGTATATGCAATCTTGCATTATAGAAGATGTAGAAAGTGTTGTTCTTGTCAGATAAACGGTGTTGATTTGAGAAAATACATTTTGATTAACATAACATTTCTGATTTCATTGCTAATGTTTACCTTTACATTCCAAAATCCCCACTCGTGCCAGTTTCGAGAGTGATTTTGTCGGCAATCGTCCAAAATTTACATCAATTTTGTCTAGAGTTTTTTCTGTTAAATCTCTTTATTTAGCTCGTGCTTTTGTTTGCTCTGAATCAAAATATTAAAAGATATGCACAATATGGTGAAATGCAGTTCTGGAAGGAGGTATCCGAGAGTTCTAATGGAATTGTGCATGACTACGAGCTAATTCATATTTTAAACAACGGTTACACACAAAAAATATTACCGTCACGGGTGGCCTAGGTCGTTAAGGCGCAGACTCGTGAGCGGGAGGTTTGGGGTTGGAATCCCGCCAGGACTGTCTTCCCTGACAGCTTTTTTCCCGATTTTCCTCAGTCTTCATAACTGGCAAATGCCGGGGAGATACCCAAAACTTAGGCCTGGAACGTTTCCTTCCTAAAAAAAAAATCCTTTCCCAATTTATCATTTCATTTCATGTATCACCAGTGTTCACCGCCTGTGGTGCCTCAGTAGTAAAAATTGGCCTTCAACACAAAAGAAAAAAACAAAAAATGCATTGCGCTAGTCAACTGCCTGGTTTTCTTCGCGAATGAACGTACATTGCCGTGGAACCAGAAGCAATGTTCAAGGACATGACACAGAAGGGATAATGGATTAAGTGTGACCACCGTAGGCTGCTAGCAGTAAAGGCATAAAGCTCTATGAGCTAACTTGCCACTATATCGCGCGAATTGGTCGCGCGCCTTGATTGAGTTTAGAGCCTTACTGCGAAAGCGAATGCTCGCTTCTCTGTAGGTGTAAGTAATCAATGGAGAATATGAAACTTATGATATTTAGATTATATCACTTGATGAGTCCATTCTAGATTTTACTTTCTCTACCGGCTTTTCCTCTGGTGGCTTTCACAATGTAGAAATTTGTAGTTGAAAGCACCTGCATATAACTTGAAATCCTGCAACTTTAATGCAGAATGGAGCGATATACAGATGCGAAATGTGTTGTATATAGGAGCCTAGTATCACGCAATTAGTGCGAAACCTTTGAAGGTTGTACATAGGAAGCAAAAATAAGATATTCTGGTTCATTTGATTACTTTTAGAGTTAAAGTAATTTTTACGTTTTATGATGCTATGCCTGACTTCATAGGAGTGCTCCATAGACCAACTGGAGTTTGAACACAAATTCATTACTTGTTTTTTTTAATTTGTTTATTTACGGACGCTCTTTACAAACCAGGTCATCAGCGTCCCATTCTTATTCAGGGCGTAATACGGCCGATATATTTTGCTCAGAGGCCTCTTCTTTCAGGCTTGAGATTCTTTTTCGTGCCGTAAATGTACGACACGGGACCCACGGCTTTACTTCCCTTCCGAAGGAGGCAATACTTAGGATTTTTACGCCCGAAAAAATCCATCGATCCTGGCCGGTTTTGAACCCGCGATCTTGGGCTTAGAAGTCAAGTACCACTACACCAACAGGATCGACTATATTTCGTTACTGCCTAATCACAGGCTGTGGTATTCTGTCGAGCGTTTTTCAGTGCAACAAAACACGAAACGCTGACCCAGTGTTCCAATGCGGCAAAACACATTGAGCACACGGCGCTTTCAAATGTTCGAATAAGCAGAAATCAGTAAGTTGAGATCAAAGGAACGAGAGGCCATGATACTAGTCCTGCACAATCTATCCATTTATTTATTGGAACTGGGAGTAACAATTCCTACAGATTAAATAATAATAAAAAAAAAACAGTCACAGAGCACATAAAGAACATTTCCAAAAGCTTTCTAAAATTGGCCAGTGAACTTATAATGAAAAAAACACAAATACTTACTAGACTCAGCACTTGAATCTTCTAGTTAAATTGTATTAAACTTGTAAAATTAGTAACATTAGAGACTTAACAAACTCATAGGGACAATAGCTCATTTGGACATCTTACCATATGAGAAATCGATTAGCCCTCCCCACTTGCAGGGGCTCTAGCCCTGAATGGGGCATTAGTTGCTCAATTAATTAATTCATTCATTTGTTCGTTGGTTCATTCTGGCCATAACACAAATAAAATAGAATGGAACATAAAAATGAGGTAAACAAAGAAGAAAATAAAACAATCAGACAGTAATTTTGACTTTTATATATTTATTTGTTGCTACCTTCAAAGCTTTCGTCACCAATCAACGAAGTTACTTCTTTTATGTACATATTTTTTGTTACTTGAACAAAGTACATATTTTTCTGTTCTAAATATAATTTTTTCCCCATTTGTTTACTCCTAAGAACACATCCAATGCTTCATCTTTTCGGATTGGCCGACTTTTGAAGATGTGAAACAGCAATCAATACCTTTATACGTGAGCTCAGAAAGAAAGTAGAGATTGTAGCCATTAGCATTATAGATTCCGCCTTTAAAACATGCATTATTTATGAATTTTGTACATTAAGAATATAACATCAAATTGGTTACGCGCCAACAAGCCTGAGCAGCCCACAGATCTGCATAAAGTACTACTGCTTGTAAACTGTGTCATATAAAACTGAGCCTGCAATGTCCAAGATATTGCCTAACTTGCTCTAAGTTACTCATTCCGCTACGCAATCGAAAATTGATTCAGCCGCCTAAAAGTTACCGGGAATGGCTTCGCTATTTGGCGAAGGAAATAGTGTCGCGCGATCGAGCTCATAGCGTTCATTTCTTTACCTATTAGTAGTAAACAGTAATTATATATCTACTCACTATCATAATAGGTGTTTAAAATGATTTCCCTTCACTATGAGACACCCTGCATCCTTATGAAAATATTTCTTATGCATATGCCATAATTTCCCCTCCTGAATCAGAAGCAGTAAACAGCTTCCCGAATATTTTTAGTAGCTTCCGATATAAAACTTGGTTGAAGCAACAAAGGCACGATACTTATATGAGATGAAATGCTAATTTTTGCGGTTGGAAAAAAAGCCATTTCACGTCTAAGTAGGTAAACGTATGTTTGAACTTTCAAAATAGGCTCGAAAACTGTGCGTACTCGTGTGAACCCATTTGGCCTTGTTAAGCCAATGATTACTATATTTGAATTTAATATATGAGGCGTTTGCTCTGCTGGGGCACGTAGTTCTCATTTGATATACGCAGTCATCAGTTAAGCAGTTTTCAGTTCCACACTCCACGGCACTCATTTGTAAGTTTCACACGCGGCGAGAGGCACTTGCATTATTCTCATTCCAGCGCAGGACTCAGTTGTAAGATATACACCGCGACTCACGCAGTGCTATGTTTCACTTGTAAGTTCCACTCGCTGTAGCTAAGTTTGTATTCGACGTAGCTAAGTCTATCGTACGCAAAACACCAGAGGGCGCGAAAGATTTAGAACATAATAGTGTGCTAATAAATACTTCTTGTCTTAGAAGAACCCAAGTAGTTTGTAGTATAGCGATACAAAATCTTGACATTCTAAGTGTTTTATCCTTTTCCTGCTTATATATACATGAGGTGGTATCCAGAATATTCGGGACTGGTGCTAGCATCTGGTCAAAAACTTACTTTGAGACTAATGATCGCCGTCACCCTCGAAGTAGTTCCCTTCCACACGTACACACCGGTCCCAGCGATTCTGCCATTTCCCAAGTGCATCTTGGAAGTTCTTTGAGGGTGTTTAGCACAGACAGCGTTTCTTCTTGAATCCTCTCAATTATGTCGAACCGACGTCCTTTCAACTTGATATTCAGTTTGGGGAATAGAGTGAAGTTGCAGGGTGCCAAATCAGACGAGTACGGTGGATGGGGGACAACCGTAATGTTGTTTTTCGTCAAAAAACTCCTGGTGAACAAGAAATTGTGACAGGGCACATTATCGTGATCCAGTTCCCTTGTCGCCAAAGTTCGGGCAGTCGTCTCCGCACATTTTCACAGAACCGTCGCACACAGTATACGACTATAAATTGTGCACAATCCTCTTGGTGTCAAAGAAAACGAGGAGCATGCTCTTGACTTTACTCTTCACTGGTCTTGGTGAGTTTGGGCTCTTTCACTAGGGAGAATTGTTGTTTTGTCTCAGGGTCATAAGCGTATATCCAGCTCTCGTCGCCTGGTGATGACCCTGGACAAGAAGGTTGGATCATCGGAATTCTTGGCACAAATTTTGCGGCGACATGATGCATGCCGCAATTCGTCAGTTAAAATTCGTTGGCATGTCCCATATCCAATTCCCACTTCGTGAGCAAGGTCTTCAATGGTTCGACGTCGATCCTCACGAACGAGGTGTTGAACTTTGGCAACAATGTCAGGCGTTGTGCAGCTGACGGGCCTACCGGTGTGAGCATCGTCTTCAATAGCTGTACGGCCGGCCCTGAACCAACCATGCCACTCAAACACACGTGTACGGTTCATTGTCCCCCAAATACTTGTTGAATCATTGCGAGGATCTCCGTAACATTTTTCCCGAGATTTGCACAGAATTTGATGCACACTCTCTGTTCTAATCTTGGTTCCATCGTAAAATCGCCACACACTACACACAGAGTATCATGAAAAGTACTATAGAATCTCAACACATCTATTCAGCTGCATGAAACTTTAAACACTCACTCATCAGATGTGCTAGTGTTGTCACCTAGCGGTACAAAATTCTACTGCAACTACTGTCGAGATGGCAGCTCTAGTCCGGAATATTGTGGATACCATCTCGTACATATATGTCGCATCGCGTGCTTATTTACACTATTAAACTCCTCTCCCAGTCCTGTTGAGTACGAATCTACAAAATAGCATAATTTACCGGGAGAAAAATATTGTCATTGAACGAGGGCAACAACACCGAAGCGATCATTAATCAAATTACCAAACCACTGAAAATTGGTGCTCAACCTAGGGCACTTAGCCGGGGCCTACTAAACCGATCCAACCGTTAGGTTTGATTTTTATATTCAAGTAGATAACTTACTGAACACCCCTAATAAGTTCGGTTTTAGCATATTAACATTTGCAAGGCTAGAATAAACGATATTAAACTCTGTAACAACCTTCAACTAGTAAAAATGTGGAAAATCAGTTAAAGGCTGCATGCAGTTATGTTGGTGAATGTCGAGTAAAATGCTACTGAAATCTTCGCACGATTAACGACATTCCGAATAGTGAGCAACAGCGGGAGCCTGAATTTCAGTTTTTTGTAATACGTGCCTATAAAGTCCTGTGATATTGAGGAGGTTTTTTCAGATCTTTTTTTTTTTTTGTGTATTATGTATGCTATTTGCTATGCATTTTACTCTTTTTCAATTATTTTTACATTTCGTGTTAATTAAATTTTTGTTTAGATTAAAAAATAAATTGCAATGCTTAATAAGGCAGATTAATGTTTTAAAAATATGTGAATTCTTTAAGTGACCCACAAAATTTAAGCTTCTAAAAATGTGTTATACCATGTGCTAAACAAAGCCTTGCAATGGCGGAAGAAATTAATTCGGGAGCGAAGTACTTTGCTTCGGCTCCCATATTGGAGTCTGGATGAAGCACAAAAACCCTACACCGACATACATCTTGGCTTGGCGGAATGACGTCACCGCCAGTTTGACACCCACACAAGGTGTCTGCGGCAAGCATCCCGGCCACTTTGTGTGCTTCTGCTCTGTTCCCGTTCGCCTGACGGACGGGACCTGCATTAATTAACGTGTTACGTCAAAACCGGGAAAAGGATTACATCGTTATTCCTTTGATTACAGGACCCTGGGTGTTTGCACAAAGGGGCATTGTAATTGATAAAACAGCAGATTTTCTTTGTATTCGAAATTCATTTTGCAGATTTTTGAGACCTTTGGTCAACAAATGGTGTAGGACTTTATTTCAACTATGTTTACATTAAAGAAAGTAGGCGAACACATGCGGTTTCCTCAAGAGCTAAGTCCATACCTGTTACCCCATCATAACAAATTGTCATTTTTTCTGAGCACTACTTTCTCCTTGCAGTTTACTTCAATACGATTCCATTTTAATCTTGGAACTTATTTCAAGAACTTACCTAGCTCATTTCACGTGTTCTCTCTTGGTATAAGAACTGATCATTTTAATAAATCACAACTTTTTAATTATAAAATTAGGTTTAGTAGTAATTTGAACTTTTGTACGTTTTTAAACTACAATACTCCAAGTGTCTGAAAGGACTATTGAAGAAAATGCGAATAACGTTGATTTTCATTGCTACTAAAGCCGTTTACTAGTTAAAACATTTCAAACAGAGCTTCTATCAAAATTCATTATGTAACAAAGAAATTAAAAAATTGTGTTTTTTTTTTTTTTAAAGTGCAACAAGTTAAAGACAAAAAAAAATGGTTTTGGCAAAGAAGAGAAATTGCGGTGGTTAACAAATTTGATTACTTAGGCATAAGATTAAGTAACAAGGGTGCATGGAGTGAACAAGAGATGATACAATTAAAAGGAAGCTTTCTCTGAAAGTTATTAGATAGAGAGGGATAGTGGTAGTGGTAAAATGCTCAATGGAATAGAGATTTGGGATTTGGAGGAAAGGTGAGCTAATATGAATATGCTACATAGAAACTTCTGCAACAGATACTGGGCTTACCAAGAGCCTTGCTAAATGTCGTTGTTCAAGTAGAATTAGAAAGAATAGGTAGTAAAGAGAAAATTATGGAGAGAGCACTGAAATGCAGGTTTAGAATTAGAAATTTAGATGAATATAGCGTTTTAGGTCAGCAAAGCTTAATCAAGAAACTACTTGACTTAAGGTAAATTAAAGTCTAGTGAAAACTGGTTTGGGGACACGGATTGTTTATTTATTTAAGGACGCTCTTTAACATCTCAGGTCATCAGCGTGGGGACATGGAGAACTAGGGGATCATTATAAAGGGGTTTCTGGAAATAAATTAGGTTGAGAATTGAATACATTGAAAGGCGAAAAAATATTTGCGAGTTTTAACTTCAAAGGGCCATTGAGTGTATACAGAGAAATGAAAGGGTTTGAAGCAGAGAAAATTATGTTGAAATATGTGATAAAACAATTAGAGCAGGCTTTGCATGGACAAGAACAGGAGTTGTGAAATTGAAGGGTTTAAGAGCATGGGGGTAGCCGGATAAATATTCTTTGTGAAGCCAGGAAGACAATAATTGGCATATACGAGGTATATATACCCGAACTTTAGCGAACTTTAGGGTTGTTGCATCTCGATAATGTGCCCTGTCACAATTCCTTGTTCAGCAGGAGTTTTTTGACGAAAAACAACATGAAGGTTGTCCCCCACCCACCGCACTCGCCTGATTTGGCACCCTGCGACTTTGCTCTATTCCCCAAACTGAAAATAAAGTTGAAAGGACGTCGGTTCGACACAATTGAGAGGATTCAAGAAGAAACGCTGTCTGTGCTAAACACCCTCAAAGAACATGAATTCCAAGATGCACTTGGAAAATGGCTGAATCGCTGGGGCGTGTGGAAGGGAACTAATTCGAGGGTGACGGTGGTCAATAGTCTCAAAGTAAGTTTTTGACCAGATGGCAGCACCAGTCCCGAATATTCTGGATACCATTTCGCAATATTAGAATGTGAGGAAACTTAAGTTTCTTAGGTAGAAGGAGGAAATGCAAAGATGGTTCAATTTACCAAAAGAAATTATATGGTGGAAATTGGCACTTATTTAGGTAAAGTGAGAAGTTAAAAATATAAGTAAATAAAGAAAAGGAGAAAGTGCGAGGGGTCAGATTTAAATAGTAGGTAGGGCCCTATAACTCGGTAACCGCAGTGTTTGAGTATATCGGACCCCAGGAAATATAGTAACTTAAGGTAGGAAGTACAGTGAGTTATAATTTGTTGAAATATATGGGTTGGAGCCAGTGCCTTCTGGAATCCTATTTGTTATATTATAATTGGCTTCTATATTTTGTTGTAAACATTTTATATGTAGATGTGTGAGAAATAAACTCAGTTCAATTCAACAAAGAAATTTGGTAGAAGCAGTAGCTAAAGGGAATTTCCCATTTAAACATTTTGTTTTTGATTTTGTCCTTAAAACTACTCTGAGAAGTTTCAAGGCCTATGCTTTTTAAATATTTGTTTTAAATGCCTGCGCTCTCGGCCTTTATATCCATAACTTCATACTAGTGTTCTCGGCTTTAAATTTTAGTATTAAAACTTTTCCCCTACCACAATTTGTATGTATATGAATGAGACATTTTGTAGATCGAAGCCCAAGATAGATTTTTTAAAGAAAGTTTAGCCATAGTGAATAACTAATTTTTCTGTCACCTTGCATTTAAATATTTATTTTCTTTTTTACAAATTTATCATTCATAATTAAAAATGTGTTCAGCAATACATATGAATCGTTAAAAGAATAAACAAGTAAATAAATAAATAAATAACGGATTAGTGAAAAGTTCACCGATTAAACTGAAATTTTGTACGGTTAATACTAAAAATCTGAAATCTTTATGTTTAACCATTCAATGCTCTAATTTCACTTTAGTGTTTTTTTTTATTATTATTTGCACAGATTCAAGCAAATCTTTTAAGAAGTAAATGATGATGCATTTTTATATTGCTCCAAATACCAATCATTACTGAAGGCCAGTAAAAACAAATTTATCGATTTACTTGTTCTAAAAGAAAAACAAATGCAGTGGAAAATTAAAAATCCTTTGACTTTCAAAAAGCCAATTTTTTCTTAAAATGCATATAAAGCTTAAAAGACCATACTTTCCATATTAATGCATATATTCATCACATCATTATATCACGTTTAAGAATAATGCTTCCTGTTCTTAATATTAAACAAGCAACAAAACTGACACATTTTACCTTTTCTTAATGCAAAGGTTTGAAACAGCTTATAAAAGAATTAGTGCACAATTTAATAATGCGGTGGTAATTTATTCCTTTAGTTTAGCTAATGGCTATAGAGTTAACATTTAATACGATGACTTGACTCGATTAGTTACTAACAGATATCTTAGTATGTGGTCTCTTAAAAATGCACAAAGGCGCACAACAAAAACCTATCAGAGGAAAATGAGAAATGTACGGCAGGTGATCCAGAAAAAAGCGGAAAAATGGCTCACGTACTCAAGAGAATTTTCCATCAATCAGTTTGAATGCAACACAAAAATATATAAAATAATAATAATAATAATAATAATAATAAAATTATGACTCAATCAGGTGTATCTGTAAGTTGGATTTAGTAATAAAAGAAGTCAGGCACCAAGAAACAAGAAAACTCTTAAAATTTAAACATAAAAATCGATTAGGAAGAAGAAGAGCGTAGTTTAGAGGCGCACAACTTCAAGGTCATTAGTGCCTGTAGATCAGGAAGAAACGGTTCACAGATGAGCTGCTTTTCTTTACTGACACCAAAGCTGATTAGTTTGGGTTAATACTTGCGTGAAAAAATGTAATCAAGGAGGTGCCGATGAAGCGAAAACTGAATTGAAACCACCCCTAAAGTCTCAAGAGTTCTAAAATGCTTCTAATGTTATATCAGGTTATCAATTCATGCAAGACGGAACACCATTACCCGACTTACAGAAACAATCGCCCAAACTTCATACTTCGTCTGCGGCCAGAATGTCGTCCAATTTAAAGCCAGTTAGAATGTAACATACCAGCAGGGGGAGGGAGAGAAAAATCGATGGCATTACACATTTGAAGAAGCACATAAGCGACGTGTAAGCTACAGTGGCCTTAGCAATAGGCACGAGAAGATAACAGCTACAAGAGTTTGTACCGCACCATATATATATATATATATATATATATATATATATATATATATATATATATAAAACTTATAATGTAGCACTTATAAAAGCAATTAATCCAGAAAAGCCGATATGGAATTTTTACTAATGTTAATTTTTCAGGAGATAAATATTTCGAAAGTTTTACAAATACTTTACCCATATATTAATAGCTAAAAAATAAAATTAAAATAATTAAGAAAATGCGGAAAAACATTGTGTTTTAGACATGTTTTCCACTTATAGCAATTTAAAACAAACTTATCTCTAATTATAATTATAGATATTTGTTACAGCTTTCATAACAACAAAGGCTTAAAGAGATTATATGAAACAAGTGACAATGAAATTTTCTTCTTAAGTTTAATTTTATCTGCACAAATAAAATAAGTGATTAAATAATTTGGCTACATTAACATGACGTATGTAAAACAGGTGAGTTTACAGAGGCCATGATCACAAATTGAATCGTTTGCAAAATATTAAAGACCCAAGGAATGTGTGAAATACCCTTTTTTCTATTTTCTTCTTCTTTCTTAAAACAAGTTTTTAGTAGTTTTAAAGCTTAAGTTTCATTTAGAAGAGAAATAGACTTTTAATTATGGAAATATTTGCTAACAGCCGTCTGGGTGAGTAATTTTAAATGATGTCGAAAGTTTTTAGTCAAAGCCGAAGATTTTAGGAGCCGTTTACCGCATCCCTAGGGATCTTACTTTTTGAGCGTATATAGTTCATTGCTGTTAAACAACAACATTTTAACACTTTTATCCATTTAATAACAAATGCAGCAATATTTCTCATTTTATAAAATCCTAAATACCTTTAACCTGAGTTAGAACCTAAAAATATCTAATTCATTGATTTTAGCACTTTTTAACCACCCATTTTGCAGGTTGTTTGTTTTAAAATTAATTTAAAAATAAAAAGACGATCTCACGCTTTCAAAATGCTTAATTGCGAAATTTATTACTCCCGGAAAACAACCCTGACTCAGTTATTGCATTAGATTTTTGATTATAATTAAATGTGAAGTAAACTGCTGCTATAATGCCAAAAGATAAAGCGTACAATCATCATATTGAATTTAACACGAAATATCTTTAATTGACTACCAGATTATATAGATGTATATTATGTTGTTTATTGAAATTATCTCTGTTCCCCCCCTCCTTACTTGCTGAAAATGTTGTTCAGCATTACATTACGCAAATTTATGTATATAAACAAATGCAAAAATTATTATTGTTAATGAAATATTAAAGTAAAACCAAAACCATTTAACATTTTTTTGCCATATTGCAGATGTTATAGAAACACAGCTGGCAGAATAATTCCAAAAAATAAGTCTGTAATTTTGTATCACCTTATTACCGTTTATTTTTCAATAGTCAATTTGCTCCTGAAAACTTCTCCGTAGTTGTTGCAATCAGAAAATTTAAATCATATTTGAGCCCTAAATTTAGGTTTTGAAAAAATTAATTATAAAGTCATACTCAGCAAAAAGTATTATGTAACATCAGTATCTGCCTGCAGCTGAACTTTTCGGAATCTAAATATGATTCTTAAAATATCAAAATAAAATTTATAAGTGAAGTTTTATAAAAGAAAACAACCTACGAAAATTATAAATGGCAATACTGACACAATTTTCAGATGACTGAACACTTTCAACGCAATCTTGAAAATAACGTAAGGCTATGGCTGGACATTCAAGACGATAGACTAATGACCGTAAACGAAAAGAAATTAAACGAACTGGCAAGGAAAAGTATCAGTGGGAAATACAAACTTGCTCCACATGAAAGACCTAAACTGGTCATTAAAATTGCAGCACACTGTGCTTTTTGTAACAGCCATGCCGGAATATTGTCTGTCTTTTCGTTCGGTTGTTTGATGGGGCCATTTGGATCCTTCCGGTCTGTGTGCTCGTTCTACCTCGATCCACTGATCTCACTTGTATTTTCGATGCATTTCGTCCAACACGAGCACCAATTTCTCGGTATACCAAAATTCTCCTTTGATCAAAATCAGACACCTGCCGGTATTGCTGTCGTATTTTCGAGGAGTCGTCCTTGTTCCTTCTGAGAAAATGTGGGATCGAATTGCCAGCAATTTGTAGAAGCATAACACATTACCCTGTTAGAGTAATGTCCAATACAACAGCAACATATCTGCTTTCTCTTCATTATTCTGTAGCCTAGCTTCACCTGAATAACAGAAGAAGTGTATACAATACAGTTTTCACGATTGCATATAAGCATGCCTCTGTACGGTAACTTGTATTGGCCAGATTTGTCAACGTATCATTCTTTGTAAGTCACAAATACGAGTATTTCTCTCTTACCTCGGGGGCATGGCAAATCCTCAGATAAAAAGAGCTCAGAACAAAACTGTCACAAATGTAAATACATAAATCTGTCCAACAAGTACTACGTTCTCCGCAACAGATAGCAACAGTCTTTTAATCGATCTGGCGGCCTATTTCCATCTTTCCTTCCCAGAAATGGAAAGAAAAATGACGGAGAAACTTAAGGAATGGCAATGAACGAAATATTTTATATAGGTGAAAGCTTACGTGAAATTTTTGAGAACCAACTAACTGAGCAATTGAAAGTAGCTGCAGATAATATCAGTGAATTATTCAACAGGAAACCTAATAAAGATGATAGATGGACTACATTAATATAAATAAATGAGTTACATTCTTTCCATCAATTCTACGACGAAATATGACCATTACAACAACACAGGGATAAAATAATAAATTTAATTATACTCTAAGTGTCTGAACAGGTAATGACAAAGCCATTTAGATAATTTAAAATTTTTAAACCTATAGATTTATCAAATTATAAATAATTCAATCTAAATTTATTTCTGTTCCGACTTACATTTGTCTTATCTTTATCTATTTGATTGTTGTGTTAAAAAGTTTAAAACTGAAAACTATATAAAATATCATGTAGTATTACGTACAACCATGTGAATAATGGATAAAGTTGTTATGAAAAATAAATGCTTCCTCCCTTGTATTACGCATTGTGTAAAAGCAGCTTAACAAATGTTATCTGCAGTTAGTGAAGATCAACTGATGCACCATTTGGGCCATTATATGGAATGGATTTCATTATAATAGCGAGAATACATATCATGGATATTACTGTACATGTATTCCAAATGTTCCACTCTTAATATATTTGATCACTTGTTGGCACATCGAATGATTTAATTAACCAGTTATTACCAGCACTGTTTCCCTTTAGTTTCGCGTTGTTTAATATCGCAGAGCCTCCAAGTCAAGCCTGAGCTTAAATAAATGTGTACATAATTCCCAGATAAATGTTGTAGAGGAATAAACATTTTCACGTCAAAAATAACATTTCTAAAATTAAAAAACAAACAAAGTTCCTAAAATTAATTTAAAAATGAGCCAAGTTGTACTATCTTATTTCCCAGATATTTGGTTTGCAGCAATAACGTACTGAGAGAAATGCACATTGTTTAAAACAAAAACAAAAAAAAAAAAACAATGGGCATCTCAGTATTCGAATATATTTAAAAATCTCAAAATGTAACTAAAAATAGCTATAAAGTAGTATTTTTGAAATTTGAAATTCATATAAGTGTTAAGAAAAATATAAATACAAACTACAAAGGGGCCTCCACCTATCTGATCCAGGTCATTTAGGTGTAACCTCTCACAATTATAACAATTTTAATACAATAATAAATTTTATATTAACATCTTTACCTAAATAATTAAACGATGTACAGCATTTCCCCCTAGATTGGATCAACCCCCAGTCCCCGATTCACCAGCAATAGTCTACTGGAATTTCAGGGGACCAGGCTCCGACCCAATCCAAGGTACTAAATTAAATATTACACTTAACTCTGCCTATACCATTATTATATCAGGTAGCTACAGTCTCTACAACTACTGATTGCTTTTCTTCTCAAATATCAACTATAATGCTACATTTATTCGTCTTCTAGAACAATTTACAATATTACCAGCTCAATAATTCAATAAATTTAATATAATTCCACTTCCAGCCATTCCCATGCCAATGTCATTGTCAGTCGTAGTGGTCAAGTGAGTAACCATGGTAATTATAAATGTAAGATTTAAAATATACTTTTTGAGCTTTCAATCCAATATATATATATATATATAACACTATAGGAACCTCTCTCGTGTGGGGATATACTTAAGTTAAAAAGCTTACTACGAAATGACAATTACAATACACATTATTAAACTATAAATACATAAATGACTTATTGCATCTAAAACATCTAAGTTATCGATCAATGAATCTGCTTTTAACGTTAAATCTTCTCAGTTTATAATGAATATTTCTTAGGTTTTCACGGTCGGTGTTAAAATTTTCCGGGTTGTTTTGTCGTGGTCCATGTTTTAATATGCTACGATGGCTTTCACCAACTACTGCGGTTAGCATCATCAGTAGACGATGAACAAGACCTGCTGCTAAAAGACGACAGTATTGATCCGTCTCTGTTTGGTCTTAGAAGATCTATCAATATCATATGTGTGGCGGGTGTACAGCAGCGAGGGGTAGTGGTTTGTTTTTGACAATCGGTTTCAATGTGCTACTTATTGATATCCGCCGTATCTGGTAAAGTTGTTTGTATATTGTATTTCCAATGCCTCCCCCTCCTGGTAAGATTGAAAAAAAAAAACCAGATAGAAAGGGATCAATATTGCCGTATTTTAGCAGTAAGGTCTTGCTCATCGTCCACTGATGATGTCAACCGCAGTAGTTGGTGAAAGCTATGATAACATATTAAACCATGGACCACTGCAAAGCAGCTTAGAACATTTTAACTGTTTTAATTTTAACCAGTCAGTTAAATCTAAATTTTGGAGCAGGCAATTTATGTGGGGTAGAGAGTCTATTGAAAATGGCCATGACAAAGAAAAATGCAGGAAATTTGGGCATTTAAAGTTGATAGACAAATTAATATTTTCCGGAATAGAAGAAGATATAGGCATTTCGGCAGGTGTACAGTTTGGAAAATAGTTCACGAAGTATGAGCCTGTTCAAGGTTAATGCTCCACCACGATATGCCAAACAAAGCATAGTCTGTCATTCCAAGAATGTATTTCAGTAACTGAGCCATACCCTCATAGTCTTATCTTGGCCCCTCGGACTATTTTATCCTACGAGTTTTTAAAACATTTCTTAGTGTTAGCAATTTTCAAAAGGTGATTGTAAATACTTAGCTTTCAAACCAAGTAGATATTTTTCTAAGGGTTTAAAGTCATTGAAGAAGGTGTATTGAATTGTCAAGGAACTATAGGGTGATCCATTTGGGTATGGATAAAGTGCAAACTGTAAACATTTACTAATAAACTTTATATTTTGAAACTTGGTGCATACAACATTAAAAGATGGGAGATTTCTCAGAACGCTACCTGGCCCCCATTACGCACCTTGCATAACGCATAACGGTGATGCAATTCAGCCCATGTCCGTTGTACAATCAGAGGAGCAATTTTTTTGGAAATCTTGAGTAATTTTTGATTTCTTTAGAAAATGACGAACGTCCCTGCCCAGTAAGCGGGTGCGCCTTTTCTATTCTATTCATATTATTGTGTTCATCAAGTTGTGGCAACAGAAACAACTGCCACATATCGAAACAAGATTCATAGATTTTGCTGTTGATTTGTGGTAGCCATTTCAATCATCTAGGATTTTCATTTGTCATCATGCAATGTTGATTTTCATCCTTTGCCATGTACGAAAAGTCTATCTTTTAAACAAAATATTACCAGCAAGAAATGTCTCCTATATTAGCTTTAATATATTTAATATTATCCATACCCAAACGGATCATAAGAAAACAAAATTAGTTTTTGTAAGCTCTTTTTTTTTTCTTTCTCAGGATGATAAATTAATGAACGACTCTTGTGTTTACTTAAGGTCAATACAGATGGAATTGTTCTTTCAGTAAATATTCTTTAACTATGTTTATTTAAGAGTTTGACTTGAAATATGAACTGTGTTAAAATATGATGAAACAAACTTCCGTTTTTACCAAAAATCCCCCCATTATTACACAGATCTTAATTTAAATCCTTACAAACAGTACAACACGTAAAATATTTCGCTGTAATGCAAGACACTTCGCATATTAAAACCTCTGGTTCTACGATTTGCCATGGTGAAACAGCAACTGCTATACCAGCCATTATTAATAGCCTCAGGGGAACCAGTGTAAGTACGGGCGTTTAATTTATCTTAAAGCAATGCATGTCTCAAAAACAGCCCACAGATATCCAATGTCATAAGCGCTGCAGTGCGCCATTTGCTTTTGACTCACTAAAGCGTGTAATGTAGTACAAAGTGTTCGCTCTGCTTTTACCGCTCTACTATAAAATTTACGACAGCCTCCTTTTTTCTGCTTCAATTTCCAAAAGTGCTTTAAGCGTACCTGGCACTCTCCTCGCGCAAAGAAGCAAATTGTATCTAAAAATGGCCAAATGGACCAGATCCCTTGGGCAACTGAGAGATCTAAAGAGTGCTGTATACATTCAATTTACTTTAAAATTTAGTTGGTTCCGTAGTTGTATCAGCATTAATGTTTCCGTAAAAGTATAACAAAACCTCCCCCTTGGCATGTCTTGTTTTTTCCCCTCCAGTTTCAACTCTTTAGTGAATGGTCCATAGTATCTTTTCTTTTAAAAAGAAAGTATGACATAGTAGGGTCCAAAATCAAGATATTGTTCAAAGGTTTACTTTTGAAACTGACAGGGAAAATTCAACACCACGGCCGGAATTTCAACTACGAATATTCGGCTTACTGTGCCGATGCTCTTGCCATAAACGCCAATTTCCTATTTGAGTCTATGTGCCCTGAACACCTCTAACGTTATTTTGTTGCAGATATGTTATCCCAAAGGGGTAAATACTTGTGTCGGTCCTGGTGTTCTAGTGGTAACCATGCTTGTCTCGTAGATCCAAAATCGCCATGGTTGATGGATTTTTTCGGGCGTAAAAATTCGGAAGAGAAGCACAGCCGTGGGTCCCGTGTTGTAGATTTAAGACACGCAAAACAACCTCAAGCCTAAAAGAATAACAAAACTGATATGCCGTTTCACGCCCTGAATTGAATGGGACACTGATGACCTGGGATGTTAAAGAGCGTCCATAAATAAGCCAGACCAATAAATAAATAAATTTGAGTACACGTGGCCCAGACTTCATGGTTAATCACACTATTAGGGTTAGTTTATTTGAAATCTGTTTCTTTTCACACAAAGCGTGTGTTAAGCTAAGAAGAACAGAATTGTAGTTAATTTGAATGTTAAAGCAGTATAGCAACTGGTTAACTTTAACATTTGTTGATGAAAGCGGTTAATGTCATTTGCTTTCCATGAGAAATCTTCATAAGTCGATAACATTTCAAATCGATAAGGACTTCGATTCGGCAATACAAACTAATGAACACTATAGAAATAAAATAGCTATTCTAATTCATTTCGAATTAATTTTACACATAGTTACATGCCAGTTAACTCAATTAAAACTTTTCACCTAAGTAAAACAGGCGAATACAGTTAAATATATATTAACCTAGTTACGTCAACCTAATTAAATTCATGTAAATTAATTTTGCACATATTAACTTAATTAAATACATTTTACCTAACTAAAACATGCGGTATATACGTCATGCTAATTAAATTCATCTCAAGTTAATTTTGCACATATTAACTTAATTAAGTACATTTTACCTAACTAAAATCTGCATTAAATATGTCAACCTAATTAAATTCATGCCAACTTAAGTTTACACATATTAATTAATTAATACATTTTACCTAACTAAAACGTGCGTTAAATACGTCAACTAATTAAATTTATATTAATTTTACACATATTAACTTCATTAAATACATTTCACCTAAATAAAAACACGTAAATATAGTGAAATATGTATCAACTTTGTTAAATATGTCAAACTAATTTCAACTTAATTTTAAACATACTAACTTAATTAACCACATTTCACGTCCCCTGAAATCGCTGCATTTGCTTCTCGAATATGATTCTTCAGGTCCTGGAAATATTGACTTTGATTTTGTACCTGATGATTTGATAAACCCCCCAAAGACATCAAACCCGGTAAACAGAATGGTCATATAAGAGTTTTTTTTTTTCAGTATTGTTTAACGCCCGTTTTTACTACTGCATGCGCCCCACATTTTTCGATTGGAAGAATTTCTCTAAAAAAAGTTTATGAGATTATGAATTTGCATTGGGTTATCAATCTGTATTTGGTTAGGATGAATTATTTTATAATTTTTAGTTCATTTATAATTAAGAAAATAAAAACTGGTTTATAAAAAAAATATTTAAATTAATTTCTACTTTTTAGTCTTGTGTGCACGTAATTTTGCAATCAATATTAGATATCTCGATTAAATAATGTCAAAAATTGAGCAACTTTTAGATTTAGTTCATTTTGTTTTCCCTTGACCACATCTAAAATAGAAAATTGTTTTATCTACTCCATTGATATATCAAAACAGATGATTAATTATTGTTTTTTAATTAAAAACGAAATACAGAAATACAAAGTTAATTTTGAAAAAGTTTATTTTAGTATTAAATATATTTGTACCAGATCCTCAATCTAGAAGTCAAAATCTTATATATATATATGTTTGTGTGTGTAAATCATTAAATTATATTAAATATAATACTCATTCACTACTAGTTTACAAAGTTGAAATTATTAATACATTATTAATACACACTAACGCAATTGTATTTATGTAATAGAAATCAGACTTATTAAATATTATTTGTATGGATTTAATTGTGAGGATTTAAATTTAATGTTTTTATTTGAAAAGTTACCATGGTGACTGTATTGTTATCAAAATATTTAGCGTGTCATTAGCAGTCGAGAAGAACGTTTTTCCATCGTCTCAGTTGATCGCGCTTGAGGCATGCGTTTCTTGGAATTTGCGCGTTCGACATTGCGTTGTTTATTTGAATAGTTGCCATGGCGACTGTATAGTTATAAAAATATAACAAAAAGAATTCAAATCATTTTAGATTGAAATAAAACGTTGAAATTAAATATAAATCAGGTTACACTGTAATTTATTTATTGTATTGATAAATATAATACAGTCATCATAGCAACTGTTCTTATTTTAAATGAAGATTATTACAAATGTTATATTTTTATGCGTTATTAACGAAACTCAGAAATGTGTCTTTACTATTCAATCTTACATTTTTTAAAACCTTCGTGTTTGATATTGCGCTGCTTTACTTTCAAAACTGCGGAACCATATTTTTGAACCATTCAAACATGATAATTACCATATTATATTGTATGGTCATCCATTTCTGGACCTATGTGCAAATTTTTAAGTCTCTATCTCATTTAAAAGTGCATGAAAAATTAATTACAAAATTCCACCCGAACAGACAAGAAAGCGAGTTAATAAAAACGTTTGAAAATAAATGCGTACATACCATCTACATGCTGTATAAATTCTATTAATATAAAGCTTATTCATGAAAATGAATCGAAACTTTGTTTTTATATTTTGGCACAGTTTAGTCTTTTCTTCTCCATGTAAGATGTTTCTTTTCAGGTGTTAGGTCCGCTTCTACAAATCTGCTTTGCATTTTCACTGTAGAAAGGTTTATCTTAGTACCAGTTTTGTCTTGCACCTTCTGCAAGTCTGAACTGTTTGGGGTGTCTACTTATTTTTTCTTATTAGAGAGGTAGGATCTATTGCATTTGTTGGTTTTTTCTTCTTCTTCCACATCATTCTGTTCTCTCCGGACTCAGAATTAGGCTTATTGACTGCACTAGTATGTTCAAATTTTCGCGATTTTTCCTTGTAGAGTTGGAAATGAAGTTAAAAAAAAAAAAAAAAAAAACTTAAAAACCCAAGCTTTATAATATATATAATAATAATATAATGACATCGAACAACATTAAAAAAAAAAGACACAGGTCTACAAGAAAGAAATTTGAGCGTTTCTATCCAGTAAGTGCAACTGAAAGAATACTGGAAATCCGGTCTTATAAGCCGAGATTAAGGTTAACTGAGGAGAAGTAATGCTTACCTGTGCAACCTCAGATCGACTTTCGGAGCTGCTGTTTCTATGCATTACTTCCTTCTAACTATGATTTTCTTTTCATTCTCTGTTTTTAGTCTTTATTGTTTTATTTACTTGTCTGTTTCTTTGCTTTTCTGGTTCTACACATAATTGTAATTTTCGTTTCAGCCGATAACGCTTGGGAATGGCATTCGGGTTGAAATTCTTTGCGGCCATCGTGAGCGTTTTTTTTTTTTTTTTTTTTTTCCGTGCTTTCTCCAAGTTCCTTAGGCCAATGCTTGAATGGATCTATCCACAATTTTCTGCTTTTTCATTTCAACCTATTTGTCGAAGGGTCGAAAGTGTCAGAGCGAGGTGGGATGGTGCTGTGTGCAGTGTAACGGTGGCTTGTGTTTTGAAGAGGTTTCTGCCGCGACTTCTTGTTCAGAACGACCCTTTTGAGGGACTCGAATGCTTTAGAGAGGGGGAGCGTCCGGTGTTTTGTCTGAAAACATTGTTAGGGGCCTCTCTACGATCGCAACTCACCGCTTCTGGAACCTGGCCTACAGTAGTCTTTCCTTCCTCTCGGAGATGTCCTCATTGGAGGCATACGCACAAACGGTCAACCCTTGAGCACGGCTGAAGTACCTGAAATTTCTCCTCTGTTCCTACCAACATACACACAATCCCCTTCTTCTTATACTCTCGTCCTTGTGTGCTCTTTCACTGTTATTCCATTCTTTCTGCTCTTTTTTATTAATCGTTTTTAACATTTTTCACATCCTTCCTATCACATATTATTCGTCTCACATTGCGTCTATTAATTTATTCTTTTCTTCTCTTTCTTTTTTGCCTTCCCCTTTTCCCCTTGATATATGCAGGCATGTTTGAAAGAGAAAAGACAAGGCAGAAAATAGAGAACATTTTTTGCACGATTTTCTGTGGTAGAAGAGCACGAAATACAGACGAACGAAGCTAGACACACAAACAGGAAGGAAAAATAAATACAGTGAGAGTTAGTTAGTCCGGGAATTGAATGAGAGAAAGGAATTATCTCCGCCCCGGCATACAGAGGTGGTCATAATGCAGTTGACTAACAAACGGCCATTTCAACAGCAGACAAGAAACCTTTATGTTTATCTCCCAACGTCAAAGGTAAAGAAAGAATGTCTTATATGTGCAAATAAGACAAATGAGAATATTTTTATTGAAGGAAATTCTAAATCACTGGCTGAAAGTGCAAGCTGACATATACGTGTAGTTTGATCACGTAGTAGTAGTAGTAGTAGTAGTAGTAGTAGTAGTAGTAGTAGTAGTAGTAGTAGTAGTAATAGTAGTAGTAGTAGTAGTAGTAGTAGTAATAGTAGTAGTAATAGTAGTAGTAGTAGTAGTAATAGTAGTAGTAGTAATAATAGTAGTAATAGTAGTAGTAATAGTAATAGTAGTAATAGTAGTAGTAGTAGTATTAGTAGTAATAGTAGTAATAGTAATAGTAGTAGTAATAGTAGTAGTAATAGTAGTAGTAGTAATAATAGTAGTAATAGTAGTAGTAGTAATAGTAGTAGTAGTAGTAGTAGTAGTAATAGTAGTAGTAGTAGTAGTAATAGTAGTAGTAGTAGTAATAGTAGTAGTAGTAGTAATAGTAGTAGTAATAGTAGTAGTAGTAGTAATAGTAGTAGTAGTAGTAATAGTAGTAGTAGTAGTAATAGTAGTAGTAATAGTAGTAGTAGTAGTAATAATAGTAGTAGTAATAGTAGTAGTAGTAATAGTAGTAGTAGTAATAGTAGTAGTAATAGTAGTAGTAATAGTAGTAGTAGTAATAGTAGTAGTAGTAATAGTAGTAGTAATAGTAGTAGTAGTAGTAGTAGTAGTAGTAGTAATAGTAGTAGTAGTAATAATAGTAGTAGTAATAACAGTAGTAGTAGTAGTAGTAATAGTAGTAGTAGTAGTAATAGTAGTAGTAGTAATAGTAGTAGTAATAGTAGTAGTAGTAGTAATAGTAGTAGTAATAGTAGTAGTAATAGTAGTAGTAGTAGTAGTAATAGTAGTAGTAGTAGTAGTAGTAATAGTAGTAGTAGTAATAATAGTAGTAATAGTAGTAGTAGTAATAGTAGTAGTAATAGTAGTAGTAGTAGTAATAGTAGTAGTAATAGTAGTAGTAGTAATAGTAGTAGTAATAGTAGTAGTAGTAATAATAGTAGTAGTAGTAATAGTAGTAGTAATAGTAGTAGTAGTAGTAATAGTAGTAGTAATAGTAGTAGTAATAGTAGTAGTAGTAGTAGTAATAGTAGTAGTAGTAATAGTAACAGTAGTAATAATAATAATAATAACAATAATAACAATAATAATAATAATAATAATAATAATAATAATAATAATAATAATAATAATAATAGCTTGTAAGCAACTTTTACTAAAAACAGTGATTCCCCTTTTCTATGATATTGACGATAGTAGATATTCAGAAACGAATGTTTAAATTTAGAGACAGGAAACTGTGTAAATATCGTAAGCTATGGGATGATAAAACTTATTGAAGGTTAAACGTTACTGTTTTACGTTTAAGAGTCTTTCTAAAACTTTAGCTATCTTTTAATTTCCTCTATGGCTAATTCTGTTCCTCTTATCAGTATCGCCCTTCTCTGCTTCTTTTTCTCCTTTTTAAGTTCTTTAATCTTACTGTTTCCTCGTTCATATTTTTTGTTGCTGAACTCTTCTGCACTTTTTCTTGTTCTACTCCTTCAGTTGTCTCATTTATTGCTTCTCCGTTTTTCTTCCTTTTTCCTTCTTACTTTTCTTGGCCTTAAAAGTCCTACATTTTTCTCCTTTTTCCTCCCCTTGCCTCTGCCTTACTTGTTCCTCTTCTTTCGTTTCCTTCTTTCACTTTAAATCTTCGATCTATCCTAACGATACTCTTAAATGAATTATGTCATCTGCAATGTTTCCTGAATTCTTTCAATATACCGAGAGCGCCAAAAAATGTATACACACTTTCACAGTATATATCTATTTAATATATTTCAAAGTTGCACAGAAAAACAACAGTAATGTGTAGTATGATGTTCTGTAAACAGATGTGACTCACATACATTACAATAGCGTTGCTACATGACACGTAAATCAACAATGAACAAATGAAGCCAAGACTATCGTATGATGTTCTGTAAACAGATGTGACTCACATTACGTTATGCTAGCGTTGCTACAACAAAATGGAGCCAAGATTAAAGTTTGAACAACGGAAAGCAATTTTGAAGTGGTATTGGAAAACCGAGAATGTTGTTGAAGTTCAAAGGTAATGGAGACGTGTGTACAGAACAGAACCGCCAACGTGAGTAACAATTGCACGCATTCGAGACACATTTGAGACTCAGGTACCATATATCGTAGAAAACCAGTTACACTGGCAGCACTTCGGAAAAAATTGAAACGGCTAATGCTGCAATCGCTGAGGACACTTTCGCAAAAGTAGCTCAATCAGTAGTTCAACGTACTCAGAAGTGTATCGACGCCGATGGTAGGCATTGTGAGCAACTGTTGTAACTGTAAAAGTCTAAGATGATTAGTGCTCATCGTTTTCTGTTTGCGTGAGTTCAGTTTTGTTATGTTAACAGTTATTTCTTTGCCTGAAGTGTGTAAATATGTTTGGCTCTCTCGCTCCCTCTCTCTCTCTAAATATATTAAATAGATCATACTAGAAGTAGTGCTTTTAAGACAAGCTATTCAAACTAGAAATTGAATTTTGTAACATTCAGTGCTATAAAATTGCTATAACTCGTGCACAGTTATGCTCTTTGGTTTTATGCATGATAAATGTTATTGTATTTAAACGGATATTAATTACATCTTTTATAATGTATTAACATTTTTTCTCTCGTTTGATGCCCCCATTATAAGGTTCTATGGCGCATTTTCGTCGTAGTTAAGTTTAATGCGGAATAAGGCTCTATGGCATCTGAGGATTTGGTGTGCGGGTTATGACAATTGTATGTGTAACAGAAAGTTGTAATTTTGATGTTGAAATGTTTCTTACACCGGAAAAAAAGATCCACAGAAACTCACAAAATGAATGCCAGTAGTCTATTTGTTTAAAAAAAATGACCTAAAAAGATAAACAACATCAGAAAATAGAAGATACATTTAGATAGATGGAAGGATAATGAGCGAAAATAAAACGAAATAATGGTGAAACACGTGCTAGGGAAAGGAGTTTTAAAAGAAGGGGGGGGAAAGCAAGAAGTGCTGAGTGGAATAAGGGTCTATAGTAAAAAAGGTTAAGAGATGCTTAGTAGATATTTGTATAGTGTAGATAAATAAAGGGCAATTAAACACTTAAAATGCAGTATTTATTATTATTATTATTATTATTATTATTATTATTATTATTATTATTTACTTTAGGGTCATGTATGTGATCTGCCATTCTGCCATATAAATGAGTGCGCTTCTTCGGATAAAGATTACTTGTTTAAGAAAATGTATTTGTTTGAATAGTGTTTAACGCCCGTTTTTACTAGTGAGGCATCACAGGGGTGACACTGATGATACATGACATGAAATGATATATTGAGAAAGTACTTTTAAGAAAGGAAACTAAGTTTAAGGTACCTCCCCGGTATTTGCCATTTAGAGGACTGAGGAAAACCTAGAAAAAACCTCAGTCAGGGAGGACGGTCCTGGCGGGATTCGAACCCCAGACCTCCCGCTCACGAGTCCGCGTCTTAACGACCTCGGCCACCCGTAGCGGGACGAAATTGCATGACATAGATCTAAATGGTCAGCCTTCATTTCTTGTAAATAATTGTGTCTGAAAATCTCAGAACCAAAGTTAAAGAACAATGATAAAACTGATATGATTTTATGTCAGAAATGTTCCACATATATTTTGTCCTAGTCAAAACAAGTTAGCACAAGCATGCAAGAAAACATTTACAGATTTATTTTCTATTTCTATAAAAATTTCAAATGCTTCAAAATATTGCCAAAAAGGAGAGAGACTAACGCAAAAAATGTGAGAAGCAAACATAGATATAAACTCATAAGAGAGCTAGTCAGAAGAGCCTGGAAGTTCAGGCATTTATTTTGGTTAAAATATGCAGGCAAAAAGAGACTGCATACTGAAAATACACAGTGATATAATTAAAGTAGGCATTAATTAAAAGTGCGGATAATAATATCACTCATTAATGAAAATAGGTATTTCGGATACTTAATAAATTCTTTATCAGATAATTAAAGTGCTTAAGCTTCCTTCTCTTGGTTACAAACAACAGCAAGATGTTTTTTCAAGGTATCAACTGTCATAGTCAGCCGCTTATCAGAGAAAAAATTGTTATCGTGGAAAAAGAACGTTCTACTTCCACTGAAATGATTGCAGCATATTTAAAACAAACTATTTCGGAAGGACTCATACCAGTTACAACAGAACATTCAACTTTCAGGACATCACAAATGCTAGGCCCACATTGGCACTCATATCACGTTTACACTTCTCATTAACACTTTTTTCCTTTCTATCCTGGAATTAGCAGCAATTATTTACTGCATCTTAAAAGATTTTCATATTTTATTTCAATGGCATATATAGAATTTTCTTTTAAAAAAAAATAAATTTCGGCCGTTAGAGTTATTTAAATTTGCGCTTAACCCTCAAAAGTTTTTAAGGTAAAACCCAATAATTTGGTAATTTTTAAAAACTGTTTTTCATATTTAATTTAAATGGTATATGCCAAGTATTGTTGTTAAAAAACACAATTATTGGTGCTGCTAGAGCGATTTTAAAATTTGGGTTTCAGGCAATCCCTCTCCTAATCCCCCGATTTGCGCGATTTTTCAGAAACTATTTTTGTTATTTTATTTAAATGCAAAACACCGAGTTTCATTGCGAAAAAAAACATATATTAATACCACTAGAGTATTATTTAATTTTTGGATTTCAGGTAAACCCCTTTTTAATAGTCCTATTTTCGAAAATTATTTTTCCTATTTCATTTCAATGGATTATATCGAGTGTCTTTGTTTAAAAAAAATTTTTAAAATTGTAGCCGCTAGAGTTTTTTTTAAGTTTCACTTTAACCTTCAAGTATACCCCCACTCCTAGTGGCCCGATTGCCATGATTTTCGAAAACTTCTTTATCAATTTATTTTAAAGAAATTTATTTAGTTTCGTTTCGATAAAACAAAAATTGTAGCCGTTAGAAAGATTTTTCATTTTCTTTTTTAAAATTTCGCTTTAAGCCCCCCTCCCACCTCCCAATTATCCAATTTTGAATCGTTTGTTAATTGATGGCTATGTGCCGATATTACCGCCACGGCTGGCCGAGGTCGTTAAGGTGCGGAATCATGAGCAGGAGGTCTGGGGTTCGAATCCCGCCAGGACCTCCTCCCTGATGAGGTTTTTTCCAGGCTTTCTTCAGTCCTCATAAATGGCAAATGCCAGGGAGGTACCCTAAACTTAGGACTGGAACGTTTCCTTCCTTAAAAATAAATCCTTTCCCAATATATCATTTCATCTCATGTATCATCAGTGTCCATCGCCTGTGGTGTCTCTGTAGCAAAAACTGGCGTTGTGCACCATTCATTCATTTTTTCATGTGCTAAGTTTCGTTGAGAAAAACAAAAAAGTGCGAGCGCTAGAGCGTTAGCAGACACACACACACACACACACACACACACACACACACACACACACCACGGAGAGAGAAAGAAAGAAAGTGACCTTTTGCCTTTTTCGGTGCCCAGTAGGTAAGATCGATGCAGATTTGCATAAATTAGTAAAAATATTTCCATTGGTACAAGAAATTGCTTCAGAATTCGCTAAAAAATAAGAAATTAGCCAAAAAATAAACCAGTTTTTTACGGGCGCGGCTGTAATAGCTTCATTACTTACATGTCTAGTAGGAGAGAAAACTGAATAAATGTTCATTTTCTCAGTCTGAACAGTTGAACATCAACACACTCTAAACACGAATATCCCATTATTTCGCGAAGTTGCCATTAGTTTAACGGTTATTGCAAATTCGAGGTTACGTAATGTGTGAAATTATTTTTATGCTACAGAAATGATGACTAACCTCTAACTCCTTTTTAAATTACAGTTAAAAGTAATCCGCAGTTAGCAACTTTTATACAACGGGACCTACTTGTTTAATTTAGAAACATAAGCGAGGATTTTGCTGTAAGGACGGTTTTTCAAAACTAAAACCCCATTGTTTCTTGTTTTATTTACGAAATGCATTGTTTCGCTCACGTTCAGGCATTACAGCATTTAACTTGAAGACGAGACAATAGTAATATTATGAATCTGATGTTGTTTATGACAGATGCTTCGCATTTAACAACAAACTAACGCAGGCCGGTTTGAAACATATTAGGAGCGGGTCCAATGACCCCCGTGTTACAAGCTCTCTCAGCGCCGCGCCGGTGCCGTTTGCTGCATGAGCACATTGCATCTTGATGATGTGATGTGTGGGGACATGAAACATTTGTTTGCATTTGGTTAACGATGAGTAACGATGCTCATTTGTCTTTATATAGCGACACAATGTTCTTGATAATTTGGAAGAGAGACTGCACACTGTTTCAGTAGTTTCAGACGCGTTCTTATCTCAAATGTTTGTCGTCATTCATAAAGAAGACATATTTCTTTTGAGACTGCAACTGAATCACTTTCCAATGCTAAATCAATATTGGTGATTATATAATGGTTTAATCTGTGATCTAAAGTGCCAAAGTCAATGTATGTTAATTTATGTATTTCGCCACTTTTATTTTTTATTTATTCGTTTTATTTATTTTTTGTCTCAATTCGTATTTAATTTTCAAAGTTTTATGCCAATCTGAGAAGAGTTCTACGTATTGAGGGCACCAAAAATGTATGCACACTTTCACAGTAGATATCTATTTAATATATGTCATCAGCGTCCCATTCACTCAGGGTGCGAAACGGCCGACAAATTTTGCTCAGAGGCCTCTCTTTTAGGCTTAAGGTTCTTTTTCGTGCCGTAAATATACGACACGGGACCCACGGCTTTACTTCCTTTCCGAAGGAAGCCATACTTAGGATTTTTACGCCCGAAAAAATCCATCGGTCCTGGCCAGGTTCGAACACGCGATCTTGAATATAGAAGGCAAGTATGGTAACCACTACACCACCAGGACCGACGTATGATGTTTTGTAAGATGTAGCTCACATACATTATGATAGCGTTGCTACGTGACAGGTAAATCAACAATGAACAAATGTAGCCAAGATTATCGTATGATGCTCTGTAAACAGATGTGACTCACATTACGTTATGATAGCGTTGCTATATGATAGGTAAATCAACAATGAACAAATGAAGTCAAGTTTTTAGTAAATCAAAAAGAACAAATGAAGCCAAGATTATCCCATGAAGTTCTGTAAACAGATGACTCACATTACGCTGTGCTAGTGTTGCTACAACAAAATGGAGGCAAGATTATCGTTTGAACAACGGAAAGCAATTTTGAAGGGCTATTGGAAAACCAAGAATGTTGTTGAAGTTAAAAGACAATGGAGACGTGTGTACAGAACAGTACCGCCAACATGAGTAACAAATGCACGCATTCAGGACAAATTTGAGACTCGTGGTATCGTATGCGATGCTCACAAGGGCAGATCTGGGCAGACCAGTTACACTGGCTGCATTTCGGGAACAATTGAAATGGTATGTGCTGCAATCGCTGAGGACACTTTCCCAAACGTTGCTCAATCAGCAGTTCAACGTACTTAGAAGTGTATCGACGCCGATGGTGGGCATTTTGAGCAACTGTTGTAACTGTAAAAGTCTAAGATGATTAGTGCTCATCATTTTCTGTCTGTGTGAATTCAGTTTTATGTTAACACAGATTTTTCTTTGCTTGAAGTGCGTATACATTTTTGGCAGCCTAATAGCATAATTACCATTTTAGTATTACAGAAAAAAACGATTAATCAACAAAATAATAAGGAAGTCGTAACAAAAAGCGTTTGAATTTTAAAATATAGGACTATATTTCAATATGAATACTTGATATTTTCTCTTTTTCCATCAATGATTATGCATTATTGTGTGATTTTAGAAAGTTTAATGTATTATTAAATATAAAGTTGCGAAAGTGCAATTTTACAATTCACAAAAGGTGTATCTGCCTATAAGTATGCAGTTTATATTCAGTAACTTCAACAAGAATTTTAAAAAAATTAATTTATAATTAAAAATATTATTTTACATTATTAAATGCTTTGGATTTACATCAAAATAAAATAATTGTTTTTACATAATAGTATATTATGATATTAGGTTATAATGCTACAGTTGTATAAATAAATATTTATCAAACGAGCAAAGGGAGTTTCGTAATTTTTAGGAATGCAATAATCGTATAACATTATAAATGAGTTTCATATGCTATTTATAAACAAGAATTATAAAAGAATATTAATGTAAAAATGCATTATTCTGAAATCGACACCTTCTTTTATTATATTGATAGTGTCATTATATATACAAATTGTTTAGTTTGTCTATTGTTATTGTTATCAAAGATGAATTTAGCGCAAGAAACTTTAGTTTCACAAAGGATGAATAATTGTCAATAATGTCAAGGAAAGCATATGATACTTATTAGAAGCAATACAAGTGACGCATTAATTGAATTAAACGTAAACATATTAAGGATATTTCAGAAAATTTAATGACATACGAGGTGGCATGCAGAATATTCGGGACTGGTGCTGCCATCTGGTCAAAAACTTACTTCGAGACTAATGACGGCCATCACCCTCGAAGTAGTTCCCTTCCACACGTATACACCGGTCCCAGCGATTCTGCCATTTTTCTAAGTACATCTTGGAAGTCATGTTCTTTGAGGGTGTTTAGCACAGATAGGGTTTTTTCTTGAATTCTCTCAATTGTGTCGAACCGACCTCCTTTCAACTTGATTTTCAGTTTGGGGAATAGAGCGAAGTCGCAGGGTGCCAAATCAGGCGAGTACGGTGGGTGGGGGACAAACGTCATGTTGTTTTTCGTCAAAAAGCTCCTGGTGAACAAAGAATTGTGACAGGGCGCATTATCGTGATGCAAGAGCCAGTTCCCTTGTCGCTAGAGTTCGGGCCGTCGTCTCCGCACATTTTCACAGAGCCGTCGCAAAACGTCACAGTAGTACGTGGAATCCACTGTTTGATTTGGACGAATTATTTGTGCACAATCCCCTTGGTATCAAAGAAAACGAGGAGCATGCTCTTCACTTTGCTCTTCACTTGTCTGGCTTTTTTTGGTTTTGATGAGTTCGGGCTCTTCCACTGAGAGAATTGTTTTTTTGTCTCAGGGTCATAAGCGTACATCCAGCCATCGCCGGTGATGACCCTGGACAAGAAGGTTGGGCCATCAGATACGGACTGACGAAGCTCCGTGCAAACCTCAACACGCTGCGCCTTCTGATCAGCAGTCAGGATCCTTGGCACCAATTTTGCGGCGACACGATGCATGCCCAATTCATCAGTTAAAATTCGTTGGCATGTCCCATAACCAATTCCCACTTTATGACAAAGGTCTTCAATGGTTCGACGTCGATCCTCACGAACGAGGTGCTGAACTTTGGCAACAATGTCAGGCGTTGTGCAGCTGACGGGCCTACCGGTGTGAGCATCGTCTTCAATACGGCCCGCCCTGAACCGAGCATGCCTCTCAAACACACGTGTACGGCTCAAGCTTTGTCCCCCAAATACTTGTTGAATCATTGCGAGGATCTCCGTAGCAATTTTCCCGAGATTTGTACAGAATTTGAAGCACACCTTCTGTTCTAATCTTGGATCCATCGTAAAATCGCCACACACTACACACAGAGTATCATGAAAAGTACTAGAGAACCTCAACACATCTACCCAGCTGTATGAAACTTTAAACACTCACTCTTCATATGTGCTAGTGTTGCCACCTAGCGGTATAAAACTCTACTGTAACTACTGTCGAGATGGCAGTACCAGTCCTGAATATTGGGATACCACATCGTAGGCCTCCCCATTTTGACCGATGTGATGCCTCGTGGTGAAATAATTAACTCCAAAGTATGTCAAACTATTTGGGCGTTGAAGAAGTGATTCCAGCACTAAGATATCTTTAGCGTATTCACGAAGCCACGCACAGATCTAAGAAGTCGAAAACAGGTCGCTGTGGACAGCTCCGTGTTTACACATTCTCACTTTCACTTCGGTTTTCAAAAGTTACAATTCGCGAGAGGAGATTTGGCGATGGCGAGGAGGTCTTAGCTGGAGTACGTAGATATTTTGTAATTATTTTTGTTGCTCTATGGTCGAAATTTAAACAATATGGCACTACTGATATCAATAATTGAACTCATGTTTAAATATACCTTGGAACTATTTATTAAAAATATAAACTAAAGAATTGATAAATTGATCACTACTCAAAGTAGGCTACGTTTTGCTGAACATGCCCCACCATCGTGAAATAACAGGACTGCGAACGACTACACTAGAATTCTAATAATGTGAAATGTACGCTGAAGAAACCGGAAGACCCCCACCAAACAATTGTCTTGAATGCGCTCTCGGCAAAACACAAAAGGTTAGTCAAATTCCGTGTCACTGTCAAGCCGAACGAAAACCCTAGTAAGGGAAACAGGAAATTAAAAGTTAATATAAAGCGTGCACAAAGTCTTTGACTTCTTTGATGTTGCGTAGAAATGGCACTGCAGAAGGGGGGGGGGAGCAATGAAACAGTAGCGGAACTACATTCTATAGCGAGAGCAAAGGAATATTCATCAAAATTTACTTTAAAAAAGCAAAAGGAAACAGCAAAAACACAAAGAATGTACCTTCGACGGAAAACAAGGTATATAGTGTTACTTATATTTCAAACCAAGCACTTTGAAGTAATACAGACTTTATAGCAGTGCCAAGCTTGAAAACAAAATCTGACATTTTCTCTTCCACTTTTATTTTTACTCAAGTTTCACAACGGGCTTTCTCTGAATTTTTATTTATCGTGCTTTAAAACAAGTAGGAATGACCGTTCGAGTTCGAGGTAGCACTTGGGACTTGTATTCAGAAGGTTTTAGGGTCAAATCCTGCAGCCAACTAACATGATGTTTTTCGTGTTCTGTATAGTCCATTTTAAGAAAGGGAAAATGCAGTGTTAATATTTCTCTGCCACCGATTCACCCTCCATCATTCTTCTTTATTATGTGGTCTGTATTCCTCTACCTTTGTGATGTGTAGCCAAAAATCATAGCTTCTTAATATTAAGTTTATATTATAATTATTGTTAAGATTAATATTTTATGTGTGTAAACATCTGAGCACATAGGAATAGTTTGTGCATATGGAGCGAGGTGGAAATATTGTGTATTCATTTTTCAGGTTCCGTTATTGTGATGGCTGAAAGACACCTGTATGAAAGCCTTTTTGCATGAGCTGTTGAATTATATGTTTAAGGGAGGTTTGTCGTCGGTTGACCTGGGGGAAGCAGGTAGTGGAAAGAGACAGAGATAGGCTAAGAATTGTTACTTTCCATCTGTGCGATTACTTTAAGCGAACATTGCCGGCATACTGTAAAAGGACCATTCCCACTTTTGAATTTTGTGAAGGCGAGGCCGGTAACTTATGGATCTAGTGTCTTACTCAAAATTTTAGGTATTCTTTCCGAATTTATCATTTCACCTCGTGTATCATCAGTGTCCACCGCCTGTGACGCCTCAATAGTACAAATAGGCATTAAACACTATTTAAAATGTCCTCTAAACTAGACAGAAGCGACCCCCTCTATGTGAAAGAAATTTGGGGATTATGGCTCTGACCTCTACAATTATTCATTGTTGGGAGGTATGGCATTTTCTGGAAAAAAAAAAAATCAGTACCGTTTATATATGAAGCCCTTGCGTCCTATTTATAATTATTCGATAATATCAAATAGTAATTTTATTCAGTTACGTGCTTTATCGCTATATATAAAGTAAACATAGCATTCATTTCTTTAGGGAGACCACGCCGTTCTTCCGGAAGTATTCCTGCTATCTACATACGTTTTATACCGTCATTCAACAGATAAGTCCCTGAAATTTTCTGAAAAATTACTCAGTCAACTAAATATTTTGGCTTCGATAGTCGCCATTCAAGCCCAAACACAAGTATTGATATACATGAAATCGATACCTACGAAGGTTTGAAGCGGCGAGAAAAACTTTTGACAGAAGCATGTGCACGGTTTTCAAATTTAAAGAACACTGTTCTGGCTGTAATGTGTTGTTACACAGTGTATTTACAGATGCTAGCAAATGTTGCTTGATTACTGATGTATAACGTACACTTTTATACAGGGAAATTCTCTCGCTAGAAGCCCATGTGTTATTTAGATCCAGTTTATATTGCTTATTGTTTGTTAAGGCAATATGTGGTCTCCTGAATGTTATCCTCAGCTCTTTAGACAACACTTTCACCGAACTCAGCCCGAATGCTTTAAGTGAACCTGTTCGCCAGGTTTTACGAACGAGGAAAAAGCATGCTGCGATTTTGTACATGGTTAATCAGTGACAGTCGAGTCACACTGCCGAGATGCACTGACGCAGAATAAATACAACTGAAGTTTACTGGATCAGTTCATCATTATATCAAAGGGTTGTCCATGCTGTTTTGCCTCGTTGAAGATGTGAGTGCATAGTTTTTTTCAAACCTTATCTAAATAATACGATTTTAATACAGTGAGTTTGAGTTATGGGTCGCTAGAGCTTGGAGTTTGCAGACATAAAAAAGTAATATTATCATTCTATGACATTATTATTCTTATTATTCTTATTATTATTATTATTATGCAATTATAAATATGTATAATTTATTTTCATAATGTTGCTTACCGTTAACTAACGTTTTAGAGTGTTTATTTTCCTCCAACATTCGAAACATAATTTTAATTGTACTGATTATTTCTTATAAAAACTTATGTAAAAAAATGCAAAAGAGAAAACGTTATTGCTGCAAATTATTATACAGTAATACCAGATTATATATCAAGATAGTCTATTATCACTTCGTTTAGTGCTCGTATAAATAAAATAACCTTGGATTGCTTACGGAAAAGCTCGTCGTATTTGAAGCAATTTAGACATCCTATAAAAGCAGTTACTGTTTTAAAATTAAGGAGTATACTTTTAAATGGTAAAATGTTAAAATAAATTACAACAAATAAAACACAACTGAATAAGTTTTTAAACAGAAAGGGCTGATATTCTTTCGCAAGAATCGCGTACGCTTTAAAACCGACCCCCATGAACATGACATCAAATGCAATGAACGCCATTTAGTAAATGAAGTCAAATAGCTTACATCAGCAGGACATGGAAAATTTTGGACTTTTCTATAACCACATCCAAAAGTATATTAAACTTGAATATATTTTAGAATACATTTGGATATGTATATACAATGTGTATTCCTGGTTAATGACGTTGATATTTTTTACACAATAGGTCATTTATATACCTACTTGCAGTTTTTGAATACCAGTTTAACAAATATGTGTCAGTATAAGTCTAAAGAAACGCTTTTTATCTGAACTATTGATGCGTACGAGCTCTTGTTCATTCGGGAGCTGAATTTGTGTTACTATTAATTTTTGCTTGAATAGATTTAATTCAATTGAATAAAGTTAACATAATTTAAACTGAACAATATTCTTCTGCGATGCATTATGCCAAAAATAAAACC
This sequence comes from Metallyticus violacea, assembly GCA_030762175.1. Classification (NCBI taxonomy): domain Eukaryota; kingdom Metazoa; phylum Arthropoda; class Insecta; order Mantodea; family Metallyticidae; genus Metallyticus; species Metallyticus violacea. The sequence goes on from CM060844.1 coordinate 75,741,660, forward strand.
GTAAATAATTTCTGACTTACAAAGTATATGATTAATAATAACGAATTCTGTGATTAAATGTTACAAAACTCGCTATTTTGATTGTTTTATATTAACAAAAGCCTGGTGATTATATTCAATCAAAAATCTCTCTTTGTAAGAAACCGTTTCTTTGAGACAAATCTCAGCAACTAACAGGAGGAAGGCAAAAGTACACCACGTGTATTAGAGGAATTTTGTTGATTTGTTTTATTTACGGACGCTCTTTAACATCGCAGGTCATCAGCGTCCCATTCGATTCAGGGAGTGAAACGGCCGACAAATTTTGCTCAGAGGCCTCTTCTTTCAGGCTTGAGGTTCATTTTTGTGCCGTAAATCTTAAACACGGGATCCACGGCTCTATTTCCCTTCCGAAGGAAGCCATATTTACGATTTTTACGCCCGAAAAAAATCCATTGATCCTGGCCGGGTATGAACCCGCAATTTTGGGTTTAGAAGGCAAGTATGGTTACCACTACACCCTCAGGACCGATGTATTAGAGGAATAGATAGAAGTTAAGTTTTATATGTTTTAACTGAAAAACGTAAGGCTCTCTGTCATACTTTTTTTTTGTTAATATAATACACGTTTATTGTTGTAGAAGGTTCATTGCATTACAAATAGGTATGCTTTATGCTGCATGAGCCTTTGTCCTGTTTCGCAGTTTACGAACACTAAGAGAGGCTAAAGACAGCTGTTGACAAGTCATGTAACATCTTTCCAGCGTCTCATGTAACGCTCATGGAGTTTCTTTTTTTGCGCTTGAGAGGAACACATGGTGGTCCTTCATACTCTTGTACTCAGCTAAAGATAAACTGCAAGAAATGCACAATGTTGTAAGATTTAGTATCGAGGTAACGTGCCGAAAAGATTACTACTTGCAGCGACTTTGAAAAAGAAAGGCCAATATACCCTGCTTATTAGAAATACGTGCGCTAAACAAACTTAAATTATGAATAGTATTACTAAACTAATACAATTATAGACCTTGTGAATGATTGGAAAATTACTTAGACTTAGTACCGAGCTTCGCACAAGCCATGCCTCCTTTCACGAACGGCAGCGGAGAAAACCGAAGAATGCAGAGAACTGCAGGGCGACTTACACAAATGCAGGCGGACATAACAGTCGTAATGAACAGAAACCAATACTCTTACATAGAAAATAACTTTGTGTGAAGCATATTAATAATTAATCGCATTCAGTACTGTAAAGTGGCTATGTCAATTGTATAGGAAATACCTGATATGGGACAATGCATGCGCTTTTAACAGTATAAGTTGTGGGTTTTGTTTAACTTAAGCTAACCTAACCTAACCAAATCAAAATTGGCAACCTATGCGTTAACAGTATAAATTTTGCAATTATTTTTAAATCTGTGCCTTTTTAAGCTAAGCTGAGCTAACCTAAACTGCAACGTACATGAAATAAAAATAAAATTGCAACCCATGCGCTGTCCTCCCTTAAAAAGAACTAACATTTATTATAGTAGACAAATTATGAGCATTAAAAACAAAAAAACAAAACAAAACAAAAACAAATACGCTACGCTCTAACCACCTGAGCCTTCAGGCCGACATGAAAACCATCGTAATTATCCGCCTACATTAGTTGCCTCGGTTTTCTCCGCTACCCTCTGTTTTCTCCCCTACCAACTGGAGCGCTCATGTTTCAGCAAGCTTAGTTTGTGTTCTTTTGCATCAGTGCGTCTTGTATCAGAGTATAATATATAATATAAATTCAATTTTAATTTGCAGTCTCTGACACCTGCATGAACTTAACGTTTTCAGAAGAATATAAAAATAATTAACCATTGAAAACATGAGATAAAATTACATAAATTAATGCAATTGCAATCCTATCACAATTTAAACTTTTAGTTCAGAAAAAGGTGTACAAATAAAGTGTCTCTTTTAATGACAGTCTTTGTCGCTCCAGACAATATTAAAAATAAAAGTTTTCACTTAGGGTGTATAAGAAATCTACCGAACGAGTGGCTCAGGTGGTAATACTTGGGACTTGTTTTAGCTGGGTCGCACGTTAAAACCCTGCTGCTGACTAGAGATATTTCGTGGTTTTCCTCATCCATATTCAGAAAAACCAAACGACAGGTTAGCATTTCTCTGTCCGAATTCATATCCTATTTCATTATTTATCTCCGTTCCATTTCTAAGTATGTGTTTGCGTCTTTCTGTGTTTGTATTGTCTTCGAGGCAGTCCTGACATTGAACTTACCATCCCCAGCACACATGTACTCTGTGTGTGTTCATAGACTGCCTGACAAGCGACATACCCGAGCCCTGACCTACAAGTCCTAATACCGGAGTAAGGTAAGCTATCGAAAACAGAAAAAAAGTGTATAAAGAATCATGTACTATATCTAAGCTTAGTGTTAACAATCCTAGCAATACATTGAATTATGTATCATTATTATAATCTACTTCACACATTACGTCTTTAGTAATGAAGACTGGTCCAATAATCTCTTCTTCCTCTTTACAGTTGGTGCACTTTAAAAATTGGGTTTGGTATTCTAGTATTATCCATTCACTTCTTCCTTTTCATTATTACACCATTTATGTTTTCTACCTTTTAATTTCTTCTTTATTTTCAGTTCATAGTATTTCTTTCAGTTTTTCAGTTTTTCAGTAAATTCATTTCGCTCTTTGGAATCTTCATTCATTTCGTACTTTAAGAACCTAAACCTCTGTTCCATATAATATAATTTGTTTTACAAAATTTTATTTTAGTTAATTTCTTGACTTTGTTGCTTAACCTTCCATTTATATGATAATTCATTTTATTGATTATTTATGTATATCATTATGAGAGTCAGTCAAGAAAGTTAAAGAATATAACTTTTTTAATTAATTTATTTTCGATACCAATAACAATCAGTTTTGTTTTCCCCCGGGGCGTGTCGGTCCTGGTAGTGTAGTGGTAACCATACTTGTCTCCTAAACCCAAGATCGCGGGTTCAAACCTGGCCAGGATCGATGGATTTTTTCGGGCGTAATAATCCTCATTATGGCTTCCTTCGGAAGGGAAGTAAAGCCATGGGTCCTGTGTTGTACATTTACGGCCTGAAAGAAGAGGCCTCTGAGCAAAATTTGTCGGTCGTTTCACGCCCTGAATTGAATGGGACGCTGATGACCCGAGATGTTAAAGAGCGTCCCTAAATAAACCAAATCAACAACCCCTCCGAGTGTTTTTGCCTAAGGGCGAGAGCGCCACTCGTCGACCGGTTAGTTGGCCAGCTGGGTCTCGGTGATTAGCGGGAGGGTGAAATAATAAAACAAACCAGTCAAACAATACACAAACCAATTTAACAGGTTCGTTACTTACCAAATTATAAAATGAGCTATGCGCTTTCATTCTCCACAAGTTTTTGGCATCTCTTTAAGAAATAAATCATCACTGACTGTATTTCATTCTGAGAAATCCGGACAATTTCCAGACGAATATTATCGTTGAGTTCTAGTATGCTGTGCGGATTCGTCTTGTACACAACATTTTTTTAATTACCCCAGAGATAATAATCGCAGGCTGTTAAATAGGAACCGAGACCACAAATCCCTACTCTGTCTTGTGGAAACATTTTGTAAAATTATCTTACGGAATTATTTGCAGTGTGAGCATTGAAAGAGTCCTGTTAAAAAAAAAAATTCATGATCACGTTCCCTGTCGGTTAATTGTCAGAATAAAGCGGGTTACAATGGCATTCACAAAAGTAACAGAACCAACTGCATGCTGAAAAAATGATCCTATGATTCTTTCACCACTGGGTTAACACATATAAATCATACATAAAGACATGTTGTGCCGTTGAAAGTCATAATACACTTTATGTACGTATATTGCCGAATTAAGAAACGAACAACACTACACACACCAGAGAACAGCTGCGCTATGACTGAGACAGTAAGGTCAACAAGTAAACAAGCATGATTGTTACTCTCTCCACGGCGCGGTAAACGAGTGGGGGCTCGCTCACCCCGCGCCGCAGGGGAAAGCATCGCTGATCGCACTGTATAAGGACTCTAGAAAGCCACAATTTTTCTTTTGATAGGATATTGTTAAAGTAGATCTTTTTATAATTATTTTTACAGTGGAATGGAGTTCTTTGTAACATTCTATCATTTTTAGAACTATAACCTGATCTTCCGCAAATAATATAGTAAATAATTTATTTAATTCACATTCCGTAAAACTACCAACAGTAGCCTACCCTTCTGTAGAATTTTGCCAATATCAAAATTAAAAAGCAGCGATTACAGCAACATCCTTGTCTTCCTCCATTATTTAATATGATGCATTTTGGATTTACTTTCATTTCCCAATTTTATTTTAATATTTTATATGCCTATACACAGTATACACATTTTCACTGTAGATATCTATTTATTAAATTTCAAAGTTGGACTGAAAAACAACAGGTGTGTAGTATGATGTTTTGTAAACAGATGTGACTCACATACATTATGATGGCGTTGCTACGTGACAGGTAAATCAACAATGAACAAATGAAGACAAGATTATCGTATGATGTTCTGTAAATAGATGTCACTCACATTACGTTATGCTAGCGTTGCTACAATAGAATGGAGCCAAAATTATCGTTTGAACAGCGGAAAGCTATTTTGAAGCGGTAATGGAAAACCAAGAATGTTGTTGAAGTTCAAAGGCAATGGAGACGTGTGTACAGAACAGAACCGCCATCGTGAGTAATAATTGCACGCATTCGACATAAATTTGAGACTCATGGTACCATATACGATGTTCATAAGGGCAGATCTGGGAGACCTCGCACAGTAACAAACCCCGCACACTGGATCCAAGGCACAGGATAGTACAAAAAGGTCGAATTGAGTTTACACCGCGTTCTCTGGATTTAACTCCATTGGGCTTCTACCTATGGGGAACTCTTAAGAATGTTGTATACCGTAGAAAACCAGCTACACTGGCAGTACTTCGGGTAGAAATTGAAACGACATGTGCTGCAATCGCTGAGGTCACTTTCGCAAACGTTACTCAATCAGTAGTTGAACGTACTCAGAAGTGTATCGACGTCGATGGTGGGCATTTTGAGCAATTGTTGTAACTGTAAAAGTCTAAGATTATTAGTGTTCATCATTTTCTGTTTGTGTGAATTCAGTTTTGTTATGTTAACACAGTTTTTTCTTTGCTTGAAGTGTGTATACCTTTTTGGTACCCTCTGTATTTGTTAGATTTTATCAGTAAAATAAAAGTGTAATATGGGACAATAATATATCTATTAATGAACAACATAGATTTGAATTTTGGAACATTTACACTCAAAAGGTAAATTAATCTTCTTAGTTTTCAAAACAAATGTCACATTAATGAATGTTCTAACGTATACAACTAAAAGGAAAATATGAGTTGTGTTATTTAAATTGAAAATAATCTATGTTTTATATTTAATTCGAAACAAAGATTAGTTTACGTTTGTGCATGGGTGACAGAGAGCACAAATGTCTTAAAATTCAAACAAGCTTTTGCAATCGGAAGTAATATTATCATTAAACTTTGTTTTTACTTGCAAAAAAACAGTTCACGCCTGCGTAGGATTAAAACTTTGGTGGTTATTTTGCCAGACAGCTAATTTAAACTACTCGACTATGAGAATGTATCTGCCATGGAGAACACGAAGTGATAGTGACGACAGAATAAGCCAAGTTTCGCACGGGAAGACATGTGGTGAATCGAGCACTGAGGCGAGCAGAACTTTAACAAATTAACGCTTCGAGAGTCTGTTTTTTTTTTTTTTTTCCTCTCTCTCTCCTTCCTCTTTGGCGTGTACAAACTACATCAGCATCACTGTATGCATCTCTCACACGTAAGGAAACATCTGCAGAAATAATTGCACGCGAGCGTTTTTCAGCCAATGTAGTGCCATTCATCAATCAGAATGGAAACCAATCAATAGTTTTAAAACATGGTGCTCAAAAACTAGTTATTAATAGTTTTTTATTTTTATACGTTCATTCTTTTATTTTCTATAATCTCTGCTTCGTTTCGACTAGGGATCTATGAAACCCATTCTCATGCATTTTCCTGTTCACTATTGGCGTAGTAAATGGTGATTGTTATAACAGTGTTCTTGTACTTCATTTAATTTATACCTGCATGCGATTCTGCTTGGAATAAAAGTTAATAAAATTAGTTTATGTTTTCAGAAAGTTTAAACAGATAGGCCAAACCACTTCAAATATTATACTACAAAAAAAAAAAAAAAAAAAAAGTTGAAACAAACTTGCATTGCAATGGTTATACAGAATTCCCCCCTCTTGCTTATAATTTGTCTTAAGTAATTTAATTGAGTTTTCAAACCCATTCTTGTTGTCATGTTATTATCATGACAAGAAACATTCGTTAACTTCAATTAAATTGTCGAAAAAGTATCTGCACTCTTGGCATTACTAAAGATAAATATAAAAAATATATTCAAGATATTGCGTTACGAGAAAAGCCAATGAAGGACTATCATGCATGTGATAAATGCAGTTAGGTTAGGTTAGGTTAGGTTAGGTTAGGTTAGGTTAGGTTAGGTTAGGTTAGGTTAGGTTAGACTTGTACTTGTTTGATGGAGGCTTTATCAGCAAGTGTTGCGTTATCTGTCACTCGGTGTTTTCATTGTATGTAAATCGCGTGCTAATTGTTCTTCATTAGTTATGTCGCAGCATAAATATAGAACGGCTTTTTGTGCATAATACACATGTGACAAATGAGCATGTAACAGAAGTGGTGAGACGATTTACAAGAAAATGTCCTGGCAATCAGATAGAAAAAAGTGTTAAAAGTTATGATACAGGATCTCTTAACGAACATAAACGTATGTTCTTAAAGGAATTTGCTGGACATCATCACTTTCAACGCGTGTTAAAGCTTATCATCAGTTTTAAATACAATATTTTATGATTTCAGTAAAAATACAAATAAAAATACAAATACTAACTTTGCGTGTGGCGATTCTTATCTCCCTTTTTCGGCTGCGGCGGTTGTATTTCAGTAAGTAACCATGCCCAAATAGCCTGACCACGCTAATATCAATGCCTTTCATTATAATTTGTACAGACCTTTTAACCATCCGGTATATTGATAAATTCTTGCTCTTACGATATACAGTAACCAGTTTTGTTCACATAATGAGAAAAAAATATTAATGTTTAATAAATAGAAGCAGAGGACGAGAAAGAAATATATATTGTATTGGTGAATGAAACAAACGTGCTATACAAAAGCGGAAACAGAATATAATAATGTACATAATTAAGGAATTTTGTTTATATGCGGTTTATTCACCGATTTTTTTTTAACATCTCAGGTCATCAGCGTCCCATTCAATTTAGGGCGTGAAATGACCGACAAATTTTGCTCAGAGGTCTCTTCTTTTACGTGCCGTAAATCTACGATACGGGATCCGTGTCTCTACTTCCCTTCCGTAGGAAGCCACACTTAAGATTTTTACACTCAAAAAAACCCATGGATCCTGGCCGAGATTGAACCCGCGATCTTGGGCTTAGGAGGCAAGTATGGTTACCACTAAATCATCAGGACCGAAAATGTGTATACATTTTCAAAATAGATATCTATTTAATATATGTCAAAGTTGGACCGAAAAATTATAGTAATGTGTAGTATGATATTCTGTAAACAGATGTGACTCACATTACGTCATGCTAGCGTTGCTACAACAAAATGGAGCCAAGATTATCGTTTGAACAGTGGAAAGCAATTTTGAAGTGATATTGGAAAACCGAGAATGTTGTTGAAGTGCAAAGGCAATAGGATGAAGAGGTTTCTACCGCGTTCTCCGGATCTAACTCCGTTGGACTACTACCTATGGGGAACTCTTAAGTATGTGTATACCGTAGAAAACCAGCTACACTGGCAGCACTTCGTGAAGAAATTGAAAACAATCGCTGAGGACACTTTTGCAAACGTTACTCAATCAGTATTCAACGTACTTAGAAGTGTATCGATGCCGATGATGGACATTTTGAGCAACTGTTGTAACTGTAAAAGTCCGAGATTATTAGTGCTCATCATTTTCAGTTTGTGTGAATTCAGTTTTGTTATGTTAACACAGTTTTTCTTTTCTTGAAGTGTGTATACACTTTTTGGCACCCTCTGTATAATTAAGGAATAAAACGACAAAATTTATATTTGATATATTAACGAGAAGCTTTACAATAGATCACCAGGAGCCATTTTGTGACCTGTTGTACTAGTTATCATCAACTATCCCAGTGGCGACTCGTGCACATTTTAGTTGGTGGGGCATAACTTATAAAAATAACATTTCATAGAATCCACGAACATGAATTTATCACATTGATCTGCAAAAAAAAAAAAAAAAAAAAAAAAAAAAAAAAATCGAAAATATAGTCAAAATTAATTTTATGTGACGGTAACTAAAATAAATAATTTGCCTATACTTAAGTTTCCATACGTTTCAGACCTTTGTTAGTTTCGCTACGCACTGTTATTCAGAAACAAGAATTATTGTCAGAAATAAATATAAATATTTAGTATGCAGCAGTATAAATTAGTGTCTGCGACGTCACTTCCTCCCCCCTTGCTTTATAGTATGTTAGTATGTACAACTAATCGGTCAGAGGTGCCAAATTTGTGGATTTAATCTTGTAACTATAAACCCCCTTTCACTAATCACTCGGTTTACTCTTATTTATGACAATCTTTTTAACATGTAATGTTATTAAAGAATAATTTAGCTGAGTTGCCTTTATAGTGAAAGAGTTTCTTATTTAGATTCCTTATAAACCAAGAAAGAGCAAACAGCTGATGGAAAATAATAACGTTAACCTGACGACAAATCGCTTATGGAAGTTCCTCTTGCAGCTACTATGATAAGGAGAACAGACTCAGTGCGCATGTGCATGGAAAGTTCACAGATTCTGTGTGCTCTTCGTTGAGATTCACTGTTACACCCCTCTCATTCCCTTGCCCACCAGCTTCATCACAACTCCTTTTAAACCAAATCATTCTGCCTTGCTAAGCCTGGACGCAAGGAGAATGTGTCCTAGCCCGTTCTCTTCACACATACACATACCCAGTGTCTACACTAGCAGAAGCCGTTTAAACCGCGCGTCTCTCTTATATACTACAATGCAGGAACTGAAACATTAGGATTTGCGTCTATGAAATTGTATAATCTTTCTTAATTCAACAATTTATGCATAAATTATTTAAAAGTTTTTATGATTCTAAATTAAAGAGAGGGCACGTGCGAGCCGGCACTGAACTAGCCTGTTCTAGTTTCATTAAAATAACATTTTCTGGGTCTTCTAATGTTTCGAATTTCAGGTGGCTTATAATTGAATACTACCTTAGATTAAGGAGATGATATCTGGCGTTTTATTTATTTGAGACATTCAGTTATTTATAAATCTGAGTATTTTACACGGCCGATTCAATGATGTTTAACTCTTCTCTAATATCTCGAATTCTGAGTCCATCAGTCCTGGTTCAAACTACCGTTCGCAAGAATCTCATCTCTTATGTCGTATTCATTTACGTCATTTTTACGGTTATATTATTATGTTTACTTAAGGACGACCTTTAATATATTTGGTCATTAGCGTCTCATTTATTTAAGGGCATGAAAGGGTTCAGGGGTTTTTTCTTAAGACTTGATGTTATTTTACGGACCATACGACACAGAACCAACAACGTTTACCTAAGGAAGCCATACTGAGGATTTTTACGCTGTAAAAATTCATTGATCTTGACCGAGTTTGAACTCGTGACCTTGGGTTTAGGAGAAAAGTATTGTTACCACTAGACCACCAGGATCAACCCTTTTTACAGCGAATCCATGTTTCATCTTCATTAAGATCATATGGTAAAGCCATGCTATTGTAAAATCTTAACTGAATGTCTTTTTAATCCTATTTAAATTATTATATATTGCCATTATTATATAATGGTGTTTAACGCCTGTTTTTGCTACAGAGGCACCACAATGATGCACACTGATGAAACATGAAATGATATATTGGGAAAGGATTTTATTTTTAAGGATGTAATCGTTTCCAGGCCCAAGTTTAGGGCACTTCCCCGGCATTTGCCATTTATGAGGACTGAGGAAAATCCGCGGCGATGGTTACTAGCGTGATAATGTTAATAGAAGCATACGACTCTCAACTATTTTTTTCCTTTTTCTCCTTATTTCTTATTAATACAATCAGTTGCTCTATTTTATTTCTCTACAAAACAGTAGTAAAGCAAGAATGCAAACAAGAGGAGGACTAGATTCGAACCGCGAGCTGAAGCAACCGCAATATTTGGATTTAATGCCTGGAGGTAAGAGAGGACTGACGTCACTGGTTGCCCTGCTGCTTTGGGACAATTATCGCATAATGGCGCAGGGACGCTATTCCATTACCAGCAGCAACGTCGTGTATCTTAATGGACATTTTTATTTCTATGCTTGAGCGTGCGTCAGAGTTTCCCCCGTAATTTAACCTTCAGCCTGTACGATCCAAGTTCATTTTCCGATAACAAAATCTCGAGCGTTACATTCTCATCATCAAATTTGAACGCTCTTAGTTATAATGCGAAACAACGTCAAGTTTATTGAGTTTAACACGAAAGTCCATAAAGTGCGTTACACCAAAGAGAATGACATTGAACGTCTGCGTGTCCTTGAACGGTACGAGCATAAAAATGCAGAGAGGAATGGCTGAAACCTCCAGTGTATCTGTCAGCGAGCATGAACCGCAACGGGTGGTCGAGGTGCGGATTCGTGAGCGAGAGGTCTGGGGCTCCATTCCTACCAGATCGTCCTCCCTGACTGAGGTTTTTTCCAGGTTTTCCTCAGTCCTCGTAAATGGCAAATGCCGTGGAAATACCCTAAACTTAGGCCTGGAACGTTTCCTTCCTTCAAAAAAAAAAATCCTTTCCTCAATTTATCATTTCATCTCATATTTCGTCAGTGCCACCGCCTGTGATGTCTCAGTAGTAAAATTTAAAAAAAATATGAAAGAAAACATGGTTTCTAATAATGGTATAGTAAATTAATTTATTGCTTCTTCTAAACAATAGAGATTCCCATGAAAATAGTTCCCATATTAAATGCACGTTACAGTAAAACTGAATAATTGCTTCCAAGTTTCAAAAAAATAAAAAATGTGTCTATTTAAAATGGAACATCACCGCATATTAAATTTATATTTCCCACGTACTATTTGTCAAAGTATGCCCTCCTGACAATGGAAAGTTTCCTTCTTGTTAATGAATGAATTCACCCTAGACATTCAAAGATGTTCTAGCATTATGGGAAATTGTATTAAATAAATGCACTATTTCAAATCTTTATATATTGTTAATATACAAATGTTATTTATTAATACAGTTTAATATTATAGGAATAGTCGTGAAGTTGGTTCGTTTAATTGACTATAAGAACAAGTTCACACATCTTAATTGCCAACTCATACTTTATCTTTGATGTATTTCTTCTTTCACATTCTTATTGTTTTTGCAACAGACACAAATACATCAGATTGCTTTTGAACGCACTTCTTTTTACGTGCATACTGTATTACAAATGTTATTTCTCTTTCCTTTGCTGCCATACCAATAAAACCATCTTTCCTCAATCTCTTGTTATTTATTCTGTACTTAGAGCAGCTGCTTCGTGTTTGGAAGCACTTCGAAGAGTTTGTTTTATTTTCTTAGGAAATAAAACTATATATACTTTTTGTGTCATGAACTCAACTTGTCCTCCTTTCCGTGTCTTCCATGTTCTCAACAGTTTCATGTGGACCAAGAGGTTCAGGCAATCTTCTGGTACATCCTATGTTTTGCAGACGAGCACTTTTTTTGCCCTGAATCCATATGTGATACATAGTCCACCGATATTCTTTTTCCTTAGACTTTAGGCTGCTAACGTCCAGTTTTCCAAGCCAAGTTATTATTCAATTTTTAAAAAATTGAATAATTAACGCTGACAGATATTTTTGTAGTTTTATCAAGCAACACATTTCAAATAGTAGAATCAATGGACTTTTTATAGGTATCAGTATTTCTCAGACTATGGTCCGCGGGGTCGGTCTGGGACGGAGGAGAATACTTTCGGTACTTGAGCCCTGCCGTGGTAGCACATCCAAGAAAAGGGGATAAGCGGCCAGGATCTACAGGCGGTGACTGCGCGGACGCAAATGGAATCCCTAATATGTTTCCAGATAGAACTACCCGACGGTGCAGCCTTCCCCCAGAGTTGTTCGAGCCCACCTTCATTCCAGACGTCAGGACGCAGGCACACCGCGTTCTCGAGGTTGTCCTTGTGTTTCCCTAACATCTAGAACGAACATTTAAGTACCAAAAAGTAATACAAATCTCATGGGACGCGGACGAAAAGATCAAATTAAAATGAGCTACAGTTCGTCGAGAACCACAAAGAAACATAATTTCCGACAAAAAAAAGGTTTTGTTTACGGAGTACGGAAATTCCTTGCAGCAAACACAGTAAGCATAATTCTACCCGGGAAGGGCGCAAGGCATAATAGTACGTACGTTATTGACCGAAGACGACTCAGAAATGAAGCAATGCGGGTTACAAACCCCTAATTCGCCCCCTGCTCAATTGCCTTTATCAGTCTTATTATTGTTGTTCGGATACTTCAGGAACGCCTCTTTTGAATATCTCCTTACACGAACATAAACTCCGACAAACCCTCGTGCAACTCTCATGCCTTCTGGGTGGGGAAATAAATGAACGAGGCGACCTATTCTCAAACATTACGCCACATCATATATTTATCTACTTCCTGTTTTAGACTACTTATTATACTAGCGCAGGTTGGCACTACAGCAGGGTGTAATAAGAAAATTAAAATTTAAAAATATATATCAACGTACTTATGTAAGATTCACTGCTTCTGCGTCATTTTATTTAAATGCAAAAATGCATCTTATTCAACGGAATGACACCTTAGAAAACCGAAGCACAAACAGTAGTGCCATATCAACCGGTTCAATATAGTCCGCGGTAGCAATTAAAATAACGGTAACAATTCAAAATGTTGCCTTTTTGTGGCTACAGACTGTAAAACAAGTAGGAAAATAATTACACTGGTAAACGTAAAATATAAAAAAATTGCTGTAGCTAAACGAAATCTCAGAAAATTATATTTAGCAAGTTGGCAATGCTCGCCGGCTCGCGCATCCTTCTGAGTTGCTATGGAAGCAGGCAGCCACGATATCTCCTCTCCCCGCCCTAGATGCTGCCCAAAGTTCGATTCTCTTTTTAAGCTGTATTTGCTAACTCGGAGCATAAAGCATGCGTCTACCGTTGCCATGGCAAGTGCTGTGAAACAGATCACAAGTACAGCCAAATTCGTTCTGACGGGTTATAAATAAATTTGAGTTAAAAAAGAAAATCATGAAATAAATAAGTACGTATATACTGAACAAAAGATTGATACAGCCAGGTTGCATATGCCCGCTCTACAATAAACATACTGAAAGAGATTGCAGAGACGTGGTAGCGTTGTTTACCGAGCGAATTCTGATAAGCCTCATTTGTCACGCGTATCATCGAGTAACGTAGATAAGCTACTGGATTGCTGTAATCTCAGTTCCAAGGAAAATGGCAATCAAGGCTTGTCCGTACTATATCTTGTATACGCAGATTGTATCCAAGCTCTATCTATGACAGCTAAATAGTAAACACAACTTAAACATGGAAAATGTTTTTACTTTAGTGTGAAATAGAAAATTAAAAGGACATTAGTTTGAATTCAAAATTAAATATGGGCAAACAACTAACAAATACCTATATATTTAGCTTTTTACTCATAAATAATATATTATATGATGTCGTTGACCTCTGCGTTTATTTTTGGTTTCGGAGGAGAAATGAGGTATACATCATATAAATGATAACTACACATTTTTCAAATAAAACTTATAAATTTGATCCACTCGATGCTTGCTTTATCAAAGAACTCAGTCGTACTGAATCATTACACAAAAGCAATTCATACGTTTCATGGACTTCTCTACTATTTCGCAGATCGTTGGTTCGCTCATTTTTCTGGGTTAATCTCACTTTATTTACAGGACCTTTTTTTCTCCCCCTCACTTTTTTTCCCCTTGGCATCATTTCACTCCAGCGGATTTATATCACGATGGTCTGGGAGAGGTAATACGCTAAAACCACTTTCTTGAGTGGTTTATCGATCCTACTGGAGTTAGCTTCGCCTCAGATTTTAACAACGGTCTATAGCCCAGCGTGGGCGGAAATCGATTGAGTTATTTTCGAACTATAGCTTAACTCGTCTATGGAAAAGAAGGATATTGGAAGCATGATGCAAATGAACAATATGTTTGTATACAAAATCATAAAATTCTCTCCTTTTTAGCATGTTCTCTTTGCGATGTTTTTTGCAATTCCGTTTTCTTGCATTGTTTACGCCGTGAGTTTTTCTCTTTCGCTTAGTTCGGTTGTTATCTTGTTCATTTCCGTTTCAAAGTTGCCGTGTTTTCTTTTGTATACACTTCGTTTGCCTGAAGTAATTATATTTCTTCTTGTTCTTCCTCTTTCTCTTCACGGCCACGAGTGGCCGAAGTCGTTAAGTCACGGACTCGTGAGCGGGAGGTCTGGGTTCGAATACTGCCAGGATCGTCCTCCCTGACTGAGGTTTTTTTCAGTCCTCATAAATGGAAAATGCCGGGGAGGTACCCTAAACTTAGGCCTGGAACGATTCCTTCCTTAAAAAAATAAATCCTTTCCCAATATATCATTTCATCTCGTATGAGGGGGCGCGGCCTCGGTCGTTGCTCTTCAGATGCTCCAGGTGCGGGCTCTGCGGACCCTGAGTGCCCGTGGTACCTCTGACGTACTAGAGGGAGCCGGGCCGGACTTGATTCGAGCCCCTCCCGGAATGGAGTTGCCCGGATTGGGTTGGACTCGGCTTGGCAGTGGACCCGTCACTCACGGGAATTGAGGACCTACGATGGCGACGTGTCCCAGGGGAGTGCCTAAGACGTGTACCCTGGGGGCCGGTGCGCCGGAATCGCCGTTGTTGGTAGGGAGGGTGGTGGCTACCTTAATGCTGGGGTACTCACCTCCTAGGTCTAAGGTAGCATGACCTATCCACCAGTGAGAATCTGGAAGCTAAGGGAACTTAGCGCGCCTGGGCGACGCAATCGTCTGCAATCGAAAGGCGGGTCGGTTTAGGAAACAAGTTACCGTCCTAATGCAAAAGACCACCGGGTAGCACAGACCTCTGTGTTGTACCCCTGGACCTAGGGCTTAGTAAACCCGACACAACCAGTCCTCATTAATGGAAAATGCCGGGGAGTCCTAAACTTAGGCCTGGAACGATTCCTTCCTTAAAAAAATAATTCCTTTTCCAATATATCATTTCATCTCTTGTATCACCAGTGTCCATCGCCTGTGGTGCCTCAGTAGCAAAAATGGTCGTTAAACACCACTCATTCATACTCTTTCTCTTCCTTTAATTCATTATATCTTTAAGGTCTTAGTTGTAGATATGTCTTCTTTTTTTCCTTCTATTTTTGGTAGGTCTCTGCGGAGAACTGCTTAGTAATTCGCCTCTCTGACAAAACAAGTAGCATTAGAAAGGGGTTTATCTCTTGTGATAGGTTAGCAATAACGAGCAGTGTTTATCGCTTCAAAGGTAAAGCTAAGCGTAAACTTGTTTAGCCAACGACACTTGAGCAGATGCATTCGCTCAATTGCTGGCATTCCATTTAAACGAAGACTGGCTTAGAGTGCCCCGTCTCTTTAGAAATGGCAATGGAACAGTAAAGCAAGCAACCTCTCAACAAATGTCACTTCTATCGTGGTAGAAACATTTCCCAAGTGCAGGGATCTTTATATATTTACATGAAACCTTTTAACCTCTTTCACTCCGTCATGTCGCAATTTGCACTGTTGATGTAGCATGCAGTCGACCTTAAGATGATAGTTCTATCATCGCACTTGGCCAGTGCCCAACTGCGGAGGTTTTGTGTGTTTACTTTCAAAGTTCTTTTTTTTTTTTTTTTTTTTTCCTTCTTTGAAGTTCAGGTACTAAAACATTCATTTACGGCGCTCGTTTACAAATCAGTGCGTTTTACTATTTCAAATTCAGGCAGACGGGAGAAAGCCGTGTCCATAGTACATGTTTGGGGAATAAAAGAAAACTGAAATATTTAGGAATGTCTTACAACATTTTTAGCTTTTCACAATGCAAGTGTGTTTTGTTTCTCTGAAATAAAAATTTCAATGCAGCAAAGTGAATTAAGGCTCGATACTTTTATTGATACTGCTACTATTAAACTAGGTGTTATCAAAAAGTTCCAGGAACAGGCTAGTATACAGCAAAGCACATGCTTGATTTAAATTTTGCCACCATCCCTTTCGAAGTAGTCTGGTGTTGCCGCAACCACCGCTCCCAGCGCCTTTTCCGGGATATCCTGTTCTTGAGGCATGTCAAGCACATTCTGCGATTCATGCTGAATCAAAACGGCGACACTAAGAAGTCTGGCAAGTAAGGCTGCCGTTGCGACCCGGAAACTGAGTAATTTCCTGTGAGCGGGTGCTTTGTAGTGATGGAACACACATTTTCCCTCGCATTTCCCTTAGACATTTCAGAACATAACATCGTAGTGATGATCTGCCCCTCGGAAACGAATTCATGGCGTATAAGCCCGGGAACTTGCTATTGGTTGCGCTGCCAACCTACGAGGACTACCTTTTAAGTTTTAATAAAAACTAGCACAGAAAAAAAAAAAAAAAATTGGAACAAACTGTTCTATTGCTTTTCAAAATATTCATCTGTAAGATTTATACACTTTTGCATGCATTCAAATCAATTCTCGAAACATTTTTTGCACTCTGAAGTTGGTATCTCAAAAACACGGTTTTTAAAAGCTTCAACAGCTTCTTGAGGTGATGCAAATCGCTCTCCATGCATTTTTGTTTGACATTCGAGAACAAAATAAGTCGTTAGGCAACAAGTCAGGTGCGTAAGGGCAATAAATAATTCGATATTTTTTCTTTCAATAATCAACTGTTTAACGTGTTGTGTGAGAGCTGGCATTGTAAGGGTGAAGAATGATGCCACGTTTTTGGTTGTTTTTCCTGATTTCGTCGATGACTTAATAAATAAGTAATAAACAAATATCAAATGTGTCTTAGAAATGGTCATTTAGTAAAATTTTATTATGTCATTACATAAAACAGAAACTATAAATGTCATTAAAATTTAAATTTATAGTAATAGTAACATCACAAGAGTGTCTGAGATTGCCGATAAATTCACGAACGTAATGGAAAGCTCAGACCATCGAGTGCTATTTATTAGGACTTTACGAATTTGAGACTATTTCATTTATAGAATGAGAACAAAGGTTATATATATATATATATATATATATATATATATATATATATATATAGTTAGCGTACAGATTATCGACAATTTTATAACATGTTATGCTTACTTATGAATACCTACCTATTCAGAAAGCATGAGAATGAAACAAACGAAAGTCG
Source organism: Metallyticus violacea (assembly GCA_030762175.1). NCBI lineage: Eukaryota > Metazoa > Arthropoda > Insecta > Mantodea > Metallyticidae > Metallyticus > Metallyticus violacea. Next base: position 75,759,236 of record CM060844.1, read on the forward strand.
ACTATTACAATCGTTATCGTTTGCTTTACTAATACCAACTGAGAAAAGCAAAACAGAGAAAAGAGAACAGCATTCAGAACAACGTGTTTATTAAAATTTGTGATGGCTTATGCAGATATTGTCACATAATTTACAAAATGATTTAAAACTGTTTGGTTGAATACGCAAAAACAATTGCTTGAGTGAATACGCATTAAGTTAGTTAAATTAAAACACAAGAAAGTGGTCAGTGATGCGTGCTAGGGAATTATATAGTGGAGGTATAGAGTTGGCTACACTGACCACAAACCGCCACGTGTGGTCGAGGTCGTTAAGGCGCGGATTCGTGAGCGGGAGGTCTGGGGTTCGAATCCCACCAGGACCGTCCTCCCTGACTGGTTTTTTTTTTTCAGGTTTTCCTCAGCCCTCATAACTGGCAAATGCCGGGGAGGTACCCTAACCTTAGGCCTGGAATGCTTCCTTCCTTAAAAAATATCCTTTCCCAATTTATCATTTCATTTCATATACTACCAGTATCCACCGCCTGTGGTGTCTCAGTAGTAAAAACGGGCGTTAAACACTACACACACACAAAAAAAAGACACTGACCCCAAGATAAATGCAGTGATAAAACGGGTTTGATAATTTCACTGCGATATTCAAAATATTGTTATGTTTCATTAGTCGATTTTAAGATGACTTCACATAAGTGAAACAGTCAATTTAAAGTGCTACAAGTGCTTAAATTCCAATACGCCTTATAATTCAAATACGCAATGATTACGACAATTAATATTGATAGAAATTACAGAACACAGCTGCTCAACTTTATTTGTTCTCTTCGTTTACTTCTTTAAGCACTTTGCCGCGCAGCAATTGGGCCTGACAGTTTAGGGAAGTTTGAAGACATGCTGTCTGACCTTGTACATACTTCATCCGGTTTTGTATACGATAGATGCGCGCGCAATGTGCACTAAGTAGGTACACGTTTTAAACTGCTCAACACCCAGCCATGACAACATTCATTAAATGAGTAAATAGATTCAGTTATTTCATTTTTGTTGTACTCTCTAAAGTATTAAATAAAAAGTTTTCGCTTTTATCCCATTATACTGAAAGGGAATGTGTTATATTATTTCATTGACAGTTCAACTAAAAAGATTGTGCCTATTTGGTTTTTAAGTATAACTAAGTAAATGTTTAAGCGCAAAATATTTATTTTCTTTCGTTGTTTAATTTAAAGTTCAAAGAAAAGTGTACCGCCACGGGTGGCCGAGGTCGTTAAGGCGCGGACCCGTGAGCGGGAGATCTGGGGTTCGAATCTCGTCAGGACCATCCTCACTGACTGAGTGTTTTTCCAGGTTTTCCTCAAGTCCTTATAAATGCCGGGGAGGTACCCTAAACTCAGATCTGGAACGTTTCCTTCCTTTAAAAAATCCTTTCCCAATATATCATTTTATTTCATGTATCACCAGTATTCACCGCCTGTGTGCCTCAGTAATAAAAACGGGCGTTAAACACTACTCAAGTGTTTCGTTTTTAAAATTTCATTGAATGTTAAAATTTTCGTTGCAAATACACGGAAGAACTGTCTTAGGAAGTAAATACTTACCTAAAACAATATTTTCTACCAAAGTTCTACCTCTTTCCAACTTTCAGTGCGCAACAAAATGGTACCGTGGGGCAGCGGCCACATTACCCTCCACAGCGAACCTTCCGCCCTTACACTCACCAGCACAATAGCGTCATTCCAGTAGTTGCAGAGTTACAGCGCTTGGTTGCCTCTCTCTTTTCAAAACATTTTTCAACAAATTTATGAAAAATGGAAGTGTTCGTAACATTTTTCATTGTCCCCAATGAGATCTCTTTCCGGTTCAAAGAATAACACCTATACCTCCTGCATAGTATAGACAATCTCTTATGCAAAGGAGTTCTAATGCTACCCAGAAATCGCATACTATCTAAGCCTAGAAAAGGATCATGTGATTGATAAAATATGAGCATCAGTCTTTGACGCAGACTCAACAACCAAAAGTGGGAGTACTGTATACACAAGACTTCTAGGGCAGCTGTGTATTTTCCACAACTTTTGGTAAATGTCTTGGCGAGCAGTTTTCTGTAGACATAAGAGGCACTCCACTGCAAATATGAGCAAGGGCCAGAGGTTGCTGTTGACCGTGTAATTAAACTGGAGTTTCAACTGCACAAAACATCTCCTGTATATTTGCAAACTGTGTTTTTGTTTGTTTCCTTGTTTTGCTATTTGTAGAGGACGCAACTGTTTTATCGCCGCTTTTCCACTTCTCTTAATAGCCGCTGGAGATCTGCAGCAGAGCAGAGTTGAGACCTCTTTCGCGAGAAATAAAAAAAAATTAAGCACATAACAGTACGTCCTTATCAAGAGACAGAACTAGTGCTTTATTTTTATTTTATTCTTGGTAATTCAAGTTCTAAGCTCGATAGTCGAAAGGAATGGACGAAAGCTCAGTCCAGACCCCTAGGGCTACACACAACTCAACATAAATAACTGGAAATCAAGTTTTACTCTCCAATAAACAAGAATACTATTGAAATCTAATCCTACATAAGACATGTATTAATCATGGAGCCATATTTGCTATCCTATAGTCTCAGATTATCTATTTCTTGATGTCAGAGTAGCTTTTTAGAAGTCTATTCACATTTAAAAGACAAAAATAAAGATTAAGCATGAATGAAAAAAATAATATCGAACAATTTTGAAATGACTTCTGTCCCGAGTGCTATAGGTTCGTTTAAAGAAAAACTCATCTGACAGAAAGAAAACTCTGCAAGAGCCATTGGTTATCCATCGCTCCAAAATTGTCAAGTTCAAAGCACAACATCATAAGCTGTTCAAAAGAAGTATACTGAACATAACCGCCACGGGTGGCCGAGGTCGTTAAGGCGCGGACTCGTGAGCGGGAGGTCTGGGGTTCCAATCCCGCCAGGACCGTCCTCCCTGACTGAGGTTTTTTTCCAGGTTTTCCCCAGTCCTCATAACTGACGAATACCGGGGAGGTACCCTAAACTTAGGTCTGGAACGTTTCCTTCCTTAAAAAAAAACCTTTCCCAATATATCATTTCATCTCATGTATCATCAGTGTCCACCGCCTGTAGTGCCTCAGTAGTAAAAACGTGTGTTAAACACTGTCCCCCCCCCAAAAAAAAACTGAACATTTTATAAAATCAAAATTATGTTATAAAAACAACTTACATGATCTTGTAGGTCAAGTCTTCAAATTTGTTTAGCAATTTATAAATGTTTTTCGCATATGCGCACCATTTGTTGCATAGTATAAAGCACCCACTCGTATATATCCATCAACACTTACAGCTGCTCTCATTTGTCTCTTAAACAGTTTATTATTTCAAATTTCATATGCCCATGATAGATCGTCTAGTTAATAATGCTTTTCCGAATATTTTTAATTTACCATTACACAACAATAGCAGAATTCGTTTTTATTCATTTAAGCACAAATAAGTCTTTTCCAAAGCTTTGGTAGCCTTTCAACTGGCCATTGCTTACGTGACACTCGGTTGAAATGGTACGAACCAATTAACTAACCAACTACGGTTAAAAAAAAATCACTTTCTCAAAAACAGCGTTCAAAGGGAATATTTGTTACAGAATGTTTGAACAATATATGGAATAATTCAGTAACTGTAAGTAATAAAAATAATTTATATCGCTAAGGATCCTGAAATGTTTGGTTTCCAGTTTTTAAGGTTTATAAATGAAACTTTAAAATATTAAAAATGACATATCACACTGTATACAGGTCTCGCTATGACGCCCAACCCCATAGTTGTTATGTATTGTCTAACAACCTGCCACAATTCGTTTGCAAATAGTTTCCATATCAACCATTGGAGACAATATGCACACAGTAATTTTAAATAGAAATCCATTAAATCAGGTGAACTCGGAAACCAAATAGTTAGTTCACCACTTGATATGCATCGACCGGTAAATCTTCGATTTAGGTACCCATGGAGGAAAAAATAAGTACTAAAATGTGCGATAGCATAATCGTGCATGAAGTGAGATTTTCGATTAGTGATAAATGCTTTGGCCAAGAAATCAAGCAAACAATTTCAAGAAGTATCTATAGGAATTGTATGCGGGAGCCAATGAAATTATCATTTAGGTAGGAAGGTTATTTTAAACATTCGCTTTCACATAATGTGAAGAGCTGAGCGTCATAGACAGGCCTAAAGTACTCGGAAACGAAACATTTCCGTTCCCACGTCGATATAAAAGATTTATCTACAAGTGAGAAACACGTACCTACTTCCTGTGCACTATATATTGTAAACAGTTTTGACTTTTTTTTAAATTTTTTTTTTTATAGTGTTTAAAGCCTGTTTTTATTACTGGGGCACCTCAGGCGGTGGACACTGATGATACATGAGATGAAATTATATATTAGGAAAGGATTTTTTAAAGAAGGAAACATTCCAGGCCTATGTTTAGGGTACCTCCCCGGCATTTGCCATTTATAAGGACTGGGGAAAACCTGGTAAAAACCTCAATCAGGGAGGACAGTCCTGGAGGGATTCGAACCCCAGACCTCCCGCTCACGAGTCCATGCCTTAACGATCTCGACGACCCTTGGTGGTGTTTTGGCTTTATACGATGTTGAATCTGTTTCTTGTAATAATATAATATTTTACTGCATTGATTTAGTTAATCAGGGCATTTAAAATAACTCTTTTCTGCAAAAATATTAATACTAAAAATACACTTAGGACTACGGATTTATAAATGCATAATGCTCCGAAAAGAACGTTTTCTGGTATGTGAGTGTGGGCACTCAAATGCCAGCATTATTTTTGTCTGCTTTTAATGCTTTTAATATGGAAGAATTATTTATCTTGATGTTGTGCTTACACATTTCCTAAACTTGCCAACATTATAACAGTAGTGTTCTAAATGTACTCGGCCTGACTCAGAGATGTTGTGAAATTGGCCAATTTACTGTCATAATTGTTAAGTATCGTACTTAGATGGCACACTGTAAAATTTCAGACGCGTAAGCGTAGTCACTTGTTTGTGCCGATCGTGTAAACAAACTTTTGTACAAAATGGATAAAAACTGAACAAAGAGCTGTGATAAAGAACTTTGTTTTGAAGGGTGTAATTCCAACAGAATAAAAAGGAGTTAGATTCCACATTAAAATTTTCTTATTTGTTTCCGACGGTTAAAAAGTGGGCTACTGAATTTAAGCATGATTGTGCATCTATTCAAGACGATGAGTGACAAAATATTTTACTTCACAAGAATGTTTAGACATATTTAAATACAATTCCAGTAAGTTTCTCCGATGTTTCATAACAATGATAAGACATGCATTCACCCTACATGCCAGAGACGAAGGAGCACTCCAAACGTGGTGACAGGCAACAGGTGAAAGTGCACCAAAGAAAGCAAAAACGATTCCACGTGTAGGAAAAGTCATGGCTAAGGTTTTCTGGGATTCTCATGGTATTGTACTATTAGACTACCTCCAGACGGGCAGGATCATTACCGGAGATTATTACACTTCATTACTGAAGGATGCCATTCAGGTTAAAAGCCCACACCTTGCGAAAAATAAAGTCCTCTTTTATTACGATAATGCGCTTTCACATACGCCTGGGATTGTTGCTGCAAAACTGCACGACCTTCGCTTCCAAGAGCTTCCACATCCGCCATATTTCCCGGAATTGGCTCCCAGCGATAACGTTTTGTTCCCAAACCTGAAGATGTGGCTGGGTGAACGAACATTCACATCAAATGATGAAGTTGGAGTTGAGATAGACGCTCATTTTTCACAAATGGACAAATCTATTTTACCCAGTTAGAAAGTCGTTGGACTAATTGTATTAATTTACAAGGTACCTATGTTGAAAAATAATAATAAAAACAGTTCTTAAACTTGTGCTTTCTTGGTCAGGTTGACAGTTTTTAGAACGCCCCTCGTATCTCCGATTTTAGTGAAACCGGCTCTGGTTATTGGGTATCAGATGTTTGGCCAATGAGATTTTCCAGAGACAGCTCTTGGGAAAATTCTGTTACTAACAATATCTGGTAATTTAAAATATTTTTCTAGATTACACTATATATTAAAACTTCTCGTTTTTCCATACTTCCCCCCCCCCTCCCACATTGAAACTCGCTGAAACGTTGTTAATCACTAACAAGAAACTGTATTCTCGAAATGCGAGCAGAAATGGATAAGTAGCTCTGAAATACGAGTACTATACGGGTTGATAATTTGAGGAGTATCAAGAACTAATATCATTATAAGTACCTCACCAGCGACCGTTCTCAGCTTTGAAGTGATTCAGAAAAGCGTGAGGAAAAAAGAAAGGTTTAAGGTATAAAGCTTTGAAGACACGGAAACTGAAAGAAAGGATACAAAGATAGAATTTCACATCGACGACGTGTTCCTTCCTGCTGCAGTCTTGGGCTTTGGGTTTCAAAGCTCACTACCATTGCCTGCCACGAAAACGATGCTCTTCTGTGCACTGGGGGATGCTGAAATGGAAACCGATACTATCGATTTCGTCTCTATGTGGAATTTTGAAGCGACAGCTACAATGGCTGGCTCAACTCTGCAAGACGCGAAGCGCTCGCTACATAACCAACATTGTGTTAATCTAATGCTTAAACTTGATGCTATCGCGACCCCACTATTCAGGGGATTCCAAACTTTTTAATGAAAATTACATTGTCTCCCAGCCGCCTATGTGGAGCAAGCACGTTGTAATATCTTCTAAAACCTCGCTTAGAGTTCGCAATAGTAGCTATTAAAATCTTTTAATAAAATATAAAAGTCATAAAACAAGAACAACTTTCTGACAGTTTTACTCTAACATGTATGTGTTTATGTACATACACAATAATATGTATACAGTCAAAAGGAATACTAAAGTAACTCGTAAAGAACACTAGAGCTAAAATTAATAAGAAATAGAGAAGCAAAAATAAATAAAAAAAAACTTAAACATTAAAATAGCATGTGTCTTTCAAAGGTTATTTGTGTAACTGTTTCAGTGTTGATTCATTTCTGCTTCTCTATTTCTTATTTATTTTATCTGCTCTGTTCTTTACGAGTTACTTTATTTTTCACTTTTTAGTGAATTCACTTTTTTCTTGATTTTAAGTTTGTGTTTTCCTATGACCTGCTTTACTGTTTCCATTATTTTTGTCTTTCACTTTCTCATACTACTGGGTCTTTCACGGTTTTGCGATCCGTTTCAGAGCAGTAGGAGAGTCCAAGAAGCGAATTTGTACAATTAACGTAAGTTTTCGCAATTAAACAATAATTAGGCACGTACCTTACGACAAATGTTGGAAATGCTGTCCTGCTATACATTTCTGACATTTGTCATTTTCTGCAATTCAGAGTGAGCTCAGTATGAGATTTTTCAAAAGTTTCTGGACCTGCAAATTCACACAAAAAAGCTCGCAGATTTGTAAGCAAAGCTAATCCAGAGACAATTCGACAATTCACAAGAATGTTTTCAGGTCTTAGCTACCATGACGAACGGGAAAGGGAAAGTTAGAGATGCACTTTGCGCTAGTGAATATGAAAAATATTAATTTTATGTTAGTGAAAGACAAATAATGTGATATTTCTGAAATGAAGGGGCACTGAAACCTCTGACAAGCATAGCACATAATACATGCACGAGAAACAAGACAATAGTTCTTGTATGGAATGCAGCCTTCAGGCAAAGAAAGAGAAATTGAATAAAAAAATTATCTTTTCTTCGTGAGTTTTAAGTAAAGTGTATATTCCATTATGCGAAATCTACACCAACACCTGCTCTGGAAAGTCAGAGCAAGGTTGAAACTCTCCAGTGCAGAAGAGACAAAACTCTCCTTAAATTCTATGAAATATGCCATAGAGCGGCTGGAAGCAATATAAACCGGGTACTTTAAGATTAAAACTCAGGTTACACCAATAACACATGCCGAAGCACTCTTGACCAAGTATAACATTGGTCCAGGGGAGTGCCAATGCTTCCGAAAACCCAAATGGTACTCAGAGAAACAACTGCCACCGTTTTCAATTGATATCCTTGGGATTGATAAACCCAAGACAGATATAGCTCCACAAATCCTGAGAGCGGCAGCACTCGAAATGATAGCTACATTATATCCTGCATCAGAAGGCTACATGTTAATACTCGGCTATTGATGAACTCACGGGAGCAGGGTTGTTCTCATCTCTTGGCAGGGGAGCCTTCCCTGCGGGAAGAATGAGAAAACTAATTTTGATGGCGAAATAGCAGCCATAAGTGAAGCGGTCAATACACTGATATCTCTGAATGTCAAACGAAAGTAATCTTCCTGTCTGATTCCACCTCTGCACTCCAAGTATTGGACTCTCCAGAGCTGATTTAATAATTTAATGTAAAGACAGACTGCTGAGACTGCAAGCATTAACTGAGATCCTGTCACTGTGTCATCAGCGGAAACGCAGAAGCTGACAGATTGGCGAAGGAAGCTTGCACAATGAATCAACCGTCACCCGCTTCTACCTACGTCGTTAAATCTTCAGGATGGCCACAGGCCACGATTACCTACAAAACATTTGCACAGAATCGGCGTAGTCGACTCTCCGAGCTGCCTCCTCTGCTCGAAAGAGGAGGGAACGGCTGACCATCTTCTACTCTGTACAGCTCTTCAGAGTGACTCGAAAGAAGACAAGCACGGATGTATTGGGAGGCGGCGTCAAATGGCTGACCAGCCAAGAATGGGGGTTGGCTGAAGAAGAAGAAAATATTCCATTATGCGTTAATTTATTTATTAATAATTTCTCGAAAAAGTTTAAAAACTAGTTTAAACTGACTAGAACAAAATGGGTCCTGTCATGTGGACAGCCAGTAAGCAATGAAATCCCTTGTTGCAGGTACAAAAGAATTTGCAGGCCGTTAACATGGCTACCTAAATAGTACGGACGACTTTTGGGCGCATTTGCAAAGGAATGTATTTTGTGAGCGCATTGTAGGTTAATATTCTAATATATTCTCTTAATATACGGCGTATATCAGTCAATATTTAAAATTTTCTTTCTCCCTTTCCAAATTCATTTTTAATATTTTTTTCCACAAAGGTATATCTAATATTTTGCGGACCTAGATTACTCTCAAAAATGCTGAATTAAATGTGAACTATAGTTTTCAACTTTGCAACCTCATTTAATTGCGTGGAAGCATAAGGAAGTAATGTAACTTTGGGCAAAAGCCACATTGTGAGTAGTCTTTAAAGTAATACATTAAATTTCGTTACAAAACTTTAAAATGTTTTATTTTGTATACTTTACGTACAAATTTTTTTTAAATATTATCTTATAAACTAAAATTTGTGTACTTTTATTGAGACCTGCTTTTACCTTTAACCTTTTGATGTAGATAATAAAACTTGAAGAAAAAAAGACTCTTTTTAATCTACAGCAAACTTTTATAAATGTTCCTGTGTGCATACATATGACACAAATTTGTGTGGAACGGACTTATTGTAAACTTCTTTCCAGCAATGATGGAAACAAAGCATCCTGAAACAGAACAAATAAGAATACGTACTCTTATTTCCTTCGCCTTCAGTTCCTTGCCGAGTTTGGAAAAATCCAATAAACGAAAAGTGTATAGGAGCCGAGTCATGAAGGAATAGAGGGCTACGGAAAGAAAGACACTGTCGGGAAAAGGATCACAGACTTCTTTCTAAGGAACTGAGGATTCCACTCGGTATAGTCCTGATAGCGGCGGACAAGTTCATTGGGAATCTGTAACATGTAGAAAAATATAGGGAATTGTTCAGTTATACGAGCATTGCCCCACCCCCGACTCATTTCTAGTTTATATAAAACACGAGAAAGAATATATGAAAGTATAAATCAAGTACATACTTATTGCATTATGACATAGTACTTTGTCCTGACTCAATAGGAAAATGCAGCTTAATGAGCAAATGCTTCTTCCTAAAAGTCGTACAGCAATATCAGAAAAGTGTTGTATTTTAAATATAAAATACTTTAAATGTGAAAAGTATACAGCGGGTGGGCTTGGAAAAGGTCACAGCCGAAGAAAAATATAAAATATATGATTTAGTGTTGCATAGTGCATGGTTCCGAACCCTTTTTGACTGACGACAAACAGATTTATTTTGATAATAATAATATAACGATTTCTATATAGTGTCGGATATCCATTGAAAGGCCGATGTTAACATGCAATCGAAATTTCTTTAAAGAAAAAAAAAAAAAGCAGCAACTTGCAACAAGCATTACAACAAAACAAAGGTATTTTTTAAAAGTCCAACCTGGACGTCCGATAAAAGATTTATATTGTCCTTTGTCGTTTTAATGTTTTTTTTTTTTTTTGTTTAACTTGGTTTTATTTACGTACGCTCTTTAACATCTCAGGTCATCAACGTCCCATTCAATTCAGGGCGTGAAACGGACGACAAATTTTGCTCAGAGGCCTCTTCTTTCAGGCTTGAGGTTCTTTTTCGTGACGTAAATGTACGATAGGGGACCCACGGCTTTACTTCCTTTCCGAAAGAAGCCATACTTAGGATTTTTACGCCCCGAAAAAATACATCGATCCTGGCCGAGATTGAACCCACGATCTTGGGTTTAGAAGGCAAGTAGGTTACCACTACACCACCAGGGCCAACATTAAATTAATGTGAAGTGGATGTACACGTGGCTTTATAAATTATCTTTAAGGTGCTGCAATCTGTTCCTTTGTTTAGATTTAACAATTTTGAAGGTAGGAAATGCTGATTCCCACAAGTATGACGTTGAAAACGACGGTAAAATATTTATGGACCTCTCTGCAGTTGTGGGATATGACACCGCGCATAAATCCAAAAAGACTGCCCTGAATTCTCTAGAAATATAGTGTTCATAGTAGAATCGCTCTAGCAAATAATTTTTTCCCGTTGACAGGTTGATGGAGCTTTGAATGTTTATCTCACCAGAAGTATCAAAAGGAAACTCACCCACTCTAAACCTGAAACTGACAAGCTACGGAAGTAATTTATTACTGAAGTTTGCAACACTTTTGTGTTCTCCTATTAACTTCTTCAGGCATTTTTTCTCATTTTCAGAAAGTCGATTTTCTAAATTCTCAACTAAAGCAAAAGGACAATCATTTACCTGCTATAACCAAAGAAAACCAAAATTCAGTTTATTTATAAAATGCTTGAGTTTTGTTTGTGGCTGAAATAATAGTTTCTGTTTTGTGTTGCATGCTTGCATTTAAAGAGTTCAGTCTCTCGAAAATTTTGGCAAGACATGCTAGTTTAGCATACCAAAAATATTTTCCAAAAATTTAACATACTGTGACTTCGTCCTCAAATAAATAATAAGAACCTCATCTCAAAGCTCTACCACTCGCGTCATTCATTTACCCCTGGAAGGTCGGCCCCCCATAGGCTCTCAAAGCTTTTCACACACTCTAGACCTAACTGTCTTGTTTTTACATAATTTATCATTCTAATAGTCGTACTTAATGCAGATTCTAAAAGTTCCCCTTCAATAGTTCTCATAATTAACCCCTCCCTGTGCAAGAAACAATAGTTGGCATTATAGTCGGGTTAACTACTCTCACGAAACTTATAAAATCATAATTTTCCTCGTTAATGACGGTGCTCCGTCTATGCACAGAGAAATGCAATTTTCTCAGTAAATATTATGTTCAACAAAATAATTATTTTACACAAGCATAAATATCTTTACCTGTAGTAGTGGTTTTGAGTTCTTTGCAAAATAAAATTTGTTCAATTTTCTAAATTATCTGCGACTAACAGTGTTATCGGAAAACGGAATTTTGAATATTTCATCTTCCGCAGCACCACTGTTTTTTTTTTTTTTTTGCGATTGGTAACATTAGTTCTTCGCCAATATTATGATATTTTTCCGTTGAGCTATCAATTCATAAACTATGCGTGAAGCACTCAACGCTTTGTCCGAAACAGAACAGTTTTACTAATGCACTAGAGGATTTTCCCTGTTGTTAATTTTAAAAATTACAATTTTTTAGATTAAAAATGTATCACAGTTCATTTATCAAATTTATTTAAAATATCTCTTGGTACACTTATTGTGGTTCAAGGCTCCAATTGAACAAATGCCAACAATTTTCTCAACTCATGAGACGCGTGGGATATTTTGACTATGCGACATGTTTACTTAATAAAATGTAAGAAATAGTTTCTAGCTCGCAAATTATTTATCCAGTTTGAATGAACTTTTGTTACAAATTAATTTAACAGCAATGCAATCACAGTAAAATTTTCAGAAAAATGTGGAACTTTGCAAATTCACGTCCCTTAAAGGGTAAAAGAGGTTGTCGGTTACTGCCAATCGTTTTCCTCTGCCTTTCGATGTCGCCTAACCTGGCAACAATTCAGTTTTACAGTATTTACAATAATATTTCGAATCATTCCTCTTAACCACTGTTTCTATCTCACATCGTTCAGCCAATCGTTGCGAAATCGCTGGTGTTATTAATGTTTCCACATGATATATTTTTATAATATTCTATTCGTAACACTCTGTATAAATGTTACATTTTGCTACACTTCAGAAATATCCACTGCACAGTACCTTTTCACTAGAGCACCTCAAAAATAAAATGAAAACTACTGAACTTTTGAAAATTCCCTCCCAGTGCCCCTTAATCAAAGGAGTTTGTTTAGTTGACTGTGTCAACATATCTTTAACATTGGCAATGGGTGACAAAATTAAACACAATGTCTCATTTCTACTCCAGTTTTTATTTATTTATTTATTAACGTTTACGCCAAAAGCAATTTCCTGTTGCCAAGAGCTTATCTATATTTAACAAGAAAGGAGGAGGAATTTGAGAATGCTGCTGCTTAACACAAGCATGCGTACAAAAAATAAAATTGCTTCAATATTCATCTCGCATCTCGCTCTTTCTCGACAACATCGCTCATTTCCGCGAGATTAGATTTGAAGCAACGGAACGTAAAGAAATTCAAATGAAACACTGACGAGATGGGGGTTTTAAAACGAAAGTCTTGACTTATGCTGAGAACAGACAAAGAATGAAATATTAGCCTGAAAAGCTGCGAAAGAAGTAAAATGAAATGAGATGGAATGAATTGGGATTAAATGGAGCATGTAGGCAGTAAGATTGCAACATGGAAAGATGATAACAAGAGCTCGGAAAAATGAACGGCATTCAAGGCAGTCCGAAAAGAGGTGCAAGATGGAACGAGAAGGAAATCTGTACTGTCACTTGCAGGTAGGACAATAAGAACTTAATTTTACAATACCATCCTTGGCATAATGAAAAGTAAATCTGTGTAGTAAGTCCCCAGTAAAAACATCGTAATTTTACAAGTTCTTCTACATATTGAATAGAACTGTAACAAATCTTATTTAGTTTTTGGAAAAACTTCGAAACATTTATATTAGCTTAATTTATTCATCTGTTTTTCTCGTAGTATTTCGTGTAACCTGTTGATTGGAAAGTGAGACACTTATTGAAAAGTAACTCGACATGCATGTACCGCACAGTTTCATATCATCACAAACAAATTAAAAAAACTACAGCCCCACGTGATTTTCTTAGTAATTCATATTTCGAACTGCTTTAATATTTAAGATACCCTTCCCAACAACACAGCATTCGGAAATATTTTAAAATTCTCTGGAATCAGAATCAAATTTGCCGTTTTGCTTATTACAATGCAATAATTGTGCTGCAGGGTCTTTCAAATGAATAGACTTGCTGATTCCTTTGCAAGTGAGGTTAAGACAAAACAGGTACACCGGTTTATAGCTATTGCCAAGGAAGACTGTGTTCTTTTACTTAAATTAGATTAATATAAATATGATGCTATCCCATCTATGTTGATTAGTTTTAAGGTGTTCATTTATTTAGAAATTCGTGTGTTTTACTTGTGGAGAAATTTTAAATCACATTGTGTTATCTTGTAAACACAATACTGCGTTAAAATTTTAGTATTTGTATTGACAGTAATAGGGCTACTTCGGCCGCCATTTTTGGACGGGCTCATAGACGATTTTGGCTCGGGCTTACTTTAATGCAGAAGGCTATAGAAATAGAGCAGGACTGGACATGGAATTAATTAACACCTTATAACATGCAGGGAATTTAGTATGTGATAATATCTTCAGATGTATTACGAATAAGTTTTATGTCAGTCAGGATCCTAGAACCAAAAGCGATGAGAATTAGGACCAAGCATTGCCATTCCTGAACATCCTAGCATTACTTTCAGTCTGCGTATAAATATTCCTGTTCTAAAATTAGAACATCCATTTAATTAATCGAATGACATTCGAGCATTTAGTAAAGTGATTTATCGGGCCAGAGGGACACAGCCAGAATTTACACTGACATCTGTTGCGCCTAAAAATAGGAATGTCCCCAATGGTAAATTCTGTTTATGGCTGACCTGTACCGAGCTTACATAAACTTATGGGATTAATAAACGTTCGTTTTCAGCATTTTTGTTTATAAAAATACACTAGAATTTAAGTCAAAATGTTGTAAGAGATTTAGTAACGTTCGTATAATACAATTAGGGATTGAAAACTTCCAGAGTTTCTATCGTACTGCCAACGTTTATCTTTAGAAGTCATTAGGAATTAATTGCCCTATCAAGATTGTCTTACCACAGAGAGAGGGGGAGGTAGTAATCATTTGGGTGTTGTTAGAAGAAAAGAGTGAATATACGAGGGCTAATTAAACAATACCATCCTTAGCATAATGAAAAGTAAATCCGTGTAGTAGGTCCCCAGTAAAAACAAATTAATTTTACAAGTTCTACACATTTAATAGAACTTTAACAAATCTTATTTAGTTTTTGGACTAACCTCGAAATATTTATATTAGCTTAATTTGTTAATCTGTTTTTCTCGTATTATTTCATGTAACCTGTTGATTGGGCAAGTAAGCAAAGAGGTATCATACTTTTTAAAGGTATAATTTCTAATGCCAAAATTTAACTTTACCATATTTTGTTAGCTTAATGTATAATGTACATGTGGTACCAGTTTCATTGGTGTCGCTTCCGATGGGAGGTGTAGGAGCTGAGGAATGTTCAATTCCGCAAAATGGAGGAGACATGCGACGAACAATATACCACTCTGAAATTCTGCTTTCATCTCAGCTGAGACCTATGAGGAGTTTGTTCTTCCCTATAGCACAACTCGAAGATGGTTTAAAATGCTTAAAGAGGAGGAGACATTCAATTTCAAAGGTAAGTGGATCCAGTGTTTCAGTTTTTGATCTACGGAAGAAAACATTAACGCAGCTGCTGGCCATTATGAGAGAGAATCGTCGAATAACATTAAGAACACCTTTAGAAATGTGACCACATTATTTCGATCCTGATATCAAACAGCAAAGCTCTGAGTGGAAATCTCCACCAAAAAGAAGCAAAAATGGTTCATTCCGCTGGGAAAATTACAGTCAATCATTGTTTGATGTTTAGGGATGTCGTACCTGGACTCACAACTGTAACCTGTCAATGCTACAGAGATGTCCTGAAAATCCTGCAAAGCCACATTTCCGTGTAGCAAGCTGAATGTTGCAGCACGATAATGCACGGCAGCATATTGCAAACGTTGTTGCTGAATATCCACAAAAACCAATGTAAAGTGGATCCCTCAGCCAGTCTATAGCCAGATTTCCCTAAATTGGAGGGGGGAAGAAGAGAAAAAAAAACACCTTCTTGGGAGGCATTTTGCACCATTCGGTCCTGGTGGTCTAATGGTAACCATACACCTTTCGGACGTAATAATGGTAAGTATGGCTTCCTTCGGAAGGGAAGTAAAGCCGTGGGTCCCGTATCGTACATTTACGGCACGAAAAAGAACCTCAAACCTGAAAGAAAAGGCCTGTGAGCAAAATTTGTCGGCCGTTTCACGTCCTGAATAGAATGAGACGCTGATGGCCTGAGATGATAAAGAGCGCCCGTAAATAAACCAAATCAACAAATTTTCCATCGTCAGAAGCACCCCGTAAGGGGGGGCGCGGCTTCGGTCGTTGCTCTTCAGATGCTCCTGGTGCGGGCTGTACGGACCCTGAGTGCCCGCGGTACCTCTGACGTTACTAGAAGCAGCCGGGCCGGACTTGAGACGAGCACCTCCCGCAAGGGAGTCGTCCGGATTGGGTTGGACTCGGCTTGGCAGTGGTGCCGGAACTCACGGGAAATTGAGTACTCACGACAGCAGCGTGTCGCTGGGGAGTGTCGAAGGCGTGTACGCTGGTGGCAGGTTCGCCTGAATCGCTGTCGTTCGTGGGGTGGTGGTGGCTACCTTAATACTGGGGTAACTCACTCCTTAAGTGAGTAGGCCAAGCTAGTAGGGCCTATCCACCAGTGAAATACTGGCAGCTAGTTGCGCTCGGCTTCTGAAGCCAAGTTCGGGGCGTCGCAAACGTCTACAGCCGAACGGCGGGTCGAAATAGCCTCTAGGCGCCGTCCTAATGCAAAAACCTACAGGATGCGCAGATCTCTGTGAAAAGATTGATCACTCAACATCCCACGGTAATGGGGAGGGATCCCCTTATAATAATCGTCAGAAGCAGTGATGAAAGCTGCAGAGACAATTCTGACGGAACTATCAAAAATGGTTTCCAACATGTCTTTGAGAACTGGCAGAAACAGTGCAATGCATACAACGGGGACTACTTTGAGAAAGATCGTCAAAATTACGAAGACGAGTAAAGATATACTGTCAAAAAATATGAATATTCTTTAATGAAGCAGCCCTTCCCCCAAGCTCCCTTAAACTTAGCAGAACGTGCATGAGAAACAAGGGAATAAAATCGAAAGAGAAATAACACAAAAAAAGTCTCAGAAACTCTTATATTATAAAATATACAGAGAGGTGATAGAGCTGTCATATTTCTTACTGTGTTAATGAACAGTTAACATTTCTCACTAAAATGCACCTCGTGCTCACTATGTTTTAATGCCCACATGTGTGAGTTTCTTCACTATAGTGGGATAGGTCGTCAAGGGCTCGTTCTGTAGCCACCACAATCAGCAGAGCTTACTCAATAGACTTCTATTATTGGGTAGTTAACAATGTATTCTCAAGAAAAGCCGTGATTCTGATAACTGATTTGATTCATGAAAAAAATATGAGAGATGACAACAAATATCTCTGTGCCAAAGTACTCGTATGTCTTAGTGTAGAAACTAAATTACCAGATTAATTGTTGTATGATTTTATTATTGTGACTTCTTAATAACAATAAATATAAATGTTATTATTTGCACCCTCTGTCAAGGCTTTGCAAACGATCATACTCAATCAGCTCATGCAATGTGCTATCTCACGTTAGACATTTCTGCACTCCCACCACAAAACAGACAGATTTCCCTACCGCAGCTCTAATTATCAGGCTAAACTAAACCATCAGAGATCAACACAATACTTGTTTGACCAGTTTCCTTACTGCATCCTCTATATAATTATACGAGTATGTTTTCGGGATCGCAGAACAAAAAATTACCCAATGTTGACTTAATACATAAATGGCAGCGCTAATGCAGTGATGCTTTTCCCATTAAGTTGGCAGATCTATTGTAAGCATTTCTGAAACTTTTCAAGTTTTTATTTAGCGTTGCTTGCTGCATACAGCTATCTGAAGCAAGATATTTGTTTAAATTTGTTGATATGGGTGAGGTTATCAAATTCTTCATAAAAGAAGGTTTGACAATGAATGAAATTCATTCGAAGTTCATTAAAGTGTATGGTGGAACTTCGCCTTCATTTTCGACGGAGTAATGTGGACACTAGCCTAGAAGACCATACATGCGAAGCACGCCCAAAGTGCACGCCTTGGCACTGGATGATCGTTCAAATGGTGCAAGCCCTAAAATTCAACATAAGCCGCTCGTGAACATGGTCTCTCCGCCACACAATCAGAAATCTTCTGAAAAAGCAATCAGATTTTCGTCCAAGTTGCTATCAAGAGCTATCATTATGACCATTAAATGGAGTATGGCGAAATTATATGCTTGGTTGGCATGGAGGCTGACCCGAGATGTTCAGGAACATCATTTGGAGCGACGAACTCATTTTTCGTGTTGGAGTATTTGTTAACAGCCATAACGCCAAGACTCAGGGGTCAAGCTTGAAAAGTTTCAAAGCCATCCTAAAGTCACGGTGTGGAGTGTCATAATATTGAACAAAGTTGTGGGTGTGTTTATTGTTCGAGACACCATAAACGCAAAATAGTACAAGCCATGCTGAAAATGAAGTTTGGCCAATTGTCTCTACCCGAGATAACATCAATGACTTCATTTTCATCTAAGATGGTGTTCCATCTCATTTTGCACTCTACGTTCATGACTGGCTTGACCAACATTTTCCATAATGTTGGTTGGGTCACCGTGGCCCGCACGAAGTGTCGACCTCACTCCATGTGGCTTCTTCCTGTGGGGTTGGGCGAAGAAAGAGATATACCGCACCCAAATAAAAAGTTTTGGATTAACTGAGGATGGTATTTGTTGTATCCTCAGTAACATACCACAAGCGTACCTGCGCAAGTCAGTCGAAAACATTCCCATAGGTTAAAACAATGGTTAAAAATGCGGGTGCATATATGAAGTTTCAAGTTTCACTGCAGAGAATTTCTGTCATGCTGAATTACACAACTAAACTTGTTTTACTAGAATAGATCAGTTATTAAGAAAGTTATAAGCATATTCCAATAGGGAATTATTTCTCATTCATTTTGTAGTATTTAGGAAGAATACAAGAACGAATTTAGAAAGTTAAGTTAAGGAGACTGAATAAAAAGAATTTGTTATATTTGCAATAAGAGTTGTAAGATTAATGTAGACTTTGGACCTAAAGATACCGATAACCTGGGGGGTTGGGTATGACAGATGCTGGAATAGAACTGTGCAAAATTTAAGGAACTAGATTTACTTATGTACAAGTATGTGGTCGGATGTCATGTTATAATGTATAGCAATAAATGTTATGTTTGTTTGGATATAGCTAAGCACAGTTCTTCTGCTTGTGATATCGTTTTACAACCCTAATCGATCTTTCTCGAGCCTTCCTTAGAGAACTTCCATACTCTTTGAAGGGTAGATTACGATAAGGGATGCACAAACGATTCAACACGTTTAGGTGCTTGGGGTCAACTAACTGCATACCAGTACCAAAAACTAGAACCAAAAGTAAGTCCAGAAAGCATTTTCAAGTGTTTAGCTACATAGAATTTAAATCAATATAATTTAGTAATACGAGGGTCATACTGAAAGTCGTGAGCAACCGATTGTTAAAATTCAAATTCCAACAATGAAACAAAAAGAACTGCAGAATTGTAATCTACCGACTTTACACCACATGTTGCCATATTGTGAAGTCATTAGCTTCTATCACGTAACTACAGGCAGTATTTCCAAAATGGCGAACATCAATGTTTTGTTTCGACAGCGTATTGTCATTGAATTCCTTGTTAAATAGGGAAAGTCTGCTGCTGAAATTCACCTCAGACTTTAAGTGCCGATGGAGATGTCTGCATGGTGTTAGGAGATGGGTGAAACATTTCAAAGATGGGAAAACGAGTATATAAGATAACACCTCGTAGCGATCGCCCGCGAACTGCAACAAGGAAAGAGTTGATGAGCTCATTAAAGAAGATATGCGTATCACTGTGGATGAAATCGCTGCAAAACTTGCAGGAGGACATAGTGCAGTGCAAGAAATGATAAAAAGCTTATGTTATCGAAAAGTTTGTCCCACGTTTATTTACCGAAGACCACAAACTTCAGAGAATAACCAATATCAGCCAAAACCATCTTCAGAGATTTCAAAATGAAGGTGATGATTTTTGACGAGTATTGTGGCAGGCGATGAAAGTTCGTTCTATCATTACGAGCCTGAAGCAAATCGCTAGAGTGTGGAATGGCACCATTTGGATTCGCCATTGAAGAACAAAGCGAAGACAGTGCGATCTGCTGGGAAGGTTATGGGGTAGCGTCTTCTGGGATGCACAGGGTTGCAATCTGGTTGATTTTCTTGAACCTGGACAACCATAAATGCTGTCCGCTATATCCAGACACTTTGAAAGCTCCGTCGTGCATTGCGCGATAAGCGCCCTGAAAAGATAATCTTGCAACATGATAATGCGCGTCCTAATATGGCCCGCGTCACAATGGAGAAGATCAGAACATTTGGCTGGGAAACTCTTCCACATCCTCCCTACTGTCCCGACTTGGCACCCTCCGACTACCATCTTTTTGGTTCTGTTAAGGAACAGATGCGAGGCCATGGAGAGACGGTGGAGGATATTCGGATAGCAGTGCATCAGTGTCTTCGTGCAACTGGAACGGAGTTCTATCGTAAGGGTATTTTCAAACTTGCAGAACGATAGGAAAAATGTGTGCAAAGAAATGGAGACTTATGTCGAAAAGTGAGAGAAAAGTTCTGTAGATTACTTTGAGTACTTGGTTTATCTAAAAAATAAATATTAAGAGGTTTAA
The DNA here is from genome assembly GCA_030762175.1 of Metallyticus violacea. NCBI lineage: Eukaryota > Metazoa > Arthropoda > Insecta > Mantodea > Metallyticidae > Metallyticus > Metallyticus violacea. Next base: position 75,779,749 of record CM060844.1, read on the forward strand.
AACTACTTTCAGTATGACCCTTATATATAGTTCTCATTGCAAATAAATATAGACACTGCCGAAAAAGAAAATAAAGATTCAAAAGCTAAAATCTAATATATAAATAAAGTCTTGAACATATTCTTTGAGAACTTAGAAATTAATTAGGGATGGGAGAGGAAGTAATAAGAAAGGACACAATACATTCTATTGTTGGAACGTGAAATCTCCCGTAAGAGGGGTTACTATACCAAGAAGAATTTAGTTACCTTATTGTCCTACAGAGGACAGAATAACAGGTGGTAAGCCCATTGCCTCCATCGCCACCAGGTAGCACACTAAGGTATTGCCTACTTAGGTGCCAGTGAGTTTGTTATTTCTAACGAAAGTGCGAATTTAAAAATAAGAACAATTAAATACTGGTTAAGAATAATACGGGGGAATCAAGCTCTTCTTCGAGCAGTCTGTTTAAGGGAGCAATTAAAGAGATACGGGATGGACATAAAAAATAAGGAAATGCTTAGACAAAATTGGACTAGGGGACAATGAGAGGACATTACAGAAATAATTGGAAAATAGCTAACAGAGGTTTGCGAGATATAGATAGACAAAATACAAACTCTCAATGCGCAGAAAAAGTATCGCTTAACTTGCAGGCTCAAATACATGCGGTGTGGGGGCATGGAAAGGAATCAAAACAGTTAATGATTTCGGTATTCGGTATTTGCCCATTATGCGGGAAAGCGATACCGTGAGGCAGATTCTAGCAGCATGCAGGGAAACGGAGAATTCAAGAAATGAGCTTTTATCACCGCAATTTCTGAATTCCAATAGAAATTTGAACATTTACCGGGAAGTGTTAATGCAAGCGAGATACCCAGACAATTTGGGAATATTTCTAGAGAATACACGACAAAGAAGGTTAATGGCTATAATGAGGAGGGGGAAGCTGTAGGGGGGTGTGAGTAAATGGAAGGGGGATCAAGAGTAAGCGTTTCATTCATGTTTATGTTTTTGTACATGAATGATTAATAGAAAAAGTAAATATTACGAAATATTTGTATGTATGTATGTATGTATGTATATTTGTATGTATGTATGTATGTATATTTGTATGTATGCATGTAGATCTGTATGTATGTATGTATGTATGTATGTATGTATGTATGTATGTATGTATGTATGTGTGTATGTATGTGTGTATGTATGTATGTATGTATGTATGTATGTATGTATGTATGTATGTATGTATGTATGTATGTATGTATGTATGTATGTATGTATGTATGTATGTATGTATGTATGACAATTTTGATTGTTACAAGACGACATTAGCATGTATGGCCGTATGTCCCTCCAGGAATTTTACTTCCTGAAAAACCCAGTGGCCTCAGCCGGGATTGATTCCGCGAATTGTGGGACTCGGGGCGGACGTGTTACTAAGGACAAAGATTTAAAAAAAATTGAAAGCAATATTTATGTTGAATCTAATTGTAAATAAAACGGGTAGGGGAAAGAAAAACGTTTGCTAGTTAAAGAGAATCTATCATATCTAATGGAGCTATGTGAATGGTTAGGGATTAGAACGGCATTACATATCTCTTAAAGCAACATTGAAAACGATCACTTTTAGGCGTATTTGTTTCTTTTACACGCAGCTAAAACTTGCGATTATTTCATTATACCAGAGTTTGTTTCATCCATCCCATGTCTTTAAAACTTAATAAGCTCCTCCAACCCATCCCTTTCACAAAATTAAATGGAAATTACACCCACGCATGAGAGTGGACGAGGCTTCTATGAAAAGTTCAAAGGGATATGGATGGTTTTATTGAGATGAGTCCTGAGCCAATGGGGTCAGTTTCACGCTGGGTTTGAGACGACGGCGCCGAAAATCGCCCCTCCGTGCAGCCGGGCCTATCGATCCATCCTAGCGGGAGGAGCAACCTTTAAACTTCCAGCTCAACATAAAGGGCTCTGGACCAAGAGCCAATCTTGGTTTCAGCCGTGTGCGCAGTAAATTTAAACGAAAAAGATACCCTCCTCTTTGTAGAACTGCACAAGGAAGGAACCCACTTTCTTGCAGCAGTATGTAATATGGTACTTTATTAGACCTTACTTAAATGGATTGTTTAATTTAAAATACATCGCAGATGTCTTCATCATATATTATTTAAAATAAATGCGCTGATAAAAAAATAGTTCATTGCTTAACAACTGCAATTTTACTAACTCAATTATGACAAGATTTTATTTTGCAAACAAAAGGTTGATGGTATCGAATATACTGTGAGAAAGAGAAACAAAACAAGAAAGAATAAAAGCGAGAAAGAAAGAAATGAACGTTGTTATATTAAGATAAGTCTTTAGAAAAGTTTCAAAGTATTTTGAATGATGATAAAATGTTACATACATTTGAAATACTATTTATTATAAATGTTCGGAGTATAAATGCCACTTTTCGCGATGTAATATTAGGCATCTAAGGGAAGTATTAAAGGGAAATGGTGGGAGTCAAAAAAGCATATTTTTGTTTTTGTACTATTTTAATATTTGAAATTTTCTATTTATTTTGATATGATTTTCATTAATGTTCCTTGGTTATAAGAATTTGTAATAATTTTAAGTATGTTATTGCAGAAGTCCATTATTATTATTATTATTATTATTATTATTATTATTATTATTAGTTTATTATTTAACTTTATATCTCAGTAACTATTTGCTCTAGAAGGCTGTAGTTTATCATGAACGGTAGAAAAAGTTGTACGTCATAAATTGGCAGCGTTTGTTTGCATGACGTCATTCTTTGTTGTTTTACAATGTTGGAAGGTTTTAGCTGGTGTTTCCCTGCTTGAAAATCTTTATTCATGATATTATTGTGGTGATGTGGATCTATTATGGTAGAGCTAGGACAAAATGTGACAATGTTGGGGAAAAAATAGAAAAAAGCAAACATTTGAAAATAATTATATTTGGCTTCAGAGTATGGTATGGCATTGAAAATAAATACATATACTGTATGCTGTAAAAGTTTAATTTCATTAGTTTTAATAGTCCTTGAGAAAATAGAAACTGAAGTTGGTAAATTTAACATTATAAGGATAGGCCTTTCATACTTCCCTTAATAGTGAAACTTTTTCTATGCATATTTTATATTCCAATAAATTACGCAATATTTATTATTTTCTTTTATTAAGTTTTACTCTTTACCCAATCGTTATTTTTCCTTATAGTAATATTATATCAGTGTTTCAAAAATATAGCAACGAACGAAAAACAAACTTTATTATTTAAAAATGTTGAAATACTTTAACATAAAATAAAACTTTCTTTAAATTATATTGTAACAAATGTGTTAACACAAACATAACATCCAACTTAAATTCATCTTCACTTAATGAAAAATGAGCTAAAAACTGGTACTATTACAGAAAAGGTTAATTCCTTCCTGCAGATTGGAGTCTTTAAAGAATAGTGCAGTTCCATTCAATTCAGGGTGTGAAACGGCCGATAAATTTTGCCCAGAGGCCTCTTTTTTCAGACTTGAGATTCTTTTAAGTGCCATAAACTTACGACACAGGACCCAGGGCTGTACCTCTTTTCGGAAGGAAGCCGTACTTGTGATTTTGACGCCCGAAAAAAATCCATCGACCCTGCCCGGTATTAAACTCACGATCTTGAGTTTATGCTTACCACTACACCATTAGCACCGACACACATGAGTAGATAATGCAATGTACACTTCTGTGAAGCATTTTGAACAATTGTTTCACATAGTTTCCTTATAAAACCAGATTATAACTAATGATAAATGTTTCCATAAAACGTATAGTTCATTGACGAGACGAAATTTTACCTTCAAGATGTTGGAAATTATCAAAACAAAAGTAGAGGGTTCGTATCTACAAAATGAAGTAGGGTGTAGTCGTTTGCAATTGAAAAGTCATTGCTTGATATGCTTTAAGAGCAAAGTGGCGTTGGTTTGTAACAATAATGTTGCCAATAAAACATTAGAAAGACTATAAAAATGGATTTGGAGGTGTTTTTAATGATGTTTAAAGTTCGTTTTCACTACAGAGGCAAAATAGGCGGTGGACACTTAACACGATACAAAATGATAATCTGGGTAAGGAATTTTGGAAAGCAAGCCTTTCATGCCTAAGTTAAAGTATTTCCACGATATGCCATTAATGAGGACTTGAAGAAAAGCTCATTGAGAGAGGACGTACATGACGGGAATTGACCCCAGACCTCCTGTTCACCAGGACGAGATATTCTGGCCACGAACGAGCAAATCGTTGTGTTGCCAAATAAGCTCGTTTTTGTAGCTTTTTACATGCTGACAAGAAAATACATAATTCCGAAAAAATTAAGTTTCTTAAACAATAACATTCACCTGCCGATATAGACATTTAAAAACGCGAGCTACGGTCTATAGAAGTTGTAATAAACAAAATAACTTACACTGCTTGAAATTTCTAAATACAGTAACAACAATGTTTCACTTTTTACAGAAGCGTTCCTTAATAAAAATAATATATTTATATAACAGCCTTTTTATATAATAATGGCTCTTAATTCTTTATACAATTAATAGGAACAACAAAGGCGTATACATTTAATTTAGGAAAACTTAACTAAACTAAAACATAAATATATTTTTGTTATGATTGGCATCCAATAACATGTAATTAAATAAAGAAGTTATTTAAACTTGTAGATGCTAGGATTATAATGGAAAAGAAAGCCACAAGAGCTTTATGTGGGTTAATATGGAATAAGAATATTAAAAAATTCCCCCAAAATTAATTTTTCATGGTGTGATAGAGAGAATTATTGTGAGACCCCTTACAAGCAGAAACAAATAATAGAAAAAATTCAAACAGTGCCATCACTAGTCTACTATTTTTATATGCAAAGATGAAATTCAGAAATCAAATAGATTGGACAAAGTGAGAATTACAAACATTTTTATAGACACTATCAAAGAATATCAGATAGCGAATTAGCAAAGAGGATTACATGTTGGGTTCTGAGTGGAACATAAAAAGATAGGTAGATTCACTATATCATTTATATTGAGAGCTATGGAGAAGAGGAGTCTGGGAGCGTAAAACAGCGTACTCCTGTAAAACAAATCACTTCTTCACCGAAGATTGTTTTAAAAGAATAAAGCTTCTCGATCAATTGTCGTTTAAATTTTCTGAGATACTCCTAGATATATATTATGTGTATTAATAAAACAACAACCGCCAAATCTTTTCTAGTGGCGTAGTGGTAACCATTCTTGCCTTCTAAACCCAAGATCGCGGGTTCAAACCCGGCCAGGATCGATGGATTTTTTTCGGGCGTAAAAATTCTAAGTATGGCTTCCTTCGGAAGGGAAGCAAAGGCTTGTGTCCTGTGTCGTACATTTACGGCACGATAAAGAACCTCAAGCCTGCAAAAAGAGGTCTCTGAGCAAAATTTGCAGGCCGTTTCACGCCCTGAATTAAATGGGACGCCGATGACAGGGATGTTAAAGAGCGTCCGTTTATAAACCAAATAAATAAAAAACCGACCTTTGTCCTAATGACACTTTCCCTATGCAATAACAAAGCAATTTATTGTTTGCACACTTTATTTTATTATTTTTTTAATTTTTATGATCCATTTAAATTGGCTGTCTTTAAAAAGATATTGTCATTTGTTCCGTGTTATGTATTCCAGAACATGACCACAAAATGTGAATAATTTCGGATGATTAATGTGTTGTACGCTGCATACCATACTTGAAATTGTCTTCTACGCCCAACTGACAAGCATAACTGTCAAAAACGATAGCCTATGCTAAGATAAAGGCATGTACAATAACAGCATACTAGCAAATTTACATTTCTAACATTCTGCCATAAACGTTTGTATATTACCTAAAAACACAAATGAACAACTGCAACGTTTCTGTTAGCAACTTCAACTGAAATTGCATAAAACTGCAATAAATAAATATCGCAGCAACCAACCAAATTGGAGGACGATCTGATAGGGTGGAAGGAAGCTGGTATTTATGAATTATTTCCAAAAACAAACATCTCCATAAGCATTAGGAGTTTTTTTTTTTTCGGACGCTCTTTAACAGCTCAGGTCATCAGTGTCCCATACACTTCAGGGCTTGAAACGGCCGATAAATTTTGCACAGAGGCCTCTCTTTTTTCAGGGTCGAGGTTCTTTTACATGCCGTAAATGTACGACACGGTACCCACGGCCTTACTTCCCTTTCGAAGGAAGCAATACTTAGGATTTTTACGCCCAAAAAAATCCATCGGTCCTGGCCGGGATCGAACCCGGGATTTTGGGTTTACTAAATAGGTATGGTTACCACTACACCACCAGGACCGACATTAGGAGCTATGTTACAGTTTTAAGGCAGAAGCTATTGCCTTAACTTAAGTGAGAAAGAAGATTATAAATGATATATTGGGAAAGATTTTTTTTTTAAGGAAGGAAAGGTTCCGGGCCTAAGTTTAGGGTACCTCCCCGGCATTTGCCAGTTATAAGGACTAAAAAAAATGTAAAAAAAAAAAACAGTCAGGGAGGACGGTCCTGGTGGGATTCGAACCCCAGACCTCCCGCTCACGAGTCCGCGCCTTAACGACCTCGGCCCCCCGTGGCGGTTTTATTATTAAGGTATATCGATGGACCATGAAAGAACATTAGATAAGATGGAAGAACTGAGTAAAAATCTTATTAACGCATGCGATAGCACCTGTTGAGTAGGGATAGAAAACAAACCAGGAAAGGAATTGAAATTATACAAGCTGAGACAATATCTTGGAAATGGCACATGTGAACAGCCTACTGATACTACAAAACTCATCTTACTAGTGTGTCAAACTCCGGAAAGACAAATAGCATCTCTTTTATAATACCGTAATTCTACAAAGTTCAGATTAAGGGAGTGTACAAAAGGCTCTCGTGCCAAGGTATATCATACTCCAACAGCAATTAAATCAAATCAAACAAATATTTGATTCCAACTTTTGCGGCTAGAGCGCGTTCAATACAAATCGCAACGACCTATGCATGTAAGATCTAAACAGTTTTAAATAGTGGCAGTGGGAGTAAAATGTAGATCAACTCTTCCCTATATCATAAAAGCATAGAAATGCACTCTGTTTCTAATATAGCAAAAACGACAACAGAGATCTCCTTGTCGTCATTAATACTAACGTGAATTTATAATAATGGTTACTATAGTAATTATAAATTTTTCGCCCGTAACTTTGCTGACAATACTTATATATGCCTCTTCAAACATCACAGAAAGTCAGTTTGAAATAAAATGTGGAATAAATACTATCAGGACCACTAGCAAACTACAGCGTGGCTTCAAGATTCTGATTAAATTGTACCGGTATCGTTTTGCTGAGCAGTGTATACTCTTGTTACGAAACACAAGCACACACCCGTGAAATTCAAATAAATAAAAGGTTATTATTGGAAGCCTGCAGCGTCTGCCAGACCACAGAGCATTTAAAAGATGTGCTAAATAGAAAACCAGAACAATTTACTGCAGAATGTTGCGAAACATTCGTAAATTTTGGCTTAAATTCAAAAACAGTTAGATCATATTATTTGAGGTTCCTTCAGGAGTGTCAGTTAAAGGCAAAAGCCAGATAATTTATATTTAAGTGTTTTCATGAACACTCAGGTAAGTTTTAAACCATAGGATGTTAGAAAGAAAAGACTGTGCTTATTATTACAGCTCTGCAACTCTCTAAGAAATAAATAACTTTATGTAGCAGTATCTCAAAGTAGCATCGTTTTTTTTAAAAATATTTATTATTCAGAAATTCAAACGTTATAGTTTCTAATTATCGAAATGACGTGAAATGCTGAAATAACACTAACTTGAAGGCCAAATGAAGTTGGAAAAGGAATAACTAAAATGTCTGAAAATCCCGAACAGGCGCATTTAACACCTGAAATGTCCCATTCAGTTTGCAATCTATTTGATAACGTTAATGAAGTTTGTTTGTTTGTTTGTTTTTTTTTTTTTTCCCCTTTCCCAATCTGGGGGTCTTTAGCGATTTACTTTCCAGTTTGAAGAAAGATGATTATAACAGTGTTCTACTTTGATTAGTGAAACATTTTTATGACAATTTCAACTAGAACACTTTAACGTTATTAAAAGTCAATAAATACTTTTCTTTGATTATTATTGTTATTATAATTGTTTTTACTGCTGGAAAAAGTTTTATTTCATGAAAACCTAGAATAAAAGTTAGAAAATATTTAAAAGTCCTTAAAATAAACCTGGTAGGACTCAAAACCTTTAAGAAGTACTCACACATCCTTTGATCACTCTTTTGATGAACTGATTAATTTTTTTTAGTCCGTACATGGTTTATCTTTAATTATAAAAATAATGCCTGTTATAGTAAGATTACTGGTTTATAATTAGGTAGAAATTTATTTAAGTGTAATATTAAATATACTTTTGTATTATTGAAGTTTAAATATTAACATAGATTTTTTTTTACAAAAAATAAAACGAAATGTGCAGGTCTCAACCACCCGTTTCTTAATATTATTCTCAATTACCTTAGGATGTCTCTCAAGATTCCTTTCTGATCAACAATTAATAAAATTTGATTCTGTTGCTTCGTTTACATTAGAAAAGAGGCCCTAAAATTAACTGTGAGCTACGTACTACGTACATAAATATTAAATCACAAACATAGAATGTGCACAATAGCTTTCTTACTTGTAAACGAACTTCAGGTTCTGAGCAGCATTCCAACAACAAAAAGCTTTTGACAAGTATTGCCATACTCAAGAGCACAGCGTTTAGTTGAAAATGAATGTCTTAGTTTCTATTGATAAATAAAGAATTGGTATTATACTTAAATAGCATTTGTAACTGTTTTCAGTATACAGAGTGCTTAAAAAATCTGTAAAACAGTATTGAAAGAAAGGGATGCCGATGTAGGCACATTTTCACACTTATAGTGTGCGTGTATATGTACAAATCGAGAAATTGTGAACCCCTAGGTTCCCCGACCTAACCCTTTTTGCCTCCGGGGTAAATTAAAAAATGCAGTTTACAAGATAAACTTCGTGAAAAACTGAAACAAAGTATTCGTTAGGAAATTGCCAGTATTACTCTAGGTGAAGTACAGCAGCAAGTAATGGATAGTTTTCTAAAGAGGTGTCAAAAATATATGAACGATTGCGGCTAACTTCAGCACCTACTTTCATAAAGTTGATAAATAAGACCGTTTAAAACAGTTGCGGAAGTTGTGTCAGCTCCCCACAAACGGTAACGTGCGCCGCTCTCATCTGTAGGCAAAACATAGTGCACTGGATCACTGTGTATTATTATTATTATTATTATTATTATTATTATTACTACTACTACATGTTGTGAACTAGGTGATCGCGTAGGTGAGTAACACACACGGAAGTCACAACGAAATATTTAATTTGTTTTGCTGTGCCCTCCAGTATGTCATTTATCAACAAGAACACATAGTTCACAAATAGATGGGAAAGAGGTATTTTCAAAGTTTACTTTCATTGGGAAACACACACACACATTATATATATATATATATATATATATATATATAGAGAGAGAGAGAGAGAGAGAGAGAGAGAGAGAGAGAGAACTAGAGAAGCAGAAAAAGGATAAAACATTTAGAAAGTCTCAAATATTTCGAAGTTCGAAGTTTAACGACTTTCTAAGTGTTTTATCCTTTTACTGCTTCTCTAGTTATTGTTATTTTAGTTACATTGTTCACAGTGTTACATTACTTTTCATATATATTATATATGTGTGCGTGGGTATATACTGGATGATTTTTCCTTCACGGGACCGCTCCACGTATAGTTTGCCGCAATTGACCGAGCTCTGCAGTTCCCGTTTCAATCCCACGCTTGAAAACCGGCCGGGGTGCCGGAGGGGAGATCAGTACGAGTATAACTCGTACGAACGTACGAACGTATTCTTGTGCGTTGTGTGACAGTGTAATTTGTTTTAAAAAAAAAAGACATGTAAATAAGCTGCGAGTAAGAACTGAAAGCGAAATGTGAAATGGAGGACAGAATATGTTGAACATCGCCAAAATAAGAAAGCCATGAGCAAAAAGGATGCTGAAAGTTGAAGAGAACTCAGAATATGGTGTAGAAATTAAAACAAATTAACACAAAAGAGTAAACTATAAAGCGTTTTTTCTTCTCTCTCTCTAAATGTTCCTTTTTTGAAACTTTATGGGCATGTATCTCTAATACTATTTGTATTACAAATATGAATTTTTTAACATTAACTTCGATATATTTAAAAACAAACTAAGCAAGAAAAATTAAAAAAAAAATATTAAGACCACCTAAATGTTTGAGAAATTGTAATAACAAATTGAATTACTTTTCTTTTCTTAAGAAGTGTATATTCTCAAGGTGTGTGCTTATTTGTATTTAGGATGAATTCGAATTCCACTAATAAATTTTCACAAGTTGTTCAGGGATGTTTTCGTAGTGTATTGATATAAGGAACCCATGCTCTGGTTGTTCGCTACCGAGTAATTTCATTGCTTTCGTTTCGTTTAATTCAACTATCTTTGTATCTGCTTACTCGGAATATGATTGTTTCCAAACAAAACACAACCGACAGATTGAATGGAGTAGTCTACAAAACATTCCTTCAACAAGTCCTCCCACTTCTTCTGGAAGATGTGCCATTGATAGTTCGCAGGCGTATGTGGTTTCAACACGATGGAGCGTCAGCACATTTTTCAGTGAATGTTAGGGAAAAGTTTGATGAACAGTTCAGACATAGATGGATTGGTCGTGGTGGTCCTGTTCCATGGTCAGCTCGATCACCAGATCTGACACCAATGGATCTTCTGGCGTCACGTGAAAAGCCTAGTTTACAACTCCTTTTGAAACTATATGCACCTGGTTAGTAGCATTGTAGCAGCCGCTAACATATGCGCCAATCTCATGCTAGAGCGTGTAGTCAGTCCATAAGGCGTCGCTGTGAAGTTTGTCGTGATCATGGTGGTCAACATTTTCAACATTTAATTTAAAGAGTGTAATTTGGATTTTTTCATGTCATTTTTGTAATATTTGATCATCTGTTCTTAAAAATAAATAATTGCAATTGTCAGAAGGTGATGATTAGTTGGCGGATCGTAATGTAAACACGCTCTATAGCAGTCAAATGTTTTGTTTGGAAACATTTAAACAGATAAAAAGGTGTCGAGTTATTACAAAACATAAATCATAAAAGTACACGATAAGGGACCACCGGAGATCATAGGTTTCTTATATCAAAACACTCAGAAAAATCCCTGAGCGACTTGTGAAAGTTTGTCGGTAGAGTTTCGGATACACCCTGTATATTAATGGTGCAACGTTTCATTGTTCTAACTGAAATAGTTTTTTTTTTTTTAATATGAATAGTAACATTGTGAAAATGGCCTTATCTCTGTAGTTTCTACTATTCTTAAAGAGTGATTAAGAGCTGTATTAATCTCGCAGTACTTCACAGATCTGTGAGGTCCATTCCTGCAGTGAGCAGGGAATGCTAATTCATTAGCGCATGCGCGCAGTTCTCTCCAGAAACAATGCATGAATAATAAACAGATGCCGAGTCTGCCGAGTCCAGATATAATACAAGGGCTGACACATTCCAGAGGCATAACATATGAATGAGATGTAAAAACGCAGCCTACAACAAGAAGGATAATTCTTGAACAAGAATCCTCGGCAATTACATTACCCAAGAGCACACAGAGCAAATGTTGTTATACATTCGGTGAGTACAAAAAGAAAAATGTACGGCAGCAATGGAGGGGTGAGGGGCACATTATGCTGAAGCCGCAGTGCAGTGCAAGCGGCGAGAATATTGACGAGTTTTAATCTCTCTTCTGTTCATAACGACTATTCTCCATTTAGTACAAATCTGTATCATGAACTTTGACCTTGCCTACAATAATATCTGCTTATAGAACATGTTTATCGCATCATTGTCACTATTTACAGACTCTACAGTCAGTATCCCTTTGCATAAATGCTAAGTAGAAATATTTATTGTAAAAAATACAAGGAAATGGCAATTATATTTTCATTCTTTATTATTCCTGTTCCAAAAGCTTACATTAGATGCTTTCGTCTAAACTTAAATTTCAAAATCTTTCAGATTTAGCGCTATTCTATCGAATTTAACGAATAAATGCCTCTAATACATTAATAACAGAAGTTAAGATTTATCTGTAATTCCTTCACGTATGTCGTTTATAAACTAAAATGAAAACTAATATTAGTCAACTTCCATGCACAATGTACTTGTAAGTAAAACACGAGGGTTTATTTCTAGTTCATCTAAAACGTTTGCTTCATGACACAAGAATGCCTGAAACGTAAAAACACCGCGTACACAGCTTCAAGTTCATATATTGTTGCATTAGCAGCTATTGAAATGTTAAGAAGTGCGGACTCATTAACGAAATAAGTATGTGAATTAACAAGTTGTGACTATGGGGAAATGTACTGTGCCTTGTGATAATGCCGTGAGTTTAAATGTAGTACATCCTGAAGATGCTAAGGGGCTCAGAAAATCCTATAATATAAGTCTATATGAATAGATTATTTCGATTTCAATTTCTGTAAAGAAAGAGGCTTGTTCTTTCTATGACCAGAAAAGATCTGGAAAAGGACGCCAGTTGGAAACAAAACACCTCAGCTTGTACAATGAACAGATTTTCGGAAACAATACAGGGGAGTACAATAAGCCTTACAGACTGGCATGCTGGAGGTGTTCCATACCCCCCCCCCCGACATCTTCTATCTATTTACTACAGTAGGCGAGAAATTAGCTTGTGATTGACACTTGGGACGGATTTAGGCTGGCGAGAGGCTCGTCATGTACAATGGGTAACAAAAACACATTATCCCCAGAGGCATGACATCATCGGCGTTGCAACTGTTAACGGAAATTACGCAGTAGCAAAGAAAGAAGAAGACATTCTAAAAGAAATAGAGGAACGTTTTATAATTAACTTGGGTGGCTCCAGTAATAGTGAACATAATGAAATGGAAATCGACAGCGAAGAGGAGTAGGAAGTAGAAGATGACGTTCTTGGAGTGCAACCGTCGGAGGACAGCGAGTGGCAACAACGTGCTGGCGTGGTCACGTGGCAGTAGAAACGTCAGTCACAAAGTGATTTCTCGCTTAGTAAAATCCATGCATTTCAAAGATATACAACTTACATCATTCTTATAGAATTTTGCTTATTTCAACAGCCACTTCTCAAGCTGTACTTTTTCTTCTTCTTCTTTCCGATGACGCAATGTTAAACCCCACTTTTCCAACAAGGTTCAACTCTTTCCGTCTCCTCGTCTTCCACGAACTATTAAGATGCATACGCAATAATAATGTTGTCCATGTATGGAATGTGTATAATAATATTATTTTTATGATTATTTTAAAATGTATGTTACAAAATGGGTTGCTGAGTTAAATGCAATGTGTACAACACATGTTGTTTTATTTGTTTTCTTTAAAGTTTCCTCTTGACTGCCGTGATAGGTGTAGGTGCGCTCAGAGAATTAGGAAAACATTTAAACCTTTAAGAGGCACCCAAAAGCGGAAATTAGGTCGTGAAAGAGAAGAATATATTCCTAGTGTTAGTGGTAGTAGGTCTGACCGGAAATGTGTTTCACTTGACGACGTAAATGAATCTGAGAATGCAGAGGAAGTCTCTTGCTAACATACATACTTTAATTATGGTCGCTTTACTGAAGAATCAAATGATAATTTAAATACGAAAATTGCTCATTGCCCACCAACCTGAAGGAATGTCGCAGATGAGATTGAGTTCATTATGTGTACTGTGCATTGAAAATGAAGAAAGCAGGAATATTGACGTCAAGAAAAGTTCCCTGAGTTCCCGTCAACGAAGCAACGGCGCTTTGGGAAAGCGCGATGTAAGTACGTTGTTCGGGATATTATTATTATTATTATTATTATTATTATTATTGCAGTTGGCATGTGTAATTACAAAAGATAAGTTATTAACACGGCAATACAATACCTTTTCGTATGAGCTGTAATGAGAAGGGGGCTCAGAAAAAAAATGCGGGGGAGTACGCTTTCTTAGTTACGATACCCTACGATCTAGTGTTGCAAATAGACGAATGCCTATCAAGGGATAGAGTACAGGAAATATCAACTCATGCAATAGTATATATAATATCCCAGAAAACTTAATAACAGCTTTTTTTGAAAAATATTATGTTTGCAATCGACCAAATAATTGCAAGCAGTAATAAAAACACTTAGCAGAGAGGTTTCCTTGAATTGTTTAAAGCAACAAAAGAAGTACATCTCACAATCTCAAAAGAGAAATAAAAAGTGATGCTTTTTCGGACACTACCAGAACTCTCGCAACAAAACTAGCAAAGACACACAAATTAAACTTTATATGGCGTTTATGGAAGTGATTGATACATGGACGTTAACGAAGAAATAGGAATCAGATTGCAGGCAACAGAAATGGGATTTTCCCAAGAGGTAGCTAGATCTTATAAAAAGTGGAAAAAAAATAGAGAAAAATCTTTAAGTGCGCAGCATTCTTGGTGCATTGACGATTACCGGAAGAATTGGTAAAAAGGATGGATGAAAAAAAACCAACCTACTAGCAATAGAAACGTTGGTCGACCAGTGTTGAGATCAAATGGAGCCGCAACAGGCATAAGAGCATACACAATAAAATAGAAGAAGAAGAAGAAGAAGAAGAAGAAGAAGAAGAAGAAGAATAATAATAATAATTAACTGTAAGATACGTAATTTTAAAGTTGGTACCCACTCAAAAAGAGTTGAGACTCAACGTTTGTAAGCAATATTTAAAACCTTTTTGGGTAGACAAACAGAATGTCTTAACAACAGCAGTGACTATGGATGAGCATGGACGTTATTGTGATCCTGAAATAAAAATGCACCCTTAAGAAATTCACTTTCAGCAGGCAAGATCATACTCAAATGCATAAACTTTTATTTTGGTTGATTATTTGCAAAGAGAAATCTGTTACTGGCTATTTTTAATGCGAATTTAATTTAAAATTACGAAGAGAAACGTTGACGAAAATTCAGGGGATGCATACGCTTTCTTCAAGACAGTTTTATGTCGAGATAAAACAGTTGAACTGCTCAAATATTCTGTTTACTCTCCCAGTGACCTCCGGGCTGCCCCAAACCAAACATCTTCACTTTTGTCAGGATATGAAGTTCTGGAAGCTGTAAATCAGGAACTCGCTCAGTTTGAACAACCTTTCCCCCAGGAAGTTACGGCTTCTCCGGGAGGCATCATTCTCCAAAAAGGGCTGTGTTGTGAATGGGTCTGGAACATTGGGATTAACCATAGTAAATACGCAAATAGAGAATTGTGAAGACAATAATGGGGATGAGGTTGACAAGGAAACAGTCGGTGGAAAACAAATAACTTCAAGAAAATCTTCTTCCGATCCCGCTATGGGTGCCAAAAATTCCATTTAGGAGCAACTGCAGTGGTCGCTTCTGTTGAAAGCAAGTTTATGATTGCTGGCCTTCTTAGGTACAGCATATCGGCTATTGAGAATGAATATTTGGAACTTTTAATTTGTACGGATATTTAATATTTCCGAAGTATATTTTTAATTTAATGCTAGTAAATGATTTATCATAATATAAGACTGGTTTCTCAAAACTACCATAATTTTTTTTCGAACAACCAATGCAAACCAGAGCATAAGGAATGGATAAAGATTTTGATATCCACTTTAAGTAGGACTAAAGTTAAACTCCTTTCATCAAAAAATAAATTAAATGATGATTAGCAGCCACAATAAAAAAGTGAACTGAAACACGTGCAAGAACATAGGCAAAGTTGTATTCCTAAGGAATAACGTAATAAAATTGATTCGGCGGTACGCATAACATATGAAAAATGTTGAAGTTTAAATAAGGAAAAATACAATATCTGCATATTTTCTGTATTCAAACAAAGTCATTGAAAAGCAGAGAAAAATGGAAGGTAGGGCACTAAAGGATAGAATACACTACGAGATATACTAGACTGAAAGATGTAGCGACACAGACAAGAACCTGAGGAGATGGGCAGGCCACGTGATGCGTCTGGACCAGAATCGATGCACCTACAGCGTGGGATGCAAGAACAGGGAGGCAATGTAATGCGATGGGCGGACGAACTAAAAAGCTGCGGTAACGCTTGAACTCCACGTGTGCAAGTTCTTATTACAAAAATATTAAATAAAAGCGTAAAAATAATAAAACTTGTATTTGTTTATACATTACGTCGCTGAAATTCCCTTTTTCAAAACACTCTCCGAAGCAAAAGGCACCGCCACGGGTGGCCGAGGTCGTTAAGGCGTGAACTCATGAGCGAGAGGTCTGGGATTCGAATCCCGCCAGGACCGTCCTCCCTGACTGAGGTGTTTATCAGATTTTCCTCAGTCCTCATAACTGGCAAATGCCGGGGAGGTACCCTAAACTTAGGCCTGGAACGTTTCCTTCCTTAAAAATAAACCCTTTCCCAACTTATCATTTCAATTAATGTATCATCAGTGTCCACCGTCTGTGGTACCCCAGTAGCAAATACGTAAAATACTAATAAAATAATAATAATAATAATAATAAGAAGAAGAAGAAGAAGAAGAAGAAGAAGAAGAAGAAGCAAGAGGTCCTTATCGTCATGGAATCCTTAAGGGCTATTTTTGATATTGCAGTCGGTCCTAGTGGTGTAGTGGTAACCATACTTGCCTTCTAAACCCAAGATCGCGGTTCGATCCCGGCCAAGACCAATGAATTATTTCGGGCGTAAAAATCCTAAGTATGGCTTCCTTGGGAAGGGAAGTAAAGTCTTGTCGTACATTTACGGCACGAAAAACAACCTCAAGCCTTAAAGAAGAGGCTTCTGAGCAAAATTTGTCGGCCGTTTCATGCCCTGAATATAATGGGACGCTGATACCCTGAGATGTTAAAGAGCGTCCGTATATAAACCAAATCAAAAAAAAAAAAAAGTGATATCAGCAGCAGTAATATCTGTCACCCCTTAAATTCCTTCTAAATGCTTAAATGTACCTGTAGGATTTTATATAATTTAATTAAGATTCAAGGTGTTTTGTTTAATTTTTGAAAAAAAAAGGTATACTTTCTTTTTTCAAGTTACTTTAAACCACATGAATATTGGAGAACAGCAAAAGTCCAAAAAGAGACGCCTAAAAATGCCAGTTACAAACATTTTTCTCTTTAAAAGAAAATTTTAATGTTTCTTCCTTAAATTTGTGTTATTAAAGTAAATGTTCGTTAACATTTACATAAATTATAATTCGAAGATGTAACGTATAATCAAAGATTCGAGACACAGGTTCCTGGCGGAATTATGCAGTCAATTACAAACAATTTGCGAGGCATTTATCAACATCCTTTATTGAAGTTTCCATTTGCTGATGTTATTAGACGTTGTTAACCCTAAGTGTCAGAAACGATATATCAGAATTGAACGACCGCAGCCTTCTGAGGCGCCTTAAAGAAATTCTCAGTGTCCAGTGCTACCTAACATAAGTTTCAAACGCCGAAGCACTTTGTATCTGCTTGAAGCCTTCCAGAGTTCTTCGCTGAGGCTGTATACAGAATAAAATAAAAATGTTCATGTTGCCCCTAAGTTCCTTATTATACATATAGATTGTTTTAAAAAAGAACTCTAATAGAGAGATGAGCTATATTCATAACTATATTTTCACTCACAATGCATTAGAAATGTTTTTCTAATGTTTTAGCATAACTTTAGCTACATTCTGTAAACTATTATTATATATAAACTAATATATGTATATTTGTTTAATAACTACTGTAGTTCGACTAGTTCTACATTCGCTTGTCTATTGTGAACTCGCAAAACGCAAAATTATGCAAATTATTTTGAGGTAAGTTTATATGACCACTGTTTTCAGCAGCTTTCAAGAATTGCCGTCTTAAATGCAGGTTTAACTCTTACACCATTTTTCTTGAATCCTTACAATACATAAAAGTCACTTAGCTTTTTCAAAGAGATTAAAGAAACGAAGTATAGGGTTATTCTAAATGATTGTCCGGGATTCGTGATTTTTTTTTTAGAAAACGTGGAAATCATACCATTTTTATTATTGCAGTAACGGTTAGACAAACTGTCAAAGTTTTGTTTACTGTAGTGACATCAGTTACCACCAGATGGCAGTAAAAGCAGTGTTTAACAAAATGGCGGTTAGCGGTAAGGAGAAAGCTCTTTGTACTCTTGAATATCATCGTTATCATAGTCCAGCGCCATTTACTGAAAGAGCCTCTTTCCGACAACTCTATTCGCAGATGGTATGCACAATTTGTGGATACAGGTTGTTTGTGCAAAGGGAAAAGCAGTGGGCGTCCCGCTGTGTCAGAAGCGGATGTGAATCGGATTAGGGACGTTTATCTCCGTAGTCCTAAGAAATCAACTACGAGATGTAGCAGGGAACTGCAAGTTCCTCAAATCGCAGTAGGCGCCTAGAGGTAAAGCCATATCGCGTCAAGCTCTAACAGCTAATGACAAAGTCCCACGTTTTAACTTTTGCATGGCACTGCAGGAACGTTTTGAAGAAGATGGTGGTTTTCTTGACAGATTAGTTTTCAGTGACGAAGCCACTTTTCATGTGAATGGAAATGTGAACAAGCAAAACGTTGGCATTTTGGGGTACAACGAACCCACATTGCTATGTGCAACATGTGCGAGACTCCCCTAAGGTGAATGTGTTCTGTGCCGTTTCAAACACGAAGTTCTTCTTCAATGTACAGACAGTGAGAGGGCTGACTTAGCTGGACATGCTCACAGAATGGCGTTACCCCAGCTGAGTGACGACAGGGACGATTACATGCTGCAACAGGATGGTTCACCACCTCATTTCCACAGGCAGGTCAGAGCATTTTTAAACCAAGAACTTCCACAACGATGGATGGGACGCGGAACGGAAGGTGATCTGATGCTCTTACCCTTTACACCACGTTCACCAGATCTTACACCATGCGATATCTTCCTGTGAGAATATGTTAAAGATCGGGTATTTGCTCCTCCTCTACCGGTGGATGTTCAGGAACTGAAGCAGCGCATCCGAGCCGCCTTCGAAACCATCACCGTTGCCATGTTGACTCTTTTGTGGGAAGAGATGGACTATCAAGTAGATGTGTGTAGGCGCACATATCGAGCTTTTGTAATGTATGTAAAAAAAAAAAAATCTTTATGGGTTACAGTACACAATAAAATAAGATTCATATTCCTACGTCAATTGCACTGTGAGTTATGAGTTTTTGTAACCCCGACAATCAGTTAACAGATACGCCAGATACAACAACTGTATCATTTTCAGATTGTTTCTGCTAGCTAGTCATCAGGTGAAGAATTCGGCTAGCTATCCAACATCTAACGAACTGAATATTAAATTCATTCACCGCAACTGTGTGGACCACCTTCCAATCGAACGTCGCCATCTTGTTACCTTCCATCAACCTCAACACCACCAGCATTCGGTTTCCTTCATCCCATGCAGTGGTTAACACAACATTACCTAATGGTAATAAAAGTGACTTAAATGCGGCCTGTCATGTTCGTTGTCGTCATAACCAATAATGTCGCCAAAGAGACATTTCAAGCGATCGTATCAGTTTAAAAAAAAACTGTCGCAATAATCACAGGAAGATGCAGATATGTCCCCTGCCCTTTTTAAGTCCATCTTTTATTGTTTGCAATGTAGTAACAAAACATGAAAAACAAAATGAAAACACATATTTCAATTCAGTTGCCATTTTTAGAAACGATTTAGAAAATGTGAATTTACGCCTCTTATTCATTTACTGTCTCTCCCTTTGCCCTCTGCCCTCAGTCAACGTTTTTTCCCAGGTATAAAAGTGCGGAGGAAAATGAATTCCACCATCCCTCTCTTTCTGCAAAGCATTGCAAAGTTATTTGCATAAGTTGCAGAGGTTGCCTCAGTCTTTTCTTCTTTTCAATTACAATAACATTACATTGCACTTGGAGTGTTGGAATTAAGGGGATACAAAAGTAATACTCCACATGCAAAGGGAAACCTTTAGGCACTGCATAATTTAATTTTTATCGTAAAACGCACTGGCAACTCTGAAAGAGGCAAAGAGCTTTAATTCCTTAATACCGCGTTGAAACGTGGTCTGAATTCCAATACGCCCTTTCCAGATGCGCTCTCTGTAAAACCCTATCAACTATATTGCCAATGTAAGCGATACTATAGGGACAGCTGTACAAGTGTACCGTGCTGGAAAAAATAATTGAGCGCGGTAAAATGTCTTCAGTGTCGTTTCGGCCTCATGAAAACGCACCAAGTCCACTCATGTGAACATGCGTTCCGATAGAACGATTCTTACAAAAGTACATAAATACTACAACACGAAACCCAACCTTTCGATTTGAGGGGTTAGTTACATTAGTACAATTAGTACAAAGAAGGGCAATTTCTGTTAAAGAAATGGCTCAGAGTGGAATAGAAATTCAGTGTGATAACAGAAAAGGTTTGAATCCGACAATTTACGTATTAATTTTAATAATCATATTATTCATATAATCACTCTGTATGTTCATGCGACCGCCAAGGGTGGCCGAGGTCGTTAAGGCGCGGACTCGTGATCGGGAGGTCTGGGGTTCGAATCCCGCCAGGAACCGTCCTCCCTGACTGATTTTTTTTTCCAGGTTTTCCTCAGTCCTCATAAATGGAAAATGCCGGGAAGGTACCCTAAACTTAGGCCTGGAACGTTTCCTTCCTTAAAAAAAATCCTTCCTCAACTTATTTCATCTCATGTATATCTGTGTTACCGCCTATCATGCTTCAGTAGTAAAACCGCCACGGATGGCCGAGGACGTTAAGGCACGGACTCGTGAGCGGGAGGTCTGGGTTCGAATCCCGCCAGGACCGTCCTCCCGGACTGAGGTTTTTTCTAGAGTTTCCTCAGTCCTCGTAAATGGCAAATGCCGCGGAGGTAACTTAAACTTAGGCCTGGAAAGTTTCCTTCCTTTAAAAAAAAAATCCTTCCCCAATTTATCATTTCACCTCATGTATCATCAGTGTCACCGCCGGTTCAGTAGTAAAATCGGGCGTTAAACACCATTAAAAAAATTTCATGATACTAGATTCAAAGTATCACAATGCTCACTGATGCAAGCTATTTCATCGTGTTCTAAAACATACAAAAAGAAAAAGGAAGAAAGGAAAGAAAGAAGAAAAATAAACAGGCTAATATTTGCTGCTCTCCACAATTTTGTGTAAGTGCTCTTAATCTTCATGCAATTCCCCAACTTTCTAAAATAATTAGGGCTCTCTGCTAATAGCCATGCCAGAGCTGAGCAGCATTTTTAAACCTGGAACTTAAAGAAAGTCCCCATTTCGCCCAACTGAGTTCAAATTTGGTGGTTTCGGGGGTCAGGGGTCTATTCCAAGATGTCTGTGCGCTCCGAAAACCATTTCTGAACATTGAGCGATGTATGGACCGAGGTTATTTCTGCTGGAATGTAATAATTCATTTGTTCTCGGGAGAGGTAGAACATGTTCAAGGATACGCTTTACTTTTCAGCCATCCACGCACGTATTTCACCATGCCGAACAAGTAACGCTCATTCGATCACTCCTTGCATGAGTGGCCAGATAGCGTTTGTTGCGAGTCCACTCTGTTTATAAACAAACACAAAAGAAGGGGGGCTGTTGCCAACTGAAATATTTCGCTAACGGCAAACTAGCACTCAGCTGGGTACGGGCAACTTTCCTTCCGAACTGTACTTTGTTACTTCCAGTGCTGTAGTTGGGCCGTACGGACATGCGGTTAGCGTACAGGCTAAAATTATAGAATTGAAAATGCTTCTTTCGTCTTTATTGCTGTTTGAAAACTTTAAATTTAAGTGATGATGATGATGATGATGATGAATATTGTTTAAGCGCGCAAAACTGTTAAGGCCAACTGCGCCAGTAATAAAAAGAATGGAATAAATTATTTATACTGAAATACTGCGCAGAAAACAAACCATATAAGGTAGCTGGTCAGTAAAATTAAAAAACCCATTAACAAATAAGGGAAAAAGAAATGCAACAATGTAAAAGTACAGGTAATAAAATACCATGGAACAAAATTGTCTTAAAAAGACGTAAATAGAAACTCATACCTTGCTCCAGAAACCGGAGCACTCACTCGACAGCCACGCCATCATCCGCAAGGATCTCCTCAAGAGAGGAAGGCAAATCCTGGGAAAGTCTAAAAGTCACTAGATGATGGAATACAATTAAAATGCGACGCACTGTAAACAAGCGGTCACAATTTCGACACGCTGGAGCTCGTGACGATGTCTAAAATGACAATGTCCAAACTGCAAACGTACTAAAACTACTACTTCCCGAAGAACTGGTCGGGAAGAGGTTAACCAATTGAAAGGGGCTTTAAATTTAAATCAGGATTATTGTAAATACTATTTTGATTTTAAATTTTTTTCGTTCGTTAATGGTCTTTCTTGAAAAACTATAGACAGCTACCTCAAGAGTTGCTATGATTTCGCTTCTTGCTTGTTCACACTACACTTTTAGTGTGGTACTGATGGAAAAGAAGTGTTGAATGATCTGGCTATCGTAAACACAAAAACGAACCTCGTGCGTGAAACAGAGATAACGTGTAGTGATGCAATCATCTACAACTTTTACACCTTAATGGCAACGTAAGCACATACAAGTCTTCATATTGACACCAAAGTGAAACCACCAGCACTTTGTAGATTACAGATTCCGTCCCAGTTCAGCTTCAGAATGCGAAAGAGCATTTAATTTAATAAACGATATGTGTACTAAGAAAAAATAATCTTCTGATACAGAGAATTATTAAACTCTTGTTAGACCACCAGTGTTAGCAAATAATTCCTTGCCTTACGAGCTGTCCTGGCTGCGATCTGGAAGGAGGCTTTTTGAATGCGGGAGAGGAAACGTCACAAAAATAGTGCAGTCATGAACAGCCTCCTTTGACATTGCGGTACGACATTTTGACAGTATTCCCTAACATGTATTTCCAACTTTATCACTTTTATCACTTACACCTCATTTTATAACAAACAAAAGATTTAAAATGTTTAAAAAAACAAAAGTTGCCACACATTACAAGGGTTACACTGAAAGTTTATCCAAATTCATTTGTGTATGAAAAAATATTCCTTCTTTCGGCTTTATTGCTTCGCAAAATTCTGTCTTAAAAGTTGGTGCACTTCTCCATTTGATGGAACCGTCATCAGAACACTGCACTCACTTTTCTAGAGGCTCTTCGTTGAACTTCTCCGCTTCTGCGTGTTAAAGGACAAACCTTGCAGTTTTTTCTTGATGACTGGCAACAAGAAGTTGACACTTTTTTTTTTAAAGTAGTTAACGCCCGTTTTACTGCTGAGGCATCAGATGCGATGGAAACTGATGATAATGAGATGAAATTATTAACTGAGAAAGAAAAAAAATTAAAGAAGGAAACGTTCCAGCTTAAGGTACCTCCCGAGTATTTGCCATTCATGAGCACTGAGGAAATCCTGGAAAACCCCCTTAGTCAGGGAGGGTGATCCAGGAGGTAATCGAATCCCAAATTGACCTGAAGTGGCCAAAGACGCCACCGTTTCTTCTGTAGTATGTAGCGGAAATAAAGCGACGCCGATGTCGTCGAATGTTGGGTGCCAAATTTTATACGTCGTCGTGCCCGTTGACGTAACTACCACCACAATATCCTCGACTAGTTCAGGGTTTGATAACATAGCTGGATTTTTCAGATTGTTACTTCTGGGGTGAAAGGAGTGGATTTTAAGTGTAACAAAATCACAACGGATAGAAATCTAAGGAGTTTATTAATGTTTTGTTATTACCACACAACAGTACACTTTTCTGATTACGATATGCTCTGAGAATATTATTAGATGCAGACTCAATACGAAACAGACGTGTTATAATTTATATTTCTCTCCCGAAAAACTGTGCGTTTTGGACTGTTGTAACTCGTATACAATTTTCCTATTGGATATTAATTCAAACCCGTAACTCCTATCATTCACCACAAATAATAATTTTGTAATTTCTTCCAAGAAATACATCGTCACTTATCTTTACGTAATGTTAAAATGTTGCTTCACTATACAGAGTACGAACCACGATTTCTGCTAATGAAATTTAAAACACAACTTCTCTCTACGGAATCCAACGCTTAACTAACTTTCCGAGATATAAACAGCCACTTATTACAATAGTATTGTAATAACACTGTACATTACAATGCTTATATTTTCAACATACATATACTAAGCGAATTAAGTGCCTTAATTTCTATTTAGTCGCAACAAAGCTGTCTGTCTCGTGTTTCATTCTTAGTACACATTATTAATGTTGTTACGCTTGTTATTGGTTGATTCATTTTGTATTCCAAATTTCTTATCTGTAATTTAATCTTTTCATATTCTTGGCTACATACGAGGTGTGTTCAAAAAGTATCGCGAATTTTGTGTTTTTTCAAAAAGTATTTATTTATTCATGAATATCTATTTTGTCCTCTTCAAAGTAATCTCCACCAGATATTATACACTTGTGCCAACATTTTTCCAATCCTTGAAGCACTTTAAAAAATCGTTTTTTGTGATCTTGTTCAGCTCCTCCTTCGATGCCGTCTTTATCTCCTCAATCGTGGCGTAGCGTCGTCCTTTCATGGGCCTCTTCAGTTTTGGGAACAAAAAAAGGTCACAGGGGGCCAGCCAGGTCTGGGGAGTACGGTGGCTGCGGCATCATAAGTGTGTTGTTTTTGCCCAAAAATTCGCGCACAAGCAACGATGTGTGAGCAGGGGCGTTATCATGGTGCAAAAGCCAATTTTTGTTCTTCCACAAATCCGGGCGTTTCTGGCGGATTGCTTCGCGCAAATTGCGCATAACTTGCAGGTAATATTCCTTATTGACCGTTCTACCCTGTGGAAGAACTCATGATGCACCACGCCCCTGCAATTTAAGAAAACTTTAAGCAAAAACTTCACATTCGACCGAACTTGGCGCGCTTTTTTCGGTCTTGGCTCGTGTGGCAGCATCCATTGGATGATTGAGCTTTAGTTTCCACGTCATAACCATAAACCCATGATTCGTCACCAGTTATGACCCTCTGGAGCAAATTTGGGTCGTCGCAGACAGAGTTCAACAGCTCCTTAGTAACGTTAATGCGATGGTGTTTTTGGTCGAAATTCAGCAACTTTGGTACGAATTTTGCGGCGACCCGTCTCATGCCCAAATCATTGGTAAAAATCGAATGGCACGAGCCAATCGATATGTTTAGGTCCTCAGCAACGTCTCTAACGGTGATTCGACGATTGGCCAATACTATTTTCTCCACTTCTTCAATGTTTTCGTCTGTTGTTGCCGAGCTCGGGCGTCCGGGACGCTCTTCGTCGTTCATATCTTCTCAACCCTCTGAGAACATTTTGTACCACCGATAACGTTGCTTTGGTCCAAGGTAGCTTCACTATATGCCACAGTCAACATTCGGAATGCATCCGCCCACTTAATTTTGTTTTTCACACAAAATTGATACAGATTCTTTGTTCCATTTTTTGGAATAGGCAAAAATCGAAGACGAGCCAAAATAACTGTCAACAATTAACTGAACATTCAAAATGGCCGAGCTTGTCAACATAAGTGAGGGACATGAGTACCAACATAACGCCACAAAACAATCGAGACTCGAAAATATGTAGCCCGGGAAATTCAAAATTCGCGATACTTTTTTGAAGAGACCTCTTATGTGTTCATTTGAACCGTTACATTTTTTCTTGTTCGGTATTGTCATAAAGACCAACAAACAAACATTAAGACATACATTGTAATAGTCCTTATATGATACATGAAATCCATACAAATGAGCCTATTAGATTTATGCGATTTAAAAAATATTACCAACGAATATTGTTATTAGAATTGAAAATTAAAGCCATTATCTAACATTAAAACATGTGCAAATGAACTTATTAAATTTGTAAGATAAAAACATATCAATGAATGTTTGCAGCTTTAAATCGAATAGTATAGCCTTTATCTTAGTAATAGCATACGTAAATGAACTTAAATTAACATATCCTTATAGCTATTAACATTAAATGTTAACAATTAGTGTTTAGGGTCTTAAATCAGATATTTTTCGTTTCAGTGTGGGATGGTGCACTATCACGGTAGAGGATGATATGTCTTCAAGGCATCTGTGCACTTTTTTCAAAGCTGTCAGTAAACAAATAGTAATATACCACTCGGCGTTAATCGTATGGATCTTCTTGGGTGTGCTTCGGTGTCTTTTGACTTTTGGTGGTTTCAGTTTTCGTCTGTGATTGTTGGTTATTTTCTGCGTTGTAATAGTAAAGTGTATTTCGTCACCTGTTATGTCAAAAACATCAGTTTGCATTTCGTTACACATTTGTTTCTCAGTTTATGCAGCTGGAATAAAGTATACATCTATAAAATACAGTTCTGATTAGTCGGTCCTGGTGGTGTAGTGGTTACCATGCTTGCCTCCTACACCCAAGATCGCCGGTTCGAACCCGGCCAGGACCGATGAATTTTTTCGGGGCAAAATTTGTCGGCCGTTTCACGCCCTGAATTGAATGGGACGCTGATGACCTGAGATGTTAAACAGCGTCCATAAATAAATCAATAAAAAAAAATAAATCCGTGCTGATTATATGCTTTCAGTGATTGTCATGAAAAATGCATCTGCAAACATCTTTTTAAATCACTTATTAGATTATAATATGAAAACTTACGAGTATCGTTAGTGTTTCCAAGAATCTTACTTTTAAAAAAATTCTGAAACTAAAATAAAATGCAGTATTGAAAGAGACTAGACATATGGTGATCTTGAAAATACTGGATAAAATTTACACAAAGAATATCGTGAAAGTTACTTAAAAATAATGCACAATAAATCATTGATATAACTTTTCACTCCCTTGCTAGGCAACTTCTGTTCAGTAGAAAGAAATAAAAAATCATAATAAAATAGAATATTAAGAGCATATATTGATAGTGCACAAATAATTTTTAGCAACCTTTATATTCAAGTATTTCAAATTATAACGATGCTGTACAAGGACTGGCGTATTCCTGATATAAGCAAAAATTCTTCAAAATTAAAATTATATTCCTGATTTCAAATATTTTGTAACGGACCACAATAGCTTTGGTATATCAAAAGATTAATTATAATTCCTAACGCATAAAAAGTTGAATTAATTTCAATTTTCCCAAACTTCCTTTATTTAACCGACAGATTAAATGCCAAACCAGAGGAAATCCAACCACTATTTGCAGTGTTACAGACTGCAGAATCGCTTAGTCATTTCACTAAAACACATTCCTTCATCAAATACAGTACGAAGGAAATATGTTGGCAACTGCCGGCTAAAAGTGTAGATAACTACAAATAAAAAAAGAATAATAAAAAAAAAAGAGACACCCAGAACGTTTGTTGCTCCAAATTATTGATATAACTCTGTGAGAACAGCTGCAAAAAGCGTAGTTTTGCAAGAGACTATATTGTTAGGTGGACATCGTCCTACAACAGCGATGGAGTTGGGCCAGAACAAATCGGGGCGGCGACTGGCCAAGCCATAACCGCCTCTTCTCCGATTTCATTACTCATGGTAGACTTTAAGAGTTTCCTAATCTATATTCTCAATATCGCATCTCTTTATTAATAAGCTATTTCAGAATGTTCTAGTTTTCTGCCTAAAAGCGCGTACCCCATGAAGAAAAGCCCACCAATCTTATATCCTATCATTTACAGTTTGATATTTTAAGAAAAATGCAGCTATACGAGTAGGAAGTTTCGTTTTAACTATTTATGGCAATCTTCTGTTCAATTTATTCCGGTTGGTCGTTTAAGTCCTGCTGTATTAGCAAATTCCGAAGATTTATTTATTTTTTTTTTTATTTATTTACTGACGCTCTTTAACATCTCAGGTCATCAGCGTCATCAGCGTCCCATTCAACTCAGGGCGTGAAACGGCCGATAAATTTTGCTTGGCTTGAGGTTCTTTTATGTCGACATGATTCAAATTTCTTCCCTTCCAAAAGACGTCATACTTGAAATTGTTGCGCCATAAAAATTCAAGGATCCAAGACAGAAAGTTAACCGTTGTTCAGTGCTGATTATTCGAGATTTTGAAAAGTTTATAGATCAATTTTTATTTTATCTTGAAAACGTTGATGGTAACATATTCATAATCTTGGATTTCCTCGCTCTTAAAGCCGCTTTAAAGACGCTTGGAGGCGTCCCATAACCCACGAGATCTTCATTGATACATGCAAGGAGGTGAGGGTGTCCTTAAGATAAAACTAACGCCACCTAACGAAATGCAACGATCAATTGGCGATAGCATTGCGCAAACTATAACAAACGCCAGAAACTGCACAAATAAGAAAGGATTCCAATACTTTCCTCATATGGGACGCCTGCTTTAGAAAAACATACAGATATGTCCACTCAAATAAAAGAGCTAAAAGCCTGTAGACTTGTCCCGCTATTAAAAACTAAATGAGATACATAATTGCTAAGCAAACATTACAAACCATGCTTTTCTAAACCGAATGCTTAACAATATTCAACAGAAAGTCCGATACCAAAACAAAACAAACAATATTAAGGCAAGTAAACCCAGAAAGAAGTTTTCACTGTACACGAAGTTAAGCCGATAGTTTCCAAAGGTAGGCTTAGTCTTGTTTGCGATATGTTTACTCAGTATTCCATGATCTTGTCTGTAATTTGGCTGGAACCACTGTATGAACAGCGAAGTCAAGCGACGATCACATTACTCAAAGACGGAGGGCTGAACAAACAACCTCCTCTTGCAGACACGTGACAATGGCGATAACAGCGGGATCCACAAAGTGAAGCTAATGTCCCACTAACACTGTATTAGTGGATCACCTATTCCCTCTCTCAAATTGCTTGTCTAAAACCCATCTACAATCTCAGAAATTCATTAACACTCTGTATACTCCGGGATTTATTTGAAAGTAACCATTATTTTAAAGTTTAATACACATGTAAGCTAATGCTAGGTGATCCTCGAGAAAATAAAAAGATTTCGTATTAGATATAGAGATATTTAGATTACAGCCATATTACTAAAACAAGTATTCCCACCATTATTAAAACAATAATAATAATAATAATAATAATAATAATTTTTCAACTAGGTCATGCTTGGCATTCAAAAAAACACATTCAATACGAAACACTTTATGACGAATCATGATCCACAGCCAACGGCTAACGAAATCAAGTTTTAGCATAATACCTACACTTCTTTGTAATTATTTGACGGAGCTTTCAATATGAAGTGTTGAATTTAATGTAAATGTAAAATTCTAAAGAATCTTAAAGGAATATGCGCGTGTTTATTTAAATGATAGTTTTATTCTCATCTCACATACACAGATCGCGTTGTTTTGCGGCGCTTTTACTTTTCTTAATACTTAATCTTTAATAACACTAGAAAAATTCAACTTTTAATAAGTCTACTTATTGTTGATTCCCATTGAAAAAGTATATATTTCGTTATATGGTTACAAAGCACATCTTTACATACGTTGAAGGATGTAATCTTCATTTTTCACAACGATATTTTAAGTTTTATTTCTCCATTAGCTGCAGCCTTGGCGTGGAAATTAGGATCGCAGAATTAAAGCTGATTGGTTATCAGAGCTTCATTATAAGTTACGTCAAACAGTAAATGAAGATTAAGTATTTGATCAAGCCTATTTAATGTGAAGGTAATACGGAGGAACAGAAAGATTTTTTAATAGTGTTTAACGCTAATTTTTACTACTGAGGCACCACAGGCAGTGAACACTGGTGATACATGAGATGACGTGATAAATTGGGAAAGGATTTTAAGGAAGGAAACGTTCCAGCTATAAGTTTAGGGTACCTCCCCGGCATTTGCTATTTATGAGGACTGAAGAAAACCTGGAAAAAAACTCAATCAGGGAGGACGGTCCTGGCGGGATTCGAACCCCAGACCTCCCGCTCACGAGTCCGCACCTTAACGACCTCGGCCCCCCGTGGCGGTAAAATATAAAGATAAGGAGATAGATCGTGTACAATGGAGAAGCGGGGGGGGGGGCGAAAGGCGAGAAATCTAAAACGTGTTGATGTTTTACTGTTTTCTAAATAAAATATATCTATCAATGCCTTTCCTGTTTATTTTCTTCTACGAATATCACTAATATACACAATCTACATACGAGAGTAGATCCATAAGTTTCCGGTCTGACCATTTTCTAGGTATGATAAAAGACAAAAACCATATTTCACTTAGACTTTATTGCAATACACTTCTCACATCTTTGAATTAACATTTCAATCCCCCCCCCCCAAATAGTCAGAATTCTTATCTGAAAAATGGGCATAAACAGCTCCACTACAATTAAATTTCCTTCCTCGAAGGTCCTTCTTGAGTTTTGAGAAGAGGAAATAGTCATTGGGAGATAGATCTGGGCTGTAGGGTGGATGGTCGATCTCCTTGAAGCCACATTTCTTCACAGCTTCTTTAGCAACAAGAGTTGTGCAGTAGGCCAGCATACTGTGGTGTTTCTCTCCTTGAAGTCAATGAAGAATATTCCTTCACAGTCCCAAACGATTGTGGCAATGATCTTCTTGGTTCACTGAGCGACCTTGGCCTTTAGAGGAGGTATTTCCACAGGTTTACGTCACTCCATTGATTCTCTTTTGGACAAGAGGTCATAGTAGAGGAACATATTTTCATCTGCTGTAACAATGGTTTGCAAAATTTCTCTGTCGTTGCCACGGCAGAGCTCCAAAATGCCTGACCACAGATGACTCCTTTTGGACTGCGGAAAGAAGTCTAGGCACCCATCTTGCACTAACCTTATTCGTGTTTAAATGTTCATGAATAATTCGAAGAACTGTTGTTTTAGAAAGACCCAACCTTTCTGCTATTTCTGTAACTTTGAGCCGCTGGTCTTCCATAATTTCTCCTTTCACAAGAGCGACGTTTTCAGGAGTGACCACCTCCAAGGGCCGACCTGCACGCTTTTCGTCTTCAATGCTTTCTCGACCTATTCTAAAAAGTTTGACCCATTGTTTTACAGTAGAATATGAGGGGGGTGCTTCCCCATACACACCGTCCAATCGCTGTTTAATTTCATTTGCAGTAAGTCCTTCTTTTGTGAAGAACTTAATAACAGCTCGAAACTCCATTTTGAACACGTCACAATCTTCTACACGTGGCCTTCTTTATGCAACTATATCTATACAACTAACACAGCGGAGCGGAAGTTACAACGTAATTATTTACTTAACAGATAAGGTATAGCACCAGGTTTTATGAAATTGATAATCCTTATCGGCGAGGCCGGAAACTTATAAACTTATCCTCGTACATATTTACCAGAAGCTAAAATGAAAATTGATAGATCGTGTGTCTCCTATGTAAAATGAAAATCATATTCCAGTGGGTGACACGGTCATTCCATAAAGCTGTCACTGATGGTGATAATTTGGGTATTTTGTATTCAAATAATTAAGATGGCTGAAATATGAAAAATAAAACTTTGTAACAGTCTTCCTAATAATTTATCTACCCTTCATTCATTAAGACTTTTAAATGAATTCATTCCATTTTTCTATCTCAAAAATAAACTTGGAACAAAGACAAAGTGTTCGCTCTCTTGTTACTTTATACTTTCGCTCTTACAATGCTACTTAAGAATTTTTCAATTTCAAAGCTTATTTGTCCTCGGAAAACCTTCGTTTTCTGCAAACTCATAACATTATGCATTCCCTCGATTGTGGGGCTTTAAAGGAAATTGAGTTCAGAGCAGTTTACTTTAGGGAGAGGGCAGCAATTTTCGGATATTCAAATTCATTCACAGCTCCACCTTGCATTTCACTTGATATTTTATTCTCTCGAGTTGACAAACTCCTGTCGACGACTAGAAACACATACACTTCAAAGCACGCGATAAATTTCATTGAAATGCAAAATGTGACTATACTTTTATACGTCGGGGATGGATGAAGTTAACGTGATTTTCGTTGTCTACTACCTTCACGAAGCCCTGTAAATCAACGTCTAGCGTTTTTATTTTTACGATTCAGTTCGTCTTTGCAAAAGAAAACGAGCTAAATTTGCTGAATTATTGTTTCTCTTTAAAGATTGCTTTAGGGGATTTGGTAGGAAGTTAGTTGTTTTCTAACACATAGTGTTTACGGCTTTTAAGGATTGCGTTCCATGTATAGAGAAAGATGTGTTTTGTACTAAGAGTTTCAATGGACAGGAAAGGTTCATATTATTAAATAATCTCTCCCTATATCGCTAAAATCCGCTTAAAAATAATTTTTGATTTAATAGAAAGCCATGACTGCACAACATTTTCGGCATTAATTCCCGTATTTCAAACATATCAAGCATATGATGAAAGAAATGTGTGAATTATCTTCAAAACAGTCGGGAATTAGCTTAAATTTATAGTGAAAAATACAGGGTGTCCTGCTAAAAACACCAATAAAAGAAATGTGTATAGCTGTTAAATGAATAACGTATTTAATTTAAACTTAAAAAGAATTGAAATCATCAATAGAATTCAACCTAAGCATCATGCAGGACATGGCAGATGTCAAACTGTTGCCAATTTATATTTAAATATTCCTCAGCATATCAATAGTGACATTTTGAATTGCTCCGTTTCAAATCAACGAGCTTAATACTTTACAAATCCCCATAAGAAAAAGTTTAAGAATGTTAGTCGATTGACCTTGGGATCCTTTGTCAATTCATTGTTTCAGGAAGTTATTACGAAAACTGCGAAATGAGGAGGAGCGCCGTGTTGTTCGTAAATGTTCCAGGAAGCTTGGCACAAAGTAGAACTCAAGCACTGTAGCAGCTACTATAGGTTCAGCAAAAAAGAAGGGACCTATCACACGATATTTCATTAATACGCACCAGATATTAATTTTGGGCGAATCAAACACAACAAGCGAATTCTGCAATTGTGTCTGTTGACTATTCCTGATATGTGGAGGGTTGACTTTGCAGATAAACAAATATGATCTAAGAAGAGGCGAGATTTTCTGCTCTAGCTTTACAGATTAACAGTTTGGTGTTTTTCTACACATTCATGACAACCAAATTACAAGATCTGCACTACCTAACCTAGGTCAATCTCAAAAACGGTTAAGTAGTAGCTAATGACAATGCGTTTTTGAGGCAGCATGTTGCAAATGTTTGTACAGGACAAAATAAAACGTCAATTTGCTCACAATGTACGAGGGTAGGTTCATAAGTTTACGGCCTCGATGATAAGGATTATCAATTTCACAAAATCCTTATCTCGTGTCACACCTTATCTGTTAAGTAAATAATTGCAGCTGTAACTTCCGCTCCGCTGTGTTAGTTGTTCAGATATAGTTGCATAAAGAAGGTTATGTATACAAGGTTGTGACATGTTCAAAATGGAGTTTCGAGCTGTTATTAAGTTATTCACAAAAGAAGGACGTACTCCAAATGAAATGAAACAGCGATTGGACGGTGCATATGGGGAAGTATCCCCCTCATATTCTACCGTAAAAGAATGGGTCAAAATTTTTCGAATGGATCGAAAAGGCATTGAAGATGAACAGCGTGCAGGTCGGCCCTTGGAGGTGCTCACTGCTGTTAACACCGCTCTTGTAAAAGGAGAAATTATGGAAGATCGGCGGCTCAAAGTTACAGAAATAGCAGCAAGGTTGGGCCTTTCTAAACAACATTCCTTTGAATTATTCATGAACATTTGAACATGAATAAGGTTAGTGCAAGATGGGTGCCTAGACTTCTTTCCTCAGTTAAAAAGCAGCAACGAGTCATCTGTTGTTACTCATTTTTGGAGCTCTGCCGTGGCAACGACAGAGAAGTTCTGCAAACCATTGTTACAGGAGATGAAAGTATGGTCCTCTACTGTGATCTTTAGTCCAAAAGAGGATCAATCTACTGCAAATTCGAAACGGTAACTTTTCCAACATACGTAAATTGATATCAGTAAAGTGAAAGTGAGCGAAAAATATTTGCCGTCTTATTTGTCCAATATCTCATCACCTATCACCCCCTAGCTGGTAGATATAACACAACTTTTATACAGAAAATTTAATAATATTTTTTTCTATTCCCGGAAAAGAAAATACACCATTCCATTTGAAAAAATCGATTTGACCTTGAAATGATATTGAGAATGGCATTTCAAGGACGAGTTAAGGTCGCTGTCTTATGTTCCCCTAAGAGTACTTTTGAAGCATTTTTTTGTTTTTCCCTTCGTTTCGGAGGAAAATGGCCGCGACACTATAAATGCCTCACTCTGTATATATAATAAAAATGAAAGTAACTCTCGGAACAATCTAGCTAAAATAACAAGAATAAGAGAAGCAGAAATAGATAAAGCACTTGAATAGGAACAAAGGTTATTAGTTTTGTTCTCTCTCTCTCTCTCTCTCTCTCTCTCTCTCTCTCTCTCTATATATATATATATATATATATATATATATATATATACAGATACTTATTGTATACATGAGATGTATTTCTTCCATTCTGCTGTATATTTAACACCGTGGTTATGTGTGTAATTACGATATATTTAAATAAACAATTAACAAATTAACAATTAATAAATATTCATTAATACATATATAATTCTTATCTTGTATACCTTGTATCACTCTCATGAACTCTCCCCACATTTTTTGTCACACTTTTCTTAAATATTGGCACATTTTAAAGACTTCTACTTCTTTTATCCATCGCTAATTTATCGCACTTTGGTAAAAGAACCCTTCCCTCCAAAATTTGGTATGTTCACATTTAACATACAATGTTGACCGCCAAGGGTGGCCGTGGTCGTTAAGGCACGGATTCGTGAGCGGGAGATCTGGGGTTCGAATCCCGGCAGGACCGTCCTCCCTGGCTGGGGTTTTTTCCTCAGTATTCATAACTGGTAAATGCCGGGGAAGTACCCTAAACTTAGACCTGGAACGCTTCCTTCCTTAAAAAATTATCCTTTCACAATATATCATTTCATTTCATGTATCATCAGTGTCCATCGCCTATGGTGCCTCAGTAGTAAAAATGGGCGTTAAACACTACTCAAAAAAAATCATACAATATCACCACACATTGAACATTATTCTTTTATAGATATCTTTCCTTTCCACCTAAGTTTATCACTCCGAATTTGGATCATGCTATTCCTTTTCTCCCTACTTTTATCACTGACTTCAATATATTTTTCTCTCCCGCAGTCATTTTCTTTTTAAATCTTTTGTATCGTTTTAAGATTTTTTTATCATTAAGACTGGCCAATAACTTCTGCTTTTCAATATTCTTCATTCCAGTTTTAATGTAATTACAAAACCCTACCCTCATTCTGTGCTCTCCGTCCACGTTCCTAAGCCCATTTCTTGAAGGATTTTCTGAATTTTATTAGCCCACATTTCTTTGCCTTGAAATTTCACTTGAGTTATTAAACATACCTTGATCGTCAGACCTCCAAATTCTATGCCAGTATTTCAGAGGTCTTACTACTATTTTCCTTTTATATCCTAATTTTCTAGTTCCAATAAGACAACTCCATTTTGGAGAAGATCTAGGTAAACTAAGAATCAATCTATAAAATTACTTATCGTCTATTTATTTCTATCCTACACTCGTGTATCACCAAGAAACAAGAGAAGTTTGCGGATGCCAACCCAAAACGGTCATGAATTAGAACATCCGTAAAATAACAGCAAAAGCTTTCCAGCCTTTAAAGGGTTAAAGGGGTTTAGACTGAATTGGGAATATATAATTTGCAATAGCACAAATTTATTGTTAAGAACAATGGTAGAAAAAATACAAATGTTCTGTGAAAATAGTTTATTCATCTGATAATTTATACTAGATAAAAGTTAAAATTTCCACAGAGTGTTTTTATAAATAAAACCAACATGTTAAAAATAAACACAGTTTTTATTTAATATAATTTTGGGTGTTTTGTTTTAAATTAGTGGTTTTAACGTGTATGTGGTTTTATTTTTTATTTTTATTTTCCCATTACAGGTGGCTGATGTTAATAATTTGTTATTTAAATAATTCATGTCTTTGTCATTCTTAGGAAACTAAATGTATAAGCGAAAGCAGTTATTAATTTGATGTTCTAACAAATTGTGCTGTGAGGGGGTGGTGACTTCCTTAATGCTGGGGTCACTCACCCCTATAAAGGAGTAGGTCTATGCTAGTACGACCTATCAGCCAGTGAAATTCTGGTAGCTGGGTGCGCTCGGCTTTTGAAGCTGCAGTCCACTCGGTGCGCTTCGGCGACGTAATCGCCTGCAGCCGAATGGCGGGTCGGTTTAGGAAACAAGGTGCCGTCCTAATGCAAAAAACCACTGGGCAGATCTCTGTGATGTAGTGCGTCCGCTACGCCCCTTGGACCCAGGGCCTGGTAGAACCCGAATCCACATGTATGTTCTAACAGTAGATCTAGTACTGAATTTTAAAGTTTTCCCGGTCCTATAGTTAATTTCACACAACGCCGCGTTCACGTTTCATTTTTTTTTTTCCAGAAAAAATAAAACATGTAGCCTGTGTAAACTGTGTCATAACGAATTAGAAGATTGTGTGTGTGTATGTGGGGGGGGGGGGGGCTTTAAGGGACAAACTGCTGAGTAAATAGCGAGAATTTCCTATACGATACTCAGATGAACTTGGCTATGTTTGAAACTAGAAGGCTAAATTTGCGATGCACCATTCTGATAATTAAAAGGTTTTAAAATGTGCTTTTCATACAAATTAGTGATAAAGACTTCAACTTTAACCTGATATCTAAGAAACCCTCATTCAGCACTCAAAAGTCTCGTCATATAAACATGTACTCGTATGAAACCATTAATCCATAATGGATGTAATTGTAGACCTGTTGGAGCAAATTAATCGCAGACTGTTATGTGTCTGCATATTTACGACATGGTGACATTATGACTCGAAACGATATTAAGTTCCGCAGCTCAATCAAGAAAGTCCTTATTAGATCTGATTAATTGGGTTGTTGTCGACCAGTCGACTTCTATTAACGACTGAATCTATCTTCCAGATAATTGCAGGAGCTCCGCAACTGGACATGAAGCACGACTGAGAAAATTTCAATTATCATTCACTGGTCATCCCAAAAAAAAGACGAATCTGATATGTTTATAATTAAAGTCTCTGTCCGTTAATCAGCAATATCATACAACCTGTCAGTGACAAGCGGCTCATATTTTATAAATTTTATTTTCATCCCATTTTCCGCCTCATGTACTGCAGGTGTCATCAGATGTAGGGTAGCATTCTCGATGGCTCCCAATCTCTCAGTAAGTCGTTGCTGGTTTATCTCGTTCCTATACCCTCCACCTGTAGCGCGGTATTAACCTTCCCACATCTGTTCGAGTTCCATCGTCCCCCACCTCTTTACTTACTGCTATTCGCAAACCCAAAGGAAAATGACAAGAATCAGCCCTGTCCCCTATCCAGAAATTTCTAATGTGTGGTATCAAATCAGACGTGCAAATTATACAGCCCACTACACTTCCCCGGTTGGCGTTTATAAATGTTAATTCCCCATTTTGATCCTGTCCATATTTACCATTCAAAATTTCCAGATCAAGTGCATCAGAAAACGCAAGTAGCCCTCTGCCCTCGCATTTATTACTTTATCTTGACTTATTCTGCGCGCCCTTCTGTTGTCGTCAGATTTCCCCTTCCCCCTCTCCAGATGGCCTAGTGGAATATTTTTGACTGCCATGGTGGTTATAGTAGGTGATTTCAACGCAAGAATAGGGGAGGAAAATATTCCACTAGGCCATCTGGAGAGGGGGAAGGGGAAATCTGACGACAACAGAAGGGCGCGCAGAATAAGTTAAGATAAAGTAATAAATGCGAGGGCAGAGGGCTACTTGCGTTTTCTGATGCACTTGATTTGGAAATGTTGAATTGTAAATATGGACAGAATCAAAATGAGGATTTAACATTTATAAACGCCAACCGGGGAAGTGTAGTGGACTGTATAATTTGCACGTCTGATTTGATACCACACATTAGAAATTTCTGGATATGTTTCTGACAAGTCCACCACTCTTTCAACAATGTCCTCAAGAAAAGACCTGTTACAATATTTAGAAGCTGTTGGTGCATTATCGATACTCAAAATTAAAAGCTCTAACGCTTCTATAATCAAATAACAGCAAAGTGCTCCCTCCATATACTTCAACCACCCTATTTCTTTCTTAATTAATACTAACACTCCCCCTGGTCATCTTCCCCTCATCCCTCTAACCGTTTTATTACTTTTTACTACTGAGGTATCACAGGCGATACATGAAATGAATGCTATATTGGGAAAAGGTTTTTTGTTCCAGGCCTAAGTTTTTAGGGTACCTCCCCGGCATTTGCCATTTATGACGGCTGAGGAAAACGGTGGGACCAAACCAAATCTCTGACACATAAACAGCCTATTGAGAGGGGGTTTTCCACCTGTTAATTCCTTCTGCCACTTCTTTGCTCTTGCCAATGCACTTCTTCAAAAATGTACATGATACTCCTCTATAAAATGCAGTGTAGATCAGTAGGTACATTTAAATCACATTCCATAATGAAAAATCAAACCTGAATTACTCGTACGTTTTGTACAGGACCAGACAGCCAGCTGACTGCCAGGAATAAGGTGGTATAATGGAGCAGATAAAAAAGGGCATTTTCATTATAATCATTTGACTTCATAAATTCGAGATCGCCAATCATAGTTCTTGTATAAGCTGTTATCCTTATAGCATATATGTTGTGTTGCAAAGGCTGATATATTAATGTTATTATGGGCGACTCCTCAAGCAGTAACTGATTTGTTCTAGTTCAAAAATTCCCATGGTTTAACTTGCTATAACTGTTGCTTGAGCCTGATGTTTGTGTTTGAGATTATTATCTGTGCAGTCGCGGTGCAAACCAATTTATAGGTACCCTTGTGAAGAATTTTGATTGGCGAGAGGTAGTAGGGGCCTCTTGGCAATAATATATTGAGTATGCAGCACCTATCGTCATTTGTCTCCATTTTTGCACAGACAGTTGTTGCGTTATAAGATTTGATTTATTAGCTAATTAATATACATTAATGACAAGTCGTGTAACAAATATATGGCAAAACGT
The DNA here is from genome assembly GCA_030762175.1 of Metallyticus violacea. NCBI lineage: Eukaryota > Metazoa > Arthropoda > Insecta > Mantodea > Metallyticidae > Metallyticus > Metallyticus violacea. The sequence continues at coordinate 75,819,033 of CM060844.1, forward strand.
TCAGTTATTTCAATGTCAAAGCAAATTACATTTGAAGCAACAATGTTCTAATGCGAACTCTCTCCAGCAGCGATTATCAATTGTTTCTTAAATAAATAATAAGCGCTTGTTAAATGCCAGGCTAGAGAATTTTCGTGTTTTACTTGTGAAATAAATAGTTGCTTCAATTAACTAAAGGTAAAGAAAATGAATTCTTTATAAAGGTTACATTATCCTTACGCCTTTATCTTTGTTGCGACCACTGGAAGACAAAATTTAAATTAAAAAAACTCAGTAGACCAATTCCAAATATCAATTTGAGTAAACCGTAGTTTCAAAACATAGGAAGTATGCACTAGGCCGGTTATGGGAATCCTGCAGAAGGATCCCACTTTAAAATGTAACCAGGTGGCATTTGATCTTTCATGTATGGAATGTGAATGAGAACGTTGTTCAGGTGTTGTGCCTATTGTTCTACTCTAGGTATTTTCTAGGGAATACACGTGTACATTCTTACGTTGCATTGGCCTTATCAGTTTAAAGATATGTTTAAAGATATGAATGAATGAGTGTATATATACAAATATGCTAATAACTTTACAACCTTCGAACGGATCCACCGGACATTATGTGCCTTTCATAATACACAAAAAGTACATTATTTAAATAAATAAGTAAATACGTCATAACTCCATTGCCTAACGCAGTTAAAATACTACTACTACTACTACTACTACTACTACTACTACTACTACTACTACTACTACTACTACTACTACTACTACTACTACTAATAATAATAATAATAATAATAATAATAATAATCTCAATATTAGCTTTTAATAACATACAGAATAAATAAACACCATACATACATTTTTTATAATTCAGTTTGGTTTCCCCGACCCTCCCCCCTGTTTTGAGCCTTTTCAGACCTGAGCTGTCTTACATTTGACATGAATTTGCCTACTTGCTCCTCGTCCTCGCCTGCCAGCAGAGCCCAGCATGCCCCTTGCGTTCTGACACGGTCTTCTCAGTCCATTTTCACCTCATATTCTGATCTGCAGACATGTTCCAGGTCTGAAACACGCGAGTTCCTATCCCTATCCCTGCTCGCATGACGCCATCCCCCATCCAGATTTTAACCCCTTTTGCCTTTCTAACGAGATTTTCTCTCTACATTGCTCGATTGAAAGCTGCCTGTCTATAACCTTCAGGCGGTTCTTCACCTTTATGTTGCCAAAACCCTTCCCTTGTGAATTTTTTTTTTAAATATCTTACTCAAAGTGTGAAAACATATTTATTCATCTATAGCCAATGCAGATTAATGTTGTTAATGATAATTCTCGTAGCTTGCTGCAAAGCAAAGATATAGACTCAAATGTTTTGTTAACAGTGCTACAAATCGGCACATATGAGTAAAAAAAGAAGAAGAAAAAGAAGATTCATGTTATTAGAAATATTTGCTAATTCAAAAGTTGTATTTTTCCATGAAAATTTCCGAAGGAAAAAAAATTAACTTCTGCTCAATTTTTCTATGTTCCAAAAATCAGGATACCAGGGATATGAAACGTTTTTGCGATAACGTTCCGTAAGTTTGGCTGTAGTTACTGAATGGATACCACTACGATTCCAATCAACTTCCCGAATGGTTTTGACTTGCACTTCTATTAGTCAGTTTCTCCTTATAACCAGTAAATAAATCTTTACGTGTTATACAATTTGTTTTGTTTTGTTTTGTTTTGTTTTTTTTTTTTATTGGTTTATTTATGGACGCTCTTTAACAGCTCAGGTCATCAGCGTCCCATTCAACTCAGGGCGTGAAACGGCCGACAAATTTTGCTCAGAGGCCTCTCCTTCAGGCTTGAGGTTCTTTCTTCGTGCCGTAAATGTACGACACGGGACCCACGGCTCTACTTCCCTTCCGAAGGAAGCCATACTTAGAATTTTTACGCCCGGAAAAATTCATCGGTCCTGGCTGGGTTCGAACCCGCGATCTTGGGTTTAGGAGGCAAGTATGGTAACCACTACACCACCAGAACCGACTTATACAATTTGTGAATATCGGGGTTACCAGTAGCACTTCAAAAAGGAAATGAGAGTATCTTTGTCTGCATTTTGTTTCTCAGTGTGTATTATTGTTATCAGTTTGAATGCAAAAGTAAACATTTAATTTGTGCGAACAATATAATTTACTCTAAGTTAATTAAAACTAATCTGCCTAATGGTGTGAGATGTAGGAAAATTGCAGAGAACTTTTGCATTTCTAAATCAACAGTTTCCTTAAGACCAAAAGGTATTAGCTATAAATGCACTGAAAAAAAATTGCAATGCAGAAAAGAAGAGTGTCTGCAAAACAGTTAATGAAGAACTAAACAATATATTTTTTATTTTTTGTTTTGTTGGAGCAGGAACATTGCGGTCAGTTTGCATGTAAAAGCAAACTAAATTTCTAAAAATTTAACAATCAACAATGGTTATATCGTTTCCCTCTATCTTGGACACTTTTTAATGAAACATAGGTGTCCAGGGTGAAGAGATTTTACTGTTTTACACAACTTTAAATCGGTGCATTTACAGCTACGTTTATTTTTGCATAATTTTAACTAAATAACAAGACTTTTTTATTTTACTACAGTCATGATGGTGTCTAAAACTACAAGATTCCCCCATCTTAAGTTCCTTTAAATACCGCTATTCTGGATATTAGTATAATGGGGTTCCTAATACACTGTTTTACTTGGGTTACTACCACATCATTTTAATGCAAATCATATCCGCACTTATATATTGTCATTCATTTTCCTCGTTCATTTTTTGTCTTACTTTTCCTTGATTATTTCCTATGGAGTTTTACCTTTCTTCCTACTTGGTTTTAAGATTGTTTTATATTGGTAGCTTCCCCCAGTTTTTACCATTACTATCAGGGACTAAGGGGAGCATTAATTCATACTCCTACCAAACCTTTAGCTTGACTGCTGTTAGGTGGAAATCTCTCGTTCAAAGACCAAACTTCAGACCTGTATCTCTTAAACACGAAACGTTTATTTAGTCGTTGAAACGTCTAGAGCATCGTATTACATCCATCAACAAACAAGTGAATGTTACCGCAATCGATAAATCGAAAGTGATGGCTTTATCAAGACGTCTGGTGGATACAGTTAACACTGGCCAAAGGTCTACTTGCTGTAAATTGCTTTCCCTGTCATGTTGACAATATTGTTTGACGTCACCAAGGATCGACCCTTCGCTTCAAGTACACACAGAGTAATTGCTCCATCTAAATTGTGTCAAGACCTGCTCTGGCGCAGCGGTCAGTATTACATGCTGAAGGTCCCTAGTTCAAGACACTTGCTTTCTTTAAAGTTATAACGACAGATTTCGGTAAGTTCTTTGCCAGGCCTATTCATTCTCTCAGTTTGCTCATGCAGTCAAGGATGTCAAAGTTCTTCATTCTATCGATGTAACGGGAGTTCGCCGTTTCTCTTTACCGATAAACATTCGCTAGTGGTGTGTTTCAGAACAGCAATTTCCGGGAAACCATTATCTAATGCATAGATTAAACATAAAGGGATTGAAGAAACAATTTTAAGTCTTACCTTAATACTGGTGAAATTAACAAGAATTATGACAAGACTCGAATACTTGCTTACATTACTACCATGGACAATAAGATTTGGACTTAAACTGAAAGCAGAAAAGTCGCATACAATTGTATTGGATCATCAGCGTGTTAAATACCGCAAATCTGAAAAAGTTGTCTCCAGTAAAAATTGACACTAATATCCCCCTTACTGAGTCAGTAAAAACACCCGGAATTTAATGCCTCATTTCGATTACTGCTACTTTTTGTTCACTGATTTCAATGTTCATGATGTTTGCATTCGAACATATCAGTACATCTCTTCAATTATTACCTGGCTCCGTCTTAAGGTACGAAGAACCTTCTCTATTCTCTCACCTCAATTTATGAGATCCTTCACAATTCCAACACAAGCTAACTGCCATGTCTATATTCTTATCACTATTTATCTCTACCTACGTCTTAAATCTTCTCTTTCACAGTTTCTCTTGTTCGTCTACTTTGAAATATCAGGTACTGTCGGGCAATTTTATGATTAAAATGTAAATTAAAACAGCATACTGCTTTTAATATCAGATTAAATCGTGATTATGCCTTATTTTTAAATGAATATTTCTTACCGTACTAATTACCTAAGTAATGTCTTAAGTGTTTGTTATAGTTTTACGATTACATAAAAAGTAATTCTTGCAGCTTTATTTTGTTCATTGTACACTTAGTATTTTTGTTAGTGATTAAGGTATGACGCTCTTTAACATCTCAGGTCATCAGCGTCCCATTCAATTCAGGGCGTGAAACGGCCGATAAATTTTGCTCAGAGGCCTCTCTTTCAGGCTTGAGGTTCTTTTTCGTGCCGTAAATGTACGACACGGGACCCACGGCTTTACTTCCCTTCCGAAGGAAGCCATACTTAGGATTTTTACGCCCCGAAAAAATCCATCGATCCTGGCCGGGTTTGAACCCGCGATCCTGGGTTTAGAAAGCAAGTTTGGTTACCACTACACCACCAGGACCGACTACTAGGGTACTTAATATTATGTTGCAATGGATTTACTTATAAATTGTCAACGTTTTGTATTCTTTTGTAATATAAAGATATGCGGAGGAGAAAATCTAATTAATCATCACCAGATTAAATAAATAATGAATATAATCTAATCTAACTAAGGGTTGGTCTCTGAGCTACAATCTTGCCCATTTCAAGTTGATCTAAAATGTTTCTTTCATGGTCTGAAATGTATAAACTCCGGTTGAGTTATTTTAAGTTCATACGTATTGCATTACGTCATAACAGCTATTGAAATGATAAGCAATGCTGACTCACTAGGAAAATGCAGCGCTCGGAACAAAGAACCATGATAAAATACACACAAATGAAGGTTCTAAAATCCATCAAGATATGTCATCAACCCTGGGGAATGCGCTGTGTCTGAAGTTTGACAGTGCTCTTTGGAAAATCGTTACAACAGAAGAAACATACATAAAATGCATAATCCAGTGTTGCAAGATCGAGGGATATAATAGAGGAAGCATGCATCCCTTACCGTAATATTTAAACTAAGGAATTAGAGATTATTAAAGTAACTTTAATAATGTTGACCCCTACTCAAAAATTGTTCACACAGTCAACGTTAGTTACATTTAAGAGTGCAGACAAGAGCATGCTGCAAAGGTGTAATAAGGTCATATTTGGCGCCTCCAAACTCGTTTAGAACAACATTATTCATTATTCTCAATTATGGTCACAAAAATCACTACATTTGGCGTTAAATACCTAGAAAATAATAATAATAATAATAATAACAACAACATCAACAACAACAATAATAATAATAATAATAATAATAATAATAATGTAAATGTCACTACCCTTAATCGGTTTTCTTATATGGAACATTTGTTTTTACATACGTTTATTTTATTTTTAGCATTTAACTCTTTATCCTCAAGAAAACAGTTCAGCTAACTTAACCACCAACCTGTATCCGATTACTACTATGTCAGAAAATAAGACACTTAAAAATCCACAGTGTCACTAGAAAAAATACAGTTTTTTCTCCTCAATTTATACGAGGATAGGTCCATAAGTTTTCGGCCTTGCCGGAACAAAATCATAATCTGGTGTTATACCTTATCTGTTAAGTAAATAATTGCAGCTGTAACTTCCGCTCCGTTTTATTCAGTTGTTCAGATATAGTTGCATAAAGAAGGTTTCGTGTAGAAGATTGTAACATGTTCAAAATGGAGCATCAAGCTCTTATTATGTTTTTCAAAAAAGAAGGAATCACTCCAAATGAAATTAAACAGCGATTGGATGGTATAAATGGGGAAGCATCCCCCTTATATTCTACCGTAAAAGAATGGACCAAACTTTTTCGAATGGGTTTAGAAAGCATTGAAGACGAAGAGTGTGCAGGTCGGCCCTTGGAGGTGCTCCTCTTGTGAAAGGAGAAATTATGGAGGACCGGTGGCTCAAAGTTACAGAAATAGGCATGATTGGGGCTTTCTAAAACAACAGTCCTTGGAATTATACGTAAACATTTTAACATGAATAAGGTTAGTGCCTAGACTTCTTTCCTCAGTCCAAAAGCAGCAATGAGTCATCTGTTGTCGGGCATTTTTGGAGTTCTGCCGTGGCAACGAGAGAGAAGTTCTGCAAACCATTGTTACAGAAGATGAAACTATGGTCCTCTACTGTGATTCCTTGTCCAAAAGAGAATCAATGAAGTGGCGTAAACCTGGCGAAGCACCGCCTCTAAAGCCAAGGTCACTAAGTTACCCAAGAAAATAATGGCCACAATCTTTCGGGACTGTGAGGGAATACTCTTCATTGACATCAAGGAGAGGAACACCACAGCAAATGGGGAGTATTATGCTGGCCTACTGCACAGACTACGTGCTTCCATCAAAGAGAAAAGGCGAGGAAAGCTGAGTGGTGGTGTGCGCCTTCTTCACTACAATGCCCCTGTGCACACAGCTCTTGTTGCAAAGGAAGCTGTGAAGAAATGTGGCTTCAAGAAGATCGACCATCTACCCTACAGCCCAGATCTAGCTCCAGATCTCTTCTCAAAACTCAAGAAGGACCTTCGAGGAAGGAAATTTAAGTGTGACGAAGAAGTGATGGAACTGTTTATGGCCATTTTGCAGACCAGACTTCTGACTATTCCGGGGGAGGGGAAGGTTGAAATGTTAATTCAAAGATGTGAGAAGTGGTTGCAATAAAGGTTATGTTTATTTGGTTTATTTACAGACGCTCTTTAATATCTCAGGTCATCAGCGCCCCATTCTATTCAGGGCGTGAAACGGCCGACAAATTTTGCTCAGAGGCCTTTCTTTCACGCTTGAGGTTCTTTTTCGTGCCGTAAATGTACGACACGGGACCCACGGCTTTACTTCCCTTCTGAAGGAAGCCATACTTAGGATTTTTACGCCCGAAAATAATCCATCGATCCTGGCCGAGTTTGAACCCGCGATCTTGAGTTTAGAAGGCAAGTATGGTTATCACTACACCACCAGGACCAACGGCAATAAAGAGTAACTATACTGAAAAGTGAAATATAGTTTTTGTCTTTACCATACCTAGAAAGTGGTTAGGTCGGAAACTTATGGACCTACCCTCGTACTTATCTCTGTTCTGTATATTAGCAAACATCGCCAGGATAGCATCTAAGATACCTTAATTTTAAAAAATATATGCAGCAAGAAAATACGTTCATTGTTTGACGAATTTCGGTTATAAAAACTGAAATAGAAATCTGCTTCATGAACCTAGTCTTGAGAAAGACAGAAATTTCTGAATATCGTATCATTCCAAATTGTTATTCGCAAGAATATAAAATGGCATGAGGGTACATACGAGCTTTCTTGCTATATTTTGAAAGCTGGGCTTGCTTTAGAACCAACGAACTAAACAAAATTAACATCAAAGAAAAACGAGAGGCATTACAAACAAATAGACCATACATTCACGTTTTAAGGCATCTTCTACATCGCATATTTTTTATGCCCCATTGAATTCAGGGAAAATATGAGAATAAATTGAAAACGTGTGGTTTTTAAACATTGGCAACATTGGTTCTTTCCTTTCATGCATGTTTTGTGTACACTAAACCATCCTACTTTCTTTGAACTAGTAACATAGGTCAAGGATCGTTGTTGATTACCGTTTTTCTCCCAGTTTACACATAAACAAAGGAAGCATGAATCATTTTACTCGAAGCCAGTGCATATAAACAGTAGAGGATTCAAATTATTACCCAAGTACACCTTTTAGCATAATAACGAAACAGAAGTTTTAAACGGAAGTAAAACAATAGCATGGTGCTATATTTTATGGGGATTTAGAATATCATTTGTTAGACTATTAATCTGAATATTTCATTTGTTTAAAATGTTGAATATCGCGCGCGTGTGTGGTTTTTTATTTATTTTTTTCAAATAAAGATATGGAGCTGTGTTTTTCTAATATATTATTCATAAATGGGTGAAATTTAGATATTTTAATGTAATTTTTAGGTTAAAAAAGGGAAGGAGGGAGGAATGAATAGTGTTTAACGCCCGTTTTTGCTACAGAGGCACCACAGGCGATGGACACTGATGATACATGAGATGAAATTATATATTGGGAATGAATTTATTTTTAATTTTTTAGGAAGGAATCGTTCCAGGCCTACGTTTAGGGTATTGCCCCGGCATTTGCCATTTATGAGGTCTGAGGAAAACCTGGGAAAAAACCTCAGCCAGGGAGGACGGTCCTGCGGTATTCGAACCCAGACCTCCCGCTCACGAGTCCGAGATTTAACAACCTCGACCACCCGTGGCGGTGACGTAGGGAGGGAGAGAGTCAAATCTTTTCCTTGGGCACTATGATTGCAATAACAAAGATTCCACCTTAAAACAAATGATAAAAACATACGTCAGTATTTGCTGTTGAGAAAAATGATACACAAAGTTAGTTAATAAATATTAATACAAAAAGTCCTTATTGCTCCTCTATGACGTTTAGCTTTTCTGTCAGAATGTCAGCGAACTTGGGTAACAGATAAATGTTTTGATTACTGATTCTAATCTAAAGCTCCTTTATAAAATAAAATGTGGGGTAGACACAAATTGATAAACGCAATAACAAATCTTCATCTTCCGGATAAATAGGGCAATGCAGAAAGAATATCCAGTACATTTTAAAAATGGAGACACTGAGTTAGTTCAGAAAATTATATACGGTGCAAGCAGCAATACTCTGTGCATCTGAGTTAATTGCAGTTGAGGAAATTATATACAAGATCAAGTCTGTGTAAGCAATAGTATTCATTGCATATGTCTACTGAGTTAGCGTTTTCAAGATGTACTAGAAATATAAAACCCTCTAAAATCTTGGACTAACTATATGGCAGTATGATACGGAACAATTGTTAATTGCTGTATCATTATTTTATGTAGGTAGCTTAATCTAGGATGTAAAGTAATTCAAAATGATTTAAAAGGTTAGTAATTAAACCACCCTTGGTTTTCACTTACCCGGCTGGTAGTTAAGGGAGGTATCAAAAGGAAGGGAGGATCAAAAAATCATATTTTTGGTTTTGAATCATTATAACGTTTGGAATTTTCTATTTATTTTGATCTGGTTTTATTAATGTTCCTTTTTCCCCCTCCCACAAACACTTGTTCAGTTAAAATTCCATATCTCAGAAATTATTTGCTTTGGAAGGCTGTGGTTTGTCTTGAATGATATAAAAAGTTGAATTTCATAAACTGGCAGCGTTTGTTTCCATGACATCATCCCTTATTGTTTTACAGTGTTGAAGGGTTTTAGCTGGTGTTTCCCTCAAAAAGTTAATTTTTTCGAAAAAAAATTTTTTTTTCTTTTTTGGCGCAAGTTTCTCTCTTTTTTTTTTTACGACCTGTATAAGTAATCGCTTTGAAATTTTTACTACTTATTCATGATATTATTGTCATGCTGTGGATCTATTATGGTAGAGTTACGACAGAAAATGTAAAAAATTAAATATTGGGAAAAAATAGGGAAAAAAAGGAGATAATTGAAAATAATTTATAATTTGCTTCAGAGTGATGGTATACAGCTGTGAAAATAGATAAGCAGTTTTCAATTATGTGCATCTGTATGCTGTAAAAGTTTCATTTCATTAACTTTAATAGTCCTTGAGAAAATGGGAATTGAAGTTGGTAAATTTAACATTACAAGGATAGGCCTTTCATATTCCATTAATACTCTGGGACATCGTTGTTGACTGCAGTTGTAACAGAATACGTGCAATGTTGCCACATTGCTGGAGATTTGATGATCATTCTATTATTTCTATATGCATTATTACTGCTATTTTCATACGCACAGAATAATACAATATTTTCAGTAATATATGTATGGCACATTTTCCCTGTCGTTTTATAATGAAAGGATCCTCTCCCAGCCCCGAGAAATTTCTGAATTGGGCTATTTGCCTGTGTGGCCTAATGGAAAAGGAGAGCGTGGATTGTTTAGAAGTCTATGAAGCAGATTGTTATTTTTATAGTCTATTATGAAGCATGCTTATGCATAAGATTTAAGATAAAAACATATTAATACTCGAACTCGATAACGGCTAGCTTTTATAATATTATGCCATCTGCGTCATAGAGACATGCCCCAACATTTCTGTCCGTTGTTGTGTAATATTTTGAATGCAGTTTCATTGGTCACTGGCTTAGTGGTTCTATAGAAACTTAATTCCATAACTTTGATATCCGAATAGGCAGACCATAGATTCCCTGTCGCAAATTGCTTGTTTAAGACCGCTCTATAATCTGTGAAATTATTGCGGTGCAGTTTATTTATACTCTGAATATTTTAATGTTTTTATAATATTCATATTAAGAAATCTGGCATGTTCCATATTCATTGATGCCTACAGCGCTTGTTCTAAAAGCTTTGAATCTTTAGCTGAAAAAAAGTAGATAGGAAAGAGTTAAGACGAACGAGCTAGCCAAGACTTGAACTGGGTTATAACAGCATTGATTATTACGTTTAAGTTTATTTTATTTAAGAACGCACTTTAACATCTCAGGTCATCAGCATCCCATTCAATTCAGGGCGTGAAATGGCCGATATGTGTTGCTCAGAAGCCTCTTCTTTCAGACTTGAGGTTCTTTTACGTGCCGTAAATCTACGATACGGGACCAACGGCTTTACTTCCCATCCGAATGAACACTTGCTTAGGATTTTTACGCTGAAAAAAACCGACCCTGGCCGGGTTTGAATCCGCGATCTTGCGTCTACAGTTACCAGTAGACCACCAGGCCGAACGCGATACTGATTTGATGAGTTTTATATTTATAAAGAATACTGAGGAAAAAGTAGTTGGGGATCACAACGCTGTTTCATAATCGCAATCGATACACAATACAACTCTAAGCCAAACTGAAGCCTGTCAATTGCAAAACTTACCTGTTGTCGATGACAGACTGCGTACTTCCGTCCTGCAAATTGTTCCTAAATTTAGCAATAGAGCTCCTGCCCAAGAAAGACTTCTGAATTTATATAACATAGAAATAAACATATGGCAGCACTGCACTGAACAGCGAATTTATATAATGTGGAACTAAACAAGTGACAGTACGGCACTGAACAGCGAATTTATATAATATCGAACTAAACATTTGACAATACGGCACAGAACAGCGAATTTATATAATGTGAAACTAAACAAGTGACAGTACGGCACTGAACAGCGAATTTATATAATATCGAACTAAACATATGACAGTACGGCACTGAACAGCGAATTTATATAATATCGAACTAAACATATGAGAATACGGCACTGAACAGCGAATTTATATAATATCGAACTAAACATATGACAGTACTGCAATGAACAGCGAATTTATACAATGTGGAACTAAATAAGTGACAGTACGGCACTGAACAGCGAATTTATATAATATCGAACTAAACATATGACAGTACGGCGCCAAACAGCGAATTTATATAATATCGAACTAAACATATAACAATATGGCAAAGAAAAGCGAATTTATATAATATCGAACTAAACATATGACAGTATGGCACTGAACAGCGAATTCATATAATGTGGAACTAAACAAGTGACAGTACGGCACTGAACAGCGAATTTATATAATATCGAACTAAACATTTGACAATACGGCACAGAACAACGAATTTATATAATGTGGAACTAAACAAGTGACAGTACAGCACTGAACAGCGAATTTATATAATATCGAACTAAACATATGACAGTACGGCACTGAACAGAGATTAACTGATTTTTATCGTGTTATGTAGCTTGGTTAGGATGAGCTCTAATTGTGTTACCTAGTGGAGGTATGTATTAATTAAACAAGATAAATATAAACAACTTATTATATTATAACATACGTTTTAAAGAGTGTGGCAATATTGTAAAGTCAAGTTATAAAGGTTACCTATTAGTTGATGTTTGATCTACAACAAATGATATAAATCTGTGATTTTCTCAGGCGAATGGTTTTGAAGATCGCGAGTTCGGTTATATGAAGTAGATTATTGTAAAGTTACTTTTTTCTTGCTTCTCCCCACCCCCGGCTCATCAATTGAATATACTTTTACATGTTTTCCTATTGACTGCTTTAGTATTTTTCTTTTACTCTGAACATCTCAAGATCATGCCGGTTCTGGTGGTGTAGTGGTAACCATATTTGCCTACTAAACCAAAGATCGCGGGTTCGAACTCGGCTAGGATCGGTGGATTTTTTCGGGCGTAAAAATCCTAAATATGGCTTCCTTCGGAAGGGAAGTAAAGCCGTGGGTCCCGTGTCGTACATTTAAGGCACGATAAAGAACCTCCAACCTGAAAGAAGAGGCCTCTGAGCAAAATTTGTTGGCCGTTTCATGCCCTGAATAGAATGGGATGCTGATGACCTGAGCTGTTAAACAGCGTTCGTAAATAAATTAATTTAAAAAAATCTCAAGAGTATTCTAATAAGCTTTTTTATTATATTCAGGTTTTTTAACTCTTTGTATTACTTGTATCATGACAACCATACAAAATAATTTAATGAAATTCCGGTTTATTAATTGTTAGTAATTGGCTAAATATACCGGTGACATTGGCTTTCTTTCTTATTGTGCTATTACTGATGTTTGTTCATTTGTCGTTGTCCACTATAACCCGGAACATACATTATTAGGCGTACGATCTTTAATAATTGTCAGAATTTGCAGCAATTGTTTAGTTTAGCACATTTATTATCACAGCTAACAATACATTGACGCGCGCGAATAATTTGTTAAATTCCTTAAACCAAAAGCATGTTAGCGGTTTATATTTACAACAGCAGGCATTCCCATTCGGTTTGCCACGTCCTTCTGTCCGAGTCTTTCACCGCCGAAAGTAGCGTCAACTCCTGACTTGGTTTTAATTCTCAATTTACTTCCACTTGGTACTCCGTTATTGCACACAAACATCCCAAGAGCATAATAACTGTACCTTTTGTAATGCTTCAGTCAGTAAAACTGACATTAATTTATCCTCTGTTCTGCTTTCCGACGTAGTTACGATATTTTTATCATTTTCCCGTATCATATTTAATAGTCTTAACGGTAGTTACAAGTATAATTTAACAACATCGTCAAGCTATGAAATTTTTTGCTTTAAAGATAAAAAATCTACTTTCGTATCTACAGAGGATACCAAAAATGTATATACACACTTCAAGCAAAGAAAAAACTGTGTTAATATAACAAATTCACACAAACAGAAAATGATGAGCACTAACCATCTTAAACTTTTACAGTTACAACAATTGCTCAAAATGCCCACCATCGTCGTCGATACACTTCTGAGAACGTTTGTGAAAGTGTCCTCAGCGATTGCAGCACATGACGTTTCAGTTTCTCCCCGAAGTGCTGCCCGTGTAACTGGTTTTCTACGGTATACGGTACCACGAGTCTCAAATTTTCTCGAATGCGTCCAATTGTTACTTGCGTTGGCAATTCTGTTCTGTACACACGTCTTCATTGCCTTTGAACTTCAACAACATTCTCGGTTTTTACAATACCACTTCAAAATTGCTTTCCGTTGTTCAAACGATAATCTTGGCTCCATTTTGTTGTAGCAACTCTAGCATAATGTAATGTCAGTAACGTGTGTTTACAGAACATCATACGATAATCTTGGCTTCATTGTTCATTGTTGATTTACCTGTCACATAGCAACGCTATCGTAATGTATGTGAGTCACATCTGTTTACAGAACATCATACTACACATTACTGTTGCTTTTCGGTTCAACTTTGAAATATATTAAATAGATCTACTGCGAAAGTGTGTATACAGTTTTTTGGTACCCTCGGTATTTAGCAGGGGAGTTTTCTCATCCTGTGGATTGAAAACTAGGTAAACCAGCATGGAAAATGCAGGTGCTCTCGTGACCCGCCGCATTCACCAGACCATCCATACATGGGAGTTCACCTTTACATCCTGTGTACATATTTGCTCCAGAACTACCCCATTTTTGTCTTTTTTTTTTTTTTTTTTGTATGTGTAAGAATATCTATTAAGAGCAAAATATCATTCAATGCCTAACCTGCCTCATTTCACATTAATGTAAAGTTATACCCATTTACTTACTGTGCTCAATAAAGCAGGAGCTTATAGATATTTGTAATTAACTGGTATTTAAATTATGAGGTTTTTACATTAACAAACATCACAGAGTAAGTATTTCTCTCTTCCCTGCCAGAAAACAAAACATTAAAAAAATAATTTCATAGGCCAATATCTGACCTCCGGACCTTCATTACCAAAGCCCAGCGCGCGCACAATGCAACACGGGTCATTAAATTCCGAGAGGCACATAGCAGCCAATTCGGCCGAAACCTATATGATGCAGGGGACAGTGTTTGTGGTATACCCTGCGTGTTGGGAAGTTACATATCACTCTTTCGCATCAGAGAATTTTTAAACTCCCATTGAAAGGTCAGAATATTGTTAAAAAAAACATAGTTATGTTTTGAAATTCCTATATTGTAAAATTAATTTTTAGCATATTTCTTTGCGGTTAGAATGTTCCACAAAATGCATTTTTATCCGTTTTTATTATTTTCAGCAGTTAATCAGAAGTAATAATAAAAAAGGTCAATTTACATTACTTTTTTAAGATATTAATTCTATCATTTATAATAAATATGAAGTTTTTGTACTAAAAAGAATTCAAGAGTTTGTTTTTAGACAATCAAGGCAGTACGAAAAAATTCACAGTCAATTTTTTCTCAACATTAAATTAATGTATTAATATTTGTGTGAAATATTTAGCACATTAGCATTTAAAAGTAAGTAAAGCATTCTTTTTTCAAAAACTATTACAGATATTATCAAGGAAATTTGATCATGCAGCCTATGATAAAAATGTCAAGAAAATTGCCTGAAAATTGCAAGATTTAGAAATTTTACTTTAAATTAGCTTCCTACGGCCAAAAATGTTGCTGAATTTAAGAAGGCATTACTAGTGGCAATCTACAAAGCCTATATCCGATGTCACTTTCTTCTCAAGTTTCGCCCTTTCTCCAAACATGAATCTCCTTTACTTTCTAGTCATCCTTTAGACAATTTCATTAACGATTTTTAAATGTGATTAGTGCCTATAAGTTTCTATAGAAAATCAGCACTAAATTAGCACTAAAAAGAATTTTTAAAAACTTGCCTTCTACCTTTGAAGAAGAACATTAGCGATTCGACTATTTGTGTGACTGTTTTGGTGTTTTATTTATTCTTGTTTCTCAAGTTCTTGTTTTTTTTTATTGTTCTTTGCCAGTTACTTTATTTTTCGTTTTAGTGCATATACAGGGTGTCTCAAAAACACCGACAGCGCGTAGTATGTTGTGTGGGATGGCAAACTTATCATTTCTCAAGGAGGTACCCATGTCTGGAAAAGCACGGTATGGGCGCTTTAAGCATCGAAGTTTGAGAACTGGGAGTGTCATAATTTGTTCGGATTTATTTTGGAGTCATAGTAGTTATGCAATCCATTAGTCATGAGCGTACTGTAGTTGGACGATGTGAGCCTATTAACATTTCTGCGCATGCGCTACATGCCTCTAGTTTTGGTGCGCATCTTAGTTCATTACTTTGCGTTGTGTTCCAGTGCAGTAACGTTGCGGCATGTACCCATTACACCAATGAGGAAATAAACGATATACTGCTTGCATGCAGCAAAGGTAGAGCTGCTGCAAAATTGAATGCGGAAATGTTTCCAAACAAATATACTCCACATCGCGGCCATCGGAGCATTGGGAATGTTTCAAATTGAGCTTAAAGTGTGTCCACAGTTCAGTAAAGTAGTAGTACTCAAACTTCTTGCAAAATGATCAGTTTGCCGCCCCACACAATATACCATGCGTTGTCGGTGTTTTTGAGAGACACCCTGTATATGCACACTTTTTATTTCTCCTTAACAGTGTTTCATGTCACTCTATAGAGCTTTTGGACTGTGTCAACATTGAACAAAATGACAAATAAGAACAGAACGTTCTGCAAGCATCCCCTGATGTATCTTTATCCCACAAAGCGAACGATCTTATTCCATTAGTTTGCTCAGGTTATTTGAGCTTTGATACAAATGTACATTACGAACGAGCTTCAAGTTATTTTGGCAAACAGGTTATTGCGTATGAACACCGTGCAAGTGAATGAAGGAAACCCCTACACTGATATTTCCACGAAAAAGTGAGACAGAAGTGATGAATGGGTTCCCTTCCGGTTCGGTGGTGTTTATTTCTAAATCTGGATACATTAAGGCAGAGCTGCCTTCACTAACATCGCACAGCAAGGAGAGCTGAGGATTCCCGTTGCTAATTCTGTATAGATACACTGAAGTAACAAGGAGTTTTGGATGTAGGCACCTATTTTCCATTAGGATCGTTCTTTTCTCCGCAGAGGTTTCAGAATGCATGGTCGTCATATTCAGTTTAAAACCACAAGGAAATAAAGGACTTTTTGTCACCGATTTCGAGTTTATTTTTAAAAAATAATTAATTTTAAATCCTGTAAATGATGGTTTATTTGCACCATAGCAGTACATTTTAATTCTGTTTACAAATTATGCACTTTTTCATTTTTGCTTTGTCTTGCTACTTTCGACCAATGTAAGTAAAGAAATATTAATTTCTATCTATAAAAGTTTATTGTTTGGTTTTTTTTCTCTCGCCGTTGATTTGTTTACGCTACTTTCAGTAGAATTGACGAGGGACAAGCACAAAATCTAGTGCGTTGGAAATAGACTAAAATGTAAAGGTCTATATACAGACAAAGAAACAATACATTTTTAGCAATCATATGTTCAATAACTCCGACCCATGTCTGCAATGTTAACATATCAGTACCGGCACGGGTGGCCGAGGTCGTTAAGGCACGGATTCGTGAGCGGGAGGTCTGGGGTTCGAATCCCGCCAGGACCGTCCTCCCTGACTGAGAGTTTTTTCCAGGTTTTCCTCAGTCCTCATAACTGGCAAATGCCGGGGAGGTACCCTAAACTTAGGCCTGGAACGTTTCCTTCCTTAAAAAAAAATTCTTTTCCAATATATCAAGTTTCCCATAAAAAATAAATGAAGTTATTCAATAGAAAATACTAATTAAGACTCTCATTCAACGCCTGGGGATTAAAAAAAGTTTACATTTCATCTAAAATCTCAAGAAAAGCATTGTATCTAAAGTGCATAATATTAAGAAATAGACACATTTTCCCATCTGTAAAGAAACGTTAATTCCTACAGAAATGATTTAGTAGATGTCAAGAAGTGTGATAAGCTACAGCTTTGTTAATTGTGAACACTAGCTTCTCAGTTCGTTTACTGGTGGATTCATATTGCTCAACGAATGGCTTTATGCCAATGTTTTTCATTTTATAAATCCTTAGAATAAGGCATTTCAAACTTTGATGGAGAAATAAAGCCATCTTCTTCTTCTTCTTCTTCTTCTTCTTCTTCTTCTTCTTCTTCTTCTTCTTCCTCTTCTTCTTCTTCTTCTTCTTCTTCTACTTCTTCTTATCTAGCACTTTAGCTGGGGTGAGCCTTGACCTGCCGCAGCGACCTCTGCTTCCCCTATCTCCGTCTTACAGCTTCATTGATAGAGGGCAGGGGGACATGTGATCAGCATACCAGCACCCCGCGGCTTTCGTGATCGAAACACTTCAAAAGGCTTTGTTATTTTCAACAGGCACTTCTCCTATTACCAAACAGCTATCATTGCAATAGAAGCAGATCATACATCACCTAATTAAACTTAACAAAAGTATAGTTTTTCAGTGGGTACCTTCACATTGTGGTTTAATTGGCATTCAAAACCTGTGATAAATTTAATATTTCATGCACTTAAGAGATTGCTTAACCCTACATTTCAAAATATAACTCTACAGCATTTTAAATAAAGTTCAAAAAATAAAAAATGGGAATTTTATGGCCAAGAAGACCAAATGCAATTACGACATTCCGGTTAATTACGAATCAAGATTGTCTGACGAAGCTCTTGAACAGAATTGGACTAATTTCTTCTTCACTATGTCCAATGAGAAATCCCAAAGAAGTTACACCAGCATCACCTTCGGATATGTCCAGTCATCTCTACTAAATCCTCTATTTATTAAAGTTATGAGAGCAAGAGAGTTAGTAGTTATATTGTCAACCCAGTATTAATCAACAACATTCATTTCCTTTCCTCTTGGCTTTTAAACGTTTTTCATAATATTAAAAATAATGGATTCATAGAATATTCATAAATATATACAAACACAAATAAAACAAACCATATTATATACCATTTTAGTAATCATTTATTAATATGTAACAAATTAACATACTTAACCTACATTATACTATTGATAAATCTAACATTTGCTATGAGGCCTCATTGCACACAACCACCAGGTTATCTGCATAATGAAATCCCTCACTTCTTGTATTTCCCTTGATAGCACTATTTTATCAATTATACCCTAATTCATTTCTCCCTTAATTTTCCTAAATATTCCCCTATTATTTTATTTCTGTTTATCCCCATTCTACGTTCTATACTTTTTTTTCTGTAATTTATACCATTTCGCTTCCCATACGCCCTCCCTTCGTCCCTTTACCCCTTCACACTCTAATAAACAATGAAATATTTCTTCAGATTCTTTGCACATAACACACCATTCCCCACTATTCACTCTGAGACCCGCTCCTGCTCGCAGCCCTTCTCTCCTAAACTTATCACACATATTTCTCTCTTCCCCACTCCTTTTTAATTATTCAGTAAAATTTTAAATAACTCTTATCTCCAAAATTAGCCCAGATCTCTTTCCTCTCTATATCTTCAACTCTTTGTCTTACTTCCCTCCAAAACCCTTTCCTACGTTTCCCCATCCTATTTCGTGCAATATTTGCCTCACTTCTCCCATCCAGCTGTTACCTCTCATTTGTTCCCTTTCATATTTCAAACACTCTTTTACAACAATGCGGTCTACTAATTCCGCAATACTGTACCAATATTTTAAAATTCTGTCCTCTTCCAGCCTACCCTCCCTAATTCAGATAAAGCTACTATTTTCAGCAATCCCAATATCTCTCTACAAAACATCCTATGAATGTAATCAATTTTCAACATTTAGAAGTTCCCCATACTTCTATTCCATATAACATTTTTTATTCCACTACCAATTCATACAATTTCTCCAACTAATTTAGTGACATATTTGTAAATTTCTTCAAAAATTCTAATTCTTCTCCTAGCTACTTTACTAACATTCTTCCCTTGTGATTCCCACCCTCCATTACTTGACAACCTCACTCCAAAATAGTAAAACTTTAACTACTTCCAATAGCTTTCATTTCTTAAAGAGCACTCTATTTTATTTCTTAACATTTCCTTAATTCTGCACAAAAACTACTTATCTCACTCATAGGTCGTTGCAGTCATTGCACCTACCATTAAACCATCTGCAAATAGTAAACCTGGTATTTCTTTCTTTCCAACAACTGGACAGTGCAAAATACTCTTTAAGATTTGTTCCATAATACCATCAATAAATAAATTAAACAAAACTGGTCTTGTCGCAAACCTACCTTTTATCCTATAATTTCTGTAGTCCCATTTCCTGTACACTTATCACAAAACTTAACTCCGTTATAGAACTTTTGAACCTCTGTAATAAACTCTTAACTTACTCCTTTACATCTCATTTTATGTATCAGTACATCTCTTCTTATTTTATGGAAAGCCTTACAGAATCTACAAAGGACATATGCACTACACCTCTTTTGTTTCTTCGGTTCTTGCTTACTACAGTTTGAATTATCGTTGTGTTATTAACAGCGTTCTACCTTTTCTGAATCCTGTCTGAAATTCTACCTGCAACCATTCCTGTAATCTGTGGGCCAACACGACTGTATAGTAAGCTAATTCCTCTATAATTTCTTGCATTGTTCAAATCGCCATTTCTTTTATACAATGATACCAACATATTTATTCTCCAATTTTCAGGCACTACCTTGCTTTTTTAACCTTATTAAACAATTTTGTCAATATGCTCCGACCATCACTCATCTTACACAACATCCCGGAATCTCATTTAAACCAGCTGTCTTATTCTATTTTAAAATATTAATTTGATATTCATCCTCACTACCTGCGATTTCCTTTTCTAAACATCCAACTGTTTTATTAAACACAACACTCCACTTTTAACAATCCTTACACCAACCAACCCTGCAAAACACTTTCTCCGTTCAACTGGTCACATTAGAATAATAAAAGAAAATAAATTCATAAAGGTGTGAAGGTAATAAGACAACATTTCTAACATGTTCCGTCATAAGGTATGTGTGTGTGTTTTATAACAATTGTAGTTGCCCTGATATTACATCCACTTCGTCCTGCCAACAAAACCACGAAACACCCAACGAATGTGGGCATTTGTAAGCATTGATGTTTTAAAAAGTGTACATTCTAGTAAATAATGAAATAATCTCAATAAATGCCACTCTCAAAGTTTTGATATTCTCGATAACTTCGTTTGGGTCTTAAATATGTATGATAGCGGCGTGTTTTAATGCAGCGGGTAGTTTGATTCCTCGCAAGACCATAACTACTCCTTCGATAATTTATGGTTGTCACAGCAACAAGCATGTCTATTCGTTACAAAATGTACGTAGAGGAAAAAACAGTTGTGACTACGAGAGCATAAAATAACTGCCGCTGATGTGTGTCTTGTGCATTTCCTTTTTGTAAATATTTATTTTCAACACCAACTACCAAGATTTAGAGACAATGAAAGAGAATTGATAACTAAAACTATGTGATACAGGTGTTTATATTTCAAAACTAAAATAGACTGCATTTTGACACAACTTCACCTACACGTGGCCGAAATCGTTAAGGCTTTGTCCTGTGAACTGAAGGACTTGGGTTCGATATTCGCCAGATCTCCACCTGGTCCTGAAACTTGAGGGGGGGGGCATATACCGGAGGGGCATCCTAAACTGAGGCCTGGAACGCTTTCTTCTCTAATAAAATTGCTTTACCAAGCTATCATCAACACAAATGTCCACCGCCTGTGATTCCTCGGTAGTGAAAAAGGCATTAAACACTGTTTAAAAGAGGATAAAAAGAGAGAACTTTCAAATATTTTTTTAAATAGAAATTTCTTTTAGAATTGGATTTTTAATATCAGTCTTCTGTATCAACTTGTTGGTTAAATAAAAGTTTAAGTGAACTTCCAGATTTCCTTCGTTCAGATAAGACCTACGGTTTAAAGTCCACTTGCGTATAGAAAAACCCCTTTCAACCAAGGCGTAAGACAAGAAATTCAGAAGTCAACTGATTTGCTTCAGAATGTATGCTGTTGATATAGGCCGTTAGATTTATTTAAATGTTGGACTATCAGTCAAGGATTTAAACAATAGCAGCCTTGCCTGACCACAGATGACTCTGCAAAATAAAAGGATATTGCATAAATGAACACAAACCGAGAACATTTATTAATATCAGGCCTGTGTGTATACCTTTGAAACATTAGTAATATTGACGAAATGTTTACTATTGGCTAGGTGCTGAAGTCCCCGGGTTGGTGATTGTGCCCACTTTGGTGAATTAAAGTCTGCGCATAATTTTGATTGAAAACGTTACAGTGGATAATAACAATTAATATCGATTAAAATCGCTTAATTCTTTATTATTATTATTATTATTTCAGGTTATGTTAGGCTATTTTTATACTATATAGAAAAATAACAGAAAAATTAATAACTTGTGGTGGTATTTGTGTAGTGAAATTTGCTATTGGATTATTTCAAATAGTAATTTTTCAGAATACCACTCAAATTTCATTACGATTTTCTTCTCTCCTTCCCCTGTTGACTAATGGGTATCATATAGCAAATTTACTATTGAGCGCGGAAAATACGATGTTCCCTTTTGAGAGATCTTAATTTATGATAATTGTAAAACTAAGCTATACTCTCCAGCTCCTTAACTTAATTTTTAATATCAGATACATTATAATTCGAAGTCTTTGTTATACTTTCTTAGGTAAGGAATTTTGGAGAAAAAGAAATAATAGTAATGCTTAAAAATATTTGACAGTCATTCAGAAATCATCAATGAACAATTAAAACCGAAAACTGGATTGAAAAACATTTACCCACCATAATTAATGTGATACTTTACATAATTATCTAACATTTCAATATCAAGTAGGATATACATACATATATATATATAGAGGGTGCCAAAAATGTATACTCGAAAATAAAAAACTGTGTTAACATAACAAAATTGATTTAACACAAACGGAAAATGATGACCACTAATCATCTTAGACTTTTACAGTTACAACAGTTGCTCAAAATGCCCACCATCGGCGTCGACACACTTCTGAATACGTTGAACTGCTGATTGAGTAACGTTTGCGAAAGTGTCCTCAGCGATTGCAGCACATGCCGTTTCAATTTCTTCCCGAAGTGCTGCCAATGTAGCTGGTTTTCTACGGTATACGGTACCATGAATCTCAAGTTTGTTTCCGATGTGTGCAATTGTTACTTGCGTTGGCGGTTCTGTTCTGTACACATGTCCCCACTGCCTTTGAACTTCAACAACATTCTCGGTTTTCCAATACCACTTCAAAATTGCTTTTCGTTGTTCAAACGATAATCTTGGCTCCATTTTGTTGTAGCATCGCTAGCATAACGTAATGTGACTCACATCTGTTTACAGAACATCATAGGATAATCTTGGCTTCATTTGTTCATTGTTGATTTATCTGTCACGTAACAACGCTATCATAATGTATGTGAGTCACATCTGTTTACAGAATATCATATGATAATCTTGGCTTCATTTGTTCATCGTTCATTTATCTGTCATGAGCAATGCTATGATAATGTATGTGAGTCACATCTGTTTACAGAGCGTCATGATGATAATCTTGCCTTCATTTGTTCGTTTTTGATTAACGATAATCTTGGCTTCAATTGTTCGTTATTGATTTACCTGTCACGTAGCAACGCTAGCATAATGTATGTGAGTCACATCTGTTTACAGAACATCATACGATAATCTTGGCTCCAATTGTTCATTGTTGATTTACTTGTCACGTAGCAACGCTATCATAATGTATGTCAGTTACATCTGTTTACAGAACATCATACGATAATCTTGACTTCATTTGTTCATTGTCGGTTTACCTGTCACGTAGCAACGCTATCATAATGATGTGAGTCACAGCTGTTTACAGAACATCATACTACGCATTACTGTTGTTTTTCGGCCCAACTTTGAAATATATTAAATAGATATTTTTTGATTGATTTATTTATGGACTTTAACATCTCAGGTCATTAGCTTCCCATTCAACTCAGGGCGCGAAACGGCCGATAAATTTTGCTCAGAGGCCTCTCTTTCAGGCTTGAGGTTCTTTATCGTGCCGTAAATGTACGACACGGGACCCACGGCTTTACTTCCCTTCCGAAGGAAGCCATACTTAGGATTTTTACACCCGAAAAAGTCCATCGATCCTGGCCGGGTTCGAACCCGCGATTTGGGTTTAGGAGGCAAGTATGGTAACCACCAGGACCAACATTAAATAGATATCTACTGTAAAAGTGTGTATACATTTTTGGCCCCCTCGATATATAATGAAAAGGTGTACTTTCATTGCGGTTAAAGTTTTAATTTAAACTTTACTTCCACATTTATAGTTAACTGCAGTAATAAAGCGTCATCTAATGGATTCATTGAGAACTACAGCACGAATATCAAAGAGCTAACACAAGCTGTCCCTACTGTGTCTGACATTATAATGCATAACATGTGAATACGTTCGATTAGAAGAAGTAAAAAGCTCCTTGGTTCATTAGTCTAGCTTTACTGAAGTGTGGTCGAATACTAAGAGATATCGATAACACTGTTTATATTGCCTCTATAACTGATAAGTGCATTCTTATAGCACAGAACTCGAGAAGAGGAGAGGTTGATATTAAGAAAAGAAAGCACGTAGCTTCGAAAACCTCCAGGATTTCAAGGGAAGCCGGCACATGAACTGGCAAACGTCCCGCAAAGCAGTTACAGCAATGTGTTTTTAAAAACACATTAATGGAATGGGGGAGAATGAATGCGGAAGGGTCCATTAATTCCAACAGCTCTCCCACGAGATGACGACGTGCGTCGTTTTCATGAAACCCGAGGCAACATTGATGGATCCAGGCTTAAGAGTTCAAGTGCCCGTAAACTGTTTGTGCCATCCTTGTCCTGGTTACCAAATGGAAGTTAACTACGACGTGAAGGAAAAAATGTCACCATATTGTCGAGAGAACCCCAGCAGCTAAGAATGAATGTAAGGATTTGCACTAACGTAAATTGAAAAAGGCAAGTTATTCAAAGGAATAGTTCGATCAGAATAAAAATAGTAATAGAAGATCAAGATCAAATAATAGAACACGTGAATAATTTTAAGGATATTACTATAACTTATTTTAATATGTTAGAAAAATGTGCACTGTGAAAGTTAACATACATTAGAAATTAATAACTAGTGGAAAGTTTCTGACATTGAAAATTTATGATATAAGGAATGGGTTTGGCACTTTTAATGAAACAAATAAATACAGAGAAGACTAGAAGAATTTATAGTATGCATTTTGGAAGAACGAATGGCCAAGAATTCCATGAATTAGCAAGTAAAAAAAATAAATCTTGGAAATGATGAGCAGTTTTAAAAATGCATAACAGTAGAAATGTCAATCTCTGTCAGGGATGATGAGTTTTGAGTTAGCCGAGGCATCCATCGATCTCGTAACTTCTGCCCAACCTACCTTACAGTTTCCCAGCATTCATATCAGAGTTCCTGAAGCTCGATCCCGAAAACTTCGGTTTTAGAGCGTTAACAACGGAAATGTGGACCTTATAGCCCACATTATTCTATAAAATCGTATTATGCAACTAAAGATTAGAGGTTACTGAAAATATTG
Source organism: Metallyticus violacea (assembly GCA_030762175.1). NCBI lineage: Eukaryota > Metazoa > Arthropoda > Insecta > Mantodea > Metallyticidae > Metallyticus > Metallyticus violacea. The sequence continues at coordinate 75,844,090 of CM060844.1, forward strand.
CCGGAGCTTCAAAAACATCACACTACATGGTACAGTTGAGATTTATAACATCTGAGTTGGAGGGATTTTCCCTTATGCAAGTATCCCATCTACTAATGGAATTGTGTAGGGATGACTGACGCCATTTTGCAAACGCCTGGCGGCCAAAGGAGTAGCTTCTGGGTGATGGTACTGAGCTCCTTCCATACGACAATAATAATCGTATGCTTAATGTGCTGCACCTAAAAATTCACCAAACCCAGACTCGTTTGAATAACCCAAAGTTTCAATAGTATACAAATATAAATAAGGAAAACTCATACAAATATAAACAGGTTATTCCAACTGACGAACTCCGAATCAGTGCAAACAGGAAAACAGAAAGAGAGAGAGGAAATAAAAAAGAATGAAATAAAAGGGCTAAAAAGAAAGAGGAAAGAAAAACAGAGAGAATAATATAATTTTCAATTAGGAATCCTAAGCCAGGGAACAAAGCTTTATATGTAATGATCAACAATCATCAAAACCCAGTGTTTAATTACATGTCAACTGGTTGTTTAAAACAGAGCTTGACATTTTCATATCATTTCCTTGCTTCAGAGCTCTGATTATGCTGAATATAGAAGTGTGCTAATTTCGATTAGCTTGCCGATATGCTGAAATAGTAACTTTTTGAAGTACTTTCTTCAGGAATGGAATCCAGTCACAGGCTACAGGCAAACAGCAGCTCGCGGCCTCTAAAATAAGAGGGACACGTGAAATTTTATAATTAATTCTGTAGCTCCTTGCATACCTCATAAATTGTAAACTTTTGAGATGTTGGCGCCACCTGTTCGTTTTATCTCCAGTCTTTCAACACAAAAACTACAATTCCTATAATAGGTACAGATTTTCCAAAATAGAATAGGCAGTGTTAACTTTAAATGCTATTTTCTCAAAACTGTGTTTGTTTGGGTTATAAGATTCGTGCACGCTCTCACAGAATTGAACGTGATATAAAACATTTACTGTACAGAACTTGGTCATTTTCATTTGAACGTATTTTTATTCTTGTTTAACGGAACAATCTAAACTAAACTACAGATCCCCTCATTGACGTACTCGTTTATTGCACAAAAATCTAGAATAAAATTTTACTCCACAAACAAATCATTATAACTGATTACATTTTCCACACCAGCCATTTCACAAAGAACTCAGCAACCGAGCTGCTGGCAAAAGTAAAATTGGCGATGATAACGGCATATCTTTGTTACCCCCTCTAACACACCCAATTGGCTAAGTTAGGTGGATAGGTCCTGGTGGCGTAGTGGTTACCATACTTGTCTCCTATACCCAAGATCGCGGGTTCGAACCCGGCCAGGACCGATGGATTTTAAGTATGGCTTCCTTCGGCCCCGTGTCGTACATTTGCAGCACGAAAAAGAACCTCAAGTCTGAAAGAGAGGCCTCTGAGCAAAATTTGTCGGCCGTTTCACGCCCTGATTTGAATGGGACGCTGATGACCTGAGATGTTAAGGAGCGTCCATAAATAAATCAATCAAAAAAAAAATAAGTTAGGTGGGGGATACCGCCACGGGTGGCCGAGATCGTTAAGACGCGGACTCGTGAGCAGGAGGTCTGGGGTTCGAATCCCGCCAGGACCGTCCTCTCTGACTGAGGTTTTTTTTTTTCTCTCAGGTTTTCCCAGTCCTCATAAATGGCAAATGCCGGGGTGATACCCTAAACTTAGTCCTTAAAAATAAATTCTTTCCCAATATATCATTTCATCCCATGTATCATCAGTGTTCATCGCCTGTGGTGCCTCTGTAGCAAGAACGGGCGTTAAACAGTATTCATTCATTCATTCATTCATTCATTATATGGGGGATAAGACATATTTCTCAGTGTGGCAGCTAATAATAAGGCGAGACCTTCCGGGTTCTAAAGTGAATAATTTTAGGAGATAAGTTTGTGACCATTTTGGGCCTGAAGGCAAGTACAGAACACGTGGAGGTCCGCAAAAAACGTGTGACATTCCCTAAGTTGCAAATTGTCGTAAGACATTCCAGTATGCCACTTAGTGGGGTTTAAAGAAAAATGAGGGGTCCCCCCCCCCAAAAGAGAGTGAAGAAAATACTAACTAAGGTATTTTTCCTTTGCAATTGGAAGGGTATGTGGCCATGTGACATTATGGTAGAACCACCTGTGCTACAAGTTACAGTATTGCTACACTAAAATTTGTAGAAGGTTTATCATAAAGATGCACTAAATTTCTTCCTAAACTCATGTGTGGCTGCTGTGCAGAGAAAAACTAATGTCAGTAAGAAATTCGTCAAAACGTAGGAAGAATCTTTAAACGTTTGTATAACCCATCTATAAAAGAGAGCCTAAAAGTGAATCACGTTGCAGAGTTGTTTCTTCATATTCTTCTCAGAAGGGTCGTTCCCGTTACCATCTTGAACGCCGGCCAGCGTTTTCTGAGTAAATATGTTGCGAATGATGAGCGGTTTCGTCACAACAGATACCGTCATCTTTTTCTAAGAAATGCGCAATTTTAATTTGCACATTTACAAGAAGCCATTAAGCTGTACTTAAACTAAGTAGGTTTTAACTTTTGAGGAGTTTATTACTTGAAATCTTCTTCGTTTATGACACATTTTAGGCTCCATTTGTTGAAACATAATTCTCTACAAAATCTGAGATTTCAAATGCTCTAGGCCTCAACCGTTATTGAACTAGAGAGTCATTTTTTGTTTATTTATGGACGCTCTTTAAAATCTCAGGATATTAGCGCCCCATCAATTCAGGGCGTGAAACAGAGTCGACAAATTTTGCTCATAGTTTTTTTTTTTTTTTCCCGGCTTGAGGTTCTTTATCGTGCCGTAAATGTACAACACGGGAACGGCTTTACTTCCCTTCCGAAGGAAGCCATACTTAGAATTTTTACACTCGAAAAAAAATCCATCGGTCCTGGCCGAGATCCAACCCGCGATCTTTTTTTTTTAATAGTGTTTAACGGCCGTTTTACTACTGAGGCACCACAGGCGGTGGACACTGATGATACACGAGATGAAATGATATATTGGGAAAGGATTTTTTATTTTTTAAGGCCTAAGTTTAGAGTACCTCCCCGGCATTTGCCATTTATGAGGACTGAGGAAAACCTGGGAAAAACCTCAGTCAGAGAGGACAATCCTGGCGGGATTCGAACCCCAGACTTCCCGCTCATGAGTCTGCGCCTTAATGACCTCGGCCACCCGTGGCGGCGGCGCGATCTTGGGGAGGCAATTGCGGTTACTACTACGCCACTAGGACCGACCGAGAGAGCCACTTTGTTCAGCATTGTAAGCCTATCAGAGGATAGGGAACCCTTATAAAGTGAATGACCATTTTATTAGCATTTTGCCAACATTGCCAATTTGACTAATACTAGAAAGATCTAAACAATGCAACGTAATACATAAATCTGCATAAAGATTTACGAGAATTAATCAAATATAACCGAGTTTTTTATTTTACACTTGGGAGTAGGTAGGACAAACACGCTTTTTGGGCGTTACGTTCAAGAATAGGGGGCAGCCGATTCATTTGCCATTATCGCATGAGAAATTTCACAGAGGACAGAAATTGTGGAAATAAAAGTCATCAACTTCGACCTGGGAAGAACGAAGCGGAAACTAACTTTCGGAACGTTCGGGACCTTGCCCAGTATGACAATTTCTCTTTTAAAGTTGGGATAAGTTACGGAAATGTTCAATCCATAACTTCAGATGACCTGGATAACGGAAAAGCCTCGGAAATAAGGGTTACTCTAATTCTCACTGCAAGTGCGGCAGTGTTTCAAGGAGAAAATGTGTTTCTGCGACGAAAAACTAAATTCCTGAGTCGAAGAGCGAAATCCCCTCCTATCGAAGCAAAAACTCCTCACCGGGGATTTTCTTTTGATAGTTTTCTGGAACTCCCAAACCAATTTTTCATAGATATTCTTCACGATCATCGCAGCTTATTACTGCCAACTTCTGATTGAGGCAAAACGTGCTTATCGCCGAAAAAGGCATCAACAATTAATTCGAGACGTTCTTCTCCTCCGCCGCATACAGCTGCTCTGACAAGGGAACACCTTCCTTCTAGTTCAGACTTATCGCCTTGGATTACCATATGCTTTGGGAGTTAAAAATGCTATTTTTATTGGTAGGAGATGTGGAAATATTCGAGTGCTATTGGCCTCTTCGATAATGAAATTAAGATTCCTATCCGTGTTTGTAAATTGGAAGTTAAGTAGAAAAAATAAATAGTCCCATATTTATTTACCTTGGTTTCAATGAAATTAAAAAAGCTTGTCAATGTTTAATACATTCTCGTATCAGTTATGTATGTGAGATTAAGCGCCAGAGAATGCTTACCTATTTTAGTTTCCTCTTTGACAGCTTTGACTCCATCATAAGCAAGGGCCATCTACATACAACTATAATGGCGTATTTTCAGAAGGAGAAAGATAGTGGACACTGCTTCTTGCGTTATGGGAACAACCTGTGATTAGTTAGGGTCAAATAAGATAAATTAGGTGTGGATAATGAAGCAAAGTGAAGCCACTATGTGCCTCATTGTTATTATTGCCAACGATGTATGAACTGACGCTTTGTCACAATTTCCCCTTAGCCATGTTTCTTAGTTTTTTTATTAATAGAAAAGTACCATACCTTCCCCCTTTAATGTATATACCTTCTAAAAGAAATCTATAAATCAGATTTCTTATGAAAATAAAAATTATGTCCATATTTAAATTTAATATGTCCAGAGCAAACATGGCTTCCAATCTTTTAACTACTAAATTGTATAAAATGCACATTGTTCCCTTTGTCCTCATCCTTTGGAGCATGTGAATTTTCTTTGGAGCATGTTCTTTCTAAAAGTACAAAACTATTTTTTAATAACGTGCTCTATCGTTAAAAACTCCGCCCAAAAAACAGAGGCTTACTAAGTGTACTTCAAGTTAAGGAATACATTTCACACTTCAGGTTTACAATTCATCACTTCAGATATCCCAACTGTATGTACGTACTCAACATTATAATAATGCCTCGTGACCTTACTACAAATATTAAATGTTGCAAAAACAAATCTGATCCAATGAACTCTACCGATGGTGGCCTCGAACCTCACCTAACTTGTGTTGCACGTTTCGACCCACTAGCTATCGTGTTTAGCCTGAAAGTTTTGAAATAATTGTCCGTCCGGAAATTAACATTCTCGAAGATAAACAGATACTATTTGAACTTGTTATTTGCAATGCGCACCATTTTAATTTTTTGTTTTATTTGTTCTAGCCTATAAACCGTAATCTTCGGTTTATATGTTTATAGGTCAATTTTTATCTAGATGTCCAGTGTACATTTCTCTTATTGTCTCTATAAATTATTATTATTATTATTATTATTATTATTATTATTATTATTATTATTATTATTATTATTATTATTATTATTATTATTATTATTACAGTTATGTTGTTACTATTGCTGTTATATTGTAGTTATGGTTTTTCTGTTGTTCTGGCCACTTTTGGGTGTTTTTTTTTTATTTGGTTTGTTTACGGACGCTCTTTAACATTTCAGGTCATCAGCGTCCCATTCAAATCAGGGCGTGAAACGGCCGACAAATTTTGCTCAGAGGCCTCTTTTTTTTTCAGACTTGAGGTTCTTTATCTTGCCGGGACCCACGGCTTTACTTCCCTTCCGAAGGAAGCCATACTTAGGATTTTTACACCCGATAAAAGTCCATCAGTCCTGGTCCGGGATCGAACCCGCTTTTGATTGTTACACACTGCTGCCAACCTTTGCTATCCCATTGGTTAACAGCCATCGGGTTCGTTTTTTACATACTTCGGAACTTTAAGGATCACTTTTGTAATGAAGCTACATAGAATGTTAGAGACAAAAGCCCATTAGAATAGGAGCAAAGCAGAGTTGAGTGACCAACAGCATGCAGATTTCAATACGAAAGTGTTCGTCGCTGCTATGGTTCTGTGTTTGAGACTCAATAATCGCACGTTCTAAAGTAGTAAGGAATGCTGGAAATATACAAATTCGGAGGCAGAAGTTGAGACTTTTGATTACGTCCTACGCTTTGAGGTAGTTTGGTTAATAAACTGAAGGTTGTAGGTACCTCTGGTAAAGAATCCGATGCTTTTCAATGTCCTATGTTGTCAACGCAATTACACAAAATATATCTATTAGGCTGTTTCAAGCTTTTCCCATTATTTTTCTCAAAAATAACAAAAAGAACAAAAAAAAACTGAACTATGTGCTTTACAAAGCCAGTACTATTATTTTCAATTACAGTTACATTTTTCGCAGCTTTAGGATTGACAAAATCATTGGTTTTGACTCTTGAAGTGCCTACTTCCTTTTCATATGAAGGTACAAGGAAAAACAATCAAAGTCCACTTTACTTTTTTTACAGGAATGCAATTGGAAGTTTAAAAAAGCTACAAAATTAAGCACATTGGATATATAGAAATGGTTTTCTTCTTAGGGTAGTTTTCTAACAGACCCTTCTTTTGAAACTAGTTATTTGTTCATGTTAATTAACATTAAAAGTCGAAGTACAATTACTTGTAGATAAAAGTGTCCAAAGTCCACTAACTATATCATGGAATGTAGCGTATTACACTAGATATTTCTTGAGGAAAATATAAACATTAATTGAAAATAATCGTTCAATTAAAATTATTCATTATCACAGTTATTTTGAAAAATAGAGCTGAGCATTTTGGAACAGAATTTCTTCAGGCATTGTACGTCATCATATTTTGCCTTGGGAAGTGGAATTAAATTTGAATAGGAAGGGACAGGCTGCTCATCAGGCTGTCAATAACATGGGACTCCCGGGAGCCATTGCACGGCTGTTCCACTGATTATATTTCTGCAAGAAGTTTTATCTGTTACAGTTTCTCATATTTCTCTTATTTCATTGGACATGTCTTTCTCTATTCTTTATTAAGAAAAGAAGATCACGACTTAAAATTTTTCTGGGAAAATGAATGATTTTGAAAGGAGATGGTTTCACGTGGCATCTTCCGATGTACTCATCTTATCGTAATATCAGCATGGGATTTTGATTTATTAAACTCATATCTTTGTGACATTACATATAACTGTGGACTCTGATGGGAAAAGTTACTTTTATTGGTTCAAAATGTTGTACTTATGAGCTTGCCATGAATGAGGCAAATAATGGTACAATTTTTATTTTGGCTGGAGCAAAAATCACCAAAAATTGTACATTTCGAACTGATGGGTCCAGGTGATGGAAACAAGAGTCAAACAGCATTGATACAACTTCATCAGCTTCTTTTTTTGCTATGGTCTCATTGTAGATATTTTACAGAGGAGTCTGATTGTTTTTCCCCTGTACCCTTCATATATTATGTGGAGGGGGAAAATGTTAATGACAATGATCGTAGTCTATACTGTGTCTGTATTTCTTTCACATTTTATTATTGCTCAGTATGCTGGCGCATTATCTTTACTGAAAGCCCACGCAATCGATATATTGAAATTGATTGAAAGTTATTTTTTTTAATGGTGTTTAACGTCCGTTTTTACTACTGGGGCACCACCACAGGCGGTGGACACTGATGATACATGAAATGAAATGATAAATTGGGAAAGGATTTTTTTAAGGAAAGAAACGTTCCAGGCCTAAGTTTAAGGTACTTCCCCGGCATTTGCCAGTTATGAGGAACGAGGAAAACCTGGAAAAAACCTCAGTCCTGGCGGGATTTGAACCCCAGACCTTCCGCTCACAAGTCCCCCTTAACGACCTCAGCCAACCGAGGCGGTTAGAAAGTGGTAAGAAAAAATACAAACTACAAGGGGTCTCCACCTATCTAGTCCGGTCATTTTAGGTGTATCTCCTTGCCTTTACAGAAATTTTAATACAATGATGATTGTATACTAATCCTTTATCTATATTCGAAATAATTAAATAAAATACAAAATGTCCACCTAGATTGCATCAGTTCCCGGTCCTTTTTCATCAGCAATAGCCTATTGGAATTCCAGGGGACTAGGCTCCGACCCAACACAGGGCATTAAATTGAAATATTTCAGCTACTCTACCTAAATCATTATTTTATCCGCTAGCTACAGTCTCTACAAACTAATAATTCTTTTATTTCTCAATGCTACATGTATTTACTTCTATAGTAATTTCTAATATCCCAAACTCAATAATTAATAAATTTAATATAATTTCACTCCCAACCATTTCCAGACCAATGACATGTTTCATAATCAAATAGGTATTCTTTAACATCTAAAATTTATCTAGGTTACATATCTATCAAATGACCATTTCCCTTTAATTTTTACCTTTCACAAGAACTCCCCTAATTTCGGTATTTGCTGACGATCTTCTAAGATCTTTCTCAATACAATTCCTTTATTCCTCATTAACCATTTCTTACTAATTAAACTTTCCCTACAAACATTTGTGGCTTTACATTGGAAGATAATTTGAGTTTCGCTAGGTAAGTGTATATTCACCGCATACTTTATGTATTAATGTCAAGTAGCACACCACAGACATATTCACACTAAGGATACGAGCTAAAGTTTAATTCCTTTAGAGGTTAATTTAAAGTTTAATTCTTTAGAGTTCTGCTTAGAAATCTCCAGTTCATCTACTCCTGCCACGGAGTGAGATGCTAATAATTAATTCCGAATCTTTTGCTTCCATAATAAGTTTTGTGCAAATGCCAGTCGGTGATAAACGTTGAAGCCTGTAGTAGACCTAATAAATAAGCAAAATTCCCGTATTAGCGCTGCTAGGAATCATAGTATTTATTTCCTAATTCGACCACCGCCGTAGTCAGCAGCAGTGTTTGCGCTTCCCACGTGGCAGGCTCGGGGTCGATTCCCGATAGATTTACTTTCCTGACCGTGCTTTTTCAGGGTTTTTCCTCAGTTCTTTAGGTGAATGCGTGAGAAACTTAGGCCACAAAGCCCCCTGTACTCATTCGACCAAGATATCATCTGGCACAATAAATTTTCAGGCTGTGGTGTCATCATTAAGAAGACGAAAAAAGTCCTAATTCACTATGAATGGTCGTCCTATGTGAAGTTAGCCATCAAAAGTTTATGTCCTGTTGAATTACTTGAAATAATTCGATATCTGCATCTAATGACCCTCCTCCCCTTTTTAAAACAGGAATGGGCGATGGATCAAGCTTTCAGGGTAGCCCAATAAGTGTGCTGGGTTTTACACTATAGTTTTACATAATATGAGCAAACAGCTGAACCAAACTGAACCAGCATATATTTAAATAGCTTTAATTGAAAACTGAAGATTGAAAACATTAAAGATGATTCACAGAGCACGAGCAACGACTGTACGACCTCAATCTGGAGGTAAAACTGCTCTGGAACATCATGAAAGAGAAATGGTTAGAATATCTTCAAGAGACATTCTACACCTTAATCGTAGACGCCTGTGGCCAATGCCTACTAGACCATGCAATTTTGTCATTTTCGACAAGCAAGATTTAATGAGGACAATATTGATTGCACCAAAAGTGATCAGTAAAAATATGAAATATTTGCGGTTCATTATGAATGTAAGCTTAATTGCCAGCTTGTCCTGTTTGAGCTATGATTTATATTTTTAAAAGTGCATCTTTTAAGAAAAAAATTTAGCGTGAAACGTTTCAGGAATCCACACCGAATGCCCACAAAACTGGCTGTTCTATCATTGACCCACGAAAGTGCCCGGTAATCATTAGCTCAAGCAGTTGAAAACTTCTCAAAATGTCGGTCCTGGTGGTCTAGTGATACATACTTGTCTTCTAAACCCAAGATTGAGGGTTCAAACGCGGCCAGGTCGATGAATTTTTTGGGGGGTAAAAATCCTAAGTGTGACTTCCTTCGTAAGGGAAGTAAAGTCATGGGTCGCATGTCGTACATTTACGGCACGAAAAAGAAACTCAAGCCTGAAAGAAGAGGCCTCTGAGTAAAATTTGTCGGTCATTTCACGCCCTGGTTTGAATGGGACGCTGATGATCTGCGATGTTAAATAGTGTCCGTAAATAAAACAAATTCTCAACATGGTGAGAACTCAGCAATAGTACAACCGTTGTTGTAGAAACCACTTCTTGCTGCTGCAGATAGCCGTGACGAGCATTGATGACCGCGGACTCCACTTGCCAAATGTCAGGCGCTTTGGCTGTTATTTCGTCCATAACTCCCTAAACCTTAATGTGGGAAATGATGAGTCAAACAGAATTTCTTTTGGGGGAAATTCCTTGATTTGCATATAAGGTTTAAAGCTTTCTACTGCTGTATCGATTCCTGGCTGGGATAAGTTGCCCAGTAAGGATTTTTATCTTGACTTTGACCTCATCCTGAACAGGGGAACGCTAAGTACAAGGTGTCTCGCTTGAATAATTCCACCAATCGTTGGGACAAGCATTTTGTGAAGAACTTTGTATTGCACTTGCATTATAGACGAGCTCTTAAAGAAAGAAGGGGTTGTTAAGGTAAACGGGGAAACACCGGCTCAAGAAAAGCAAATCACAGGCTCAAAGTCTATGAATCTGCCGCTTCACGCATTATGGTGGATGAGACTTCCTTGATCCCAAAAATAAAAAGTTCAGGGGCTTCAAAATCGAGGTCGAGGAGGAGCCTGCGGAGGGAAGAAGAGCGGGAGGTTGGTGGTACTTAAAATAGCATCGCCCCCTCTTATATTTGCGCTCTCTTTTACTCCAAACTCTCCTTTCCCACGCAATGTCAATGACATGTTTCGACTTCAATATGCTCTCTATTGCAGATGACAGATGCAAGGAAAAAAAATAACTTACAATATGAATTATATTTCAATTTTACCGAGCTCTTTTGACTCTAGCTTTGACTGACTGCAAACTCCACTACTGAAAGCTGAAGTGAGTTTCAGTCAAACCGAATTTCGTCTTTTTCAAGTATTGCATGCCTACATAAAAATCTCACACTTTTATGCTATAGTGCAACAACCTACAATAAGAAGCACAGGTTAGGCATGTTCTTTAATGATCATACCTCTTTCCCCTCTCCCCCTTTTTAAACAAACTGTTAAGTTATCTTCTCAGTTTTTATTCCATTAAAGTGGAATCTAAGATATTGTAGAGTATTTAAATTTAAACATTTTCAATGAGACTGAAGGCTGCAAAGCAAGAGGTCTTTGATCTTCCTTCTACAGCTGATAGATGAGTGCTGCAGCTTTATTCCGTCAATTTTAATAGACAATAAAAAGGAAATTTGCATTTTAGAACAATGGAAGAAAAACGCAAACTTTGCAACTACAACAAAAAGTACAAGCAAAAACGATGTTAATATTGGAGAAGATTCAACATTTTCTGAAACTACTGAGAGAGGGGATATTTGAAAGTACCAATCCATAAGGTTAAAAAAGAGACGAAGTGTAGTTCTCAATATAACATGGGGAATGCCATTTTTGGACTTTTTCCTCCTTTAACTCTTAATCTTTTTATTTTTCTCCTTTTAACCACAATAATATTTTGCATTTATTATCCTTGCATTCATTTCCTCTTATCTTAGTCCTTTGTATCAACTTTTATTCTGCCAATTATTTCAAGTGCCTTCTCGGTTTTAGTCTTCTAGAACACTTATATATGACCAAGTTTTTCGTAACATCTCGAAGAGTAAATCTACTTCGATACATTTCTCAAACTTTGTATTCTGATAAAATATTGATGTTTAATGCTACAATATATTAAAATATTTTATAAAATGGGTCCCACAGATACCACAATGTCAATTCCTGACGTTTCGTGAGGTGTCAGGGCCGTGTAAACTATTGTGATTTTTATGCATTTTTTTTTCGAAACGAGTACCAAATATTGAATTTATTCAGATAAAAACTGTATGTTAAGTTTTATACAGAATAATTTAGTTAATTTTAAAATTTTCAAACACCTTAGTATTTAAATCACAGCAAAATATAGGAGATGCATTGCACAAAATCATATATTTTTGCTGATAAATGCGAAAGCAATGGCAATTAAAAAGTTCATGAATTTGTAAATAATGTTTAAAAGTTCCATTCCTATATTAAGTAAAAAAAAGTTAAATTCCTCTTTGCTTCCAGAATTGCAGTTTTATAGATTTTAAACCAAGACACGTCCTATTCGGAAGCTTCTTTCATAATAACATGAAAATGCAAAAACACAAATTTTAAACTCTCTTTGGCAGTGGCTAAAAATTAATATTCCTGCATAGCCACAGTACGTTACGTTAATACTAAGCTGTCAAATGCCTGGTTAGCTCGAGGCAAACTGGTTCTTTCACAAGCATTGCGAAGTGTGCCTCTTTATGCGTCTAGTTAAAGCTTCGATCGGAACCGCGGGATTCTGGTGTGTTTGCTAGGACTGGTCCATGAGATCATAGCCTAATATAAGGTGACCACATCACTTGCACTTTTATGTGTCGCTGAAATATAATTATGCGCCAAAAAACTACTTCAAGTGTAGTAAAATTGTATATTGATTACTAGTGTTGACTTAAAGGGATATTTCAAGTGCAGTGAACAAAAGAACTCTTATTTTAGTTAAAGTTGTTTTAAAAGCATCCACCTGCGAATGCTAGTGCTCTTCGGAATTATTGATTTAAAAGATGACACTTCGAATTTCAATTGTTTCTTTCAGGCTGTCCATTTCTTAGTAATCTTGCTCGTCATATATTGTCTCCCATATCTAAGATGCGTTGAATTATGCAATTATTGAAACTTAATGAATGCAATTAATAAATTCAGCTTTCGTTAGCTTCGATGACTTTTGGTGACCCCCCCCCCCTTTCCAAAAATCCCGCAGCCTAAGGTGGAGCGTCGTCTGCTTAGAGCACTGGCATGAGACCAACATCGTGCAAGGTCACAAGATTTTCAATGAAACATTAACGTATACAAATATTAGCAATAATATTTTATTAACTTACTTTCCTAGTTCCTCCTTGAGCTCATAATTATCACTGAAACGAGTACAAGCTGCTGGAGCAGCCATACCGAGAACTACAATATTTACTTCACTACTGAAAACGAACACACTACGCTCGGCAACTGAGAGTTCCGCCGTAATCGATAATACTACGTTGAAAATAATAATGGTTACTGCATAAATTGCTGTAACCGTAAACTATAATATTAGTGATTTTGCTAAAAATAATATATTATGAAAACTATTATGGGGAGTAGGACATTTTATAACCTCAGAAGAGTATTATTTTGACTTAAAGCGTGTAGGATTTCAGAGCTGCCAACATGAGCCCAAACGCACTAGGTGGGACGCGACAAATTTTACTCATCGATCATTTAGGAAGTTTGCATCACCATAAAAACGCGGAAGAATGAATCCTCCATTGCCTAACAGATGTTGTAAGAAAGACAAAGTATATTTTTATAATTACAACGGACATTAGCGTGTAATTATATTTGTATGATTGCATATAAATGCTTTTCCTGTCTATTTTTAAGTAAACCTTATTTGCCTGAAAAGCTTTAAAAATCGTAGCAATACCATGAATGATACTACCTCCGTAGTCTGGTAGTAGCGACTATTAATCCTGCGTTCGAATCCCTGCCATGTCAAGCTGACTGGTTAAGATTTTTTTTTTTTTTTTTTTTTTTGCGGAATTTATCCTTACCCTAAGAAGGTGAATGCCAGATAGCTTTAAGGCTCCAAGGACTCCCAAACTCATTTGTGCCATAATTAATTCATTTCATTCATCCCTTCAGATTTACTCCAATAATATTCAGTCTACAAACTATAGATGTCGCGATAGGACTAATGCAGTTAAAGCTACAATAAATAAAACATTAAAAAAACTATAAATGAAATATTCATAACTTGTTAGCATTATTGTAATCATAAATATTTAGGCATGCAAAAACACTAATTGTTTCTGGCATTGTGTTACCTTCTTTAAAATTAATGCAATCTGTATATGCTAAAATGTTAGTCAAATGCTTGAAATAAGACTGTCAGATTAAAATAATAATTAACTATATCATTCTAGACTCCTCTCCTTATATTTCATGAACCTTGCTATGTATGTATTCGGCTACATATTTCTTTTTACACAAAAGGCACATAATTATAATGTCTTTGTCATGATGTATTTATTTTGGATTGAAAGAGATTCAATTCCTTTGAAGGTAACCATAGTTGGTTTTTTAAATGTATAACATTAAAATCTCACACATCAATAGTATTTTAAATGAGTATAAGACTGTTCACACAACTGAATGTTAAAACTGTATCATTATAATAAAATTTTCTCACACCTGTCATGCTGTAAAATAATGCTGTTATCTTGATTGTGTGAAACATTTGTTTCCATGGTACATATTTTCATTGTATATAATGTTAAGTAATTGAAATAGAAAATAATCATATCGAATGGAAGTCATATTTTATTAATTAATTTATTTAGTTATTCATTCAGGAAAACATAGTTTGTAGATCACAAATTTAGTATATTTGTGCATTATATATTTAGCAGATATATTAAATTCAAGAAAACATGGGAAAATGCTTATAAGCAAGTCAGTTAAGAAAGAAGTGGGCTATTCCCATTATTGCAATAATAGAATTATTTGCAAAGTGACATAATACCTAAAATACAAACAAAAAAAGTCTGGGAATCAAAATGTCATTCTGCTGTCTTTTAAACAAATTTTATATATTGAAAAGACCATGATGAGGACTTCTTCTCAATAATTGCTATTTAGGTAGGTTAAAAGTAAAACTACTTAAAATCATCTCAACACATTAAAACACTCTTGACATTCCACACTCATTTCACTGTGTTGATTCCTACATTCATCATTGATTGCTATTTAGTTTAGTCCTTACAAAAACAACCAATGTATAATTGAAAAATTAGTAAATTCAGTACATTTTTTTCTCAAATATCCTTTCAATGCTTCTATAGATTGAAAAGTTTATTATTACATTTTACTTTTGCTGACAAAGTGCAATGATTACAAAACTTAAGATAAGTTATCTACCTAGTTTCCTGAAAATTAAAATGAATATCCATGGTACATTAACTTTCTTTGTGCTCTTTATTAACAGTGATAAGGGATGAATGTATCATTGATCCCTATGTTCCACTTCAACACATATCTAGTTGATCTAACATTTTTATTTTTACCTCACTTTTAATACACTCCTTAAAAATGCATTTTTCCAAGCAATGCCCTAATATTTCTACAGTGTCCTGGAAGATAGGTTAGCCAATTTATGTTTTGAGCAGTTTCACAGTCACCATGACTTCATAATCTAATGAAAATTTCTTCCCTCAAAGATTTTATTTCAGTTTTTGGAAAAGCTTGAAGTTGATGCAAGCTAAGCAAGATGTTCCAGTTGTTTAAATTCTGCTTTATCAATTGCAAGAGTTTTCAGTACAGAACATATGATGATGATGATGATGATCATCATCATCATGTTACTGTGACTGCTCTCTGCAAATAATCAACTAGAATAACATTATGTGCATGCCAAAAAACAAAGAGCTGATATCTAGCATGCTGATGGCTGCACCTTAAATTTTTAGCAGGTGAGGACTGCTTATGTTTTCATTCGTTACTTTCCATTTTGGTTTCAGAATCATTATGATGAACTAATGACTTGTTCATAGCATCATCTATCCATAAATTTCTGTTTTTCCATCTGAAAATATCTCAGATGTTCCTGCAAATGTTGGCTCTCAACTATTTTGAGTATGTGTCAACTTTTGAGCTACTCAAGTTTTTTACCTCTAATTCTTTATTTAAAATACTATATATGCTATTGTATGAGATGCCCATTTCTTTCATTAAGTCCTTGACAGTTACTTTTTGATCTTGCAAAAGTAGTTAATGCATTTTATTTATGTTTTCTTTTGTTATGACTTTTTCCAAAGACCACTGCCATGCTCTCAACTATTTTGAGTATATAAACAATGTATACAGTTTTTTTCACACTAACTCCATTCACTTACATAAATTTGGAACATATGTTTCGGGAGCGATCCCTCCCATCTTCAGCCTGTTGACAAACTGTTGAGTTTGTCAACAGGCTGAAGATGGGAGGGATCGCTCCCGAAACATATGTTCCAAATTTATGTAAGTGAATGGAGTTAGTGTGAAAAAAACTGTATACATTGTTTATATATATATACCACTCCATTGTCAACAGCTTCGTAAGTACACTTATTTGAGTATTTTGAGTATGTTTCAACTTTTGAGGTACTCAGTTTTTCACCTCTAATTCTTTATTTAAAATACTATATATACTATGGTATGAGATGCCCATTTCTCTCATTAAGTCCTTGACAGTTACTTTTTGATCTTGCAACAGAAATTAATGCATTTTATTTATGTTTCCTTTTGTTATGACAATTTTCCAAAGACCACTGCCTTGCTTGTTTTCACAGGGTATCCTACCACATTTAAACTTATAATGCCATCTTATTACTTGTATAATAAAACACAGTGTCCCAAATTTGTTTACTTAACTTGATGAACATCGAAAAGTGACATTATATTCATTTGCAAGTATATAATAACAACTAATTTGCTCAACAAATATACCATTTTTCTGGAAAGTCAGCAAATTCTTACCATTTCAACAGCTGCTAAGACGTATGCAACAATGAGCTTCACAAGTGGCATTTATACATTTCTGGTATTCTTGTAACTTGAAATAAAAGCTTTAGATTAACTAGAAATGAATTGAGAATAGTGCATAGGTATTCTCTGATGATAATGGCTTTGCCATAGAGTTCTGGCTATTTATTTAGTGCTATTTGTTCTCTTTATCCTTGATTTATGGTTGCAGTTCAATAAATAGCTAGAGAGAGGATATAAAAACCAATAAAATGTTCACTAGTTATAGACATCTTATATTCCAAATAATGCAATGCTAATGAAGCAGTTATGTGACATTGCTGTAAATATTTTCATTCAATTTAATCTACTTTATAATGCTATTTAATATAAGGCACAGGTATTCTTAATTGTTCTATATCACTGTAAAAACATAATTTGATATCAAAGGCAAAAACTATGCAATTCAATTTATTTTCTAGTTTTTTTTTAAATGAACTGAAATATATTTAAAGCTACTGCAGCTATAGTGTTCAGTTTAAATTTGGAATCTAACATAGTGAAACATGCATTAACAATGTCTTTCGAGTCAAACTACTTAAACACACTCTTTTTCACTTCACTTATATGTCTTGAGTAAATCTTCAGTAAGTGAAGTCAAAAGCAGCGTGTTTAAATAGTTGAACTCATAAGAGATTATTAAATGTTCGGTTTCTTTTGCTATTTAATATTACATCACAGGATTATTGGTTCTCTGACCTAATAAGATGAATGGAGTCTTCTGGTACTTGAGCCTTGGTGACTGATTCTTTGTGCCTATGCCCCTGATGGGAACAGCTCTGGGAGGAACGAATGAGATGAGGGTGACAGCAGGCAATTAGGCAGTGACTGTGAGAATGCAGATGAGATTGTCTATACATATTTCTGATAGAACAGCTCCTGTGGAGTCCCCTATGAACTGTTCAAGTCCCTTGTTAAGATCTAATTCCATTTCAGATGCTAGTGCAGAAATCTATCTAAAGTGCAAGCCATCATCACACCTTGCCAGTCCACCTTATCCCTGGCACTTTTGGTCCTGTAACAGAACTAATAGAATGAAATTATATGAAATGGGAGAGCAGAAAATTCATGGATTGTAAATATCCATTCCAGCATTCACTTAAATGACTATTGAAAACCAGGAAAAGAAACCAAAATCAGCATGGCCAGTTGAACCGAGGGCCTCCCAAATTTAAGTCTTAGCCACCCCACCAGTTCTGATATTATAAGAGAATTTTACACTCTGATTAAATCTAATGAAAATATTATGAGAAAGAAACAGGACTATTATTTGAAACCAGTAAAGTGGCTTGCTCTAACTTTTCATTTATTTGTACACAAGTATATATCACTCACAATAAAAATATAACTCCAAACTCTTCAAATTCAGCTACATAAATTTGGGCTATGTATCAATAGCAATTTTCATGCATTTCTAGTGATATAAGTGCATGGAGTTTGTGAATGGATAAGCTTGTACTTAATATTTCTGAAACAGGAATAATACAAGAGCTGTTCAATAAAAAATTATCATCATTTTTCTTGACAACACATCTTTACTCATACTTATAATTATGATATTTCTCAAAGTAGTTCCTGTTGGATGCATTGCACCGGTCTTCAAAGACAAGCTGGAAACCATTTTTTAGCAGGTCCTTCAGAATTGCCTCTGCAACCTTCATCACTGCTTCTGATGATAGAAAATTTCTACAATTTGCGAGGGAGAAGGACACGTGATGCTAAATCTGGACTACAGGAAGGGCAAGAGATGCACTTCTCCTTAATTTTTGTAAGATATTGTTATCAATGTACTACTGTGCATTATTGTGGTGTAGCATCCAGCTTGTTGCATAAAAATGTGGCCTTTTGCATGCAATATGGCTTGCAAAGTTTCCACAACATTTCTGTAGTATTGCCCAGTTACAGTTGTTTGTGCTGATGTGACATCTGGTAAACCTTCCTAATATTGAAAAATGAGAAGACCATAACTTTCTCAACAGAATCAACCACTTTGCTTTTTTTGTGTTGATGATGGGGATTTCCACACAGAGCTTTGCTGTTTGCTGACAGGATCAAAATAATGTACCCAACTTTATTCAGCAGTGATTACCTTTGAAAGAGATCTGCATCTTCTGTGACAAAATCTTTAACTGCATGCAAACCTTACAGAAATGCCCTTCTGTTCTGAATTAGTTGTCTTGGAACCCAATGTGCACAAATATTTCTCATATGCAACTTTTCAGTTACCCTTGTGGGTGACACCCAGTGAAATTTTCAGAATTTCTGAATGTGTTCTTAATATTATTCAATCCTCCATCACAATGACAGCATTACTGTTTGTGTTTTATTCTATAGGACATAAACTGGAGCTCTGCATCCAATCTCATTTAAAATTGATTTCCTCCCTATTTAAACATTTTAAGTCATATGCGAGTGCTGCTATAGGGAAGAACAAACTCTCTTTAGGCCTCCTGTAACATCGCATAGGCCTCAGCTGAAGATTTATTAAGACAAATGCAGAATTTCAGAGCAGCATATTATTAATTGCATTTTGCTACAGGCATGTCTCAACTTGCATACCTCTCACAGGTGGAAACCAAAGCAACAACAATGAAATTACTTGAATAAAATCATGTGATATATGTCGTACCAAACACTCTTATTGCTTCACTTACTTGTGTGATATTTGGAACCAGTTTCGAAGGCCTTTGTCTTCATCTTTGGCCAAAGGTATGACTGATTGGAGAATCCAACGGCTCTGTAGAGATGAAGCACACCCTGGTGGTGTTTCAATGTACTTAAAATTGGTGTTTTCTACCTTTGGAATATCAAAGTTCATGAATCAATCTCTGTATTCATGAATGTAAAGTTTTTCCCATGTATCCAGTTGTATATGTCCCTGAGTCTCTTTTAATAAATCCACCTTCTTCACAATCTCATGGTTTTTAGTCCAAAAATGATATGCCACAGCTGATCTATCTGTCTGCTTATATTTTATGTTCCTGAAATGCTGTTCTAAACATGTGCCTATATTTCTCTTTGTTTTTCAAATATAGATCTGTTCACAATCTGCACATGTTATTCTATAAATACTTCCTCTTTTCTCTTGTGGGGTGTTTACAGCTATTTTATCTTTCAAGATGTTTCATAAATTAAAACTGTTGATGGGTGCTAATTTTATATTGAAACCTTTAAAACTATTTTGAAATTTTCTCATTGCTTTTGAATGATATATAATTTTTTAAAAATCAGTTTTTCTATATCTGCTTATAATGCAGTGGTATCTCTCATAAGATTTTTCCTTTTAAATCTTTCCACCTTTTTATGCACCAGATCTCTTTTCTTAGTAAAGAAGAGTTTAAAAAAAGAATACAATAAGATAGAATAAATAGAAATTTTAAATGGCTTTAATAAAGATCTGGTACATAAAAAGGTCAAAAGATTTAAAAGGAAAAAATTTATCAGGGATGCCACCACATTATCAGCAGATATAGAAAAACCAATTTTTAAAAAATTTACGTATCATCCAAAAGCAATGAAAAAATTTCAAAATAGCTTTAAAGGTTTCAATATAAAATTAGCACCCATCAACAGATTTAATTTAGAAAATATCTTGAAAGATAAAACTGCTGTAAAGACCCCACAGCAGATTGTGAAAAGATTTGTATTGGAAAAACAAAGAGAAATATAGGCACATGTTTAGAAGAGCATTTCAGGAACATAAAATATAAACAGACAGATAGATCGGTGGCATATCATTTTTGGACTAAAAACCATGAGATTGTGAAGAAGGTGGATTTATTAAAAGAGACTCGGGGACATGTACAACTGGATACTTGGGAAAAAATTTACATTCATAAATACAGAGATCAACTAATGAACTTTGATATTCCAAAGGTAGAAAACACCAATTTTAAATACATTAAAACACCACCAGGGAAATACATCAGCTCTACAGAGCCGTTGGATTCTCCAATCAGTCGTACCTTTGGCTGAAGATGAAGACAAAGGTCTTTAAAACCGGTTCCAAATATCACACAAGTAAGTGAAGCAATAAGAGTGTTTAGTACGACATATATCACATGATTTTATTCATATGACTTGCCTTCACTGTGTTAGTTCCATATATTTTTTAAAATGTGCACAAATTACACATTATGCTAAAAAAATATTGTCACATTAAATTTTAGCACTGGAAATTATGCCTGTAAATAAATAATGATCATTCTTTATAGAACAGCCCTTGTATTCACTCTGAAGATTTGCATCCTTCAGCCAAAATCAACTGGAGAAATTTTAAAATAGACATCAAAACAATTTCATATGAAGAATTTATTAGATTGCACAGTAAAAGACACCATATCAACAGAACAGGAATCAGGAATTTATGAAATAAAATGTGCAGATTGTGAGCACAGCTACATAGTCAAAAAAAAGAGAAGTTTGGAAATTCGGAGGAAAGAACATTTTAGGAATATTCGGTTTAAGCAGGTGGATAAATCAGCAGTAGCAGCTCACTTTTGGACCAAAAACCATGAAATAAAATCGGAAATTAAACTGCTGAAACATCTTCACAACCCATTGGAGTTGTGCACTTGGGAATAAAATTTTATATTAAAAAATAGAAAAAACCTAATGAATTTCCAGTTTCCTCCTATGGACGAACTCAGCAATTTCCTGCTTCAAGCAACAGAGGCCACCACAGAAACATCCAGGTGTCCAGCCATCATTTCGAGTAACAGCAGTTCGGTGAGCAACTGAAGATGGGAGAGATTCTCCCAAAAAGCGTCTTACTTTTATGTAAGTAAATGGAATTTAGTGTAAAAAAATGAATACCTAAGTTTAGGATATATTACCACTCCATTGTCAACAGCTTCGTAAGTACAATATTTCATTTCATATGATACAGATATTTATTGTTGTTCTAAAATAGAGCTGTGCAATTATTTGAAAGGTTCAGATATTTTGCTATTTTAGAGGTGAATACTGATAAAAATTATGCAGTTTTAAATCAAAAGGCTATTGAGGTACATATTGAAAACTCCTGTAAAAGAATTTGTTCAGCAATATAGTTGTAAATATACTATCTCTCACCTCTTACTGAACATCTTAAGGATTTCTATTATATTATCAATTTACTTATGCAGTATAGAGCTCTAAATCTGTAAACTAGTTGTAGTGTTAAATAGATTATTAATGTTGCTGTAAGTTGAACATTAGCATTCTAAAGACATTTTTATAAATGATCATTTCTATTCATGACATCTTTGTTTTTAAGGTGATTATATCAGCTAGCTAGTCCCACCAAAAAAATCAGCTATATTTTTCTGATAATGTAGCTCATTTTAATATTACATAGTCTTATCCTAAATACTGTCACAAAATTTTCAATAAATTGACACAAGGCACTGAGAGATATTTTAAAACCCTAATAATACCAGTTACATGGATACTTAATGAACACAAGTTACACATCATTATTTAAATTGGTCACTTTTAATCCTCAAGTATTTATGACCACTTGACAATTTTATTATGCATCAACAAGGAATTCTGCTGCTGCCTTCACAAGCATGCAATATTTGAGCATCTCTTCTTGCAATCCTTATCTTGAAGCACAGATCACAATTTGTAGTCAAGAGGGTTTAGGTTCAGACTAAGAGAAGATCAATCAGAGATAGAAATGAAGTTTGTCACATGGGTCACAAGCTGGGTTATGCAAGCCTTATGTGCTGGGGCTGAATCCTCTAGCTGTGGAAGAAGGTGTTGTTGAGGTTCTTCACCAGTCTCTCCAGCATTGTCTACTGGTATGTTTTTACTCCTTTCTCTCAGAAATGGAGATCAGTTCACAACTTGAGGTTCCCCTGGATCATTGGAACTAAATGCTACCTTCTTTTAAACTTGTAGCATATGCATGTACCTGTCATTTTGAGCATGGAAAACCTCCTTAACTCTGAAAACCTTCTCAACATGCCCTTAATGAATTGAGACATTCTTTTTTTTTTTATTTGGTTTATTCATGGAAGCTCTTTAACATCTCTGGTCATCAGCATCCCATTCAAATCAGGGCACAAGACGGCTCTCAAATTTTGCTCAGAGGCCTCTTTTTTCAGGCTTGAGGTTCTTTATCGTGCTGTAAATTTACAGCACAAGACCTATGGTTTTACTTCCCTTCCAAAGGAAGCCATACTTAGGGTTTTCACACCCAAAAAAATCCACTGATGCTGGCCGGGATCGAACTCACGATCTTGGGTTTAGGAGGCAAATATGGTTAGCACTACACCACCAGGACCGACAATTGAGGCATTTAATAATACAATACTTTTCAAAAGGTAGCAATATGCATTGCATAAATAATTTGAAAATATTATAAGAATGGCTTGTTTAATTTTAATGACAATAAGTTTAAAGAAAAATCCTTGAAAAGTAATAATTGAATTGTTGAAGGCAATGCATGAAAAGTGCATATATCATTAATGTATCGAGCTCATAAGGGTTAGAAATACTTTTCTTTCCTTCAGATATACATCTCACTTTTCATAAGCGTAAACAATGCTATCTCTATCTGTAATTTAAATTAAAAGTACCTCAGTTGCTGAAATTCAATCTTTTTACAAATAAGATGTATAAAAAAAATTGGTATCATACTATTTTCTTCTAAGGCATTATGTACCTTCTAAAATTTTCTTCATGTCATACCAAGTAGGGCCCAAAGATGACAAGACCCTATATATATATTTTCCATTTCATGTGCAATATCTGCCATAATAGCAATGATCGTATTTAATACCACAATAGTTCATAGGTGTGGCTAATCTGAAAAAATTTTGGCTTTAAAATCAGCAGTTCCGAATTAAAATTCCTCACTGTAATAATTTTATCCTAAAATAGGAAATATGACTTTGTCACTGTCACTAGTTTTCTTTCACTCTTGATTATCACTGATGTCATACAATAGCTGTAGTTAATGTGTTTAATGATATCATTAAAACTTTCTTCAAAGTCATTAATATTTCTTTTTGTCTTTACTGCAGAGAACAAAAGATTTATAGAGCTACTTCCATTTTGTCTCCATAAAGAGTGGTGCAGGACATAAATATCAATATGTAATCCTCTTAACCAGCAAAGGTTTTTTGCCAATGTATGTCTCAGTAGTTTCCCTCTCCCTCTTAGGAATACCTGAATGTATTTGAGTCATCCATATACAAACCTTGTTTTCTCCATGAAAGTTTAAAACCGTGATACAGCAGCCACTATATTATGAACATTATACTGTTACAAAATCTAATATTTACATTAAAAAAAGAGGATTTTTTTGGGTACTTTTCCAGGAGCCATAAGTCTATCAGCCATCATAAAACAAGACTTATCTTGAAAAATTTGGGTTATGTCTGCCTAAACACTGTTATTGCTCCACTGGTTATAAAATGTGGTACCAGTTTCGAAGACCTTTGCTTTTATCTTTGTCCCGTGGCCAAAAATGAAGGCAAAGGTCTTTGAAACTGGTACCACATTTTATAAGTAACTGGAGCAATAAGAGTGTTTAGATCAACAGAACCCAAATTTTTCAATCATACAATTGGTTTCTGTGATAGTTGCTTATATAGTTTTTTAAATAAAACTTATTTTGTCCACAGCATAACAAAGTAATGTCCAATATATTTTGTACCTTCAAACCTTTGTTCCATCTTCATCAAATTTAGAAACCTCTGAAAAGTGTACTAGTGTTACACAATTACCTTTGCATTTGTGATTTGGCTCAAGTAATTCTAACATTCCTGAACTGGACACAACTTTATCCCTCCAGGTTATGTTTGTGGAAGAACAAAAGGTAAATTGTACATCCCAGATTTTGACACCAGATTTCTATAAGACGTCTTCAGGGAAGTTTCCACATTTTTCAAACTTGGAGACGACTGCAATTTTTCTAATTGCAAAAAATTCTGGGTCATGGCACTTTAAATTTCAGCCACGTAAGTGAAAGGAGAAATGAGGCTCCACTGGAACAGTCTACAATGTGCCACAGAGTAAATTCTTAGCACAATGTTCAAACAACTGCATTAGAGAAAGAGGTTTGCCTAAAATTCAGAAAGTACATTTCAAAGTTCCTTACAAGTCACTTCGGGCAAGAATGCACATCTGATTTCCCATAAACAGGAACAAAGAAAGACCCAAGATGAGGTGGAAGAAAAAAGCGATTAAACTCCTGGTGATGAGGAGAATCAATGATTTGGGATTAATGCTCATGCATCTGAAACTTTCTAAAATGGCTGTTTAGTGTTTGGGCCATTGTATTTTAGTTTTATAATGAGCCAGTTATTATCTGAAAAGATAATAAATATTTTTCTCTCTTGATTTTCTTCTTTTCTGAAATTTGTTAAATAATTTCCATTATAGATGTTTCCAATGTAATAGTAATACAAAATTTAGTAAATCGTTTTGAAAATAAGCAATAACAATCCCTAGCTTATTCGCTTTTGTGTAAACATTCACAACTACCATTATTGCTGTTCCAAAACTCTTTATGTCTGTATTCATAAAACAAAACTAGTTATGTACAACACATTTAATTTTTTATAATGGCTCTTGCCCCAAGATTTCAAACAAGCACTTCAAAGTGAGTGAGTGAGTGTGTGTGTGTGTGTGTGTTTGTGTGTGTGCGCGTGCGCATGCACACACAGACATATTAGTGAAATAATATTAAATATAAAGTACATTGATAAATATCTTATAAGAGGAATGAAAGTTTTTCCTGATTTCTGGAAAAGAACTTTGGATTTAATGTGATTTTTAACTGAACAACTCATTTGGCACCTTTTACCAAATAAAATATCAGTAAACCCTTATACTATACTTCACTTGTAATTATTGGCCAGAACATGATTCAAGAGCCCTTGCTCCCATCATTAACTGTAGATTGGTGTTGTAGGTGAATGATCTGGAGAAATAATGGTTCTAATTTGCATTAGAGCCACCAGATGTCTTCAGGTCATCCACCTACATCATCAGTCTATCTACAGTTAATAATGTTACAGCCAAAAATGTTTCTCAAAACTGTTCTGACCAATAAATACAAGAGACGTATAGTGTTACAATTATTTTGCTTTAGAATTATAAACTTCCAGTTATATTAAAGATGTTTAGCTCTTGTTGTCTGCAATAGTCATGTCAGTAGGAGATGTGAGCTTATGTTAGCTGGAATTGTGTTATTATCATTGTGATATGTGGCAATTATTATAAAATGTAAGTTATAATCAACAGCAAATCATTGAACAAAGAGCTTTTATTATTGAGATCTCTCTCTCTCTTACATGTATATGACCAGTATATGCTTAAGTTTTGTAGATGTTTTCTGAAATCAACACTATCATCAAAGCTGTGGCTGCTATTTGTTTAAAAGCAATTAGAAACTGGTTTCATGTTAAACATAACAGGCAATCTATAAAGAGTCACAGAAGAGATCCTGGAAGATATGTGAACTATGAATGTGCATATTAACAAGAAGGCTTAAACTCTTTAGTGGTAACACAGGAACAGCAGAAGACCATGGCCAGCTTGATCTGAGTGTATGTCATTTTTATTAGTGTGGAAATCTAAAACAGAAAGCCTAAAGGAGCAATCCAAGAATTACCAAAGTCATAGAAAATGAAAATAGAAGAGTGGTGAGATAACAGAAGTAAAGTTGGAACAAAATGCCATTAAACTTTCTGCAGAGTTGGCAGTGCACTTTAACAAAAATGGACATTAATTTGAAATTCAGATGAAATGCACACTGTATAATTATTGTCTAAATATTTAACTATTTACTCCTGCATCAGATGACCACAAAAAGAAACAGAATGAGTATGAGAGACAGTAAATCACTAATGCCATACTCCTTGGTTTACTTTGTTCTGCCTGTTAAACATGTAAATTCTTACCCAATCCACACCTATACACAACATAATTCAAAAAGTGCTATAACTTTTTAAGTGAGAGATTGCTATCTAGATCAAATAAGGGGCAATGGGAAAGTTTCTGGAGGGTCAGATATTAATCATTATTTTAAACTTACTACTTCATCTTCTCGTATTCCCATTTTGGAAGCACTAGCAGCACTCATTGTTCTTAATGGTGCTAAGATCCTCCTCATATACCTACAGCATCTTCTGAACTTGAAAATCACTTCCCCTGCAGTTGATTCTTTACCAAAGGGAACAGGAAGATGTCAGATGATGCCAGGTCAGAATTTTTAAACAGGATGTACGGCAAGCTTTACATCTGCAGGAAGTTAAGTGCAGCATTAGTAGTGGGGACAGAGGCATTGTCATGGAACAGCCTGACATCTCTGATCACAAGTTCAATTCTCAGCCTTTTTCCACACATTTTTTGGAAAACTTTCAACAACAGAACCCATTGTGTACTATTCTACAGTAACTGCCCTTCAATCTTAAAGGGAAACTATTGTCACAAGATTGCTAATGAAGAAGAATTTTCTTCCCCTCACTTTTTACTCTCTTGAACTTTTATTGGGAGGATTGTGACCTTCTGGGAAGATGATCCCCCTAGATCCTGGTTTCACTACAAACTTGGGATTTCAGAAACATGGACAGAGTTCCCATATTATACCTTTGGAGCCTTTTGCAGCAAAATTTGAGCAAGCTTCTAACATTCACCAAAGTTGTGAGACATCCAGCAAGAAGAAATTTTCTAACCCTTAAATAATTGTGCAAACTTTTTGACACACTTGCTCATCCACTATTAAGGGATGTCCCTAAACCCTTACACGTCTTATTACATCTTCTCCACAATGGCAATTTATTCTGCAGTCAATGCCATCTTCTGTTTCTCTCATTGTCTTATGTTCACCTCTCTTAAGTTCCACGAACTAACTGAAGACTGCTGTGTACTAAGGAACAAGGTCCCCTAATACATTTGTAAGTCTCTCAAGGTTTTGACTGTTCTTGCTTTTAAAATTATAATTAGTCACTACAGAGCAATGTTCTTTGCCCCAGCATCATTGCACAATATTGAATTAGTGGTATCACTGTTTATTTCAACTCACATTGTTGGAAAACCTAGGTAGCAGCTCAGGTACCAGCCAGAAGAAGTTATATTGATTTACAGCTAAAGTATGGGCCACCACATGGCATATATATTTACACATTACTATAAACTTTACAATTTTAACAGCTTTAATTGCTATAATTATTTTATTATAAAACAAATATACATTAAAATAATATATATTTAATTGAGATTGTGCAAATTCCATAGCTATTGGAGCTTTTTCATAAAAGTGGCAAGATGCACATCTTAACATTTTAATCCTTTAGAACTCACAGCACTTTTGTAACATTTTCTGTAAGCAGCTACATATTGCCAACATTATATACCTTATTAAGCTTGGATTAAGGTTATAGCCAGTGCTTTGTTTTTTTTCTGGAAAAAAGTTTACTGGAACTCCATCACTCTATCATATTATAAAATAAAGATATAAGTTTAAAAAAACACCTATATCACAATAAGTTCCAAACAGGGCTCATCGTACTAGTACTGTCATCTTCATCTTTGCACTTAGTGTCAGTTGCTAAATTTCTGCCTTTCAAGAACCAGAATGTATTGCAAAGGATGGAAAGCATGTACAGAAGGAACAACCCAGTTGATGAACATCAGTGCACTCAAGGTTTTGATTTGTATTGAAGCTCTTGATGGGGTAAGACTAGATTAATTTGGGAAAATCCCTGTTCATATTCAGCAGTAGAAATGGGGATTACTGTTAACAGTGTTTACTACTGCAGTAGTGTTGCAGGCATTTTCTTCTCCTCAGGAATCAAGCAAGATAACCTCTTAGAACCTGTCTCTTTGGGATCCTAAGCCTCTTGCCTCTCCACTTCAATCTTGCCAAATGTCATATTCTTCTCAATTTGTCTGGCCAACAGTCTGGATAGAACACTTTGGTTCATTCCGGCATTAGTGCTACCTCTTTAGACAAGGTGATTTTTCATTCATTGCTTCAGGCTGTCGTAAAACAGTTTAGGATCATGAGAGATTCACATTTGATCAGTTTATCCTTTTCTCCAAAGTGACTCCTTTAAAGTTCAAACCTTCCACTGCTCTTACAGCCTCATGATAGAATGACCCACTATTTACTTATCTATCTTTGAATAGTTTGATCTATCTATATTACAATGAGCCATATGGCTCAATGGCACAGTGCCAAACCAAAACATGTAGATATTTTCCTCAATAAGTGTCACTATCCCATTCTTTGTACTCACATTACAGCTGCTCCATCACAAATAATAGCATTAATATTTTTTTTCAAAAAAGAGTCATTAAACCCCAATACACTGAAAAAACTTGTAAAGAAGCATCTTCTAATTCCAAAATATCAGTAAATAGATTTGTAGGTTCCTTCATATCAAAAGCATAGCTTGTACATATATAATTAATGTTGATAACTGGCTAATAGAAGAGCTGTCATCAATTAGAAGGGATATCTTGCAATCTGATTCCATTTTTTTCTTAATAGGGTTTTTTTTCTTTTCTGTTCCAATATGTTTCATTATATTATTGCAAGCATTAGTGGAATACAGAATTCAGCCCAAGTTGCAACCACTCATTTCTTAAACATTAAATTCAGATCCAAGGCCATTAAATGCTTGGTTTTTCTTTGAAACTTTGCATGCTGTTCTGAAGATTCTATATGTGACATGTTTCATGATCAAATGCTTTCATGTAAGCTGCCTTCAATTTCTGTTCTGTCTTAGAAGTTATTACTTCAGTGCACTGAAGTCATCCATTATTTTTTACTCTCACTATAATGAGAAATTTGAATGAAATTATATACCTTGTTTGCACTTTCTACTCCCAAACTTGCGAATTGCTTGCATATTTTGCAATCTATTTTCTTATTTTTCAAAATAAACCACTCATTTTTCTTGCAGAAATCTTCCTTTTGACTAGGATTCAGGCAGAGCCTCTTTCTAATCTCCCCCATTACTCTCTGCTGCAACAACGACAGGTTTTTATTTCTCAACTTTCACTTGCATTTTATTCCATTGCAATCAACATTAATTCTGCTGCATCATTATTTGTAAGCTTAATCTTTTTAGCTGAGGAAGCTGAAGAAAAAAAAATTACCTAACTTTACTATTCATTATGTAAAATTTCAAGTAATGAAACTCGTTCATATGCTATCCACAATGTAAGCTGCATATGCAGAATAATTCTACAACATGTGAACTGAACAAACCTGATGTGGTAAACAGGGAGAGGAAGTTCTGATTATCGATCAACCTACATGTATTTAACAGTGATCCATATTTATTGACCTTGCTATTAATTATAGGCATAATCTTCCCTTACACAGAAATGATGCAAAATTCAAGTTAAGTGTTAGGATTAGTAACCAAAGATGGCAGCACTTGATTGCATGGATTGTAATGAGAAAAAGTAAAATTTCGAACTCATTAGTAGCATTAGTTTTCGATCTTGCTTATAAAATATTTTATCGAAACATTTAATGGCAAAACATTTACCAACATTTGGCATGTTCCAAATTGTTTCATCTGAAAAAAAGCACTGGTGTAGCTATACTGAAGTATAGCTAATCAAATTTCAATAAAATACTTTTTTTTTTTTTTTTTACAAAAGTTTATATTTATTCATTTGCTAAACATGGAGGCCCATGATATTTTTCCATTATCAGCATTTATCCATCATGTTTCATAGAATGGATCTATTCTTTAAAGTTTAAAGTTCAGATATGATAATATTAATTTTTAGAAGGAATTATAAAAGAATAGAGTATGATTCATTATAAATGTTTTGCATTATTTTAAATTGCACTTTGAGATATGAAGTTTGAGCAAAGACAGATTTATTTCAAAATTGCAATAATAGATTCTATAAAATATTACTTCTTTCTATCAGTCGGTCAACAACTGAACATGGGAGTGATTACTCCCGAAACATGTCATAGTTTTATGTAAGTAAGTGTTTTTTTTTTATTTGATTTATTTATGGATGCTCTTTAACATCTCAGGTCATCAGAGTCCTATTCAATTTAGGGCATGAAACAGTCAATAAATTTTGCTCAGAGGCCTCTTCTTTCAGGCTTGAGGTTGTTTTCCGTGCCTTAAATCTACAACACGAGACCCCACAGTTTTACTTCCCTTCCAAAGGAAGACATATTTAGGATTTTTATGCCCAAAAAAATCCATCAATCCTGGCCAGGTTTGAACCCACAATCTTGGGTTTAGAAGGCAAGTATGGTTACCACTAGACCACAGGACAGACTAAGTAAGGGGAGTTTAGTGTAATCAAGTTGGATACATAATTGTAGGATATATTACCACTCCATTATCTACAGCTTTGTAAGTACAATTTATTTAATAATATAAATATTTTATTTTTTAAACAGTAAAACTTCTTCCTCTTCAACAATGCCCAAACTGAGATAGAATGCACTACTACTTCTTTCAAAGAGCTAATTGCAATAGATTCATTCCTATGCAACATGATAAATGAATGTATCCAATTACATACAACAATGGTTTGTAAAAAATAACTTCCTTTTTTGTGAAAGATTAATTTTTTTTCTTTCTTTTTCCTTTGCATTGTTTAAATTTCCAATATGTTTAAAAGTTTTTCAGTACTCCCTTTGCTATTTATGGTAGTGCACTGTAATTAAGGTAACAAAGAAGACAAAATTGAATTAATTCACAAAAAGATGTTAAAAGTCTTCTAAGTAAACCTGTGTTGTGGATTTGTATTTTATTATGTTACTGCCTCATGAATACTAAATACTATTAGATTGCCAGAGAACAAGTTTAGACAGAATAACTATCATTCAAAATGTTTGAATATATAAAAACTCTTGAACCAGTATTCAGTGGCTCTCAAAAATTTATATAAAAATTTCAAAAAGGTTTTGAAATGCTTTCATTTTTTAAAGTACCCTTCCCAGAAATATTTACAAATAAATGTAGAAAATAAGTCTCTTGTTATTCCACTGTAACTGATTTGGCCAAATTTCGTGGACAGTCCACGTTACAGCCTTTTAGAACAGCAATGTGATAAGACAGCAGCTGCATTGGAATGACCGTAAGAATGCCCTGGAACAAACAGAAATATAAAATTAATATAAAAATAGTCCAGTCTAAAATAATACAAAATTTCCTAAGAATCAAATATATAACATCCTAAAAGCTGTGTGGAACATTATTAGGTAGGCAGCACCTTGGCCAAGTGGTTAGAATGCTGGCCTTCCAAGGAGTTGACCTGTGTTTGACATCAGAAGCAGTAAGATTATTTGTAGCAGACAAATCAGCATTTGGGTAGGTTTTCTCCAGGTACTCTAGTTTCCCCTGCCACTTGTTCTGTCATTGCTCCATCAGCATCTCATCCCAAACTTCATTCAGCATAATGTAGTTCACACACAATATAAATTAATTATGTTATTGTCCTCTACTGCCCACGTGCAAAACTCCAAATGTCCTGAACAGGCAAGTGAGTCAATATTATGACACACAAACCTATAATCTCATAGTCACAAATGCTAATACTTCCTGAAGAGGTTAAAGGCCCTTCTGTTGATGTTACCATTAATCTTGGCAATAATCTTAATTGTAATAGCCCAAGATCTGATGTAAAAATTGCTAGAGTATTATTAAATATAATTCTAAAGTACCTTCAGCATATAATTTGTAACCTTTCTTCATAAACTAGTCAATAAATATTACATTCGTTTTTCTAATATAAAAGATGATTAAAAAGCTTTGGCATTATTGCAGATCCTTCAACATATTTAACTCATATTTTTCTTAAAGAAGATGTATATCCATGCAGTCTCATAGTAACTAAAATCATTTCAATTGACAAAAAGAGGATAAAAAATATAGCATCAAACTGAAGACCAATTGTTGTTAATAAAATATTAGAAATGTATATGGAGTTAAAAACTGTATTACTACCTCCTAGACAACAAACTATTATATGAAGAGTAATATGGTTTTAGATAAGGTTACTCAAAATAGTGATAGCTGAAACAATTACCAATATCACTCAAAAATTTAAAAACAGATCGATCACTGAATTTACTCTAATAGACCTCAGTAAATTTTCTGACTACATTCCTCACGATTTACAATGTATCTGCCTTAAGAATATAACACAAACTACTTACTATAAATAATAATTTCTTTAGCCTAAATCATCGCAGGGGCCCTCTTCCTCCTCCTCTTCCCGTGAACTAACCTTCAAGATCCTTACAGTTGTGACCATTAGTATGCTTACATCGGTTATTCATAGATGTTGCTTTTCTTTTATTTTTATGGAGAGTAGCTTGGATATGAGTAAATACTTTATTACTAAAGAACTTTTCAAATGCACATCTCATTTAGAATAGTGCATCATTCCACTTACCTGCAAGCAATCTACAGTATGTGGAACTTCAATGCATTTGGAAGCAAAGCTTTTCGTTTCTTCATCACCATTCTCGCAGATTACAATTGGTCGTCCTTCACGAGCTGTCACTTGTTGCAATGCATTCATGCATTTCTGTAAGTTTAAGAAATTTTGCATATCTACAAGAGCTTTAAGGTACTAGAAGATCTTATTGCTTCATATATGTTATGTTCAGTATAAAGTTTACATGGGTTTGCTTTAATACTTACAACATAAACAGGGTCCCTTGTCACTATCATGATAACAGGCATCGATTTATCAACCAATGCAAGAGGTCCATGCTTCAGTTCACCTGCCATGATGCCTTCACTGTGCATGTACGTCAGTTCTTTCACTTTCTATAACATAAATTAAATGAGTCTTAACAAGAATTCTTTTTAAATGATAAGTTTTTATTTTCTTCTCCTCCTTCAGGATTAAGTGTGTTTATTCTGAGCCTACATCATGCTCTTTCCATTTTCATTCACTTCCATTTTGCATGCGCATGTGTGCACGTGTGTATCAATTTACTACACCTATCAATAAGACTTTATCAATACAACCTCTCTGTCTAGTCTCTTCTCTTCTCCTGGTCTGCATTTTTTGTACACATCTTTCCATGTTCAAGAGACTGAACCAATTTAACTCCGAAACTATTTTTAATTCCAATTTTCCTTAAAATATTACTGATATATAATTATGAGGATTAAAATAAGCACAGAGAAATATCGACCTTCCTCAAGTACATTGGGATCTGGCACTTTGGACTGACAATAAGGTATTAAGATCTGACAAGCAAAGAAACCTATATTGGCCAGACATGATCCTCAGCTTACAGTTTGACTGAACATTAGAGAAGGATTTCAGCACATTTCTGGGCATGCATGACAGCATTGGTTACAGGGGAACTGATTCAAACACAAATGATGAGTGCAGGCTATGTCAGTGTTCTGGGGAATACTTTGCTACAATCCCTTCAAGAAAAATACATATGCGAGGGTTGGTCCATAAGATTCCTGCCTAACCATTTTCTAGGTATGATAAAGGCAAAAAATATATTTCACTTTTCAATATAGTTACCCTTTATTGCAATACACTTCTTGCATATTAGAATTAACATTTGAAGACCCCCCCCCCCCAAAAGCCAGAAGTCTTGTCTGCAAAATGGCATAAACAACATCCATCACTTCTTTGTCACACTTAAAATTTCCTTCCTTGAAGGTCCTTCTTGAGTTCTGAGAAGAGGAAATAGTCACAAGGAGCTAGATTAGGTCTGTAGGGTGGATGGTCCTTCTCCTTGAAGCAACGTTTCTTCACAGCTTCCTTTGTAACAAGAGTTGTGGCATAGGCACATCGTGAAGAAGGTGCACGCCACCACTCAGCTTTACTCGCCTTTTCTCTTTGATGGAAGCATGCAGTCTGTGCATAAGGCCAGCATTTACTGTGGTGTTCCTCTCCTTGAACTCAATGAAGGGTATTCCTTCACAGTCCCAAAAGATTGTGACCATGATCTTTTTGGTTGACCGAGTGACCTTGGCCTTTAGAAGCAGCGCTTCACCAGGTTTACGCCACTCCATTGACTCTCTTTTGAACAAGGGATCATAGTAGAGAACCACAGTTTCATCTTCTGTAACAATGGTTTGCAGAACTTCTCTCTCCTTGCCACAGCAGAACTCCAAAAATGCCTGACAACAGATGACCCACTGCTGCTTTTGGACTGAGGAAAGAAGTCTATGCACCGATCTTACACTAACCTTATTCATGTTAAAATATTCATGAATAATTCAAAGGACTGTTGTTTTAGAAAGACCCAACCTTGCTGCTATTTCTGTAACCTTGAGCCATCAGTCTACCATAATTTGTCCTTCCACAAGAGCAATGTTTTCAGGGGTGAGCACCTCCAAGGGCCAACCTGCATGCTCTTCATCTTCAATACTTTCTCGATCCATTCAAAAAAGTTTGGCCTATATTACAGTATAATATGGGGGGGGGGGGGAATGCTTCCCCATACACACTGTTTAATTTCATTTGGAGTAAATCCTTCTTTAGTGAAGAACTTAATAACAGCTCGATACTCCATTTTGAACATGTCAAAATCTTCTACACATAGCCTTCTTTATGCATCTATATCTGAATTGAACACAATAAAGTTACAGCCGCAATTATTTACTTAACAGATAAGGGTTTTGAGAAGGCAATAATCCTTATCAGCAAGGCCAGAAACTTATGGACTTACCCTCATGCCTATATGTATAAATCAGTGGTATGCATATCTCTAATATGATGTAGGATGAGCTAGAGAGAAACATCCAGAAAAAATCTGGCCTTCAATCTCTGCTGGCCTGAACCCCATTGAGCATATGTGGGCCTTTGTGATTCAGGAATGGAATGAGCGGAAACAAACTGCAAGAGATTCCATGTGATGGAGTTATGGCAACATTATTAATGTAATCCAAACCTCTGTTCTGTACTTGTTGCAGACATGCAGGAAAGTTTACATGACATCATTACAACTGGAGGTGATTACACCAAATTTTATACATGAGTTTTTATTTTTTGTTTTCCATGCTTTATTTTTGCAATCCCAAAAGATAGTTTGGCATTTATTTCTTTAATGTTTTTCCATAGTAATATTATAAAACACTTTATTGACATAATATTACAGCTTTGGTTATAACCAAGCAGTTTAAGTTCGTATTTTTAAGCATCATTAGATAGTGTTTTCTTTTATTTATAAAAATAAAGTAGTTTTATTGAACTATTAATTATGCAGAATAGAAGTTTTGCTTCATTTTCATATCTTATATTTCATATTTTAAATAGCATTTGGCTATTTTACACAGAGGATAAATAATTTGAATAATTTAATGCTTCAGTCTGTGATATGTTAGTTATTCATAAGAGTAAGTCTTTATTTAGCACTGAAAATAGATGGATAAAAATGGGGTACAAACTATAACTATCTGCTGCTCATCTAGCTTATTAGAACCTTCTCTACCCTGCCAGTGGTAGCTGGATTTATGTTTGGCTGATATCATATCAATAATTAATCTGCCATGTTCAATTTCAATTTTGTATAATACATGTTTGATGATTGTTTCAACAACAAGAGTACTTTAACCCATTTACAGTTTTAAGTATCACATTAACAAAACATTGCTGTAAAAGTATAAAAAATAAAAATCTACAAGCACTAAGCATGATGCTTGCATCTGACTGACTCCTAAAAGGAATATTATGCGAGTCAGTCCATAAATAGTAGGAATGGTATAATGTTGCGTGTTCATTTATAAGAAAGAGTAATATACTAAACATTATGCCATAACTTCTATGTTTGTTCATTGGACCATCACACTCACTTGCAAAAGATTTAAATAGTTAAGATGCACGTTCACTGCATAAGAATTACAGGTGTAAGGTGTTTTCCCAGTTTCATTTTATATTTAATACAGATATGCAGTTATTAGTCCAACTACATGTAAATGTTCACTAGTTTTATGCCATTTAGCACATATTTTAAAAAAGTAATTAAATAAGAAGTTGAAAATCTTCAAAGCAAGCACCTGCTACATTGGCACTGAAAATTCTTCCAATTTAATTTTCATACCCTTCATACTCATGCCTAAGCGATAGTGTTCCGTAAAAGATGTACATTTGCTTTCTTGAAACATAGCACACAGCATGTACATAGATTTCCTCTTCCCAAATTTGAGTGCTTTAAAACAAAAACTGAATAAGCTGATACTGTGCAGACCTTTACTTTAGGTAGTTAGTTCTTCAGAGATTGAAGAAGAGGCGAGATATATTATAATTAGTATTTTTAATATTCATAATTTTCTGAAATTTTTAGTAAAAACATTTATTTTTATTAAATTTATTTAAATAATGGGCTTTGCATTTCAGATGTGAAGATTTTGAAAATAAAGATCTCATTTTCTCTGCATGCATTCACCCTAAATTTAAAACAAACTGGATGGATTGAGCTCTTATCTTTGTGGCTAAGGGATATATGCTGGAAGTCATGCAGGTTTTAAGAGATACCAAAAAAAAGAGAAAGAAGTGTATTTTTTTCAACTTTGAAACCATTAATAGTGCTAACAGAGTCTTGGACAATTTTTATGAAATTGCTGCACAGAATACACATGCTCAATAGATTTCCCAGAAGTAAGACTCTCTTCATTAAATATAATACAACCCCACCAAGTGGTTCTGTAGAAAAAGTTTTCAGTATAAGGGGTATTGGGTTGAGGGCATTAAGAGGCAAACTGGGAGATGAAAAATTTGAAAAACAACTTTTATTGAAAATGAGTAAGAAATTCAGTTGAGAAGTGCCAGGTGATAGAAACTCTGTAGCAGCAATTGCTAATCAGATGGCTGGTAATAAAATATTTATCTGAACTAAATTTAGATTCAGACATTTATCAATCTTTAGGCATGTACATATGCAATTGGTCTTGTCAAAGTAATAAAACCATTGAATATTGTAAAGAAGGATGTATTATGTGTGAGAAAATGGAAAGTCAGTTACATTGTTTAATTGAATGTGAAATGGGCAAAAGGTGGAAATATAGTATCTAGAGTAGAAAATCTGACAAATTACAACAAGAAATAGTGGTTACAAAAATGTTATCAGATACAATAGACAAAATAAGTAAGAATAGGGGAATTTTTAGGAAAAGTAAGAGATAAGTGGAGGTATAAATAAGGTCACACATAGTGATGATAATTAGTTATTTATTTTAGGGGTCCTTTACCATACATATAACCTAGTGGTTTAGATATGAAGGGCCTCAGTTTTGGTGCTGCTGAACTTTTGGAGAATTTGTATGTAAACTGTAATTGTATAATTTTGTAAACTATACTTTGCTTGATATTTGTAATGTTAAATATTGAATAAATTCATTCATTCAATAAAATCATTGAATAAAATAAAAATATTTTAGGTTTCAAAATTATTTTTTAATTTTAGGCAAGAAAATATTTATATTTTTGGCATCTAAAATGGGACTTTTTTTGATTATGCAGAAAAGTTTCTATTTTTCCAAGTTTATGAGGATGACACTAAGCATCACATATTATTTGCTTTCATAATTTGCAACACAATATATTATTAAGATTTTTTCCAAATTGTCTACAATTAGGCTATAACTTTTGTCTGTTAAACAGGTCTAAAAATGTTCTTTCCATTGGCATAGATGTTATGGGAGAACATTTATATTTTGTTACTTTTTCATTCCTACTTCTGGAATTTGTCCACCTCCCCCAACCAAAACATTTGTCACATAGACCATTACAGCATATCTGAGATAATTTTTCATTCTACTCTAACTCCTTCATTTGTCCCCAGTTTCTCGCTTAACAGCAATAAGTTTCACTTCAACTTCCTGCACCCCTGTCACCTGACCTGACAAAGGATTTCCTTTGCATTCCAGCTTCCTATTGTTAAGCACAAGAATGAAAAATGATCTCGCTTCAATGTTGAATTTTCTAACAATTCCTTTGCAGACAAAATGCAAACTGTATTCTCAGTAGGAGGCTCTTTTACCATAGAAGAAATGTATCCCAATGTTCCACATAATACAGAGTCAATCCTCTATCTAGGTGCCCCAGAATTTTAAAATAGATAGAGGATAAAGAGGAGTTTCTGGAAGTTTTTTTCTTGAAGAATGCATTGCAAGATGGAGGTTTATTTTTCTTCAAAGTGAAGATCAGGGTACTGGATTACAGAAATTCATTTCTAATGGTTTTTGAAATCGGGTGAAAGGCATGAACCAAACAGGTTTTGAATGTAAGGTAGGATAGAATGTTTTCAGAAGAGAAGAGACTGTGATCATATAGGAAGCAGCATTTGTGCAGAGAAGAACCCTACTCTCTTCAACACCACCAGGAAATAACAAATGTAAACTTTTGTTTACAATTAAGGCAATGGAATAGCCATTGACTTTATAGGGCTCTCTGGTTGCTACAAGATGTGGAGAGGAAGGCATATCATCAAGTTTACCAACTATTATATTTGCAATACCTCTGTTGGGAGCATCTATGTCTCCTCAACACCTACTCAGATGCAGGTATCTTCTCCTAATTGTAGCAATTGTTTTCTGATTTCAATATCCAAATTGGTCTTCCAAAGTGTGGACTCAAGATGGAATGGGGTTTTGGCAGTACTTTTCCAAAAATTTATGGAATATGTAATTTTGTGCTCCATTTTTATAACTCCAAAGAATAAAAGGTCAGTGATTTTATTTTGGTAACTCTTTAATCCATAAGACCGTACAAGCACATCACCTTCCATAGTAAACTGTTGACTGACTAACAGTTAAAATAGCTGCAAATGCAAAACAATGAAATTTGTTACAAGGAACTTATTACATTACACTAATACTACTGCTCTACATGTACCCATGTTGAGTTTCAAATGGAATTTCATTACAAGTTAGTGATTTTCTTAACAAACTATATTTTAAAATAATTATAGAAGTAGGTTAATAGTATTTAATCATTGTGTAAATAAGGATTGTGATGTTGTAATTATGTTAAATAATACAAAAATTGAAAAAGTAGATTGTTACAAATTTTTAGGAGTATATCATAGACTATAATTTGTCCTGGAATTCACATATAGACTTTATATGTAAAAAGATTAGTTTTTTTATATATACTTTAAGGCATCTAGCACTGTATTTAGACCAGGAAATTCTGAAAACTGTATACTATGGAACTATGTATCCAATTTTATCTTATAGTATGCATTGATTATGGGGAAGTTGTAGTGTAAATAACATGAATAGAATGTGTTACTAAAAAAAGAGATGTTTAAGGTATATATATGGGTTAACTCTGAGAGACTCCTGTAATTTTTATAATTAACAGGCTATTTATGTTATTGAAGATATATATATACGAGGGCTGATCAACAAAGACTGAGACTGATTTTTTTCCTGTAGCTTCCGTGATAGTTTCGTATCTGTAACATAAATATTTGAAAAGAGCGGGTTTTTATGTATAATGTTGGTAGGCGGCAGCACTCTCATATTGGTAAGTTGGTAGTAATGCTTTATTTTGTAGATCCTATGTGCATTTCGCATACCAGACAATGGAGGTGACGCGAGAGGAGCAGTACAGCGCAATCAAATTCTGTTTTCGTTTAAACCATACAGCCACCGAAACTTATGAAAAGCTGAAGCAAGCGTGCAGTGAAGATGCACTACCTCGTGCAACAGTGTTTAGGTGGTTCAAGGACTTCAAAGAAGGCCGACTTGTCAGTGTTTAGGCTTCTGCTGCGACTATAGTCAACATCAACACAGCTGCTGTGATTGTCCGAGAGGATCGGCGTATAACATTATATGACCTCAGTGAAGTGTTGAGAATTTCATATGGCAGTGTGTTTACAATTATGCACGACCATCTCCATATGACCCAAGTTTGTGCTCGTTGGGTGCCACGTCTGTTGACTCCCAAACAAAAGGCTATGCGAATGGAGACAAGCCATGAGGTGCTGCGTCTCTTTGCTGATGGAGGGGATGCATTTTTTAAATCGATTATCACCGGTGATGAGTCATGGCTGCATCATTATGATCCTGTGACTTTTTTTTTTATTCCCATCACTAAAGGCAAAGCTTAGGGGTATTCGATTTGAGAACTCTGAAGCAGTGCTCAAGAAAAGTGAGACGATTCTCAAGGACCTGACAAAGAATGGTCTGCAGCACGTGTTCAAGGACTGGCAGAGACGCTATAAAAAGTGCATTGAAGTAGGAGGGGACTACTTTGAAAAAGATCATGTAAACATTGAATTGGAGTAATAAACATCTGTGAAAAAAAATCAGTCTCAGTCTTTGTTGATCAGCCCTCGTATATAAGTATATATTTAATAGAATTATAAAAACCTCCTCTAAAGGCATAAAATGCATAAGGGCCACCAATTTTGCTATGTTATAATGCCAGTCACATTAGAACCCCCAATGCCTCACCAGAAGATGTATTGCACACCTCAGTTCATCTTGTCTTACAGCGTGTACAAGAGCCTAGCTCAAAATATAATGTGGCTTTAGTTTTATGTTTTCCATAGTTTCAAGTGTTAACTTTTTATATTGGAATGTCTCGGTGATGTGTTATGTGTATATATATATTAATGAAACATAAAAATAAAGAAACACTATTAACAATGTAACAAATTAACACTAATAATAAAAGTAGATAAAGATAAAACACAGAGAAAGAGTCACACTTGAAACCCCTATATTTCGAACTACTGCGAGTTCTTCAATGGCAAGAAGGTGATCACCTTCACTTGTCTAGCTTCTTGCCATTGAAGAACTCGCAGTAGTTCG
Source organism: Metallyticus violacea (assembly GCA_030762175.1). Classification (NCBI taxonomy): domain Eukaryota; kingdom Metazoa; phylum Arthropoda; class Insecta; order Mantodea; family Metallyticidae; genus Metallyticus; species Metallyticus violacea. The sequence goes on from CM060844.1 coordinate 75,885,483, forward strand.
AAATATAGCAGTTTCAAGTGTGACTCTTTCTCTGTGTTTTATCTTTATCTACTTTTATTATTAGTGTTAATTTATATACATATATATATATATATATATATATATATATACACACCATTATACTAATTGCAATTTCAAAAGATGAAAACAGCTTAACCATTGAACATCTGTATTCTTATAATACAAGAGGAAAGGAAATTACCATAGAATAATGCTAAATTTGAAATCAACAAAGATTCTCAAATTAAAAGATTAATATTGTAAAACAAACTACACTTGTATATTAAAAATTGTAAAGATACTAGTTTTAATAAATATTTTTATAAGCTGACCGAATTTTAAATTAATTGTAAATATAAAATGACAAAAGTCAGAAACTTTCATCAAGTGTATTGACAGTAAAACATTATTATTATTATTGTTATTATTATTATTATTATTATTATTGTTGTTGTTGTTGTTGTTGTTGTTGTTGTTGTTGTTTCAATATTCTGCAAACAGATTCCCTACTGATTTTGCTCTCTCAAGATACATAGCATACTGATCTTTTAGGGTTGATAAGTCATCTTTGCAATTGCAGCTAATGAATATTGTTCATCATAAGCAGATTTTGGATCAGCATTTCATCTCATGTCTTAAATTTGTGCATTAGATTGGATACAGTTTGATGTGGCGGTTTACAGATATTAACAAAATCTGTCTTCAGCTTTTCTTGTTGATCTGAGATGTACCCACAGAGCAATATTAACTGAATTCATTGTTCATGAGTTAACATGATAAATTCTAATAGCACTCAATAATTTCTCACAACAACAAAGGAAACAAAATATAATTTAGAAGCAGTTCTTTTGCTTTCATGATCCACCTCATTGCTTACATTAAAAAATAAACATTTGAAGGGAATAATTTAGAAGCAGTTCTTTTGCTTTCATGATCCACCTCATTGCTTACATTAAAAAATAAACATTTGAAGGGAACAAAACATAGTTTAATAGTAAATATTTTTTTTCATGGCCTACCTTATTGCTTACATTTAAAAGAAATAAACATTTGGACATTCTGAACATCTGTCATAAGTGTACAAAACAGTTTTAACTTGAAAACTTGTTTAAAGATTGTTAAATACAGTGAAAAAAAAAGTAATTGTTGGAAGCTCTACTCAAAATAACAATATATATTATGTCCAAGTTTATGACTTTTAAAATAAAATTACTTTTCCCATACTTCAAGTGATTTTTATAACTTGTATCTGTAAAACTGGTACTTTATCTAGCAGTAACTGCAAGTGTAACTTAGCTATTTTTTGAAATTTATTGACATGCTAGGAAAAATATAACCCACAAAGGAGTCTCCGCCTATCTGACCCAGGCCATTTTAGGTGTAACCCCTGACAATTACAAAATATTTTAATATCATAATGACTATACTAACCCAATATATAGATTCTCAATAATTAATAAAAGTACAAAATTTCCACCTTGATTGCATCAGCAATAGCTACTGGAATTCCAGGGGATCAGGCTCTGACCCAACCCAGGGGACTAAAATAAAATATTTAAATTACTCTACCTATACCATTATTTTATTAGCTAACCACAGTTTCTAAAAACTATTAATTCCTTTATTTCTAAATATCTACTGTAAATCTGTACTTAATACCTTAAAATAATAAATTCACAATATAATATTATACTCCTGATTATTACCCAATTCATACAACTGAATACCATAAATCTAAATCACTAAAACCGAAGATCAATTATTTATTAATCATCCATATCCATTTATTTTTTGCTATTTATAAATATTCTCCTGTATTCCTTAATTGACATTTGTTCCCAAAATTTTTCTTTACTGTTATCTTATATGAACTCATTTTACTTTGATCAACTGACTCTTTTAAAGAGCGTCCTTAAATAAATCAAAAAAAAATCAACTGACTCTTCCACTCTCTTGTTTCTGGACATTCAAATAGGATGTGAATTGTATTTTCATTACTCCTGCACATTGGATATCACTCTGTTTCAGATTTCTTCTAATTCCCTTTAGTCTCCATATTCCTAATCTAAGCCATGCTAACCCCTCCCTCTCTTCCTTATTACATTTATCAATATAACCCTCAATCATACAATTCTCAAAATAGCAGCAAGGAACTTTCCTCTGCATACAAAATTTGTCTGTCTATATCCTTGAATCTGAATCTAATCATCTTCCAAAATCCTATGCCTTCCTAACCAATCCTTCCCATTCAGTTTCAATTCATATCCTACTTTCCCTATCCAACTAACTTCTCTTAAAGTAGATTCCTGAAATATGCCCATGCGGCATCTGTTGCACCCAAAACCAATATTTTAACACTATCTCCATCACCCATTCTCTTACACTTACCTTTCCCATTTCTAACAGGGCACCCGCACTAGCTGCATTTAGTGGAATACCTAACATATTTTTACAAAACATATTGTATATTTATCCATCTTTTTCAACTATCCACTCCCCATATCTCTATACCACAGGCCCACCTTAATTGCACTGTCATTGCCCTTTTCCAACTGACCTGAGCTACTAAATCTTATTCTCAAATATGTGAACTCTCTTACAGTATGGATGCTCTGTATATTTCCTTATGTATTTCCTCTGATGGATCACTTTTCTCCCTTACTAAATTTATTTCCATTCTTAAAAACCATAATTTTTGTCTTATCCTGATTCATTTTCAGATCCCATTCCTCACAATATCTAACTATTTCTGTTCATCATTCTTATCCATTTTTCTCTAACTTTACCTAAATAGTTCCCTATCATTTTTATATCTTTCTCTCCTTTTACAGTTAAAATCTTCCTGATTAAAATTTCCCCATCTAAATTTTCCCATTTTTTATTCCAAACCTTTTCTCTCCATAACTTTGTTTCATTACAATATAACAAACAATGAAAATTTGTATTGGTTTCTCCACACATTAAACAATTTTCTATCCCTTATCACATCCTAAACCTTTTAAATTCATAACTCCAGTTCTAGCCCAAGCAAACCCTTCTCTAATATAACAAATTATTATTGAGGAAATCACTCAAATTTCACTAACTTAGTTCCACTTGGACATGTTTCAAAGGCGGTTGCCTTCATAGTCAGCATGATCCCAATCAACCCTTCTCTACCTGCCTTATCACATTGTTCTATACATTTTTCCCTACCCCATACTATTTTTATTCCTTTTCAATGAACTCTTTTCACCTAAACCACTAATTATTTTTTGTCATTCAATATCTTCCAAGCTTAGATTTATTTCTTTCCAAAATCCCTATTTCCTATTTATTTATACTATCTGTTGCAAAATTTCCTGCACTTTGAAATACCATGATTCTTTCCACTTACATTTCTCCTGTATTCTAAAACTTTCTTTAATAATATCACAGTCTTCTAATGTGGTAATTCAATTCTAGTGGCTATTTTTTTCTTAGCGGAATATCTACCTAATTCTATCTGTGTTACACGTTTGGGGATGATGTTGGTGGACCTAAAATCAATTTACAAAAACTTCTATTTATTTTATCAACATCGTTCCATACATCCTCTATACCCTAAATTTCTGATCCAAACAACATTTTAGCTTCTACTGTGGTAGTGCATATTCTTTCCAACCAATTCACTCTTATATCAGGAATTTTTCTTAAACATGTTCTTATAATACCCATAGCTGCTTTTCCTTTTGCTATTGCTATTTTTTCCTGCTCATTTCAACTTCCATTAGAGCTTAAACTTGTCCCCAGATAATTAGTTTTTCTAACCACCTCTATTTCTCTCCCATTTAACTGCCATTTTTCATCATTTTTCAACTTATAACCTCTTTTTAAAACCAAAATCTTCGATTTCTTTTCATTAATTTTCAATCCCCATTGTTTACAAAAATATTCATTCACTACTTCAATTGCTCTTCTCACTCCTCCACTAGATAAAGATCTGATTACTAAATCATGTGCAAAAAGCAACCCTGTTATTTTCTTATTATTTTTTACTAGTAGATGTAACTTATCTCTTAGTTTCTTCCAAAATATCATCAATATAGAGATTGAACAATGTTGGATTTAGGAAACGTAGAAAAAAGTGTAACCTTAGAAGTATAATAATTTATGGATTTACAGAGTATTTAGGGAAAGTGACAGAGAAATAATAAAGAATGGTCAGATAGTATGATTGATAAATTGAATAAGGGAGGGAATGGAGTAAATTAGCATTAGAAACAGGATTATTATACACCAGTAACCTGGGTGTTAGGGTGTATATAGTCCTATGGAAATAAGAAGTAACTTACTAGTATAGGATAATAGTTTGATGTAGTGTTTAGAATTAAAATATTGTAATAGAGTCATAATGATATGTATTTATTTTATATTGTCAGTTAGTATTATGGAATTGATGAAGACATAGATCTTATTATAATATTTAAAATTGCAGGTTGATGTAAGAGAAATAAATTCAATTCAATAATAAGGACTATTTAGCTTACAACTATTTCTTAAATTGCATTCTTCAGTCCAATCACTGAGAAGGATGCTACCATTAATCATCTGTATATAATAATCCAGGAATCTCTTGGTTATTTATTACCAGCACATGTTTATTAACTTTCTGTAACCCTACCAACACATCATTAATTAAAAAATTAAACAATATAAGACTCGGTACATCCCTGTCTCAATCCTTGATCCTGAGCAACTTTCTTCGACACCTTACTCTCTTTGCAATTAACACACAATTAACACAAAATGTGTTTAAATGTTTAAGAGTGTGTAGTTCAACTGAATCATACAATGATATCCATTAACAAAATGTGTTGTTTATATAGATTGCTTGAAGTAATATAATCATCTCTTGACTCATTTTTTTACTGCACAGTTTATACTATAATGCATCTCTATATACCCTATCATAAGTTTTCTCTAGGTCTATAAACATTGCATACAATCTACCTCATTTCTATGATAGATATTTATCAGCTTAATTATATGTAAAAAGAAACTTACCCAACTCCAATTATCTGTAATTTTTATATTGTGTATGATGTAATTCAATTTCCAGTTTAACATGCACTATCATTAGCAAAAAAAGAGCACTTTGAAGCACATTGGACAGGGAGAGAAGACATACTTTTAAGGTTATTGTGCATTGATGCAAATATTTGCTTTGTAGCCTACCATTGTCACAACAGCTACAGAGAGAGCTTTTTGATTTGGTCTATTTAGGGATGCTCTTTAACATCTCAAGTCATCAATATCCCATTCAAATCGGGGAGTGAAACTGCTGACAAATTTTGCTCAGACATCTCTTCTTTCAGGCTTGAGGTTCTTTATCATGCCGTAAATGTATGACATGGGATCCACGGCTTTACTTCCCTTCCAAAGGAAGCCCATACTTAGGATTTTTATGCCTGAAAAAATCCATCGACCTAAGGGTTTAGAAGGGTTTAGAAGGCAAGTATGGTTACCACTACATCACCAGTACCAACAGAGAGAGAGAGCTTGCATATAGTGTTCAGGTATACGTATCACTATAATGCATATTTTTATAATTTTTTAGCAGTATTCAGTCAATGAAAAGTGTTATTTGCAATTGCCAAAAGTTATGAGAACTGCATCAAAATTCTTTCTAAGACTGTATTAATTATTCCTCAAACAGCTAATGACTACAAAAAATGCTAAGTTTATATTTTATACATAATTAGGATCAAAATTATAGTAGTATATTAGATATGTACTATACTTACAAGAGCACCCTCCATGCAAGTGGCATAGTTATATCCTCTTCCCATAATCAGAAGAGACTTCTTTTGATACAAGTCTTTAGCAAGCTCCTCCACTTGCTCATCAATTTTCAGTACTTCACGAATCTGTTCATCTAAGTGCTGTAATCCCTTTATGATCTGAAAATACACAAAATGCATTAAAATCTGGCCCATTTTTATTACTGAATTCTTTAAACAGAATTCTTTATTTAGATCCTACAAAATAACCTAAAAAAAGTATTTAGCTTCATTCTAGTCCTGTTTTAATCCAAGGCATATAAAAAAACCATAAAAATTAATAAACAGAATAAAGTGTAATACAAAACAAATGAAATACTTTACTATATATTAACCTTTAATTCTACTACTTGTCCATTTACCTCTTATTCATCTATAAAATCACTCCCAAGATCCTTATTAAAAACTAATATTCAAGTGTTTTGAATGCAGCTACTTTTCTAGTGCTAAGCCACTTCTCAGTTTCCTCTGTTCTTCAGGCCTTGAAACCCAAGCAAAAAATGCATTCTCTAAATCCTCTTAATCAAATATGGAATGTTTGAGGTCATGGGAACTCAAGCCACGGAACTTTGGTTTACTATACTGATGCTGCTCCATTGAGCTACAGAAGTTGTTTGATTACAACCACAAATCTTCTCCATCTAAACACCCTAGAGATCTCTTAATTTTATCTTGTTACAGAGAGTCTATCCCTAAGAGACAATTGGAACCTTCAAGTAATCATGGTCCAGGTTTCATAATTGATGAATTATGAAATATAGAGTTAATTTTATTTAAAATTGTATATTTTTTCATATAATCCATGTGTTCAGCTAAGGTTTGGAATAAAAATCAGATAGGAAAAACTTGAAAGTATAGCTGGGACTTGAACCACAAATCTTTTACTTACCATGCCAATGCTATGTTTCCCTTAAATGTTTTAATCTTCAAACCATAATCAAGACCAAGCAGTACCCTTTCTCTCTTACAAACATACATCTCTTTTGAGCTTTTCTACATTATTAAAAAACAAAATGTCTGTCTATCCACATGCTTAATCCTAGATTTAGAACCTCCAACACAAATCAGCATTTTCTCACTAATTTGCCACTCCATCCCTTACCAACTGTTACCTAATTTTATTTATTCAGTTATTTTTAGCAACATAATTTTTTTGATCTATCTTTTAAACATTCATTTAAAATATTTATATCTTCTGTATCCTAATTTAATATTTGAACACTCTCTTCAACACAACAAATTTGCCCAATTCTAACATGGCATACATTAGCTGTGTTCTGAAGGACACTTAACATATCTTATAAAACATTCTGAGCACCCCAACCATCTATTGTTATTAAGACTCTAATCTATCTCTCACACATAAATGCATTTGTTTTAAAGTTAATTACCTCTGATCTTCGAGCCTGCAGGGATATTCTGTCTTCACTCATCACAAGTGCAAACATGACAAGCGAGATGAACTGAGACGTATAAGCCTTTGTTGAAGCTACACCTATCTCAGGTCCTGCATTGATGTGTACTCCACAATGTGACTCTCTGCAGATAGAGCTCCCAACAGTGTTGGTGATACCTACAATCAATGCTCCACGATTTTTACAGTAACGAAGGGCCATTAATGTGTCAGCAGTTTCACCTATAATAGAGCATACAAACATTTGATTATGAGCATCTCTGGAGTTCTAAATACTTTATTTTCTGAAATTATATAGGCTAAATATAAAATTAATTGAGCAATTAATTTATTATAACAGTAGTAAATATATTCATGCATTAATGACTTTATCAATAGTGCAGTTTTAAAAAATCCAAATATGTGTTATGAACAAAAAAAAAAATTCACACTTATGCTAATTCAAGACATTTCATAAACTTCAAGTAATGTTTGAAAATGCTATGGCATTTAAAACTGTGGTAGAACTATTTTGAAAAATGTGCACTTTGTACTATTTCCATCAGTCTTTAATTATTACATTTGCTATCTATAATGAATGTGCCAATATGCTACATCTGTCATTACTGCAACACACTAGCTTAGGCAAAAATAAAGAGTGTACATTAATATTTTCTTAAAAACTTTATATATGTTTTTATATATAGCTTTTATTTCATGATTCATTATGATACAGATTAAAAAGTTCCTATTAAATGTCTAATAGTGAAATCTATTAACCAAACTAAATGAGGCTAGCACCTGATTGTGAGATAAAAAAGCAGACATCATCTCTGAATACTGGAGTATTCCTGTCCAGGAAGTCTGAGGCCAGTTCCACCATTACAGGAAGTTCTGTAAGTTCTTCCAGGAGCTGTCTGGTTGCCACTGCACTATGATAACTTGTTCCACAACCAATCAGCATAAGGCGCCTGCACCTACGTATCTCTGGAATGTAGTCCTATAAACACAGTGAAACAATTTATTCTACTTTGTGCCCAACTAATAACAGACAGTCTGTGTGTAAACTTGAGTATACAAATGTAAAAGGTCTCTGCTTTATCTAATATCTCTCAATGACTTGATTTTCAGATCAGATTTTCTTTTGCATATCTAACTCTGTAATTCACCATTTAACAAAATAGAGCTTGATCAGTTTATATGCTAGATAATAACATTAGACACCAGGGCTAGAAGCCTATGGCAGCATTGAATACAATATATTTCATGTGGGCTTCAATCTGCTCAAACACTTGACTCACTCTTCTCCTTATAACTCTCTGTGGACTATCAGTTACTGGTGCACCAATATTTTTGTTTTTACCAGATAGGCATTTAGTAGGTCAGCAGATGTACTTTAATAAAACATAGTAGTATGATGCTGCTGCAGTTATTTAGAGTAAGATAAAATACAAAAGGCTAAGTTGCAAAATTGACTAAGCACTATGATTATGATATACATATACTCAAGTGTGAAGTGCTCTGTAACAGCTGTGGGGGAGGGAAATGACATAACTTCTTAATTGCACGTATATCTTGTGCAAACATATTTGGAGATTGAAATCAAAAATATAAATCAGCAATGTTTCCACTACATAATAACTCAAGCCCTTAGAGATTTTCTTCAGGCACTTGTTAAATTTCTTACATATTTTTTCTGATATTGTGCAAAAAAAGGGCACCATGGCTGAATGGTTAGACTGCTTTCCTCTAACAGAGACAGCCCGGGTTTGATCCCAGCAGCTGTAGAGTTGTGGCAGACAAAGCAGCACCTAGGTAGGTTTTCTTCAGATACTCCCAATTTCTCCTGCCACTCATTCTGCCTTACTCCATCATCTCAGCTTCATCACTGTGGAAAGCAATCGAAAGCTGCTACAGTATCTATCACCAGGAAAGCTGAAAAGATGGCATGAGATGCTTAGCATTCAGTGGAAGACTGCCCTCAGACAGAACATTATGAATAAATAAATAAATAAATTAATTAATGTATAATGTTTAAGAGTTTGAGCACTGCACTGAAACCAAGTGCAAAATATTTCAAACATTCAGTTGATAAAGGCTTATCCATTGCAGATACATTGGGTCATCCAATTATCTGATGACTGATGTGGAGGCAGGGGACTGCATCAGTTGATAAGCTGTCAATCAAGGCCAGCTGGTTACATTAATCAGAGCAGGCAGGGCTTACCAAATTGCCACATTGGCCTCGAGTCTCATGCCATTCATTCAGTGTCATTTGAACAATGAAAAAAACAGCACATATCTATTATCAGAGCAAAGTTGTTAAGAGTACTAAATGGCAAATTAGGCCTAATTATTTTATTTCACAACAAGTATTTATGATTCATATGTCCAAACAGAATCTGTTCATGCTGTCCGGAGAAGATTAATTTGAAAAGAAATTCCCAGGTGAAGTTCCAGTCATAAGGCTGTTCATAAATCAATATTATCCACTAATGTTAGATGAATTAAAGGATAATACCTCTAACCTTTTTATTTAAATATTTAATTAGCATGCTCCAGCTAGCACTTTGTAGTATTGATATTTTCATAATTTACAATCATACTACAGCAACCTTTTGGCTTAGTGAAGTAACTTGGACAATTTGTAATCGCGGTCAAGTTATGATTTGTGCTAAGTGTGGAATATGTGAAAAAAAAAAATATATATAAAGCCCCAAAGGAACTATAGAAGTGCATATGGTTTGTTAAATTGGAAGATAAGGTCATTTAATAACATTTAAGAATTACAGAAATAGTTTTCACTTCTCTTTCATTACAAATAATTACTTATTAAAAAAAACAGACAGTTAATGTAATAATATAGTTTGCAATATGTTAAGTGTGAAAATTGTGCCATAGAATAAATTCTGTTAAATTTATATATAAAGAATTTAATCAAAACATTAAATATTTAATCCTCCAAAATAAACCTTTTAAGCATTTCTCCAAAAAGGTAAGACCCATCCAACTAAGCAGTTATATAAAATGGGGCACAAGAGAAAAATGCTAATCTAGGCTGCCAAAATTTACATACATATCATAACTAGCAACAATTTACATAAAGTATAAATAACATGAAACCAAGAAACCTTTTAAAGAAACATATTTCTTTAAGACAACAATGCCCAGCAAATGCAATAAAACAATACAGTAGAGTTTCTCAAAAGAATACTTATTTTATCACTTTAAATTTCAAATTTATACAATATCATACTTTTACAAAACTTCTAACAAACAAACCTGGTCACAGGAAACCAAAGAAATTTGCAAAATTTCTAGTTAAGAAGCCGAATTATCTCCCATCCCCTGAAACTTCTTGGCTGCTACCACTCGTTAGCAATGCTCAGGAGAGAAATCTTGTAAGCTATCATGCAGAGACCTTACTAGTTCACAGAACCCTTTAAGGCAAGCTTTGCATTAGTAGTAGCAAATTTGCATAAACTCTAAATATGAGGTAATGCCAACTATGTGGTGGCAACAAAAGAAATGAGAAGGAAAGTATCATTATCAATTAACATGTACAGTTTCATAAAAAAAACAGCACACATCTATGAAGTAATCAATTTAATTTCACAAAGAAAATTAGAAAGTGTAATGAGAAATTTCATAGGCAATGTGTGAAAAATGAAGGCAGGCAGATCCAGCATCTCCTTGTATATTACAATATATTAATATATCACTTTAGTGTTTCTACCATCAAACTATTGTGTAGTTATACCCATCTATCTTAACTCTAGTGTAGCCCAGCTGGCTGTGAGAAATGTCTTATGCAGTTCCTGCTGCCACATGGTCATAATGATAATTTGGAAGACCCAATATTACATATAAGTTATATTCTTAACTCAGTCCCAAGTTAAATTTATATGGGCCCATGCACCCTTCAACCAATAAACTGCTGTAGATGTGCATTGCACAGTAATGTACTTTTGTCACTATAAACCATTGTATGCATTTACATTTTTCACATAATGGGCCTTAAGAGAGTAGGTTTGTAACTATGGGTTGTACTTAAGTAGGGTGTTCACCCACAGATGCCTGTACATAAAATACAAATAAACAACAAGAAAGCATGCCTTACTTTGATACCACCAAGGATAACTGCTTGTGTTTCAAAGTTCAGACGACCTCTCATTGTGTTCACCACTGATTCGGGTTGTTCAAAGATTTCCTTCTGCATGAAAGAGCTGTAGTTACCTGTAATGCAAATAATTGAATGCTTATTGAAAGTACATTTCAATTTTTATCTGCAAAAGATTTTACTAATTAATAATGAAAATATAAGTTCTCTCTATTCTGAATCTCTCTTGTTCCACTGACTGCATCATGTTCTTGAGGTTTTATTTTACAGGGGATATTTTTTTGCATTGATAAGTTTCTCTCATTAGAAATGATGCTCATGATCTTACATCATGAACAAATGCAAAATATGTCTACATTTCTTGCAATACAGATAAAACAATAATTCTATCACATAACACACATATATATATTTCCTGATAATGCAAACAAATAACCTGAATCACCTTATTAAATGCCAAATATAACATAACAAATTTGTCATCACATACTATTGTCAAAAAGAATGGTTTTTTTTTTTTTTGCGATCAAGTATATGCTTTTCAATGTGAGAACATTTTCAAACAGAAATATTTTTAATTATAATCAAAGTCACATTTGATATTTATAGTCATCTCATAGGAAGAATCTTAATTTACCTGTTCTAAAGCATAATGCAATGTGCTCTAATTTGTCCAACAATTCATAAAAAGAACACTAAGCATGCATGAAAGAGCATCTGCAATTATAACAAAGATGGGCGGTCGGTTGCTAGTGGCCATTAGAGATGCTGACATTTATCATTTTTTTCCCTAGCTTCCCAATTATTTTTCATTTGTTAATGCTATCTAATGGGCTGCATTTCAGTAGATGTTCTTTATTTAAGATAGTATTCTAGATTCATTTCCTTGCACAGTGGACAGTAGCTGACCTTGATTAATTTCATCCTGAAGAGATGTTCTGACAGGCAAACAATTAAGCAGAATTGGGAAACTTCAATTTTTCTCGGTTTCAATAAAAGATGTTTGAAAGTATTTAGATCTCTTCATATGGTTTTCCTTTAAGTTTTTGTTTGATATTTTGTTGTTCTTGTTCAGATATTAATCTTTTTATGAGTTTCAATTTAGAGGGAAGTTCTAGTTCTGAGTTGGTTTTAATTTTATGGTGGCTTTTTTTTCCTAAAGTATCAGCAATCTCATTCCCCTTCAATCTCGCATGGCTTGGGATCCATTGTAAAACTATTTCTGTATTTCTGATCTGGATTGTATAATATAATTTTCTTATTTCATTTATTGTGTATATCGGTGGGTAACTGTAATTCATTATACTTTGTAGTGCTACTATAGAGTCACTTAACAATTTTTTATTTATTTTAGGTCTATACAGCATGTTTTGTAAAACTGCTCTAATGGGTGATTTCCTCAATAATAATTTGTTATGCTCTAATGGCCATTATTTCACCATCAAAATTGTTAGCATGCTGTCTCAAAGGTGCATATTGAGGAATTCTTCATATTATATTCCAAAGCCTGCTTCTCCATTTTTAAGAGATGCATCTGTATACACTCTACACCATGTACTAGTTGGATAATAGTTGTTTAGTGTACAAGTGCTATCAATCTTAATACCTCAGGTGGGTGAACAACTGTTCTTGGAGATCATTGTATCCAGATTTAGTTTCACGTCAATATCTATATATTGTAAAGGATCATTTATAATGACAGGTTTAGTGCTTTAATGAGATTTTGAAAACTGCAGATAAAAAGTGCCATTGATATATGATCAATTTATATTTCCTTCTACATAAATTTTGGTTTTGTTTTTGTGTTAGCATCTATATAACTATAAGATTTCCGGAAACTTCTTTTGGCTAGCAATGACTAACATATTTTTTTGGTGAGATACCCTAAATGTGGGATGCATTTTCCAATATTATGACAATAATTCCTGTGAAAATATCTAAGACAACACTATGACAATCATAATATAAAAAGAAGAATAAAATGATCTAAGATTTACATGGAATATGAATTGCTTAGATCTGCTTCAAATGATTAAATTTAAACATAGATGAGGATTGCTACAGAACTGAAAATACACACTCAGATTGCATACTTCAAAAAAAAGTATCTCATATTTTAATGAACAAATTAAATCTATTTTGACATATCTACTGGGCTTTGAGAATATGCCCTCACCGCTCACATGGTTTGGCATCTTGGCCAAAGCTGGATTCCTTCCCCACTCATGACTGTCTACAGCCAGATGGCCTGCTTGCCTGCCTGGCTGTCCTTGAACTTCCTAGCAGTCATCAGTCTACATTTGTTCACAAAGACTTTAGAACGTGTTTTTGTGTGTATAAATATAAACACTAATCAGCTCATCAGGTTCCTGAATTTATTCAGAAGTTCCCTGGGCAATTGCCATCTTCCAGAACTGCAATTTACTATCTTGTGAATAAATCTGATACTACTGGTCCCGTGCAAAACAGGAAAAGGTGAAGGTGTTCAGTTTTAACAGAAGACAAATTAGATGAAATTGGCACAAATTTTGAATATTTGCCAACAAAATTACAACTGAAATTATCATAGCAAGTTGGGGTTTCAGTGGCTTATGCATATACAGCAACAAAATTGTTAAAACTTAAATCTTACAAGTGCACATGTGTCCACTGTCTGGGGCAAGATGATCCCTTAGCACATGTGCATTATTGTGAGTGATTTCTTTCATCAGCAAATGGAGGCTTAATCATCCCACAGCTTGTGTTCTTTTCAGAAGCATGGTTCCACCAAAATGGTAGTGTCAGAGTACAGGTGGAAGTCCAGCTGCAGAGATGCAAGCAGTAAAGATATTGTGGAAGGCTTTTATCTATCTATTGCACAAAATTATCACCTTTCATGATCTGTTGTATTTCCATTTTCAGAGTAATAATTTCTCGTGAATGAGAATCATCAAGTGAACGTCTGAGGCGATGGATGCTCAATGAACCCTCTTTTACTGCAGCTACATCATCATCCTATAAATAACAAAACAATTATTTCAACTTCTTGCTAAAATAAAATGTGAATAGAATTGAAAATAATGTCTGCAAAATGTCTAATAAGCATATTGATTATTCAAAATATCCAAAATTTCACAATCAACCAAGTTTTAAAACACTGATTGATGATATGAAACATTTTTCTGTTTGAGCAATGGGTTACAAAAGAAAATGAAAAAAGTAGAGTGTATACTAAAAAGTTTTTTAATTTCTAAGTAAAATACTAAAACCAAACATTTTGTTTCCTTTTTTCTTGTACTTAGATAACTGTATTTAATTACTAAAACTAAGAATGGTTTGGTGCGTGCGTGAGTGCGTGCGTGCGTGTGTAAAACCCACTTATCACTTTGCTAAAAAAAAGTTAAGTGTCAGTATATATGCCATTTGGGCATAACCAAGAGAGGGGCAGGAAGGCCATGGTTTCCCCTAAATTTGAAAATGGATTATGTGTGGAACAAAACAAACTTGATCACTTGTTATTAAAAGACTTGGAAATAGTTTAAGTGGTTAAAGAATCCAACATATTCTTTTTCTGCCATAAAATATACACCGCTAATCTTTCAGGCTTAAGGTTCTTTACCATGCCATAAATGTATGACACAGAACCCACGGCTTTACTTCCTTTCTGCAGGAAGCTGTACTTAGGATTTTTACACCTGAAAAAAATCCATCAGTTCTGGCCAGGATTGAACCTGCAATCTTGGATTTAGGAAGCAAGTATGGTTACCATTACACTACCAGGACCATTAGCAGTCGCTAATCTAAATAGCACAGCTTACTCCATGAGCATTCATGAAAAAAACAGTATAATCTTAAGACATGTTTTAAAGCATAGTTGAGAATGACAATGACAGAAAGCTTAAAATTAATGAATGTTCACAAGAAACTGGTTTTCAGAAAAGAAGAAAAAACTGAAGATAGAAGTTATAGAAAGTTTTGGCAAGAGTTATTATAAGTTTCTGTATTTTTTCTAGTTTAATATTAATAGTTAATAGAACTGGGCTAATGTTTAATGCAAACCTTAGTAAACTTATTTAACCAACATAATCCAGGATTAACATTAATTCTCTCCCATATTTTAAGGGTTTTTCTGTATGGCCCCACTAAAAATGCCTGCCTATATCCATGCATATGGATATAAACTTAAAAAAAAAATAGTACAATATATTCAAGAAACAACTAAGGTTGACAATTATGCAGACTAGTGCATGACGTAAATAAATCCAACTATTTAATAAAATTAAGCTGCATACATTTATCTATATGAAAGATTCTGCACTCACCTCAAGGAAGATTACTTTATTAGTGTGCTCAATGACAGCACTGGCATCAGAGGCAAAGAAATATTCCACTTCCTTATCCTCCAAAGGTTGAAACTCAGATGTAGAATCTGATCGAGGAAGTACTGGCATGTCAACCCTACCATGTGGGCGATGATCTGAAGATAACACAATTCTCTTAATTCATAACTGCAAAATTCTCACAGAAGAGTGTTGTTAATATGTTAATTGTATTATTAAATAGAATGAAATATGCCCTTACAAAGTTAAAATAGTGTATCATTAAACTAAACCTTCATTATTTAATATATATTCATACATTGAACCCCATATAATTTACTCCTTTTTCGTTCATTGTATCTTTTAAATAAACATAATTATGAAAGTACTTTTGCTCCTGCTGTTAATCTCTTATTCTCTCGTTTCATATAAATAAAAGGACAGTATGACTAATGCTAAATTATTTTCATTTTCTTCTGTTTTATGGATTTGCTTGTTCGTGATAGGACTAAGTTACAGAAGTACTTTGAACATAACATAACATGAAAATAAAAAATAGGCATATTTCACTCCATTAATGTTACATTACATGTTTTAATGAAGACCCAAGCAGACTGCACAGACACCACAGGAAACTCCTACATCAACCTGCACAAGAAAACCAACCACCATTATTTTCCTGCTTTTATTTTCTTTGTAGTAATTGCTTAAAACTGCATTCCAGCCAAAGTATTTGGACTGAAGTGTGTGACTGTTAGTATGATTTTTTTTTAAGCAGGGACATCAGCTTAGCCAAAAGTTAAAATGAAAAGGAAGATGGGGGAGGAGGGGCAGCTAAGGAAAAAATATGTATATTAGAAATAGTACATAATTATTTGTTCACATTCACACAATAAATGTTAATAATTAAACTTAAAATCTGAACAAAATTTTATTAACTTTAAAATAATAACTTTTAGTGCATCAAATTTAAGAATTGCTTGAATAAGTTTTATTTTATACATTTACAAAAAAAATTGTACCGCATAAATGTTTGCTGTCTCATTTTCACAAATTATATAAGATTAGCAAAAAAATTATGTAGATATTATTCTCAATTAAAAATTTATCTTTCAGAAAATAAGGACACATTCCTAGAGGGTTTTAGCAGTTCTATAAGTGCACTAACTAACAAGAATATATTTGGAACTACAGTAAAATGTGTTTGATTTCACAAATATCTTTAAAATTGTGTTAAAGCCTCAAGCAAATCTTAATCTAATCATTAAAAGTTTAACAAATGAAGTGCACAATCATTTACTTTAAAAAATTCCTAGCAAGCATTCAGGCATGAGCAGTGATCTACTTATCCCAGTTTATGAATCTCATTTGTCTACGAGGCTATTGTTTATTGCCACTAATTAAAAAAAAATTATCCCCAGCCTGATACAAGAATGAAATACATTGCTTATGTATTGTTCTAATAAAACACAAATAAACAATTGTTATAATTTACAAGAAAAGCATATCAACTCTATTAAGCTTTTTATATGGGACATCAAAATACAATTGCCCTGGAGTTGGATCTCAAGGATTATAAAATCATCCCAATATAATATAAATTACAAATGAGATTATAAACCGACTATTTCTTTAAACTTAGATAAAAGCAAAACAAACAAGCTGACAGTGTGAAAAAAGAAAACTGAAAGACAGCATAAAAGAAGATTTAAATTAAAGAATTTAAGATATGATTTGTACCTGGGTTTTGTGATTCTGCATCTAATGGAAGGGCAGGAACAGAGTGTTTAAAAAAAATAAAACAGAAAAATGTGAAAATTAGTGTAACACAGAACACTCACATTTCAATAAAATCATGCAAAAATAAAACACAAATACATGCAAATATACAGGTGGTCCATGAAAAATTGGCCCCCATGGTCTTGGCTGTATGCATGCTCAAGGTTGGCTCACCATGGCCAAGCAAGTGTTTCATGGGCTACCCGGTATAAATAACTAACAAACAGAAGCAACTATTTTAAATTGTAACTAATTCGCAGCAATCAAGTTTAAAGTATTTAATCCATGAATGTTCTGAGGATATGTAAACATAATTAAAAGCACACAATACGTTGCACAAAACAGGTTGTAGTAATTACCATCTAGATATTCAAGGGCATAATTTCAAAATTTTTATGATCTTCATTCTTTCCACATTCATGGGACCAAAAGTGAGCGATACCACTCAATGGCAAACACTAATTAGATTTTAGACCATTCATAAGAACACAATAATGCATTTCTTGCATTTTGTTATTGATTAATAAATCAAACTTCAAATTGCACATGTATTTCATAACAAATCAATTGGATACCAAATATTTTTTGTGTTCTGTACCAATATTATTTGGAAATAATTCCATACAACTCCTGAGAGTTGATGGTCAAAGTTATCAATATTAAGAAATTACTAATATCAGAAAGTTTCTCAGTGGAAAATAAACAAATAAAAAAACATTATCTACACTCATGCAATATTATATAATGTAGAAATAAAGACTAAACATAACACAGATGGAATAAAGTGATTTTAATGCTTACCAGGGCTGTTCAATAAAGAATGATCATAATTTTTTGCAGGTAAAATTTTTCATGCTAAAATTTAGCTTAATGAGTAATGTACACATGGTACTATTTACATTGTTGTCATTTCCACCTGTGAGAGGTGTGCAAATTCAGTTCTTTGACATGTTATGAACAATATGCTGCTCTGAAATTCTTTTTTGTCCTTCTTCAGCCAAGGCCTATGCAATGTTACAGTAGATCTATGGAGAGTATGTTCTTCCTTATAGCACAGCTCAAAAATAGTTTAAAATAAGAAGGAGGAAATATATTTCAAAGGAAGGTGGACCCAGCACTCCAGTTTATGCTGTAATAGAATAAAAAATTAACACCATTCTGCCATTGTGGGGGAGGATTGTTCAATAATATTAAGAACACATTCAGAAATTCTGAAAATTTCGCATCGGCAACTGAAAAGTTGCAAATAAGACATGTTTGTGCACAGCGGGTTCCAAGAATGCTGATTTCCCAACAAAAGGATGTTTGCAAACAGTTGAAGACTGTGTTACAGGAAGATACACAGTTTCTTTCAAAGATGCTGATCAGTATGTGATTGTGCTTTTAACACTGGGGAGATGGCCTTAGTGGGTTAACAAATATATATAAAGGAGCTATATGGCACTATCTTCTTGTATAAATGCCTATCATTTACCAATTACCTATATACAATTTATGATTACTTTCTTAATATATATTTTTATGTACTATTAACAATAATACAGAGAAAATAAATTTACAAACTATATACTTGTCATTTAACTTGCAGCATTTGATTGAATAGATGAGGTAATAAGACTGATGCCGAAGGTATGATGGTTTGCTGGATGGTTTGCCAAGGACACTGTGGTGCTGAGACTTGGTCCATCTTGCTGCAAACTTTTCTACATTGAAGCATTTAACAGGAGATCCATTTATTGAAATAAAAGGTAGATTTGAAAGTGTGAGAATTTATAAACAATTTCTTTGGTCAGTCAGAGTTAGATTCATGGCACTAAATCCATGTTCACATTCAGCCATAGATTTAAGTATAATTTCAACTGATTTCACAAGTTCTTTTACTGAAGTGGTAACGTGTTTCAGGTTTCTTTTTATAGATGCAAAAATATTTAACCAGTGATGCACATGAGCTTTCACTTAACTTAAAATTCACCTTTTTACATAAACAAAGAATTGATCACTTGTCTGGATTTAATACAGCTACATCTAAACAGAAATCAAAGTCTTCAAAATGGTTTCTCATATTGTCTGCCAAAGACTGAAAAATTTCTTTCAAAATATTTTAAATTTGTTATGTTCATCACAAGGCAGTTCTTTAATTGCAACTCCTTTGAATGTGAGCTTTTCCTGCAATTCTCATATCTTGTATATGTGGCAAGTCATTTGTTTTCAATGTTTCAAGATTTTTATAGGCATGTCAATTTATAGTTTTGCTCTAAGAACTGAAGAATTTGTTTTGCATAAAGAATGATAATACTTCCAGGACTTCTTGGGCCTCATAAAGTACAACTAATTCCATTACAAGCAACCACTTTGTGAGATATTTTACCTATCCTTCAAATTTAGCATTAAATGACTAAGCGACCCAATGTATGTAAAAAATGTAGCATATTTTTTTTATAATTAATAGTAAGTTCTTGCAAAACATCCTGTAGAAGTCTCTGATTTTTGGGACTTTGAGAAAACACAGATTATAAGGAATTTGAAAAAGACTAAATGTACATATTGCCACATCACACATAAGACCATGCACAGCTAGTTCCAGTTTGTGCATGAATTAAGTCTGTATGTAAATGTTTACCCAATAGAGCAGCTATGCCTTTGTTAGGTGCAAGCATTGTTGATGCACTGTTTGTTGCAATATCTACAAAATCATATTTAATGTTACACTTTTCAACACTGTATTGCAAATACTTTCCTGTCTCACTTTCTAATTCAATAATATTGACAAAATAATTGCAGTCAACCCCCTCAAAGGACAAATGTGCATATAGTATTAAGCAGGTTTTACTAGAAATTGTTGTGCTTTCATTTATCATGATACAGGTTTGTACTCGTATAATGAACTGAGAAGATTTTTCTTTCATTTCTTCTCCTATAAACATAATATTTTGGCATGCATGGACAGACTGAAGCATATTACTAAATGATATACCATTAAATTTTTGCAGTTTGATTAATGTGAGAATTTTTTGAATGATTCTCTTTAGCTATTACATATGCAGATCTGAACAATGAAGCAGTAATGTTTTTTTTTTTCTTGATGTTGCTTTCCCCACAACTTTTCACTTTCACTCACAGATTTTTCCATACTTTGTTTTTCTTCAGTACATATGATTTTATGTATTTCATGTGTGATTTTCACTTAGCATAATCATCAACTATATCATTTACTTTTTTGAAATTATTTTCTGAAACAACAATTAAAAAGGCACTATCAATATGGACACATTCCATATTTTCCACTATTTGTTCCTTGGTTCTGGCGGTCTAGTGGTAACCATACTTGTCTTGTAAACCCAAGATCATGGGTTCAATCCTGGCCACGTTGATAGTTTTTTTGGGCATAAAAATCCTAAGTATGGCTTTGTTCAGCATGGAAGTAAAGCCGTGAGTCCCAATTGTAGATTTATATGTTAAAGAACCTCAAGCCTGAAAGAAGAGGTCTCTGAGCAAAATTGAGTAACTGTTTATCATGCCCTGAATTGAATGGGACGCTGATGACCTGAGAAGTTAAAGAGCATCCATAAATAAACAATCAATCAACAACCTTAAGTTCACAAACTCCCAAATACACTGTGCATATTACTAACTTTTTATCATTTACAGACAGCCAGTCTTATGTCAGTTTTGAAAACAGGATAAAACACAATTTCCCACTATAATTTCATCCTTACTGTTACTTCCTTTTCCACCTAGAGACTTCTCACAATTTTTGGGTCCTCGAAAATTCAATAACTTTCTCTTTGTTAGCACCATCATTAACCATTTTGTTTTCTTAGATTTGGAGTCTGTTTTAACTCTTTTAGTTCCACTGCTAGTGTGCTGAAATGCACTAATTGCACATGTTTCTGGCAATTCACTGTTCTTGAAAGATGATGAAATTTTACTTTGTGTCTGACACAGGCCTACACCTGTTCAAACTAATAAATTCTGCTTACCTCCTGGCTTGCATGAATTAACAATGACTGCACATAGTAAAGGATTATAACAGATTAAATCAACAATGAAAAAAGAGAATGAAGATTCATTTTGAGATGTTTAAATACATATATTGTTTCCAAAATTAATGAGCAAGATTATGGATCTATAAAAAATTTAATTGCTTTTTAACTACCTTTTTATGTAAAAATAGGAAATATATTCTTTGTGTGGCTCCACAAATTTAAATTAAGTATTAATTTATATAGTTTGCATATCCAGTGAATGGTAAATAAGCATCCCTGGTTGGGATGAGTCATTTAAAATCAAGGGTGGGATGGTTCAACTCAGAGAGGGGGGATCAATATTCTCCTGCAAATGATACACTGCCGCTAATGAAACTTGGCTATATCATCCTGAGAGCAAACAGCAAAGCTCCATGTAGAAATCTGCATCATCATAAACATAAAACAAGCAAAAATGTTTATTGCACATGGGAAAGATATATTCATCTCATTTTTTATATTCAAGGAATGGTTTCAAGCATATCTACCTGCAAACAAAACTGTGAAATCCTGACCACTTTACAAGGCCTATCACATGCAAAAGGCCATATTCCAGGCAACAAGCTAGATGGTGCACTAAAATAATGCATAGCTGAACATCACAAATATTGTTACTGAATATTACACAAAAATCAATGTGAAATGTGTCTCTCTCACCACACAGGCAAAAGTCGCAGAGTCAGCTAAATCTGGCTCTGCGGCTTGTGCCTTTTCTCCAAATTAAAGAAACATCTTTGTGGGAGGTATTATCCAGCTTAAGAAACAATGGTGGACTATGGAGGTAATTCTGAAGGACATGTCAAAAATGGTTTCCATTGTTATCTTTGCAGACTGACAGAAATGCTGAGACAGGTGCATTGCGTTCAACAGGGATGAAAGATCATCAAAATTATGAGGATGAATAAAGGTATGTTGTCAAAAAATGTTGATCATTCTTTACCAATATACAGCCCTTGTATATTAGTGAACTATAACCAGATTAATTACAGTCCCCTCAGAAATTATTTTTCAATAGTAGTGGAAGAATATTTGACAATATGCTATGTGTATAGAAAAATATATCTGAATTCAAAATATGTTATGCAGTTTTCATCAAGTAAATGCTTAACTAAAAGTGTATCAAAATATATGAGGATCACTTTAAAAGCTTTTAGCAGTGGTTAAACTATAGACATATAAATCTGGCAGCACTTTTCATTTGAATAGGGTATATTCTGAAGTCACAAAATGTGACAGCTGGCTTTATGAAAATATTGCTAGAAATACAACCATTCATTCATTCATTCATTCATTCATTCAGGCTGGTAGACAGATACAATGAGCCTTTCACAACATGATTTTGGTGCCAAGATGTGTCATTACAGAACGGACACCAAAGATGATCAGCACCAAAACTAGGTCAACTACTGTTTCTCTATGACAATGGTTTTTACACACTTAGTCGATTGTGATTATTTCTTTTTTATAAAATGTCAGTCCTAGTGGTTTAGTGGTAACCATACTTGCCTCTTAAGCCCAAGATCACAGGGTCAGTGAATTTTTTCGGGCATAAAAATCTTAAGTATGACTTCCTTTGGAAGGGAAATAAAGCCATGGGTTCTGCGTGATAGACTTACGGTAAGAAAAAGAGTCTCGAGTCCGAAAGAAGAGGCCACAGGGCAAAATTTATCGGTTGTTTCATGCCCTGAATTCAATGGGACACTGATGACCTGAGATGTTAAAGAGCATCCATAAATCAAACAAATCAACAACTTTTTATAAAATAAAAGAAAACCTTTATAGGTGTCATTTCTCATCATATGAAGGGCCATTAAGGTTTACATAGAGGTTGTGAATAACCTTCCAAAAGAAGCTTATCAGAGTCATTTTCAAAGTGGTGGTTGATGCAGAACAAAATATTTCTGTAGAAACAAGAATAAGCCTTGGTTGGGGTGCTATCTGATACTTATTTGTAAATGAGTAGAATGCTGAATATGTGCACATCTTATCCAGTTGCAACCTTATGTTGATCAAGTTTTTAGCAGAAATTTGAAGATGGTTTAGCATTCACTACAAGAGATATATGAACCAGTTACCAGCAGACATTTTGCTTTGACTGAAAATCCAAAATATTTTATTTTTAAGAATAAAGTATTATAGAGTTAATTTTCATTAATCTACACATGTATGATTTATAAGACTATCACAGTTTCTCAGCCCATTAACATTCATGATATGCTTTATTAGTACCAGATAATCAGTTATATGAGTCTGTATTATGATAGCCCTTTCATTTTTATTTAACTACAATTCCAGAATTTTCCAATGCATTTATACCACAAAATACAAACAAGATAAGCATTATATGCATAAGAATATAAAATAAAATAAAATAAAAATGTTATGCATCAATCAACTATATCCTTGAATCAGTAAGAGGACAAACTTACATAAATATTGCATTATTTTGAATTCAGATTATTAACAGTCATTAATAGACAGATATTAGAAGAATTAATTTGATTTAAACATCAATGGAAAGAGCCATGATTATCATCAATGGGGGGGAAATAAATAAAATAAAGGAATAATACTATGGGGTTTAAATTTTCTATAATGATTTATTTATTTCTTAAATTCCAATTAAACAGTTTTGTTTTTATACTATTCATTTGCTACTTCCAAAGATGTTTGTTTATTAAAAACAGTTTTTACAAGAAGAAGAAAAAATTAAAGGAGTGCTTGGAAGTTTCTTATACCTGTTACAATAGAAGTGTCATCTGTTCGGTGTAGAGTACATCAATCACATCATGCAAAACAGAAACAAACATTATTTATCTAAAGGGAGAAGAAAAAGGATTAAAACAAAGTGTATATTTTGTTATTTTATAGCATGCATGCACTTTTGTGCCAAAGAAAACAGGAGTACTACAATAATTCAACCTCAAAGTTATTTTGAGAACTACAATAAAATATCATTGACATTATGCTAAGAAAAGATATAATTATAAATATTCAGAGAAGTATAATTTAGCTGAAAACTTAATGCAATGCTATGATTTGCATATATAGTGTCTTATATTGAAATCGCAAGCTAAGGACTTTCCAGGAAACATATCTAACAATGTATTTTTTACATTTATTTTTCCAGTTTGTATCAAATAATTCACATTAAATAAAGAAATACAAATATATGTAGGAAGCATGCATAATTGCCTGAAAATCATTGAATTGTTCCAATAATATTAAATTGGACACTGAAAAACTATGTAAGATATAATGCTCATATAAATTTTGAGCTTACAGTAGGAAAAGGTTCATAGTATTTGGTCACCTATATTGCTTCTTTTATAACAAAGCATAATGAAGTTTATATGCATATTAAGATATGCCCTTTGAAAATTATCATCTCATGTGTGCTACATATAGTTAATAAATTGTACAAATTTTATCAGAAATAAACTTAAGAAAATTATTGGATATTATAAATTTAGAAGTTTCTGGTTGATTTAACACTTTATAATATTTTACATGTGTGTTTATCATTTAATTTACATTTAGTCCTTTTGTGTCTCCAGTAAGCATGTATTATGTTTTAATTCTCACCTTAGAAAGCTGTTTAACTGCAGAATGAGAAAAGAAAAGACAAATAAATAAGCAAGAAATTATGAACCAGATTTCTTTCAAGTAGCATGCAGATCCATGACACAAAGTCATTTGAAATGTTCTCAGAATGATCTAAGATGGCACTGATATTTTCAGCATTGTTATGCTGTCAAAATCTATCACTTCCTAAAAATACTTGTGCAATAACACTACTTAGCGAGAGTTGTTATGTGTATAGCTAAGCATTAAGTACAGAGGTGTACCTGGTGAAAAATGGAAAATATCAAATACTGTGATATATCAAAAAGGGTATAAGAAAGAAAACATAATTACATTATACAAGATACACTTTAAAGAAACCTGCTGCATAATTTTTTATGGTTTTGAAATGGATAGCTAAGTTATAAGAAGTTAACAAGAGCTTAGAAGATGATCCTCTTTGTAGGCAGCCAAAATCTGTTGGAACAACTATAATTATTAAAAAAATGCATGATATATCACTGAGAATTGCTGATTAAATTGCACAAGCTGTAGGCATTACAAATGAATGGATATATCACATTTTGAAGGAATTCTGCATGAAAAATCATCTGCAAGAAGAGTGATACAATTGCCGACACATGATCAAAAACAAATCAGAATGAAAATTACTAGACAACATTTAGAACTCCAAATAGAATGTTTTCTAATACAAACTTCACTTACAGGGTTTTTATGCCATAAATGTGCGGTTTCTAATACTTAAATACACAGATTAGTTAATTCCCCACTCACAAAAACAAAATGCAAAAAAGAAATTACAATATATATTCAATACAGCAATAATCAATGGATATAGTACTAACACAGTAGTTTAAAAGATTAATAAATTTGAAAGACAAAAAATCTATTAAAGACATTTCTACACTTAAAAATATCAAAGAGAATCACAAATACAGCAGATTCATGTTTGGGAAGATCTTTTAATAACATGACATAAAATTAGCATCACAAAATAAATACAATATAAAATACTTATTAGTTCTTCATTAAAAGACAGCATACCACCAGAGAAAAACAACAGGCATATATGCAATAGAATGCTTAGATTGCAATTTAAAATATGTTTGTAAAATTAAGAGAAATTTGGAAACAGAAAGAAAGAACATTTTGAAAATGTCTGGCTAAAACAATTGGAAAAATCAACATTAGCAACTCCTTTTTGGGAAACCAATCATGAAATTAAGCAAGAAGTCATTTTGTTAAAAGAAACATACTCTAATAGAACTCATCTCTCAGCTGAAGATGAGAGTGAATGCTCTTGAAACATGTTCTGAAGAATTAATCAGTTAGTGAAGTTTTAGTGTCACCAATACTGACTCATTTGTACCTGTAGGCCAGTTTATGTCAACATCAAAAAATTTTAATGTGGGATATTTCAGTGCTTCACTGTCAACAGCTTCTAAACATACATAAATATTAAAAGTTCTTCATTTTTCCAGAGCAATGCAACATATTTCTTGCATTGATTCTTGATAAATGATTCCAAATGGTGCCCTACTATACACCAGAAACAAAACTGCACTCAAAATTTTTCACTGTTAAAGAAAGTGTATGATATTGTCAAAAAGTAATCACAAGGTCTTACTACTGTCACAATCATTATAGCAGGATAATATGTCAATTTTCTAGACCAAATGGAGAAAAAATGTGTGGAAAATGTTCAGGTTTATCAGTGAAGAAAATCAACTTGAGCTTTCCATTTGTGTCATCACAACTTATGAACTGAAATACAGTTTGCTACCCATTTGCCATATCCACCTGATTAGGCTCCATCAGACTTGCATCTCTTCCAAAATTGAAAAAATGACTGAATGCTAAGAGATTTAATAAATGCATAGCTTAAAGCAACATTTATGGGATATTTTCTGCAAAGGTTAAAGACTCTGAATTTTGTGATGATATAATGACTTTGGAATATTGCTGAACAAAATGAATTAATATTAAGGAAGACTATATTGTAAGATAAGAAAAGTTAAAAAGCATTGATTACCTTTTAACACTTCATTCTGAGAACATTTCAAACTACAATCATATCATTTTTAATTCAGTTTATCAGCTAAATGTATGAATTAAATGCCTATAAACATCTTGTAATTTCAAATGCAGCACTAGCTTAAAGATTAACAATTCAAATGGCTGTAAAATGAAATGCAAACCAATTATGTAAAGCTTATAAAAAATTAAGCATTAAGACGTATTAAGCTGCATGAAAAAGCTCCATATTAAGAAATTTCCAAAACAGTGCAGGAGTAAATTTAACTATTTTCTCCATACAACTTGCTGGAGCATCTAGCATTCTGATGTATAAGCATATCTGCATTCTCAGGGTGTATAAACTTTGAAGTTGCATTTGCTGTGTTTAAAATATACATACCCATGCATCTACACTAGATATTGACAGCATTAGTAATCATTAGTAATGCACTAAAGGCATGCAGGGCTTATTCCAATTAAATAGATTAACAAGTTTTAAATGCTTGTCACAAGTAAACCAGGGCAAGCTTATTTTCTTCCAAAGACTATATGAACTGGCTTGTGTTACATCTTGCATACTAATTTACCCATGGCAAGATAAAGTAGAATGTTGGAAATGCAATTAAGAAAATTCTTGTAACTTCTAATGTGTTACTCACCCTCTAGCTCAATCCAGTCCAAATAACTCTTTGAAAGATCATGCAAATATTTCAACAAGTTTCACCTACAATGATTCGGAAAGCCTTTTGTTCACCATTCTGGGTGTATATCATCCTCTAAGATCCTATTCCCTAATTGACTACATGCTAATTTAAAATTTAGGTGAAATGACCAATATTCAGGCCTTTTGTTCTTATCATGTGCATAAGAAATTTATCTTATGCAATTAGTTTCCCCAAACATACATGGTGTCCATAAAGTCCTGGTACTGTGTAACTGACTATTATTTCAACAATATCAGAACTTATAGACACCTTATATATATAATCTTCTAATAAATCTCTTTAGTCTTAATTTTAATTCAATTTGGAATCGAATGGAATTGGAAATTTGGAATTTTTAGTCTTACCTAACATTTACGATATTTACAACTATCTACAAGAGGAATAAAAATGGCAGTGAATTTAATGAACAAAAACATAGCACACAGACATTTATGTTATGCCTCTTTTTTTCTCTCCCCCCCTATTCTCCTCCAGTATACATTTTTTTACATTATTCCCATAATTTTATAGGAGTTTCCTGTTGTCATGTGGTTCTAGAAACTTTGAACAAAATTATTTGTGTATAGTTAATACAGTCAACCTATGCATATGTATAAGCTGATTAAAGCAATGTTTACTTGCATCAGTACAATACCC
The DNA here is from genome assembly GCA_030762175.1 of Metallyticus violacea. Classification (NCBI taxonomy): domain Eukaryota; kingdom Metazoa; phylum Arthropoda; class Insecta; order Mantodea; family Metallyticidae; genus Metallyticus; species Metallyticus violacea. The sequence continues at coordinate 75,913,861 of CM060844.1, forward strand.
AGCACGAATATTTAGTAATTCTGTAAAAACAAAGCTCCAGTATGCCTAGATATTATTATTTACAAATAATTATTTCCTGCATCTCTGAATTCCCACCACCAATCCAAAAGCAACTCAGCCTTGCAATCTGTTTAAACTGCATTTGAAGTCCTAATTACAGTAATGGTGACTGCTATTTTGTTAGATGATAATGGAATGAAATATTTTGAGAGACCAGCTTTATTTCATTCAAATATGCAATGAAGCAAATAGAACAACATACTGTTTGTCATAGAGTGGCTTTTATGCTGTGAAGATAAAAATTATGAAATTATCAACATCTTTGTACCAATTGAAAATAAGATTACAGATTATTTATTTCATGTTTGAAAATGCTAAGGAAATTTAATTTTAAATTGTCAAAATTAGTAATATTTTCATTTTGATTTTGATATGTAATGTTGCATCTGCGCTTAAGCATATTACCTTTATAATTCATTTGATCTAAAATATTACTACAGATTATATAAGCATTTATTTTTACATTTCATTATAAATTAATGAACATGTTTGTAAACAAAAGATTATGAAACTTTGCATTTATTGTTACAGATTTCATGAAAACTTGAGCATTATAACTCGATGATAATCAGAATGACTAAATTTTTGTCTCTAAATATTAAGCACAGATTCTTAGTTTTCTCAAAGAAAAAAAAATTTAAAAAAGCAGTTTAGTTATAGTTCTATACAAACATCAGGTTTAGAAGCTTTTAAATGAGAATTATTCTGCAGGGGCAAAGAGATTTATGAAATTAATGTTATGCCTCTTCCATAATTTTTTAAATTATAAATTTTATTTATCAGATAAATAAATACTATTTTTGCTATTTGGTTCTTTTATAATTTTGTTGAATTGAAAACTCTAGTTAATGTTATATGAACTAAACTTGGCGGCATTCTCAGATTTAGGATTCCCTTCATACTAACAACAAATTAATTCCAAACACTCTAATGATTAACAATTATTATTACATGTTGAAAATTCTTTAACCGGGTCAGAAATTAATCAAGATCTTGCTAACACATAAAGTACCAGTTATATAGCTGACTTATGGTCATTTGTTATGAAAACTTATTTTCTTCCTGGCATGTTGCTTTGTCCAGTTAATTTTTAAATTTAAAACAGTTTATACACTGGAATAGGCAGTTTTTTTTTGGACATTTGCTCATTAAAACCTTTTTTTTGAGTATGTTCTTAACATAAGAAACAGAAAAGTAGAACTCCATATATCACATCATGTTTCAACTCTGCAATTTGTAAAGGAGGTAACGACATTGCTTACAAAACCTATATTACCACTTACCTTTGCTGTACAAAATAGGTACATGGTCTGTGGCTAAGCGAGTTTTAGCTTTGATTCCAACCAAAAGGGGACTTCCTCGTCGAGTTGCCACACATTCACCAGGGAAGTACTTACTCTTAAAGCACAAAGCAAAAGCCCCTTCCTGTAATTAAAGACAGAGGGAAAAATATTCATATTGTATTATTATTTAATTATACTTATAAGCACAGCAAAAGCTGATTAACAAAGAAAAGGCATCAACATTAACCCACTAGGAATCATTAGGTAAAATTAAATATAATAGCAGTAGTTAAAAGCATAGTACAAAACTCCACATTTATGCTGAATATAAATGGGAAAGAGTTGCATGCTTGCCCCTGAATGAATAAAAGCTCTTGTGTGTCCTTAATAAAATCACCTTAAAAGCACAAAAGGGTTCAAAAAAAAAGGATGCAGCACAAATTTTAAGTATAATTTGGAAATTAAGAATTTGGGTCACATATTCACACTCACAGCTGGGATTCAAACCACAGAACTCCAGCTTTCTGGGCTGACTCTCTACCAAAGACCATGTCCTCCTCCAAGTACGGAACCAAAGAACCTATCTCATCTGATTCTGTATACCCAGTAGATCTCCCATAGATTTCTTTACTATGAGAGATTAATTCCTAAAGAGGCCATTCGTAATGCTATGACCCAGACTTTTAGTTTAACCAACAAATATATATTCATTAATTTATATATGGAAATTGTTCTTTCACACTAGTAGTGTATAGGACATTATGTTGAAAATGATGAATCAAACTTGAAAGTAGATTCAATTATAAGTATTTATCATAAACTCAAAATAAATATTTTCTGTTTAGTACTGGTTTTTTCTATTGTAGATTTTATTCTATTAGGAAAATAAATAGATAATCTAAAAAATAACAAACATGACATAATGGTTAAGTAGAAATTGTACTTAAGAAGCTGTAGACAATGGAGTGGTAATATATCCTACATTAATGTATTCAATATTCCCATCATTGGCTGCTGTTGATTGAATCATTCAGTCAACAGCAGGAACCTCTCCTGAAACTAATCCAAAGTTTTAAAAAAGTAAGTGGAGTTAGTGTTAACAACTGAACACATTAATGTAGGATATATGACAATGGTTTTGTTCAAGAATTTTCATATGTATACATTTTAATAAGTACTCATATTTCAGGTCAGTGAATGGCATAAATGAAGAGCCCCTTTCTAAAAGTATAGGTTGCCAATACATAAAAACTGAATATGCTTAATTACAAATGCAAAGTGACCAAAAATGCAGTATCAGGGAATGCATATTTTATGTGCTTATTTTCATTCAAAATAGCTTTTAGGATCAACATTATTATTCATCATTAATTTAAGATAATGATGAGCTAAAGTTTTTACAATATAAACTCCATTTTTAGGAATCCCCAAAATTCTAACCAATCTATCATTGAGGAAGCAAAGTCATTAAGCAATAATTAAGTGTAATGCAGAGCAGAATGGAATAGTCACATAGGCTCCCCACTGAATTACTTAACCTTGCATTTTCAGGTATACTGTTCTTTTAGAGAACACCCCACTGCATTACTTAACCTTATATTTTCAGGTACACTGTTCTTTTAGAGAGCAGAATAATGAACATTAACATGTTGTTAATTCACTTTTTTACTTGTTGCAACCATATAATCACAGGTATTGACCAGGTCCTGAAATTTTACTTAATAACTCCTCTATTTTTGCCTATTACAGAATATTGTATTGTTTTATTTTTTTATCTATATTTAATCATAATGAATAAAGATTTCTCCTTCATCTGTTTATATGATACATTATTGCTTGAGAAAGCCTTGTAAAAGAAACTTCCAGATTTGTATTACATTTTCTTTTTCTTTAATCTTTTTTCTTTAAGAAAAGGACAAATGTTCTTCAGTATTACCAATTCATTATTCATAGAGTTAAAATTTGTTTGACTTCAAGTATGGTACACACACATAACCCAAAAATATTTGTAATACTTGAATTATCAAAAGGTTTTTCCTGATACTCAGGTATTTTTCACTACAAAAGCCTTAACCTAAAATATGCTCATGTATTTTTCACTATAAAAGCTTTGACCTAAAGTGAACTTAAAAAATTACATACCAATTGTTGAATCACTTGTTCAACCACTTCTCGGAATGAAAGATTAGTATTTTGTAAATAAATGTGATGCACCAATTTTGCAATGACTTCAGTATCTGTCTCAGACTCGAAGCGATATCCCTTCTTCATGAGGAACAGCTTGACATCCTTGTAGTTAGTCACAATACCTTAGGAATAATAATAAAAAAAAAAAAAAGCTGTATCAACTGAGCAAATTTTAATATTAACATTCTGAACTGTAAATTGTTTTGTACTCATTATTCTTAAATTTATCCAAACTAAAGCTACAGTTTAAAATATTTCTTAGAGATGCATAGAGGAACAAGATAGAGCTTCTTAGTTATTGAACTGTTACCCAAAGATAATGAGTTCTCATACTGATGCTATAAAGCAAATGTTACAATAAAACTTATTTTTATCATAGATGAGAACGTTACTTATGATTTTGTTTTCAAATTAACCAACATTATGATATGATTTTAATTACAGCAACATTATAGTTGTTTAAGATCTAAAAACTAGTATCCCATATGAGCAGTATGCTCCCAGATATGAGTTGAGTATTTTTAGTTATTTTAGAATAATATATAAAATATATGCTATGAGATTAAAAATATTTCAGATATTAAGTTGAAAACCGTGTGGCTTCCATAATGAGAGATCCACAGTTGATAATACATTTGCAGTTTAACATATATCTGTCAAAGGTAAAGAATGTAAATTTAACAATCTATGTTGCCTTCATTAACTTTGAAAAAGTATTCGACAGGTCACATTAGAAACAAATTATTAAAGATTATAAATGAAAGAGAATACCTTAACCATCTAATTAAAGTATTGGAAAATCTATACCATAATAATAACAACAATAATAAGAAACAGAATGTCTTAACCATCTAATAAAAGTAGAAAATTTTATAGTGTAATAATAGGAAAAAGAAGATGAAGTTAGCAAGGGTAGAGAGATTTTTTTTTTATTTGTTTATTTACGATGCTCTTTAACATCTCAGGTCATTAGCGTCCCATTCAATTTAGGGTGTGAAATGGCTGCCAAATTTTGCTCAGAGGCCTCTTGTTTCAGGCTTGAGGTTCTTTTTCATGCCGTAAATGTACGACACGGGACCCAAGGCTTTACTTCCCTTCCGAAGGAAGCCATACTTAGGATTTTTACGCCCAATCCATCGATCCTGACCAGGTTTGAACCTGCAATCTTGGGTTTAGAAGAGAAGTATGGTTACCACTACACCACCAGGACCGACTAGGGAGCAGAGAGCAAAAGACAACAACGTGAAGGTGAGATATAAGAAAATTGTGCTAAAGGCCCAGTGGGTAAATTGAAACCATAATGACTCCAATAACAATAACAACAAACTGCTCACTCAGAATGAACAAGAACTCGAAACAAACAACAAACCAAAAACAGGAATTTATTATAGCAACATTAATGTACAGACACACAGAACAGAGGAAAGAGAAGAACTAGAAAATGCAGTGCAATTTATCAAATTCGACATCTTAGTTCTAAGTGAAGTGAGAAGGCTAGGGGGAAGCCATAATTGCAAATGTCGGCCTATTTTATTATAAAGGAAAAACACTGGTCAGAAAGGAGTGTTTTTCATAATCAGAAATGGCTTAAAACACATGGTACAAGAATTGGTGGGAATTTCAGAAAGAATTGCAGTAGTAAAACTAGCCATGAAACACTACACAACAATAATCATACAAACATATACTCCAACAGAGGCCAGTAGTGAACAGGAACTGGGAGAGCACTAAAACAACTTAGAGACGGCACTGAACAAATACAAGTGACAAAAGAACTTCATTGTGAGAGATATGAATAGTAAAGTAGGTAAGAGAAGCCATAAGATGAAGAACCTGTTGGAACACATGGCTTAGGGATTAGAAACAAGAGGGTAGAAGATTGATCCAGTTTACACAAGAGCATAGATTGAAAATAGCAATAAAAAATGCAATAGATTACATTTTATGTAAAAAAATTGGAGATGTTGTAGATGTTCTAGTGGTAAACAATCTAAAATTTAGCATGGGCCACAGGATGGTACAGACAAAAATAAGGGTGAAAAAAAGTAAAAGAATAAATGCACAAACACATAAAATAAGTATAGAAAACGTAGACAAGAAAGATCTACAACACAAGCTGCAAGAACAACCAATACAGCTCAGTCTTAACACAGACAAAGGACCCCAAGAACTATACGATACTTTAGAGAATTGCACAAAACAAGCAAGCAGCAAGGCCCTCAAGATGACCAACATGAAAAATAGGGAGAAACTGAGCATATACACTATACAGCTGATTGAATGCACTTCAGAATTACAATTAACAAGAGACCCATCAGAACAAAACAGATTGGAGTATGCAGAACTGGGTAAAGGGACCAAAAGAGAAATAAGGAAAGATATTCGCAACTACTGCACAAAACAAATCAAACTAATTATGGAATCATCAAAATCAATCAAGAAAGCAAAGGGCAATTTGAACAAAGGAAAGAAATGGATACTTGGAACAAAGAGTTCAGAGGGAAAAAGCATAACATCGAGAAAAGACATAATCAATTCAGTTATAGACTACTACAAACACCTGTACTAAAGCTCCATCCCAATTCAGTCCAGGAACCAGATACCAAATATCTCAAACACACAATTTCTAGTTATTCTGCACAGCAAAGTTCGAACTGTCATTAATGAGCTCAAGAATGGGAAGACCCTAGGCAAATATGAAATACAAAACAAATTGCTAAAGCTTGCAGAAGAATAGTTAACATCCAAAAATCACCAAAATGCTCAGTGAAATTCTAGAAACAGAAGACATACCTAAACAATGGAAAACCAGCACAATTATTTTCTACACAGAAAAGGCACTAGAGATGATACAGCAACTAAAGACCTGCAAGTCTGATATCAAATATATACAAACTGTTTCAAAAATCTTAATTAGAAGAATAATAAAGATTCTGGATGAAAATCAACTACCAGAACAAGCTGGTTTCCTTATAAGATTCAGCAAAATAGACCATCCTCCAAACTATAAACCAGCTAGTGGAGAAAGCAGAGAAATTCCATCTAACACTATGCCTTTGACTCAGTCGAACATACAAGCACACTACACGCTTTGGCAGCTCAAGGAATAGAGGCAAAGTACATTCATATACTACACAAAATCTATAGTCAAAGTTTTGCAAAAGTAAAAACAGAAGAAGGACAACCATTCCAACTAGAAAAAGGAGTTTGCTAAGGCAATCCAATCTCTCCCAAACTCTTCACTAGTGTAAATGGAACATATATTCAGGAAAATGAACTGGCATCATAGTTTTTGTAATCAGCATAAACAGCAGTCTAAGATTTGCCAATGGTGTGGTCTTATTCACCAAAACATCGAAAGCACTATACTGGAATAATTATGTGAGCATAGCAAAAATACAGGGCTGTGACTAAACAAACTATAGAAGCAGTTAATTTCAAACTGACCTCAAACCACAATAAAAATAGATGGAACAGTCCTCACACATGCGAGTGAATACACATAGCTACAGCAATAAATTTCCTTCCATGACAAAATGAAAAAAGAAGTACAAGGAAGGATCTCATTAATCTGGAGAGCATTTTGGGTCCTTAAGTTTATATTGTTAGACCAAACAGTAACTAAGAAAATCAGATTCCAGATGCTCGAAAACTGTGTATACCCTGTATTACTATATGGGTGCCTGACATAGTCAATAATGGAAAAACAAAAGAACAAAATTCAAATATGCCAAAGAAAAATGCAATAGATCCTGGGAATAACTTTGAAGGACAAAATACCAACAGTATTAATAAATCAGTTGTCTCAGACAACAGACTTCGCACAAATAGCCATTGGAAACAAATGGCAATGGGGCAATCACACCATAAGAATAGAGGACAATAGGTAGACCTACGAGACCTCCATGTGGAAATCCCAGATAGGAAAAAGGACACAAGGTAGAACCAGAAGATTTTTTTTTTTATGTGGATTATTTGCAGATGCTCTTTAACATCTCAGGTCATTAGCGTCCCATTCAAATCAAGGCATGAAACAGCCGACAAATTTTGCTCAGAGGCCTCTTTTTTCAGGCTTGAGGTTCTTTATCATGGCGTAAACGTACAACGCGGGACCCACAGCTTTACTTCTCTTCCAAAGGAAGCCATACTTAGGATTTTTACGCCCAAAAAAATCCATCGATCCTGGCCGGGTTTGAACCCGTGATCTTGGGTTTAGGAGACAAGTATGGTAGCCACTACACCACCAGGACCGACCCAGAAGAAGAAGGATGGACCTCTTCAAGGAACATGCAGGTCCAGATTGGTCAAGACTAGCAACAGGGAGAGAAAAATGGAAATTTCTCGAGAAGCAACTAGTGCAGTGAGAATGGAGTAATCAGAGAACAAAGCAGTCAGAGTGTCAGAACAGCATATGAACAACTTGTGTGGAATATCTCACCATGTTAAGAAGAAGCGAGATTTCCCTACTTGTTAGTAGGCATTTGTCCTTTAGGGACATATTATGCTATCTTTATCTTTCTCTTTATTTACCCATTTTTTGCTTTGAAACTATTTCTGTTCATCTTTACCAACTATGGAACTCCAATCACCTAGTACAAGCAGATAATTTTTACAGAATATGTTTATTCTTGTTTGAGGCATGTGGCACAAATCCTTGATATGTGCTATAGCTATAACTGCTGTTGGTGTATACACTTGTATGTGTTATGGGTTTGCCTTTACATTTTGTGCACAATTCATTTATTGCTTTATGAATCACCAGCAATCTTGCTATTTTGTTACTAATAATTAATCTTATGCTGTATTTAACTATAAAATGTAATGCTGTAATTTAAAATCTTGGGTGCTTTTTCTTTGCGGGATGGTCCACATGCTTGAAAAGCCAACTGGGGAGCAGGAGGAGAGGTTAGTACGAATTTAATCTAGGAACTTTTGGACTGTTCTTGTGTGTTGTGTGACAGTGTATTAAATATTTATTAGATAGCATAATACAATGTATTAATTAAGTTAATATGGCTCAATTCAGATATTTTATTCCCCAAAGATTTGTACCTGGGTACAGAATTGACTTATGATTTAAGGAGATTGTTTCAAGAGAGATTTCCTGATATTCAACTTCCAAGTCAAAGTTTGATTCACAGATTGGTAAATAAGTTTCGTGAAATGGGAAATATTCTTCATAAAAAGCTTACATAGCAATGTACAGTACTCACAGAAGAAATTTTAGATTATATTGACATGCTCTGGAACATTTTCCTAATTAATCACACTTATATCTCAAAAAACTGAAATTTCCTTTTCTTCTGTCAAAAGGCTACAAAGCTACTGAAGTGAAAACTCTATAATTTTTTTTGTAGTGCAAGAATTTAAATCAGTTACCATGCAGCCAGGAGTAGATTTTGTGAATTGAATTTGAATAGTGTGCATGACAATCTAATTTTCTTTATAGGCAAATATGGTTCCACCTAAGTGGGTATGTTAATTCACAAAACAGCTGATACTGGAATCAGAAAAGCCTAACCTGCTTCATGAGGAACCCCTGCATAATCAAAATATAAGAGTATGATATTCAATTAGCTTTGAGACAGTATTTGGCCCTATTTTTGTTTATTTTATTTACTCATTATTTTCAGAATCAATTAATAGTAATAAGTGTATACAGAATATTTTGCAACCCTTCTCCCATAAATTAACTGTGAAGGAACGTATGAGATGTGATAAAAAACTTAAGGCAACTTTTTTATTTTGCAAACTTCATTAATCCGATTTTAATTTTTTTTTTTTAAGCTTATTGTTACACATGTTTCTGACCAATGTTAGCATTTTCAGCTGTTTTGAATGTTTAGTTCATTGTTGACAGTCGAAAAGGTTATATGTGTTTTAATGTGCTCGGCAATTTTTTACTTTCAAAAAAGATGGATCAAAGAATTTGTATTAAATTTTGCTTGAAAAATGGAACAAAGTGCAACAAAGTATTCTAAAAGTTGACTGTGGCTTTTGGCAAATCTACTATGAGCAAGACAAGAGTTTACGAGTGGTATAGAGGTTTCAAAGAGGGCCGTGAAGATGATGAAGATAACTACTGCCCTGGACGTCCTAGTACATCAATAACCACTGTCAACATCTAAGAAGTGAAGAAAAGGATTCTGGAAAATTGCCAAATAACTATTAGAGAGATTGCTGATGATGTGGTATATGATTTGGTTCATGCCAAGCAATTTTTTCGGATGTTTTGGACATGAAACGTGTGGCAGCAAAGTTTGTTCCGAGATTGCTGCTCACACCTCACTGCTTGTTCATGATTCTTTGGCAAAAAACAAAACAGTTATGTTGCCTTAGCCACCATATTCGTGGGACATGGCGCCCTGCAACTTCTTTCTATTCCCGAGGCTGGAAAAAACTATGAAAGGACAACGTTTTGCCACCAATGATGAGGTAAAAACATAATTGCTGAACAAGCTGAAGGGCATGCAAAAGGTGCTTCCAAGATTGGAAAAAGTACTGGCACAAGTGTATTATATCCAGAGGGGATTACATTGAAGGGGACAGAATTGATGTTGATGAATAAATAAAGATTCTTTAAGAAAAGCTAATATTGCTGTTATTTTTTGATCACAGATTTGCAATTTTCTGCAATGGCACATACAGCCCACGTATCCTTGAATGCAGTTCATGAAAATATTTGATAATGGAGTCATCATCAACAACATAGAGCCCGCATGATCCACCAATTTAATGCCATGCATTTTTTTTTTAATATCTGGGAAGCATTAAAGGAAAAAAGTGTGCAAGACATATCCACACACAACAGATGAACTAAAATGTAATATTCGTCAATCAATTTCCTCCATTTCTCAGAGAGAACTGCAGAAGATGATGGTTAATTTCACAAGTCGATGCCAGAAATGTATTGGGAAATGAAGGGAGACAGTTTCAGCATCTTATTGCTTGATAATAGTGAGTAAATATCTTTTAACTGTTATATTAACTTAGGCCGATCATAGCTGCGAACTATCTGACTGAGGTACCAGTTTGAATGGACCAACCAGCTGTTATGCATGGAGCAGTCCCACGAAGTAAAATTACTCGTTAGGTTGGATCTATAAGCAAGACTACTTTTTAGATTAATTTATTATTTGTCTACAGCAAGAGTTCCTGTAAATTAAAAAAAAAACTCTGATGATGATGATGATGATGATGATGATGATGATGATGATGATGATGATGATAAATATATACAGCAATATGACAACATATTATTATAAACAAGAGATTATTTTTTAATAGTGTTTAACACCCATTTTAACTATTGAGGCATCACAGGCATTGACACTGATAATAAATAAAATGATAAATTGTGAAATAATTTTTTTTTCTTTCCTTTTTAAAGAGAGGAAGCGTTCCAGGTCTAAGTGTAAGGTATCTTCCCAGCATTTGCCATTTATTAGGACTGAGGAATGCCTGGGAAAAAACCTCAATCAGGGAGGACAGTCCTGGTGAGAATTGAACCCTAGACCTCCTGCTCACCATCCAAGTTTTAAAGACCTCAGTCACCCGCGGCGGTACAGAGGATTATGAAACATATTCTTTAATACCACCATTTTTTAACATAACATATAATGGTGACCTTATCCAGAAATGGAATCAAATTTTATATTAAAAGTAATTAAATTAAATCAAGATACTCTTTTAAATGTTTTATAATATGCTGATACAAATATACCACCTTAATCAAGCATCTGAAGATTGTAATTTCAAATTTCCAAAGTAAAAACAAAAATAATTTCTTTCATAAAAAATTTAATCAAAATAATGCACTATAATTACTCTTAATAACAGCTCTTTCTTTTTAATTATTATGGTTGTTAGTTTCGATTATATGGTAGCGAGCATTGGCCTCTATAAAATTACTTCAAAATAGGATACAGGAAATAGAAGAAGTTTTAAGGAAAATTATAGGTTGCACCAATTGGACAATATAAATAGCAATATAATCACATGAGAATTGAATGTAAAACTCTATAAATGAAGAAATAATGGTCTACATATGGACATGCCACGAGGATGAATTATCAAAAATCCCCAAAATAGGCATTGAATTACAAACCTAAAGAGATGTTGGAAGACCAAAACAGGGATAAAAGGATTTATTGTGAGGATGGACCAGATCATTAGTTACTGTCTAATTCTTCAAGAGATTATGACATCAACAGAACAAAGACAACTTCTTCCCTCATGAATTTTACCACCCAATTGGAAAACATTTTCACACCAAAAAATATAGTAGTAAAAGAAACTGATTATTTTTCAGCATAAATGGTTAATTTGTGCTATCACATAATAAACATATTTGCCCTAAAAATGGGTATGAAATAGTATGTAGGAAAAACACTTACAAAGAAGCTGGACCTTGTCAGGAAAATAGATTGATTATATGAGGAATAATTTAAAGAAAGTTGCAGTGATAATTGATATTCTTCTATAAAATACATTTATACTTAGATAACTATTCAAAATGCATTTATTACATGAATGAATGAATTTTATTTCAACAAATAACATTATAATTAATATAACAAATTATTTAGAAGGAAATCACTCAAATTTCATTAGTTTTGTTCCACTTAGACATGTTTCAAAGGCAAGTTTCCTTCATCGTCAGCATAATTCCACTCCCTCCCTACCTTTATTACCAGTTTCATAACTTCATAATTTATATCAATAAATTTCAATAAATTATCATTTATTTTGCTAATTTAACTGATTACTGAACCTATATCTTCAGCTCATGTTCATACCAGAATAACCGGAGGACTTGATTCAACTATTCTATTGAAATTCAAGCTTATTACAAATTTTGCATGTAATAAATGAAAAGTCACCATAATTATATAAATATGAGCTAGCTCTCTTAAATATAAAAAATATATGTAAATAAAATTAATATTTTTTTTTGTTTCTTGCAATTTCTAATTTGCATGCAAATAAAGTAAAGTATTTTAACATATAAATAAAACAAATTTTATACAATTTCACAAATAAGTAAACATATTAAAATCAAAGTATACAGTTTTCCTTTCCATGTTCTCAGTAATGTAAGCTTACTACCGTTAATAAACTTTTAAATTTCCCACTTGCTCACCCTGACCTTATGGAGTTGCATTTGTTCCATACCCCATTACAATTAACCCCAGTTTGAGTATGTAATGGGGATCTATATTCACTCCTAAATAGTGCAATTGTCAACATTGTTGTTTCCATTTATCTTACCCACCTTGCCTATATATTTTCCCAGTTCCTTTTAAAATTCTTCTGTCTCTTATTTCATTTGGTATATTTTATTCAATTTGGAACAGGAACTGTTCCCTCTTAAACTTAGTTTACTTATATTTTAATATAGAATGCCAAGTACTATCTGGTTCTTCACACATAGGGCATATTCCCTTAATATATCCATTTTTTATTCCACTTAAATATATTACTCCTGTTCAAACCATGCCAGTCCTTCCCTTCCTGCCTTATCACAGATTTCAATATATCTTTCCCTTCCCCACACATTTTTTAGTGTGCTATATAAGATTTTCTGGTATTAAGATTTGCCCATATTTCCTGTTTTTCAATATCCTAAATTATAATTATTACCTCTTTCCAAAATTTTTTTTCCCAATCTTTCTCCCTTGTACCATATTGATCCCATGCCCACTTCTTGTAGAATATTTTGTATTTTAGATATCCAAGTTTCTCTCCCTTTAATTTTTTCTTGTGTTATCAAACACTGTTTGCTAATATTCTCCTCTCCTAATCTCTCTATTCTATACTAATATTTCAGTACCCTTTCTATGACCTTGCTTTTATAGCCAAATTTTCCTAGCTCCATTACAGCAACCTTGTTAGGTGAAGATCTAGGTAAGCCTAGGACAATTCTACATAATGGTCTGTTTATCATGTTTATCCCTTTCCATCCTCCATCTGGCCCCCAAATTTCTATTCCATACATCATTTTGCTCTCCACTATTGAACCATATATTCTCTCTAACCAGTTTACTTGCATGTTTGGTATTTTATTTACACAAGATCTGATTACACTTGTGGCTATTTTTCCTTCTGCTACTGCTTTTTTTTTTTTTGATTGCTCCATTTCCAATTATTAAACAATCTAACACCTAAATAGTTAATTTTCTTGACAACTTCAATTTCTGAACCCTCCTACCACCATTTTTCCTGTTCTTTTAATTTGAAGCCTTTTTTACATAAGCATAATCTTAGATTTAGTTTTATTTATCTTGAGACCTCTATCTACAAAATGTGCCTATAGCTTCTAATGACCATTATAATCCTACACTTTTTAAAGAATTTATTATATATATATATATATATATACATACATGATTATTTTATTTTTTAACTTTAAAAAATCATAAAAATAATGCAGCTACAAGTAGCAGTAGCAGTAGCAGTAGTAGTAGTTGTTTTAATTTTAGCATTGTTTTAATACACTTTTATCCTCCATTCCAGTATTAACAACTCAATTATATTGTAATCTTATGTCATGAATTTCCAATGTCAGTATTTGACAAACTGATGAATTACAGTTGCATATTTCTAACAATGTATGATGCTCATTGTAATTCAAAATTCATTTTTTCTCTATGTTTATACATTCATAATTTTCTAAATGGTGAATCATTTCATATTTCAACTAATTTGTGCAGATGTTGTTCTTTTTCACTTTCATGGTTTCCTAATAAAAATATTCTGTTTGTGCTAATTTATACGTAATTGTTTTTTAATGTAACCCCATGATAACTTACAGAAATGCATAAAAATTCTAAGCAATAGAAGAAAATATCCACAGTAGTTGCACATTTTCATCAGCAAACCATAGAAAGAAAATAAGCTATATCTTGTAAATCAATTTAAAGAGTAGGAGATTTCCCCCCCTTGAGAAAAATGTATATATCTTTCTAATATTGAAGGAATGTTGTGAAATTTGAGTTAACAGAAATTAGCAAGAGCTACAAGATTTTAATCAACAACATGCATGCACAACCTTAATCAGTTGACACTGACGAACAATCTTTGGTTTGCCAAATGCTTATGATTAAACATGTTCATATTGTCAAATATTAAATGAACCCATATTATTTCAGTAAAACAGCATTAAAAGAACGTTCTTTTTTATCTGCAGGCTAAGTAACTTAGGACTGCTTTCCTGTTAGATTCATTCAAATTAAATTTAATAATAATGTATACAGTCACCACAATTCTTTCATGTCAATTCTTTGCCATTCATCTTCTTTGTCAGAAGATTAGAGAAATTGTCTCAGGAGAATGAGGGGAAAGAAAAATATACGGCATGATATAACAATGGTTGGTTCAAATTAGGTATCAAAACATTTTTCACATACCATTATGCACAACTAAAAATGCATGTTGTGCATCAGAACGCTGGGGATGAGAGTTCACCTCACTTGGTACACCATGAGTTGCCCAGCGAGTGTGAGCAATCCCAACATGGCAGTCAGTGGAGCCATCAAAGTCCAATTCCTTATCTTCTGCAAAGATTTAAGAAAACATTTTTAATTTAGTATTTTTAGTTACAAAATCCTAGATTTGCATAATTACTAAACATTGAAAATATACAGAAATAACAATAAGAGTTAAATAGAATGTACATGCTTTGATAAAAATGCAGAAGTGTATTCAGACCTTAGCAGATTAGGCAGCTGCCAGGGCAGGCACAGAGTCATTGATATTTTTGCTGTTAATTTTTATAATTTGCTTTGTTCAATAAAATGTGCCCTCTTAAGTGCTTTATGCTGAATATTTTTCAAAAAATCACTTAAATAGCTACTTCTTAAATTAGACTGCTCACCTCTAAGGCACCATAGGATTTATGACAGATGAAATGGCATTTGCGCAGATGAGTTAGATTACTATTCAATAATTTATAAATAGCACTGCAAATATTCTTATCAAATGTGAAACCAAGTGTTAAATCAAGCACTCTTTTTCATTCCTCTAATGACTCAAGATTTTCCGATGATTATTCACCTCATAAAATATTGGCACCCTGATGAAATGTGCAGAGAGTGTCAACAATTTTTTTTCACAAAGAAAGCACACCATAAACCATTCGTAGGCCCATTTTCATTTAGCAAGCTCATTACCTATGTATGTTGTATCATCAGTGATTTAAATGAGGTAAGATGAAATGAAATGGACCCTGCTACTTCTAAATTTATGTAATTTGAAATGAAGAACCATCCTGGAATGGTCCATGATACATGAAATATATTGAACATTTTATTTTATTTTTATAATATATCCAAAAACCACTAATCAATCACACAGACTGCACTGCTGCATTTCTCACTTTTTCCTGCCACACAGATTTGAAGAAATCATATCTTTTGTCACATATAACCAGCTATAATTTGAGTAGGAAATAAACACAGTGAAATGACAATTGCTTTTCTAGATTAATAGTAATTCTTGCCTTGCCCATAAGAATATTCATTTCACATTGCATAAGGAATGAAAATAAATTACAGTCAATCAATTAGATGTTCATGTAAATGCAGTTAGATTTAGGTGTTCAAAATGGATAATGAATGGAGCATAATGAAGAAACAGAAAGTAAAAGTAAATTAAAGCAAAAATTATGAAGTATTTTCTTATCCAAGTTTTCAATAATGTTAATAAAAAGTAAAAAAAATTGCTTAACAATGCACATGTAGAGGAGATGTGTGTAGATAGGGACAGAGAAACAGCAGACAACCATCCCACTTCCTTTATATATTCATTTCAAATTCTATGCATTATTATTATTATTATTATTATTATTATTATTATTATTATTATTATTATTATTATTATTATTGCTGTAGTTTCATCAATGTGGGAACTGCCACAGGTGGCTGTCATTAAGGTGCGAACTCATAAGTGGGAGATTTGGGGTTCGGATCCCATCAGGGCCATCTTCCCTATTGAGGTTTTTTCCAGGTTTTCCTCAGTGCTCATAAATGGCAAATGCCAGGGAGGTACCCTGAACTTAGGCCTGGAACATTTCCTTTCTTAAAAAATCCTTTCCCAAAAAGTCATTTCATGTATCATCAGTATCCACTGCCTGTGGTGCCTCAGTAGTAAAAACAAGCATTAAACACGAGGAGGGGGAGGGGGAGGGGGAGGAGGAGGGGGAGGAGGAGGAGGAGGAGGAGGAGGAGAAGAAGAAGAAGAAGAAGAAGAAGAAGAAGAAGAAGAAGAAGAAGAAGAAGAAGAAGAAGAAGAAGAAGAAGAAGAAGAAGAAGAAGAAGAAGAAGAAGCTGTGGGCTTAAGGGCTTAAAATGTTTTTCTGTATAGGGGTGCCAAGGTACTAAATTCATCCCTGCAAAAGTGAAGGATGTACAGTCCTGCTAAAGATAAGCTTTATTGCCACTGTATGGCATTCTAGAATATTCTAGAATATCTTCTTTTGTCTCTGAAATATTTGAAAAAATGAGAGCCTTTTGTGAGTTTCATAATTTAGAAGTATTTTTAACTGAGAAACATGCAATTTTTACTAATATATTTAGTGCCAATATGTAAACTGAACATGATTGTAATTCTATATGAACATACAAGTACAATAAAGTTTTAACCATGTTGCAATATATGCAAAAAATTAAGAAAACCTAAAACTGCTCATTGATAAGATATCAAATATATTTTCTATTTATTTCTTGACCAGTTAAAATCTGCCTCTTTTCTAAAATATAGGATTTGCAAATTCCAACCTAATAATAAAATACATGCTTAATAAATATTAAAATATGAAGATAAAATAAGGCGACAATTTAATAATACTGATATAGATTTGGTTTTGTTACACTTATACTTCAATTAGTTGCTTTTTAATTGGACACATTTCAGGAACATTTGCTCTTGTCATCAGCAGAAGACCAACTAGCAGAAGCATACTCTGTAGGGCGTCGGAGAATTTATCAAACCTATTCAAAGATATAGCCTCAAATTTCATTATGCATTTATTATGTAAATTTTTTCACGTACAAAATTTTGTTTTCTTTTTTAATCAATTTCATGATTTTATGACCAAAAGTGTGCTGCTACTAATTTCACTATCTGTTTGTAATGGATATTTCTAAAATGTTCTTTGTTATAGGGTTCCATTTTCTTTTTGTTTTCCAATGCATACCTGATCACAGGTTTTGCAATTGATTTGGTAGATACCAGACTTCTTGTCAGAAGGTGTAGAATCTTTACAAGAAGATTGTAACAATTTTTAATACTGCGGACATTTTGAGGAGCCAAAATAATCATGTTTTATATAAAAATATTATGAATTTATTGATAGTGCTAAGGTGGTAAGTGGATTTTTTGAATTGCATATCTTTTATTTGTAATAGTAAGCTTGTGTCTTTGACATCATTATTTCTTTTAAATTGCTTATTCGTTTTTTCTACTAATTTTTTTGAAAACTATTATGTAGTAATGCTGTGTTCATGATGGATTGGTATTCCTCTTTGTATTCTTTTATATTGAGTGGAACATTTACCTATCTGTATGCAAGGCTGTTTAGGATGGTATCTGGCTATTTTGGGATTGAAGCTATTATTTTTAATGTAAATGTCACCGTGGGTAGGTTTCCTATATATATATATTTACTGAGGGTGCCAGAAAAAAATGTATATACACTTTCACAGTAGATATCTATTTAATATATTTCACAGTTGGACTGAAAAACAAAAATGTGTAGTATAATGTTTTGTAAACAGATGTGACTCACATTACATAATGTTAGCATTGCTACAACAAAATGGAGCCAAGATTATCATTTGAACAGCGGAAAGGAATTTTGAAGTGGTGTTGAAAAACTGAGAATGTTAAGTTCAAAGACAATGGAGATGTTTGTACAGAAAAGAACCACCCACATGAATAACAATTGCATTCAAGACAAATTTGAGAATCATGGTACCACATGCAAGGTTCACAATGGCAGATCTTGGAGACCTCACATAGCAACAAGTCCCACGTCCTTGGCTGTGTTTTGGAATGGTTTGAGCACTCACCACTGATATCTACAAAGCAATGTGCACTTGAGAGTGGGATGTAATTCATTTAACTTCAACCTATGGGGAACTCTTAAGGATGTTATATACCATAGAAAACCAGCTACACTGACAGCACCTTGGGAAGAAATTGAAATGGCAAATGCTGCAATCACTGAGGACACTTTCGCAAACGTTGCTCAATCAGTAGTTCAACATACTCAGAAGTGTATCGATGCCGATGTTAGGCATTTTAAGCAACTATTGTAACTGTAAAAGTCTAAGATGATTAGTGCTCATATTTTCTGTTTGTGTGAATTCAGTTTTGTTATGTTAATGCAGTTTTTTCTTTGCTTGAAGTGTGTATATATTTTTTGGCATTCTATGTGTGGATATATATGACAGGTACAGGAATCCACAGTGGCAGCCCACTTTTGGTCAAAAAACCATGAAATTAATAAAAAAAAAAATATTGAAACACATTGTAACTCTATGGAACCAACGACATGGTAATAAATTTACATAATTAAAATAAAAAATGCATCATGAACTTTGAAACACCATCACTGGATATGTTCAATACATTTCTATGCCCGCTTACTGAGTATGCTTGTACCAGTTGGTCTTCTGCTATGATGGGGGCGAATGTTCCCAAAAACGTACAATTAAAAACCAAGTTAGTGAAATATAATATCACCAAACCAACTCTATATATGAACATTATTTTACTACTTCACTGTAATAGCTTCAAGAGTAAAGTTCATATTAAATTGTTTAACAGAGGGGAAGAAAAAAAAATATATATATATAAGTGAAAGCTCTGATTATAAAATATTAGCATTCCTTTTTCAATCTCTATGTTATTGCCACTCTCTCAGACTTCTATAAGAATATTGTGGCAATTGGAAAATGCAAAATTAACACACAGAAATTGTTACATTTTCACTCATTTTATGGTATTCATCTAAAATGATAAAACGAAGCACTAAATGCTCTGTTTATTTTAATCTCTGCCGACTATAATCTCCTATTTGTTAGCATACAAGTAAATAAATATGAATCAACAACGAACAAGTAGACAATTATTACCATTGTAAAAATATCATTTCTATTGTTATATTGCAATCAGAATAAATAACTAAAATAAATAACATGTTACTTTTCTATTCTTTCTTGCTCTCTCTTTTTTCTTCTTCATTTATTAATTTATTTGTATTTGTCTTTTAATTCTAATTACAGTTTATAATCATCAGCATTAATGCATAATCAATTGTACAATTGATCCCAAAATGAGGAACTGTATGAAATATTTAAATGTACAGCTGTTCATTTAATTTTTAATAATCACATGAATTTATTTTTGATAATGCAGCGGATCTCCAAGTTAAATATTTTACTTTGAAATATTTGAATTTACATGCTTACTTGAGAAAATCTCTTCTTCCAAAGCCTGCACTTTGCCACTTTTCTTAACAATTGCAATGTCTTTGCCATCTGGAGCATCTAGAGCCACTCCTGCAGAATCATAACCACGATACTCAAGCCTCTTCAATCCATTTACAAGCAGTTCCAGAATTTCTCTTCGAGTCTTAGGGGTAAGGTAATTCAAATATGCAAAAATTCCTGCAACACAATGCAAACAAACATTTTAGGTTAATACACTGTGACCTTTTATATCTATAAATGAGGAAATTATGCCAGCTATTTTCTATAAATCTATGAGGGTTGCAAATAAAGTAATGGCAAATATTTATCACAATGCATAGTAACAAGTGAGCACACTCATTTGTCACTATTACAGAATTTACAAATGAATGCACACAAGTTCTGATGTAGTGGTGTCAAATGTATTGCCCTAAAGATATATTTAGTAAGTCAGAACATGGGGTCTATGGGAAGCATAGGCAATGGTGTCTTCCCAGATCACATGTTGGGTTTGCACATTTCGAGAAACAGGTAACAGTGTGGGGGATCCATCAATGCAGGCTACCTGAAACTGTCGGTCCTGGTGGTCCAATGGTAATACTTGCCTTGTACATTCAAGATTGTGGGTTCAATCCCAGCCAGGATCAATGGATTTTTTGGGTATAAAAATCCTAAGTATGGGCTTCCTTCAGAAGGGAAGTAAGGCCATAGGTCCTGTGTCATAGATTTACGACATATAAAAGAACCTCAAGCCTGAAAGAAGAAGTGTCCAAGCAAAATTGATCAGCCTTTCCACGCCCTGAATTGAATGGGATGCTGATGATCTGTGACATTAAAGAGCATCTATAAATAAATCAAATAAACAGTCAACCCAGAAATTGCAGCAGACTATATGTAATTGATTTAATCTCTGGTGGAGGTGGATAGGCATTGAGCAGTAATGGAGTTTGCTTCAGAGGTAGGAATAACTCTCCAACAATGTTGCATGTGTTAAAAGACTTACTTCAATGCAGCAAAAGAGCACCAAATTGGATTCCTCATAATCAGTGATGGAAGTTTTGTACCATGGATATGATGTTGCCTTAATATCAACCATACAGTGTAGCTGACCTTGAACTCTGCCTTTATTTAGCAGCAGGTTTCTGCATGCAGCCACAAACTCTAAACTCCTGCTTCTATGATGTCATGTTGCACCTCTAATCATATTACAACTGCTTCACTGGTATGTGACAGATATAAACACTCATGACTTCAAACTCTTCTCCAAATTAAATAAATTACTCAAAGGAAAATAATTTCAAATAAGAAAACAATTTTTCAACCAACATCAACAAAAACAGTACTGCTTTTTTTTTTTTTATTTGTTAAAACTTACTTTCAAAGCAGTTTTAACTGCTATTTCCCAAAGGAATGTTTAAAATTTTAAAATGGTTAAAATATTCAACAGTCTTAAGGGTTTCACTCTTTAAATTGCTAAAATTCAGGATATGTTTCATGAACTATCATTCATTGTCAACTGATACGACTAACGAGTCATGCTGTGTTGATTATGAGTTTTATAAATGTTTTCTCATATAGTTATGTTGCCATTACTTTTTACAACTCTCAAATTTGAAGTTACTGTTGCATTACTATTGATTATTACCATCTATATTAGGTTTTACATTTCCAGATTGTATTAAATAAAATATACCTCCTTCTAGCATAAAAAAAATGATTTTATAAAATACTCCAACAGGACTGGATCAAAATTGTAAATTGTACTTAGAGCTTGTATGCAAAGCTTTCCATTTGAGTATTACAACTATTATATGACCTATAGGTCATTTTAATATAGATATTAACTGCTCACAAACTTGAAACTATTTTTTTTTCCCTTGCCTAATTAAATGTAGCTGTAATTAGAGCATGGAAGAATGAAAAAATGAAATATATGTTCCTATCATTTGCTGAAAGTGTGGAGAACATTAAGCAATTAATGCCCTTTTAAACAGGTGCTGTCTTTGTTTGTCATTCAGTATTTTTTATTATTTGTTTACTATTCACATACTAGATTTTAAAGATAATGGTTTTTGTTTCATGAAGAATGAATGATGTTATATTAGAGCTCAAAGTATACCAAAGCTGTCTGATATTAATATTTTGTGTCAAGAAAATAAAATCTCAGATATAAGTCTTAGGCAACAGCCCAAAAAACTTTTGCATCTGCTGCTGACTTTAATGCTGATGTCCTTGAATGCTATGTCCACATAGGTGGCTCAAGACTATTCTAGTTCGACATTTGTGACTAAATTAAAAGGATACAGTAGGAGAGGTTCCAATATATATATTTTTTTAAATGTTCTATCACACATATAAAAAAAAGGATACCCATACAAATAATTACATAAAAAATACAACCAAACCCAAAACAACATACACTTGCAATAATCAATGACTTCACATTCAGATTAACAAACTTACTAATAAGCAAGACAAAATACAAATATGAGTACCAAAAAATTATAGATATAGTGCAAAAAAAATCCTACACAATAGATCTGGTCAACTAGAAAATAAAAAAAGTAAAATATATATATATATATATATATATATATATATATATATATATAATAATAATAAAAAAAAAAATAAAAGATTGCCACACTAAAAGGCTACAAAAAAGATCACAAGTACAAGAAATGTACATTCCATCCATGGGCACACCAAAAATTCCAGAAAATGTTTGAAGATGAAAATATTATTTTAGTTTCAGTAAACAAATGAAGTTCAAAAACCCAATACAAAAGACAAAATTCCACCAGGAAAACAATCAAGCATTTATGAAATCAGTTGCAAAGACTGCAATATGAGATAACATGAAAAATGAAAACAAAAATTACCTTACAGTTATATAAACACACAAAGAAATCAGCAATAGCATACCATTTCTGGCAAAAATAACCCTGCAAACTCCAAAATGAACCAAAATTCTTTAAAGCTCTTCAAAAACAAATAGAATTAACAGCACGGAAAAATATATTCATTAACGAAAAGAAATAAAATTTAACTAATTTTACTCTTCCAAAAACAGCAACCACATCAAAAAATTTGCAAAATCTATAGATACAACATTTTAAAAAATTGAGTCGAAATTGTAGCATACACACCACTAAAATTCAATAAAATGGAAGACTAGTTTCGGGAGCCATCGCTCCTATCATCAGTTCCTGGTTGACTGCTGGTCTCGTTGTTTGTGGTAGGTCGATTCATCTCTGGTGGAGGTTTAATGAACTTTTGTATTAGTACATCACTTGGTGGGATTTCGAAATTAAAAACTTTCTCTTTATTCTTCCAAATATAGATGTTTTCCCAGACTGTAAGTTCAGTTTTTCCTTTAATATTTTTAAGTAATTTGGGGTTTTTATTAATGTTATGTTGTTCTTTCCAAAAGTGCCAAGCTACCACCGATTTTTCTTCTTGTTTTTGGTTTATATTCCTAATGTGTTCTTTAGCTCTGTTTTTATGTTTCTTTTGGTCTTTCCAACATAAATGTTTTCACAATCATTACAGTTCATCTGATATATTCCTGATTTATCTTCTTCTTGTAGGTTATTTTTAATGGAATAATTATTTTTTGGAGCCAAAACAATGTTGTATCTTTTAAAAAAATCTTTTGAAATTTATGAAAGGCTGATGGGTGGTATGTGAATTTTTTGTATGTTCTGTTTTTCTCTTTGATGGAGTAAGTGTAGTGGTGTCTCTAATTTTCTTTTTATTCTTTGCTCTGTCTATTTTCTATAGATACATCTTAATATCGACTAGGAAGATGAGAGTGGAACCATGCTGATGATGAAGGCAACAGCCTTTGAAGCATGTACAAGTAAGAGGAACAAAATTATTGAAATTTGAGGAATTTCCTTATTAATAAAAACATAAAAAAAATATATAATTTTTTTATGGAATTAGCTCGTTTTAAAAATGTTAAGATATAATTATTATTAACAAATTAAAGTAAAATTTGGATTGTAGTAGTTTAGGGTTTTAAGAAGGTAGGTAAAGATAAATATTCAATAACCTGCAACTCAAGGCTAGAGATCATTACTCCAACCAATATTAAACCATTATGTGACACATTTTAAAAGCTTAGTAATTATAGACATTTCAATTAAAAACAATAATAAGAAGCTCAATCTTTTCCCTGCACTAAGTTTGATTTCAAGATTTATTTAATATTCTTATTTTTTTTTTTAATAACATGTGTCTGAACATTGTTAATCTCCAGATCTGAGACAGATTCTAAATAATATAACTTTGATAAATTCATTGCAAAATTCACTTAGTATCCTAATTTTGTAAGGATGATTTAGTGAGAAAAAATTGTAATTTGAATGTTGGAATCAATAACCCATCTTGAAAAAAGAACTAACTTGTCAAACTTTACAATTTTAACTTGTTTTAAGATAGCCGTTATAAGGTCATATGAAGGTGAATTTGTTATTAGCAATCAAGAATACGTGTTTGAATAAGTTTAGTCTTCACTTCTTAATTGACCTTGCAAACCGCTATTGGTTACTAGGGGCAAGAAACTCAAGGTGAACATCATTGTGTTCTTGCTTTTTTTGTTTGTTTTTTTTTTCCTTCCCCATTTAGCTGAAGCATTACAGAAACTTTTCAATAAAAGTGCATCTTACAGTCTTGGATATAAAGTTTTTAGTTGAGCATGAACATGAATATGAGCATATGATATTGTTTTTAGAAACAATAACTGCTGTTCATTTTAACGTATGCTATTAAGTTTTCTGTCTGAATGCCTCATGAAAGAAATTTACTTTAATATTCCGCAAATTAACATTGATAGTATGTACTCTTCTTTTAAAAGATCAGAAGGAAAAATGTCACAGATTATA
This sequence comes from Metallyticus violacea, assembly GCA_030762175.1. Classification (NCBI taxonomy): domain Eukaryota; kingdom Metazoa; phylum Arthropoda; class Insecta; order Mantodea; family Metallyticidae; genus Metallyticus; species Metallyticus violacea. The sequence goes on from CM060844.1 coordinate 75,938,752, forward strand.
AATGCTATAAGCTTCGTAAGCCTTTTCCTTTCATGGTATTTTAAAGAATTGCCAAAACATTTTACTGAGAAACAACTTTTTTTCAAGCTACTTCGCATTAGAACCATTGTGACATTACACAGGCTCTCCATTACTCCAGAAACTGCAAGAAAGCAGGTGGAAACTATGCTTTAGTACAAGCTTGAAATTACAGATCAGGAGGTTCCTAAAGAAATCAAGATCCACATTGACAAACATGTTCTCAGTATGGCAAAAATATAGCTCCTGTTTGAACAGAACTGTCTAAATCATGATTTTAGTATTTTTAGATATAAATACAACACAGAGGGCAGACATGTCATTCCTTAACATACAATCATCTGATAATGGTGATTTTTGATTTCTTGTCCAATTATTTTTTAGCTCGGGTAAATCTCAAAAATGTGTGTAGCAAATGAGAATGAAATATCATATATGGTGATGTTTCGGTGAAGGGTTCTTTGATTTCTTTCTAGCAAAAAATTAACTAAGATCAAACTTTCAGAAGCTAATAGCCTTTAAGTTAAGAGTGAACTGAAAATAAACTACAAGTTTGCTTCTGGACTTCAGTACGATTCATATAGAAAGATTTAGGGGAATCTCACAATATAAAACTTCTGACTACTTGATTTTGCTTAATTCCATCAAAATGCTAAGTTGACCATAAGCCATATGATTGCATTTAGTCTCTTTGCACTGTGCCCCTAGACAAAGTTCTCCTGAAAGTGTTAAGCAAATTTAAATTAGGATATGGTTAAAAAAAAATCCATAGAAAACAACGCAGGACATATTTGCATTAAGCATGGAATAGTTTTACTGTAACAATATCCCAAAAAGTATCAATTACACGAATTCTGTACGCGTTTTAAGTGTGAACTTAACAAAGAACATTCAACGTTCTCGATGAAGTACCAGAAGAAAGTGACAGGCGAGACAAACGTGATGCAGGTCACGTCAATTTAATACCCTTTGTCATCTCGCGGAAGAATTCACCTCCCAAGAAAGTGGGTGCCTCAAAGGTGACAAGTTGGGCTGGATCGGCACTAGCACGCGGTATACCTGATCAGACTCCCGAGCGGTTTCACCATCTCTTTCTTATGAGGATAGAGACCTTACGGACAATTGTCAAGGTCAACCAGTGCGAATAACTGGAGACGTAACGGTAACTGCTGCTAAACTAAAAGTACTTTCACGCTGGAGATTCTCCGTTCCTAAGCAACATCAACCTCGCCATAAATTAATAAACAAAATACAATCTGCGCATGTTCGAATCTTTATCAATAATGCGCCTACGTACTTGTTGACTGAAAATTAGAATAATTTACTGAACATCAAGACTACTAAGCAATAATTCAGACAAAGGACTCTGAGCTTATTTGCACCATCATGAATCTATTTCAATCTCTACAGATTATACCTTGTGTAACAATAAGGTACGGCATAACTTTCAGGACACATTCCTCAAGCGTAGAAAATGAAAATATGTTATTTGAATACGGTTCCGACAACGTTTTATTTCCATATTAGAACTCGTTTTCTACATCTCTTCATAGCACTTTTTTTTTAAATTAGTGTTTAACGCCCGTTTTTACTACTGAGGCTCCACAGGCGGTGGACACTGGGGACACATGAAGTGATATGATAAATTGAGAATCGCACATGCGCTGATGTATCCCTGAGAACTGCATAATGTTTCGCAGCCTTCTACAATATGAGCACAAAGACTCTGAAATCTTCTACTGGGGTTCGATTTACAAGAGCTTTCAAATGCCCTCATAAATAAAATATTGAGTTGGGATTTTTGCAATCCTATATTGTTTACACAAACTGTCAGTTATTGCACATTAATGTAATGTGAATGAACATTTGTTGTATTTGCTAAAAAGAGTATTTTTACAGCAGTTCAACAAAATAATATTCTTGAAATATGGATTACAGGATTTTACGCCGAAATTGGGTTGAGTATTTTCATATAAAAATTCCTAATCTGTGTAAATGTGCTACACTACATCCGCCCAAAATTAAGTTGTGATTTGTTATTGTTCTGCTTGCAGTTTATTAATTTATATTTAAATCGGTTTAGATTGCTATTGAAAATTGATTTATTTAGTCTTGTTAATATGTGAATTAATTTCATTACCAGTTTAGTATATTGGCACATATTTCACAGTATGTTTATAATATTTAAGTAATATTATAAAATAAGTTTATATTCTGTAAATCGTACCTTGTTAATTTGCTTAACATTCATTTGATAAAACAAAGAATTTCGTTAAATAACAAACCCAAAGTTCCTTAATCCTTATTAGTTAATTTATATTACAGGGCATGAACTGCTGAATATCGTCTCTTAAGTCCACACTATGAATTGAGTACTTAACAGGGTGATCCTTTGGGTATGGATAAAATGAAAACACTCTAAAACATTTGCTACTGAACTTTGTATTTTCAAACTTGGTATATACAATATTGAAAGATGAGAGATTTCTCAGAACGCTATATGACCCCCATTGCGCATTTGCACAACTCATAACTGTGATGCAATTCTGCTCATGTCCTTTGTAATCTGAGAGGGTGATTTTTTGGAAAGCTTGAGTAATTTTCAATTTCAGATCATCAATGTTTCTGGGTTTAAAGACAGTGTCTTTGTTAAAGCCCCACACGAAGCAGTTCAGGAGAGGTAGATCTGAGGAGCATGGGAGTCAAAAAAATTGGTCCGTCACGACCACACAATAGACGATTGAAAGCTGTATTTAGAAAATGATGAACATCCCATGCCTAGTGACGGGGTGTACCATCTTGCTGGAATACAATGTTCATATTGTTGTCTTCCTCAAGTTGTAGCAACAGAAACAACTGTCACATATCCAAACAAGATCCAGAACGTCTTTTCGGCAAAGATGGATGTTCCACACACTTTATTGCGGCTCACTCCACACCGTACGTTAACTTTTGGACTTGATATTTCAAGCTCGTAGGGGACATGTGGATTTTTCCTTTGTCCAAATAATGCAGTTGTGAGTGTTTACTCTCCCGCTGACATAGTCATTTGTTTAAGAAGCCGTCACCATCTTTAATCCACCTTATGGATGCAAAATTGAAACTGGCTTTATGACCCTCATCGCATAGACTTGCAGACGATGTAAGTGGTATGAATACAGTATTAAGTTATTTTCAAACAATACGCTGACAGGACGTATATGGCACATTCATCTCTGCTGACAGTCGTCTTAAACTTTTCATAGGGCCCTTTGTCATAGCTTCAGAGATAGCTGCTTCTCGCACTGGGTTTCGCCTGCGACCTCCTGCATGCTTTAGAACATTAAAACTGTTTATACAAATGTTCGTTATCACTACATTATGAATCGTATTTAGGTACATTATGCACACGATGTTCTCTTTGTATCCAAACACCTAAATTGAACATACCAAAGACCGCACTGAGCTTGTTGAATTATAGCAGCCTTTTCGGTCATTTACGATTTTCATTTGTCTTTATAAACTGTTGATTTCATTCATGTCATGTACGGAAACTCCCATATTTTAAGCAAAATGTTACCAGCAAGAGATGTCCTCTACTATTATATTAGCTTTTTAATAATATTTAACTATCCATACTGAAACGGATCACTCTGTATTTTTAGCGTTCAAGAATTGTGTTATTCTGTTAATAGAGTAATTTGTTATATCAAATGTGCTACGATGGATATATAACACTGGTTTTACTTTATGTCTAAATCTTAATTTATTATAGTAAATAATTAATACATTTGTTATTGTGATTTATCTTTCGAACGTCGTTTATGTAAAACTGTCCCAACCAGCAGAACTCAAGTTGAAAGTCGCTTATAAATTCTTTCAGTTAACTTATTTGTTTTATGCTTAGCTTAGCTGTTACTTTCGTTTCGAGAAAATGTATTATTAATATTTATGGCGCAATTGTCAGTCCTGGTAGTGTGGTGGTAACCATGCGCCTCCTAAACCCAAGATCGCGGGTTCAATCCCAGCCAGGAGCGATGGTTTTTTCGGGCGTAAAAATCCTACGTATGGCTTCCCTCGAAAGGGAAGTAAAGTCATGGGTCCCGTGTCGTACATTTACGGCACGAAAAAGAACCTCAAGCCTGAATGGAGAGGCCTCTGAGCATTGTCGGCCGTTTCACGCCCTCATTTGAATAAGACGCTGATGACCTGAGATGTTACGGAGCGTCCATAAATTAACCAAATTTAAAAAAAAAAAAATGGCTTTAACTTTTTCCTCCCCTGCGGTAACCTTATGACTTGCATTTGTAATGTTCCGAATTCAATTCCCATTGGGCAGACCGCCCTGACTGGAGTTTTTTTTTCTTGGGGGGGGGGTCACTTAGGCGAATGGATATTTGCATTCCATGAAGTTCCGTTCTCCCATTTCCATACAAGATCGGAAATGTCGCGCTAGGCTGATGCTTTGCGCTTAGGAAAAGTTCCTGTCCTAGTGTCTGGTGGGCACGTCTAGAGTGAGATCTTGGTGGACCCGGGGTGGTTCTCTGATATTTATTAATGGAAAACGTTAGGAGTGCATTACCTGTCCGATGTATCCTCAACCTTATCCCTACAATCAGTGGCCGCGGTGTGCAGAGAAGAAGGTTTACAGTGAAATTCATCTTTAAGACTATAAGTGTCTGTAGGTGCAGCTGATGTCAACTTTTACCGAGCGAGGTGTTATCGATATCGCTGCACAAGGAAAACAAGCTGTACAAACATTTTCGATATGCATCTAGTACTGGGTCAAGCAGTTAAGGTCGTGTCCTTGGCAGTAAGGCCGCAATGTTTTTTGCTCGCATGGAAAGGGGAGACTTTTGACTGACGAGAATATATAGGGCATCTGTTATCATCTGCAAATGTGCCTAGGTATATGAAATAATAGCCCTGAGCGTACAAAAGTAATTAAATGGCCGTCCAAACATTTGAACGAAAATGCCAATCTGCTCATTAAAATATTGTTCACATAACAACGAACTGCAAACAATTTACAAATACTATTTTGTACTAAAACGAAAAACTTTTATAATTTAACAATAATTAAGACATGCACAAACAACCCAATCATTTCTGTTTTTCGTTCCATTCTCGTTAGAGGCAAAATTGCTTAATAAAAGAACTGCACATTGCTCTCATTATTAGCTGAAGACAGCTGGTAAGAGAAAAAGGCTTTCTATGTTGCATGCATTAGTTTACGTGTACATTCACTTGTTTCATGTACATTCACTTGTTTCATTCTACTTTATGTAGTTGTAGATGAAGAACGTCGATTGTCTTTCAGCGTCTACAGATGTGATTAGAGCAACTAAATCATACAATGAGTAACACTCGTCTGACAGAACATAGAAATTTATAAGAAAAAAGGTTTGTTTTATTGATACCAGTGGGTCAATATCACCAGGAATGTGTTTAATGCATTTTGGTTGTTCTAACCACAACAATATTCTTTTCGAGAATTACTTTCTACAATGAGTTGTGGAACTCCTAGTGTTTCAGTATGCATGCTCATTTAAAGCTCCGATAACAGTCAAATAAACGGAAATGCATGAAAACTACTAAATAATGATGCATATATAAGAAACCGACATAAGAGATAAATAAATTAACCAAAAATGGCAAAAAAATTAGGTATCTAAAATTAAAAATATTACCTAAAAAAAATAAAAACCAGCTAATAAATTAGCGTTTTTATAATCTGGAGCGCATTACATACCAGTTACAAGATAACTTAACAAATTCGGGTCCTGGTTATTACTGTTTTGTTTTGCTGTTGCGAGATTTCTGGTGGTGCTCCCCTTGGGAACATCAAGTCCCATCTGTCTGAATTTTCTATTCTCCACCATTTTCACTCCCCTAAAATTAGGGACGCGCTTTTTCACAAAAAATCACTAATGTATCCAGTATGTTCAGCATTCATTTAACTTAGTTTTTGCTTATTTACAAATCTGTTCATCAAGCTTCAAGTTGAAAAAAAAAAAAAAATGAACATATCTTTATTCCCTGTTCATCCTTAAGAGTAATCCTGATCAAATCAGTCACGTTACGTGACGTCACTTGCATGGCTGTGTGCAGGCGAGTACAACACAAAAGCAATGCACGCAAAGAAAGTAGTTCCATGTTTGCAATCTAAATTTAAGGATGGGTTCTTCGTTAATAAATGACATCTACAGTATAAAAAACAATACTTATGACTTTAATTTAATTACTGCTTCTTCTTCTTCTTGATTGATTTATTTATTTATTTATTTATGGACGCTCTTTAACATCTCAGGTCATCAGCGTCCCATTCAACTCAGGGCGTGAAACGGCCGACAAATTTTGCTCAGAGGCCTCTCTTTCAGGCTTGAGGTTCTTTTTCGTGCCGTAAATGTACGACACGGGACCCACGGCTTTACTTCCCTTCCGAAGGAAGCCATACTTAGGATTTTTACGCCCGAAAAAATTCATTGGTCCTGGCCGGGTTCGAACCCGCGTTCTTGGGCTTTTGAAGCTCCGCCGTGCATTGCATGATAAGGGCCCTGGAAAGAAGATCCTGCAACGGATAATGCGCGTCCTCACACTGCCCGTGTCACATTGGGGAAGATCAGAACTCTTCCACATCCTTCCTACAGTCCCGACTTGGCATCCTCCGACTATCATCTCTTTGGTTCTGTTAAGCAACAGATGCGAGGCCAACTGTGGAGGATATTCGGAAAGCAGTGCGTCAGTGTCTTCGTACAGCCGGAACGGAGTTCTATCGTAAGGGTATTTTCAAACATGCAGAAAGATAGAAAAAATGTGTGCAAAGAAATGGAGACATGTTGAAAAGTGAGAGAAAAGTCTGTAGATTACGATGATGTACTTGGTTCATCTAAAAAATAAAGTTACGAGGTTTAAAAATCGTTGCTCACTACTTTCAGCATGACCCTCGTACTTTGGAACAGCACTTACGTAACCAGGTTAGAGGGTGGCGTTAATAAGAACCTAAAAATTAGCAAAAAGCTCATATAAGCACTTTTGATTTCACAAAGATGTTTAGTCAGTTAATTTCATGACCTAATAATAAACAAGAGATATGTATTTTGTTCTTTATAAATTAGTGTTGTGTTGCGGTTTGTAGCTAAAGTCATCTGTCATCTATCACATGTGCGAAATGCTGAAAATTCTCATGCATTTTTGGAAACAAATCCCAGCAACAGTTTACGTTCATATATGGGCTGAAATAATTGGCGATACTTTTTTTTTATACAACTAGAACATTGACAGGAGCACTAAACTGCGACTTTTTAACGTATAATTTAAATGTGTTGAAAGAACTTTCACTAAATTTAACGGCGTTCATGCATGGTGGGGTACCATCTCACGTTTCGGTTTTTGGCCAGATTATAATATAATTGGATAGTTTGTGGAAAACGGACATTGTAGTGTGCTCAGTGCACTGAATCACTACGTATGGGATATTTTAAAGGGCACTGTGTATTCCAGCTCTAGCATATTGAACTCTGTATCAATAGATGCGGCAGAAACATGATGCGACGTATTGCAGCTCATTCTGTAACTATGCATACGCCAAACAACTTTACAAATTTATAGCTAAAAACAATTCAATACACTTAAATTAAAATTTCGTTGTTTAAGGTTTTCTATCAGTTTTTCAGAAATTTCTCAAATTTTGTGTAGAATTATGAATACATGTCTGGACAGTGTCCCAAGATTCATCGATATCCACCATTCTGAGACTAAACATTTAATTCATTTGTTTTCAATCAAATTTTATATCATTTCAATACTTATGGGTGACTGTGTTGTACCAAATTGTAAAAGTCTGTAATTTCAAGCGAAACATTATTTAAATTTTCAAAAGACAGAAGCAAAACAAGTTGTATTCGTGGGAAATAGAGGCTTACATAGTATTCACAGCTGTGCGAGGTTAGTATACTTGCAACTTCATTTTGAAGAATCAGAGTTAAGCCAAACATAGTTGATTAAAAGAAATTGCGCTGAAGCTTTCATATACATATGCAGCACAAAACTTACCTAAAATAACAGAAGATTGAATATAAACATCATTAGGGGATGAAGTGAATGCATTGAATGGTAATAACCCACCCTCCATCCCGAAAAACTGCGTTGACATTTATGGTTGAAATTCCGAAGGAGAAAATGGCAGCGCAGTATGATGACGTACCAACAGCGAGAAATAATACTAATACAATATACGACCAAATAAATACAACGGGACAACAATTGAAAAAAATGAAAGTCTTAATCAAATTATATACACTAACCTGACCTTGGGTGAATCCTAGAAAGCTCAGCGGTTTCCTGCGGCTCGCTACGGCCTAACGGCCTTCTCTCACCCTCTATTCGTAAGTATAAAGAGATGGAACATGATAACGATAACAGTTGCAAACTTTAAAAAATAAACGAGGAAGTACTGAAAGAAATACACAAAGAAAAATGGACGACATACTCGTGAAACACGGCGATTGGAATTTTAAAACGAACTGTCCAAGGCTAAGGGCGTGGAACAACGGACCCCAAACTGTTTACACGCTGCTGTAATAATGCCTTCACTCACGTTCCTACTATTTTAGGTAAGTTAGTACGTTTCAAACGTGTGCTCATGTGACATACCTATAAGGATTTTTCTATTAAACTGCTAAATTGAACGCTATTCTTATACTTTTTCCATGTCAAACGTGTTGAAGAAAAAATAGTTTATAAACACTGCTTCACAAAAATATTAGTTTCTGTATATCTACCAGTGATTTTTAATATTTTCGCGTATTTTAACAGAAACTATGCAGCTAAAAAGAATAGATGCATATAAAAATGTATAAATGAGAACCTTTACAGACACTTAAGAGTTAAAACTGCTCTTTATATCAATTATAACATCACAAATTTTACTCATAATTTATAACATTAAAAGTGTACAAAGAATGCAAAATGTATAATAAAATAAAGCCAGATATTGCTGAATTCATTTAAAAATGTGTCTACTTTGGTACGCAAACGTGTGTAATTAAAAGTGACTTACAAAAATTCTTTCACTGAGTCCCAAAACGGCTGTTCCCTAAATAAAATTGGTGGCCAAACTTTATAAATTGGTTTTACAGGTAAGTTCAGCTCAGAATGGTTTTTAGACACTTCTCATCAAATAGAGTAATAATCAAAATAAATGCCTTTAGCTGAGAAATGTAATCAATATTTTCCACTCGCACGCTTTGCAAAGTTTTATAAATTGAAGTAAATGACCAGGACTATTTATTTATTGGGTCCCGCACCGAGTATCCATATGCAAGAAGACCCCTTAAGCAATCTTTGCTAGAAGAAGAATGTAACGGTGATGGACAGAGGATTTCTCTTCGTAAACCACGAAAGAAAAGGCGTTTCATGAAGAACTTCAGCCAGCCGTTCATATAGGCGGTTTGGGGCACAAGGTTATAATAGAAACTGATGGAGTTTCAAGGGCATTGTGCACTTTGAATTAGCTGAAACGGTGGCGCCAATGATCAAATGGATAAAATTAATGCAGTTTTGAATCGTCGTTATTCCGTTTTCATCAACAGAAAGCGTGTACTCCAAAATACTGTTGCGCAAACATATCTAGCAAAACCCAAGTGAGGCTGCAAGCTAAATCTGCAATTGAAGGTGTAAAGCCTGATAGATAGTACTGTACATTGCAGTATGCTACTATGGTCTTCTTGAATACTCCTCCATGTGCAACGTTTGATATATTTGAAGATGTATTGATGGGAGCTGGAGAGATGGTTTCAGAGAAATGTACTGACAACGCAAATATTAATAGTCTGCTTTCGTTAACGCAATGAGAATGGATCCAATCTTAAGTATATGAATAGATGATACACATGCAATGTGTAATGTTTTACTTAGCAGATAAAGCCCTCTCCCTGAATATGTCGCTAGCCATCTCTCCAGCTCCAAGCGGTAGTTCGTTTTTTATCTCCAAATATATATTAATAGATATCGAATGCTTTTTTCATTTGTTTATTTACGGAAGCTCTTTAACATCTCAAGTCACCAGCATCCCATTCAAATCAGGGCGTGAAACTGCCGACAAATTTTGCTGAAGCCTCTTTTTTCAGGCTTGAGGTTCTTTATCGTGCCGTAAATGTACGACACGGGACCACGACTTTACATATTGAATGGTAGCAGAAATATGTGTGAGATTATTGAAAATGAAGGGGCTTGTTTGAAACAATAGTATTTTCTGTTATATTCTACAAATCAATGAATTAGGCACTCTATCAGAAAAGACTCCAGTTTATTCTTCATTCACTTGATACAAATGGTATAGTTCAAGCCTACTTAGGCTATAAAATAATTAGGCTATTTATGAAATACATGAATAATTTTAACTTTATTAAAAGTTGCCATTTATATATTTTTAAATGTTTCAAAAGTATTCCCACGTCATAATCGAACCAAGAACTCCTAGAAACGGGATATTAGTCTCTCAGGGTCATACTTGTACCGTTATAAGGCTTTCGCGATATTATTGGGCCTTGAAAACGTTCAATAATATTCTGTTCAAGCAATCGTTTAGTTTGAGATATTTTTAAATGCACGTCAACTGACAGCATTCAAATCCCTGCTCTGATCGCTGAATTGGCGGCGTTCGTTCCACAATACTTATGACTTTATTAGTTCCCCCCCCCACATAGACTGTCATATTTATACGTTCACAATGCTTTGCTTTCGTTTATTACCGTAATGAGTTAATGTTGTTACTAATAAAGAATGTACAAAACTGGCATTTCATTTCATCAATTAAAAAAAAAAACACCAACGTTTAAAAATGTCATCAGTACCAAACGGCAAAAGTATTACATAATATTTGCCAAACACATAGTAAAGAATCCAAACTAGTAGACCCTATTGTTGTTTTAGTAGTGAAATGTGGGTTATAAATGACATTAACTGCTGCAGGGTTGAGCGGTGCATGGTATTATCGACATTCATAATAGAACTGGACTGGATTAGGCGAGATAGAGGAGAGTTTCAGACATGGAAACACAACGAGGCTACTGAACCTCCGGAATGAAGGGGGCAGTGTGGATCGATCCCACTTGACTTGTGGGATCGATCCCTAACGATCCCGGACTCCTTATCTTTGTCGATCCATTGCAACGCTGGCTGAGAGACCCTGCTTCCAAGGGAAGGTCTTTTGTCACACCAGGCACTAGGGCAGGCCTTCCACCATTGCTTACCGCCAACTCACATGGTTTGGCCTTGCAACCTTGAAACGATGAATAAGGAAGTAGGGAGGGACAGGAAATTTTGTGCAAAGTTAATATCCATCCACCCAAAAAAGAAGAAGAAGAAGAAGAAGAAGAAGAAGAAGAAGAAGAAGAAGAAGCTAAAGTCGCGACGGTTATCTTAATTTGAACCCGGTATCTACTGAATGCCAGTTTAAATTGTTACGACTGAGCCAACCCGCTTGGTCTCACTTCAAGGCTATTCCTGAAAATTAAAAAGTAGAAGATATGCATCTCAAAATCAGATTGCAAATTAGAATACAGGACAGCAACAGATTTGAACAGCCGATAAAAGTTTATGGATTAGAAACTTCAAAGCCTCAAAAGAGCAATTTTAATTATAGCCAAGATTTGAAGTTTTCTAACCACCCTCATTTATAGTATGATTTAGGCAGCATTATAAAATGGCCTGTGTTAAATTCATGATAGCTGATAACGGGTTTTGTTATGGAGATTACCAACTCGCTGAGCTTCAGTTTGTACAGTCTGAGAACTGCCCTCCTTCCCAATCTTGTCAGTTGTTAACATCTCAAACGCTTTATTTTAATCCTGTTGGGCATGGTGCATTAGTATTTCAAACTTAACAGAAAACATCGATAGATTCTATTTCCACTAAAGCAATTAAGAGACTATGCATCCTAAAAAGGTTAGCAGGGTCTGGATGAGGAGCAACCTCGGATGACGTGACATACATTCATCCAACAATCGAACATGGAAGCCAGGCTTTCAGTACAGCCAGCGAAATCACAATGAGACAGGTGAATACTGCCCAAAAACAACGCTCTGAGAATACGTTGTGGCGCCGATGCCTGCTCTCGAAAGCCAGAGTCAGATTGAACCTTTCGAGAACCAAAGAGACAAAGCTGTGCTTAAATTCTATGAAATATGCCATAGAGCGGCTGGAAGCAATATAAACCGAGTACTTTAAGATTAAAAACTCAGGTTACACCAATAACACATGCCGAAGCACTCTTGACCAAGTATAACATTGATCCATGGGAGTGCCAATGCTTCAGAAAACCCAAACTGTACTCAGAGAAACAACTGCCACCGTTTTCAATTGATATCCCCGGGATTGATAACCCCAAGACAGATATAGCTCCACAATCGTGAGAGCGGCAGCACTCGAAATGATAGCTACATTATATCCTGCATCAGAAGGCTACATGTTAATACTCAGCTATTGATGAACTCACGGGAGCAGGGTTGTTCTCATCTCTTGGCAGGGGAGCCTTCCCTGCGGGAAGAATGAGAACTAATTTTGATGGCGAAGTAGCAGCCATAAGTGAAGCGGTCAATACACTGATTTCTCTGAATGTCAAACGAAAGGTAATCTTCCTGTCTGATTCCACCTCTGCACTCCAAGTATTGGACTCTCCAGAGCTGATTTAATAATTTAATGTAAAGAAAGACTGCTGAGACTGCAAGCATTAACTGAGATCCCTGGTCACTGTGACATCAGCGGAAACGAAGAAGCTGACAGATTGGCGAAGGAAGCATGCACAATGAATCAACCGTCACCCGCTTCTACCTACGCCGTTATATCTTCAGGATGACCACAGGCCACGATTACCTTCAAAACATTTGCACAGAATCGGCGTAGTCGACTCTCCGATCTTCCCCCTCTGCTCTTATATTTAAAACAGTATATAAATTAACAATGAAGAATTTCCCGTTGAGTTAGGATCGTCGAAACTAAAGTTGAACTTGCTATTCGGAAACTGGCGAACAATCGACGAGGGACTGTAGAACCGAAGATGTCACAACTCTGCATATGATAGCTGCAGTATCGATACTTCCGCTAGGTGAATACCAAAACAACTTAACTCGCATTTGGGTCCCATACACAGAATAAGAACAGAGTGACGCCGAAACCAAAGAACAAGCCTCAAAACTAATGAAGTTGTAAAGACAATTCTAGAGCTACGTGAAATCTGCAATCGAATCAGTCTGCAATATGATAACACAATTCGTGCAACAGAACGAATTTATAAATCGAGTTTGATCTTTCATATCAGCGTAATACAACTATCATAGAGGCCTTGGTCAAAATAATTGAGGTTATGTTTTACACGAAGCAATGATAACTAGCCCTGAGTTGTTCGTTCGATATACATTTTTAATAACCAAATTATTTCTTTCATAAATTATGAAAATTTAACTTATAAACAATACTTTGTGGCAATTCTTGCACATTAGAGAGCCTAACTGTATACGACACTGGCTTCCGTTAGAAACAATAAAATTACCTTGATTCCACCACACCCAACTCTCGCCTTCGATCGACCACTTTTAATATAACTTTCTTTTTTAAGCATGTTGTAATACTTCCTGGTCTGTTAAGCGCTTCTCAGTTGCTCTAAACACACATACTAACTGCGTCGCAGCAATCTCCCATAGAACGCTTTGTTTATATTGGTTATTTACACCAACTCTCTGCTGCGGAAAATTTCTGGTTTCCTGGAGAGAAAGAGAGTATCTCAAAAAACTTTTAGCTTGTCATGTGAATATTTCGAGCAGTATTTTCAATGTTCAATATTGTGCTTCGTTTATAAATTAAATGAGAAGCAAAACATTATATGAACACTACAGGCGAACAAGAAATTGATTTGAGATATTGGCATTTTTAACTTCAAAACAAAATTATTTGGGGGTTCATTGAACACAAATTTAGATTCCACGTGTCAAAATATTCATGAAAAGGAAGATTTTAAACGGAAAAGAACATAGCAAAAGATATAAATTCAGACATTTTATTTATTTTTTCTTCGTTGTTTATGTCTTAAAATTAAAAATAAGTTTATTATAAACAAGCCGTGATGTTTGAACGTTTTGTGAGTATATGAAGAGATCCATAATTTAGTGTTGTAAGCAGGATATAAATTGTTTTAATGCCTTTGTTTTCTTAATTTTTTTTAACAAAAGTGATTTAATTATTCATGTGGTAAATTTTCGACTTACACTTAAGCCATAGGGCATAAAATTTCTTCAGATACTGAAAAGTTTCATATTTACACCAATAATAGGCAAAAGTACAAACCGTTTGTGATCTTTTATCACGACTAAGTTTTAATTTTCTTACCTTCGTCTAACTTTAGAAACTTTTACTTGGTTCTGCAGCAGTAAATTGTTTCTCATTCATTAGCAAAGGTTGTTTCACTGAAGCCTGATATTTATTCACATTTAGAGTGATTCTTCCGCAATTCGCGCCAAGAATACTCTCGATTATCAGAAACATGTGGCAAGTAAGAGCGAGTAATGACAAGAGAGCATCGGTAATTTCTGAGGTTAGGTTTACTACCTCCTTTATTGCGAGTGCCGGATACTTTTCGCAGAATTTTGAAAACCCTTTAAAATAATTATTTTCTCGCCACTAGTTAAGGATTGCTCAGTTTATGCTTTGCATAATATGTCACCGTTGAAATAGCAGCATTGATTCATTAGCGTCAGTCATAATAACAAGCGCAAACTGATTACGCCTTTCTTTGTTTAAACAACAGTTGAATCAGGGGAGTTGTATCTTGGGATTTAGAGCTCTTCAATTTTCAATTTCATTAAGTCAGCAGTAATTAAATTAGTCACAAGTATTGATTTATTGTATGGTAGATGATATTTATTAGTGAATCCATCTTCAAATTTAGATTGCTAACGCGGAACTACTTTCTTTGCGTGCATTGCTACTGTGTTGTACTTGGCTGCACACAATCATGTTCCAAGATCGCGGGTTCAAACCCGGCCAGGATCAATGGATTTTTTCGGGCGTAAAAATTCTAAGTATGGCTTCCTTCGGAAGGGAAGTAAAGCCGTGGGTCCCGTGTCGTACATTTAGGGCAAGAAAAAGAACCTCAAGCCTGAAAGAAGAGGCAGGCCTCTGAGCACAATTTGTCGGCAGTTTCACGTCCTGAGTTGAATGGAACGCTAATGACCTGAGATGTTACAGAGTGTCCATAAATAAAATCAATAAAAAACAATCATGTTAGTGACGTCACGAAACGCGACATTGTTTTGATCAAGATCATTCTAAAGTGAATAGGGAATAGTTGCCTTTTTATGAAGATAGAATAATCTTCCCCGGCACAAATATATATATATATATATATATATATATATATATATATATATATGTTTGTATGCCTGAAAATGCAATTTCCATGAATATGAATATAAATGCTACTAGGTGACGTGCATATCTCATTCCTTTTATGTGATTCTGATTAGAATATTCCTTCCCTGCGTTTTTCACATGTACCAAAAATAAAAATTTCGATTTTCAGATTTTGGATCTCGAGTAGACCCTCGAGAGATCCAGATTTTTGCTTCCCTGTAACAGCAATTGATTGCTTTGGTTTATTTACGGACGCTCTTTGGCGTGAAACGGCCAACAAATTTTGCTCAGAGACCTCTTCTTTCAGGCTTGAGGTTCTTTATTGTGCCGTAAATGTACAACACGGGACCCGCGGCTTTACTTCCTTTACGAAGGAAGCCATGCTTAGATTTTTTTTACGCCCGAAAATATCCATAGATCCTGGCCAGGTTTGAACCCGCGATCTTGGATTTGGAAGGCAAGTATGGTTACCACTACACCACTAGGACAGACCCTGTAAGAGCAGGCCACTGATTAATTACAATGAAGTAGTTTTATAGAAATATCTCCGAAGAGGAAAGCAAATAGAATACTTCCCGTGATATTTCATAGCACTACTAAGCAAAATAAACAATTAATACAAATAAAGTATTCTATTATTGAATAAGACATTTAATTTATTTATATGTCACACTTCGTATACTGATAGACCTATTGTATTCTTAAAGAAACAATGGAAATGTTTATTTACAAACGTCAACAGAATATTGAAGTAATGAAATACAAGCTTTATTATAAGTACAATGAATTTTAAATATTGAAAATTAATTAAAAGTACAATTACGGAAGTAGCATTCCCTGTTTACCATACGAAACGGAAAATAATTGGGAATCAGTAATGCAAATATTTAAACGGAATAATAAAAATTGACAACTTGACAGTGAAAAAGAACTCAAATTGTCTGAAACTTAGCTTTTACTATATTAGTATATTTGCAAAAAAAAAGTCACATTAGTATCATCTTTACCAGGTCGGGGTCGATGGATTTTTAGGCAATAAATATCCTAATAACTTCCTTCGGAAGGGAAATAAAGCCGTGCATCCCGTGTCGTAGATTTATGGTGCGTAAAAGAACCTCAAGCCTCATAGAAGAGGCCTCTGAACAAAATTTCACACCCCTAATTAAATGACCAGAGATGTTGAAGAGAGTCCTTAAATAAGCCACATAAATAGTATCGCCCTTTAACCCTCTATTATCAATCTTGCAAACACTTTTTACAATCACAGCCAAAAATATGAATTAAACATGTTAGAAAAGTCCACGCTGTTTACGCTGTTTCCCTCTTTTAGAAACTGTTCAGCATTACTGTCGCAAGGTTTTGGAATCATTAACGATATTAAATTATGACCTTGCAAATTTGCATAGAGTTCATACACATCAGGCAGACGAGACAATGTGCTCCCATTACCCCAAACGTATGTGGAAGAACAAATAAAGAAACTACCATGCGTCCCAGTCAGCTCTCTGCCAGTCATCTGTGCTAGCAGCAACATCGACTGTCCGACCAAGTTCCCAGCGTATCTTCGCGCTCAAGGTCATCATATTTCAGGCGCTAATTCAGCTCTGTCACAGTCAATTGATGTGCTTTAGTGTGCAAATGTCTTTTATTATTGTATGAGTATGAATTTCAATAAGCTTTCCGTACAGCTGCTAATTACCTATATATTTTATTACATTTCGTGTTTTATCTACAGAAATTAAAAAACTAACAAACTTGATTAAGCAAATATATACTTATATAAATCATCAACCATAAAGACAGCCTGGGTTGCGAAATCATGATTACCTCATCTTGATTTACTGACAAGTTTTAACCTTGGGTGTGCAAAAATTCATATTATTAAAAGCAAGCATTCACTTTTTACTGACTTAATGAGTCATTTGTTTAAGAGATGTATTTTTCAGGAATTGCAAATGTTTTTGAAGCATAAATTTATATATAATGAACATGATTCATACATTTATTGCAAATATACTTCTTTGTATATGTCCGGGTTAGTCGCCTGTGGGCGAGCCAATTACCTCTGGACACACAGAGTACATACTAGTTGTCAGATTTCCTGGCCCTTTTCTTTACAGGGCCAGACGCAGAGAGAGAGAGAGGAAAGTAGGAGCCGTTTAGGTCTTCCGCGCATGTGCGGCTGACAGCGTATATTACCTGTCAGAGAGTAATTCTTATGACGGTAAAGAAGTTTCGACAAGAGTCTTGCAGACTTCTCATAAGAGAAGGTGCTCTTTAGTTATTCACAGTGGTGAATTAATAAATAATATTGTTATTGTGATCTGTTTTTAAATATTTCGTTCCATTGACCCTACGGTAAAAGATGCAAGGAAAACATTATGTTTTCAGCACGGTAATACAGCACCGTATCGCCCTGAGAGTTCGAGGAGGCGTGGTTGAAACACTACTACCACTAGGGGCCAGGAAGTCGGACAACTAGTACACTCATTGAGGAACTCCCTAAATTGGTGGTTCAGAACCGCCATGAAGACAATAGACATAAAACCCGGCCCTTTTTGAAAATGTACTGAGAAACCTCAGTCAGGTTAATCGGCCGCGCTAACTTTTGATTGTTGATTTGTTTTATTTACGGACGCTCTTTAACATCTCAGGTCATCAGCGTTCCATTCTATTCGGGGCGTGAAACGGCCAACAAATTTTGCTCAGAGGCCTCTTCTTTCAGGCTTGAGGTTCTTTATCGTGCCGTAAATTTACGACATGGGACCCACGGCTTTACTTCCCTTCCGAAGGAAGTCATACTTAGGATTTTTACGCCCCGAAAATATCCATCGATCCTGGCCGGGTTTGAATCAACCCGTCCCCTGAAGGTATATTTAAAGCTATTTTTAAATAATATCTGCATCTCTTATAGTTCTTTCAGTATACTTGAACATGTGTTATTTCTTAAATAATATGTGTTGCTTTGAATTTATTCTCTCAGAAAATGTACTTAAAAATATGTGACCAATGACTCCAGGCTATATAATCTCTTTGTCATTCCTATTTAAAGTAAATTTCATTTAATACAAAAGTTGTTTTAATTGATTAAGCCAACTTTTATATCTGCTGTTCTATTCGAATTCAATAATTTGGGGTTTTTTTTTTCATTCGAATATAGGCTTCGCATTGACTTTCTTTAACCCTTTCAATAAATGTTATTTAAATATTGCCTTATATACACTTCGTGTATCTTTCACCTCCATCTTATCAACAGTTTTTCACAGTTTATCTCTTTATATTCCTCATCAAACTAATATTCACGTGAACTGTGCTTTTTTTATACTCATCCTCGCTCTCTCCCACCTAGTCCATTATTACTTCCTCTATTTTCCTTGGACAGGAACCTCGTCCCTTGTTAGCGTTTTTTGTCCAGGATTCAAACAAATATACTTATTATGCACGCTTTTTTTTTAATAACGTGAGCGTCTTTAATGGTTACAAATCTCTTAAAGTGTTCATAAATATTCTTTGCTAAGCTTATAGAACATGGCGTGAAAACTTTCATCTGTGTATAATACGCTATATTGGTTAAAATAGGTGTTATACAGAGATTTTCAAAAGTAACGCATAATTTAATACAGATAGAAGAGTTTAGGACAAAATGTCAGACTCCTAAATGAAATCTTATTTCTTAAAAAAAATTCAATAGCCAATCTCTGTTGCGTGGGACTATGATGTCACCAAAGAAAGTTTTAAATATGAATCTATGATTTCCCTCACATTTTCTGATAGAGCGTCTTTGTTTTTATCGATTTGCGCCTTCATTTGTTTTTTATAGAAGCGTATGTTATCATAATGACATACGCTTTTTGTTTTTTTTTGTTTTTGTTTGTTTGTTCTTATAAATTTGTTAGTCTTTGAGTTGGGAAATTACCAAATTACACTTTTACACAAGCGCAACAAATTAAGCATGATAAAAACGAAGAGACTCTTAAGGAAAAATTGGGAGGAAAAAAAAAAAACATGCATTCGACGACTCCATAGCTCATGCAATAATGACTACGGAAAGGTTTCGCATTAAAAAAATATTTTTAGATAAAACATTTAACGTGTCTTTGCAATTTTTTTCTAAACGCTTCCATCTACCTGTAAAATAAATTGTGTAAGTTTAATTTTGAAATTCTAAGTTTAGTTAAGTAATAAAGTTTTAAAATTTAAAATATAGACACATTTTAATCATAAACGTTTATACGATTATAAAACTCTTAACTTCATCACTTTCAGACAGGTGCTAAGTTTTTTTGCTGATAGGAATGCACTTCCTCGTTTTTTGGGTGATGGGAAATTTAGTTTCAAATGCTGATCCTGTAATCCAAATACTAATTTCTAAACGCGCATTCCGTCTATTATTAAATAATGCAAATAAAGACTCCATAACTGTATAGAAAATATTTTTCTTTTTCTACTTGTCTTTCCGTCCTTCGATTGACAATGCCATCATCATCAATGTTCCTCTGTTATTTTGTTTTCTTAACAATTGAACAAGAAGGGACTATTATTACATTCATTGTTTGTTGCGTATTTAAACTGTTGTAGATTCGCATTAGACTATTCATTTGTTTGAGAAGTAGTGTAATTTCTCATACAAACTGGATTTTAAGTGATCATATTCATAAGAATAATCAATAGACATGCATTATTTATAAAGTGCTCCTTTAATCTAAGAGAAATTCGCTTATTTGTGAACAGTACTTGAAAAAAAACTGAGTTTGTGCTTTTTGCAAACAACGGATTCACTAGCACCGGCCCCTCTCCATTATCGTTAAGGCTCAGTTTATAAAAGTAACTAACCGGAGATCATTTATAACTGCAATTTAAAAAGTAACAGAGGTTAGTCATCATTTCTATTGCATAAAAATAACCTCAGAAATCTCGAGTTTGCAATAACCGTCAAACCTATGGCAACATCACAAAATAATAGACCGAGTTCATGCTCAATCTGAGAAAAGCAATAATTGTTCAGTTTTCCACCTCCTAGACATTCTTTCTTTCTTCTTCTTTTTCTCCTTAATGTGTATTCAAACATGGATAAGTCAAAGGGAATGCGAGCAAATTTTAGCAAATGTGAGGATATTATTATTGATAAAATGCTAAAATATTAGGAAATAATTGAAAATACAAAATCGGATTTGTTCTCAAATAAGCAAAAAAAAAAAAAAAAAAAAAAAAAAAAAAAAAAAAAAAAAAAAAACGTACATAGGGGGGAGAAAATTACCAAATAATATAATTAAGACTTTTGCATTATTATCTCCAGACAATATAATGATATATGTGTGTGTAGTCTATAGCACCTAAAACTGCAGTAGAGTTGCGAATGCTCTAGGAGCCTCTCAGAGCTGCAATTACTCTAGTAAGTTTATGGATCGTTCTAATGGCCGTTCTTTTCTCCACTTTAATATATCTCTAATAACTATTTCCAAGCTCCCTCTTGCTTGGAGCTCTTGGAGCCCTCTTAAAGTTAGTATCATGAACAACAAGAATCACGAATATCCAATACGAATCATGATTTCGCTTAGTTTGTGATTGTAATCGAAGATGTAACACGTTTCAGTTATTAGACATCATTTACTAAGCGAAATCGCATTTTAATTGTTTGCAATTCAGTTCTAGGAACGGATTATTTCTGTCATGAAATACACAAGGAGCACAGTGAAATTAACCATCGGACGAGATGTTGGAATAATGATAATATACCGCTTATAAATTAGCCTAACATAACCTACAATTGAACAAAACTCTGTTGGTTGCTACTATGCGGAAATGAAAAGGAAAACATTGAAGAATTTTATCTATATGAAATTAAAATAAATGTGACTCAGAATTTTATTTATAAATTAATTGTTATGCTTCTGTGCTCTGGAATATGTTTTATTTAACAATTACTAAACTTTGGTTAGCGCTTTAATTTGTAAACTTTCGTGAGTTGGATTTAATTTGAGATTAAGACGAAATAATCTAATATTAATGTTTATACAACCAAAATTTCCATGTTAGTATAACTTATGTTAATTTTATAACGTAAACTCAAAGCTACTCTCTATACAACTGGCCCCAAGTGTCCTTGAAGTACAGCGAGAATTATACAATTTTAGAAGACACAGTGCTCGTAGCAAAGAGAAAGTACTTCCTTATGGTACGGCTGTTTAAAACAGAATACAGGTCTTTCATTGGTCCTGTAGATATTTGGTACTACATACAGTAGAAATAGACAATATAAGCTATGAAAATATTAAAATTAAGCAAAAATAACTCTTAACTAATTATCAGACGTAGGAAATAATATTGTTGCAGAAATACGTACACAGAATAGTTTCGGGTATAAGTAAAATAGGCACATACATCTACTTATTGCTCTAAATATATATAAGGGATAACTAGCGTAAAAGCTTACAGCTCTACCCCTCCAAAAAAAATGTTGCCAAAAAAATGCATCAAAACAGTTCGATTAGCAGCTGCAAAAAATATTTAGAAAAACCATAAATTTTGTTAATATATTCCATTAAGTTGGAAAATGTTTCAAACCTCCGGCATTTTGGATTAATTTATTTACGAACGCTCTTCAACATCTCGGGTCATCATCGTCCCATTCAACTCGGGGCGTGAAACGGCCGACAAATTTTGCTTTGCTCAGAGGCCTCTCTTTTAGGCTTGAGGTTCTTTATCATGCCGTAAATGTACGACACGGGACCCACGGCTTTACTTCCCTTCCGAAGGAAGCCATACTTAGGATTTTTACCCCCGGAAAAAACCATCGGTCCTGGCCGGGTTCGAACCCGCGATCTTGGGTTTAGGAGGCAAGTATGGTAACCACTACACCACCAGGACCGACCCTCCAGTATTTGCCTTCCTAATCTTCACGCAGTACAAAAATTTAGCACAAGTCTTATTGTAAAATAATTACCTACAGAATTAAATAATTTCCTTTTACAGATCAAATCACAATTTATTGAAATGAGGAATTAAAAAAAGAAGGTAGCATTCTATTCTTGTAAGAGTCTGAAATGTGGAAAGAAAATGTAATTATGAACATTTCAACTGTTTTGAAATTAAGTTTCTTAACTGATGCACAAACAAATTAGTCTTCTGTTTTAATAAACGCTAAACTTATTTTTAGTTAAATATAAATTTGGTCTTTGACAAAAGGCTGATCTGCATTCTTGTCAACAAGTTTATTGAATACTTGAGAAATGTTATCTTGGCCGCAAAGGTCAGTTTCGACATCATCACTTAAAAATGCTATAACCCCTCTTTTACGATTTCCTTGCCTGTGTTATACAAAACATGAAATGAAGGTAATAATATTGCAACTAGCTTTATTTTTTGTTAAAAATAATACCAACAGAGTTTTTAATGGTGTTTAACGTCCGTTTTTACTACAGAGGCACGACAGGCGATGGACACTGATGATAAATGAGATGAAATGATATATTGGGAAAGGAGTTGTTTTAAAAGGAAAATTTCCAGTTTAGGGTACCTACCCGGCATTTGCCAATATGGAGAACTGAAGAAAACCTGGAATAAAAAAAAACTCAGTCAGGGAGGACGGTCTTGGCGGGATTAGAAACCCAGACCTCCCGCTCACGAGTCCGCGCCTTGACCTCTGCCACCCGTAGCGGTGTATAGCCTTTGCTTTCTAATGCATGGTGAGGAAGCTATTAAAAATGCAGAGTTCGAAGTATTTCTTAAAACCTTCTTGCCCATTTTTAAAAATGTTTATATGAGGATGGAATATTCCCCACGAAATGAAGTAATGCGTGAAAACAATGATCTAAAAACGTTTTACATAATTGGACGTTATTGCATCAATTGTTGCATTTCTCATGCGTTACACTAACAAGTAATGCTGACTACAGCCAGAGATAGCATGCATGAATGCACACGTGTGCACGGGAGAATGCCTTCTATCTTTCTTCATTCCTTCGGAATTTTGTGAAAGTGACACATGAAGCATAGCATCTCATATTCCACAAAAAGCAGATCTGCATCGATTAAAAATAAAACAGGTTACTCGACAATGGAATAGAACCACAATTATTTTCCAGCACAATTCTTCCCATTGACCACACCTTGGTTGATAACTGTACCAACGGTGTACATCTCAAGGCCGTCTAGGTCTGTCTGTCTCTATCTCTCCCAGGTAGTTGTATGAAAATGGTACCGTTACATCCAGCAATGCAGTAGTTTCACCGCCCGTGTAGCTGTACATGTAATAGAGAGCTTGGGAATTGGAATTAATGACAGTATATAGTTATAGGCCTTTACGTTCAAGGTGCTGTTTCTTCTCACAGCACTTTCCTTTTCTTGTACTCTGGTTACAGCTTCTCACCGATGCAATACAAGACATTCACAAGGAATCTAGGGTACAACATCCTGGATTAATAGTTGCTAAAAAGAAGGTCTCAATGATATTCTTCAAAACTTTCGACTTTTACAGTCTCGCCAAATTGTGACGCTCATTCAAATTCTTAACAACCCACTATAATAAAAACGCTCTAACCTAAATATCTTATTGTTCATTAAAAAAGTATCCAAGGTAAAGGGAAACGATATAATCAACCATTGCTGACTGAAAATGCGGTTATGTTCAATTGTTTAGTGATTTCTTTTGCATTTTCTTGCAGAAGCAGCCCCTGACTGGAATATTCTTGCTTTGACAAAAACGAAAACAACTGCGCTCTCTTTATGCACTGCAGTGTTGTTGCCATGCATTTATACTTTTCTTGGTATTTATGTTGCAACCTTTCGATTCAGAAAGCCTTAATTCTCTGCCATTTCTTTGCAGATCACACAGTTAGGCATTTATCTTACGCTTACTCGTGTTGATTCTACAACAGGTTTTGAGCTATCATATGGACTGAGAAACAAAACGCAGGTCAAGAGTAGAGCTCATTTCCTTCTTGTCTAAAACACCAGTTTTAATAGCATTCAGTCCTAAAGAGATAGCACAGCTGTAGGCAATGTCAAATTTACATACAGAACATGTCCAACATACGAGACAGAAGAATTTGGTCATATTATAGGTTGCTTCCATCATTAGGTGTTCTAAATATAGGGGTGTTCGAATAGATAGGTTTTATTGTGTTGGAATTAAAATAACAAAAACTGCACATAAATAATTAATTTGAAGGTGTGTATCATTACATTTAATTCCACATTTTTTACTATTATTTACAAGTAATGCAAGTTTTAGACAGTCGGTCCTGGTGTAGTGGTTACCATACTTGCCTCCTAAACCCAAGATCGCGGATTCGAACCCTGCCAGGACCGATGGATTTTTTCAGGCGTAAAAATCCTAAGTATGGCTTCCTTCGGAAGGGAAGTAAAGCCGTGGGTCCCGTGTCTCACATTTACGGCACGTAAAAGAACCTCAAGCCTGAAAGAAGAGGCCTCTGAGCAAAATTTGTCGGCCGTTTCAAGCTCTGAATTGAATGGGACGCTGATGACCTGAGATGTTAAAGAGCGTCCGTAAATAAACCAAATCAAATTTAAGAGAACTATTCAACAACTAATTTTAAGACTTAAAAATGCTACATTGTTACAGAGTTTCTTAAATGGTTAACTATGCAGACTTATTGGTTCAAGTTGATGGTATACGCTCACTTTACACTTGCAAACGAAAAGAACAGAACGAAAGAAACGGTGGGATATTGCACATCATAAAATCATCGAGTGTTAAAATGTAAAGCATTTTCGAAACGTACGAATAGGAAAAAAACCCTAAAAAATAAACAATTTATGTTTATTAAAATAAACACATATACATATTTATTAAAATATATAAGTGCTTATGGCTCTACAAGAATTTAGTATAGTTTACAGAAATAATAAATCATTGCTTAGTTAAAGCATAAAACGACCTCGTTCTGTTTATCCTAAACTGTTTCTCTCGTAATAAACATTTGCTGTTGTGTGATCTTCCTTTGTTTATTTTTCAACAAGTAATGGTTACAGAAATTTTATTACTAGGATACATCTATAACGATGACAAACGAAGCATGTGCAATAATTTTAGTAACTATGTAAGGTTATTAATTCAAAGAATTAAAACGTCAGGTATTGATTTTGGTTAAAATATGCAGTAATATAATTAAAATAGGCATTTATTAAAAGAGAAAAATAGTGTAATCTGAATAATTATTAATGAAAATGTATTTAAGATACTTAATACATTCTTTATC
The DNA here is from genome assembly GCA_030762175.1 of Metallyticus violacea. Classification (NCBI taxonomy): domain Eukaryota; kingdom Metazoa; phylum Arthropoda; class Insecta; order Mantodea; family Metallyticidae; genus Metallyticus; species Metallyticus violacea. The sequence continues at coordinate 75,964,377 of CM060844.1, forward strand.
GCATAATTCAAGTACTTAAGCTCACTTTTCTTTGTTATAAGCAACAACAAGATGTTTTTTAAAGATCAATTGTCATTGTCAGAGAGATAATTTCTCATCTTGGAAAAAGAACGTTCTACATTCACTGAAGTGATTGCAGCATATTTAATACAATCTGTTTCGGAAGGACTCATACCAGTTACAACAGAACATTCAACTTTCAGGATATCACAAATGCTAGGTCCACATTAGTACCCCATATCACGTTTACACTTCTCATTAACACTTTTTCCTTTCTGTCCTGGAATTTGCAGCAATTGATTTACTGTATCTTCAAAGATCTTAAGGATGATACCAGTGTATCACTTTTTTCTGCAACTTCAAGACTGCTTCCGGCACTTCTGACAGACTATTTCTGATACAACATCAAGTACCTCACGTACCTTGTCCAATTTATTGCTGTAATACGAGGGTAGCTCCATAAGTTTCCGGCCTCGTCTTCACAAAATCCTTATCTGGTGTCATACCTTATCTGTTAAGTAAATAATTGCAGCTGTAACTTCCGCTCCGCTGTGTTCAGTTGTTCAGATATAGTTGCATAAAGAAGGCTATGTGTAGAAGATTGTGGCATGTTCAGATTGGAGCTTCGAGCTGTTATTAAGTTCTTCACAAAAGCACTTACCCCAAATGAAATTAAACAGCGATTGGAAGGTGTATATGGGGAAGCATCTCCCTCATATTCTATCGTAAAAGAATGGGCCAAACTTTTTCGAATGGGTCGACAAAGCATTGAAGACTAAGAGCGTGCAGGTCGGACCTTGGAGGTGCCCACTTCTGAAAACATCGCTCTTGTGGAAGGAGAAATTATGGAAAACCGGCGGCTCAAAGTTACAGAAATAGCAGCAAGGTTGGGCCTTTCTAAAACAACAGTCCTTCGAATTATTCATGAACATTTAAACATGAATAAGGTTAGTGCCTAGACTTCTTTCCTCCTTCCAAAAGCAGCAACGAGTCATCTGTTGTCAGATATTTTTGGAGCTCTTCTGTGGCAACGAGAGAGAAGTTCTGCCAACCATGTTACAGGAGATGAAACTAAGGTCCTTTACTATGATCCCTTGTCCTAAAGAGAATCAATGGCATGACCTAAACCTGGCTAATACCGCTTCTAAAGACCAAAGTCACTCAGTCAACTAAGAAGATCATGGCCACAATCTTTTGGGACAGTGAAGGAACACTCTTCATTGACTTCAAGGAGGGGGTAAAAGGGGGGTACTATGCTGGCCTACAGCACAGACTACGTGCTTCCATAAGAGAAAAGACGAGGAAAGCTGAGTGGTGGTGTGCGCCTTCTTCACGACAACGCGTCTGTGTACACAGCTCTTGTTGCAAAGGAAGCTGTGAAGAAATGTGGCTTCAAGGAGATCGGCCATCCAACCTATGATTCGATCCAAGTTTGACTTGGAACAGACACCATTCCTTAGGGCCAATGTCTCATAACGGAACACGGGGTTTTCACTCGCGATCTCTGGGTAGCTTCCCTACCTGTGGAGTAACCATCCCTTTGCTTGTGTTGTCTGACTTCCAACCTGCCTAGCTGTGGTCCGAGAGAAACTTGAGTTTTTCCCAAACATTGCTACTATTACTTACACTTAATTGAAATAATTTTGAAAGTTATAAAATCTTAACTCTACACACAATTACTGTGTCATTGAAGTTTCTTCAACGAAAAAATAATCGCATACTTACTAATTTTAAGTTACGCATGTATTATCTCGTAAGTGATTGGGGGGAGGGTCAGCTACGCCTTAAATAAGCAATGGAAGGCAAAATAAAAAGAAACAAAGCAAAATAACAGCTGGACCTACCGATCCCAAATGTACAGAAAATTTTCATTTCTATCTGACTCCTAAATACGAGGTACGTCCAGAAAGTAAGTTCCGTTTCAATTTATCTCCGCTGCAGCGCTGCGATCGCAGTTTCGCACATGCGCGGTAGACGCTCTGTATCAAGGAGAAGAAACGTGCGCCATTTTGAGATCGCTGTCAGTCACGTACGCTTTGTTGTGCTTGTTTACAATGTCGGTGTTATTTGAAAATCCCGCCGCTTGTGAAATCAGATCTGTGATTCGTTTTCTGAATGCTAGGAAAGTGAAACCAATTGAAATTTATCGGCAAATTTGCGAAGTTTACGGACAAAATGCGATGAGTGATTCAATGGTGAGAAAATGGGTCCGACAGTTCAATGAAGGACGTAGTGAAGTGCACGATGAAGAACGAAGGGGGCGTCCATCTTTGGTTACAGAAGAACTGGTTCACGCGATTGATGACAAGATCCAGGAAAACCGCACGTTTACAATTAGTGCTCTCGCTATGGAATTTCCCCAAATCTCACGATCACTAATTCATGAAATTATTACCGAAAAACTGAAATTTCGTAAACTTTGCTCACGTTGGGTACCAAAGATTCTTACTGAGCAACACAAAACAAACGGATGGGTAGTGCACTTCAGTTTTTGACCCGTTATGATGAAGGCGGCGAAGAGTTTCTGACACAGATAGTCACAGGAGATGAAACTTGGGTTTCTTACGATACCCCTGAAAGTAACCGGAAATCAATGGAATGGAGGACACTTCATCCCCAGCAAAGGTTAAGCCGAAACAAATCTTGACACCTCGAAAAATGATGTGCACAGTGTTCTGGGACTGGAAAGGCATCTCTGAAAGAAAATGTTTCCAACTGGTTGAAGACTCAGGCGGCAAACTTCTATGAAGAGGGTATACAAAAACTTGTGCCACGCTATGACAAATGCCTGCAAAATTTCGGCAGTTATGTGGAAAAGTAGTTTAAGAGTTGCAGAATTTTGTGCAATAAATAATTTTTCTTTATCTGTATACAATTTAATTTTATTACCAAACGGAACTTACTTTCTGGACGTACCTCGTATATCCACTCAGATAGAAAATGCACTTCTGGGCACTAGTGATCATACAGATGTGCATTCCAGTTGCCGTTCAAACTTTCACGAAACTTTTTGTTGTTTTCTTTGTTAGTCATGAAAGCAAATACCAAACCCTAAAGCAACAGTTTACCTTTAAAGAGAAACAAAATCTTAAGATCGTACAGAAATGCAATTGTGCAAGTAAGGCTTCTGTTTGCAAACTACCAAAGCAGGTGGTAGAGAAAAGGATTACATAATTAGAGTCATCAGTCCGGCAATAAATGGACTGCCAGATCTCAAGAGTTGAGGAACATATGTCACGACAAGACCAATGTAGTTAGAGACCATAAATCATAAAGATAAAAGTAAAAAACTAGCTAAAAGTCTATTTGCTTATCATGACCTGCGGCGTCAAGATAAGTTGATATACATTATCAGGAAAGTGCATCAGATGAACTCTTGTCCATAGGTGTTAATACAACTGATTACTTATGAAATAGATATACACATCCGGTGTTAATGAAAGACAGCAATTCAATTGTTTTATCTCAAATTTGCTTTTCCAAGAGCCTCGCCCCTCATATGCAATCACGAGAAGATCATTATATCTTAATCCGACAAAATACGTTATTATTAGCAGGTAATTTGCTGCGACCAGTTCTGCAATATGACCAGATATTGTCATTGCTATTTATTGCTTGTGATTTGTCTGGCGATGAGAAGAAGGCAAGCGACAGGAATGTGATACGTAAACATTTTCTACCCTCCTTACTATGTTCACGCACGTTAGTGCTAATAATAATAAACAGTGCTGTCAGATACCCGCCCATAGTTGGGAGTTCAGCGGGATTGCAAGACACGGATGAGAGAGGTGCTCTTTCATGTGGCAGCAGGGGCATCTCGCATACACTTGCACCTTTGTCCTCTCTTGCCATGTTCTGATCGCCAGACTGTAACTGACTGCAAGGAAAGAAGCTTCTTACCAGACCTTCGACAATTCATCGGCTGAAGGAGTGCGTCATACAACTAACGGATACTTTTGGTCAAGTAATTAGAGCTCCTACTTGCTAATCTCCAGATGCCGGTTCAATGCCCCATCACGTCAGGATTTTAACTTGACTTTACGCTCCCCATGGCAACCAGAGTCTGGTTAGTTATTCTGGATTTTAAGATCTCCCTCAGCAGTCATAATCTTTATCATCAGAATAAAGTATTAGCATGTTTCAGGCCGCTTTAAAATATCCCATTTTTTGTGTAATAAGGATCTATCAGAATTGTTAAGACTGTTCAAAAGATAACAACATTATGAGTCATTAAATTACCTCTTATTAAAAAGCGCATTTTCCATTGAATTATTGTCATTTTTTTTTGTTTGTTTATTTACGGACGATCTTTAACATCTCAGGTCATCAGCTTCCCATCCAATGCAGGGCGTGATGCGGCCTATAAATTTTGCTCAGAGGCCTCTTATTTCAGGTTTGAGGTTCTTTTTCGTGCCGTAAATGTACGACACGGGACCCACGGCTTTACTTCCCTTCCAAAGGAAGCCATACTTAGGATTTTTACTGCGAAAAAATCCATCAACCCTGGACGGGTTTAAATCCGCGAACTTTGATCTACATGGTAAGCAATTATTGTCTAGTGAACACAATTTATACTCGAGAAACCTTCTTTTGTTCATAATGGCATTTTTAGATATTTTAAGACTGTTGTGTTTTCAGCTCTTGCTGATGCGTTTTAGTACCGGTCTTTATTTGTTGTTGACCACATTACCCCTGTTGTTTGTTTTGGGGTTTTATTGTTACAATTTAGACCATTAGGAGAATGTTGTGTTTTCAGCTCTTGCAGTTGTGTTTTACTACCAATCTTTTGTTTGTTGATGTCATATTACCCTTGTTATTTGTTATGGTTTTTTTTTATTGCCCAAAGTGCTACTGTTGCTTATTTTATACACAGATTTTGTATAGATTATTTATTTATTTAATTTTGGCGCAATTTTAGTGTGTTTGGGCGCTAATGATCTTAGCTGTTTTGCGCCCCTTAAGTAATAATCATCAATCAATCTTTTGTTCATTATGACATTTTTACGTGGTTCGAAGACGATAATTGGATTCTAACACCATGTATACTGGAAGATTTTATGAGACATATTGAATACCTATCCCCAGATCTGATAACCTCTGTAAAGTTTTAACACTTGTTTTGAATTCGGTATTACTATCATTCATGTGATCTTTCATGACATGTAGAATTGGATAACTTGGAAACCTCTGATCTTGTTAGTTTTTTTACTTTTATTTAATATTGCGACCTTGTGAATACCCTTCCATGGCACTCTGAATAAAATAGAACTATATGCACTCTGTTCCGTCCCATTCTTAAGGTTAACATCGGCATGTCTTTGATTCTTGAACTTAATAGCGGGATCCTGCCACACATGGTCGCCTGTGGTGCCTCAGTAGTAAAAACGGGCGTTAAACACCATTCAAAAATAAATAAATAATCCCGCCACACCAATCAGGTTCTTAGCTTACCATAACCAATGAGATTGAAAGAGTCATCGCCAGTTTCCACGATTTAAGTCTAATGACAAGAAATTAAAAAAAAAATGATATTATACGAGCTAAAATTAGTATTACTAGTATTTGCATTACCCATGTTCATCGTTACATCTGATCATTTAAACGTGTAATGCCACGAACATTTAAATACAAAATGGAGCTCTCTTGCTCTGTTCTTCAAAAACTTAATACGAACTTCAACAACGTCTCCCCCTTCCTTTCTGCTTTTCTAAACCTACCCTTATATTATCTTCTTCATTCTGATTTTGTCCAGAACTTTAAATATATAGCGTTTTCGAGCATTCCTTACATATGTCAAAATCTTCTATGTTATGGGGAACTTCTGTATTGAGCCAGTAACTAATTGCATCTTATACCTGTGAAATAATACTTTCTTCGTGTAGTGTATTGGGAGATCCAGATTTAATCCCATATAATTAATAAACGTTTATAATAATGCATCCAATTTAATCGTTTATTAACTTGCATCTTATAATATATATATATATATATATATATATAGAAATAGAGTTTGTGCAGTAAAGGTGAAACATGAATTTAATAATATAGCGACATCCTAGCGCCATGAAAAAGGTCAGTTTTTGGAATAGAGTAAGAAACCTTTCATTTCATCTCTGTTAAAAAGTCCTTGAAGGAAACCTTGGTAGCTCGCTTTCACCCTTGGGTAAGCGACCCCTTAAAAGAGAAATTCTCGCTATACATAACGCACTAGCATGCGAAGGAAAAAAATGAGTTCAGCCAGAAGCCAGTACAAGTCACCTGGGAGTTTTCCAGGTGAATGTCAGTTGTCAGTAGTACCTAGCCACTCGCGGCTTTACCTGCTCGATGGACGTAGGTGATTTAGAATGCACCACGAAGAGTGTTTCTGTATCATTAAGGTGCGGGGGTTTGCCAACGACACGTGGTGTTTCCTGGCGGTCACCCATCCAAATATTGTCCACGCCCGATGCTGTTTAACCTCTGTGGTTATGGTTGCCGTTGGCGAAGGCTCAGCGGACACTTGAACAGATCAAGGTTTGAAAGCAAGGTGTATTTCGTGGTCGTACTAGAGTTGGGCGGTTGCCTTCCCCGAAGTAACCTTACAACTCTCGCCCAAGGGTACCATAATGTCCTTGGGGAGACTGTAGCATCTGCATCTTCTAGGGGTTCTATTACTCGTAGTCGCCCAGTGATCTGACCAGCTCATTTGGTTGTTCGGGACAACATGCTCTCTCCAGTATGACATCTTTGATATACGGAACATTGGAGTGGTCATGTAGGATATGGGCTGAGTGGTTCTACAGGAAATGGATTCTGCGGATCGTGGTCGGCCCAGCCAATAAGCACTCGAATTTTAAATTATATCTTCGAGAATCTTCCATCCGCAAAATACTAAGCCAATCAGAGAGTAAAGTTTAGGACGCGTATAGAATTCTCGCGGAGAGGCGCGTAGAAAAACCTTATTTTGAGGCATTTTGCATTCGGTTCGTTTTGGGAGACGTACCAGTGAAGTTTGTTCAATTTGGAAGACGTAACACTTCGAAGCCAGGATATGTAATAAATTCAGTTTGATTTATGAGATGTTACACAGTAGTTCTGTTCGGCTTAGGAGATGTGAGAGTATAGCTAGTTTTTGGAAGATGAAAAAGTTTAATTCAATTTAGCTAATGCAATCGGGAGGAAACCATAGTTTGAAGTATCTCAAAAGGAACAGTTTTTCTTTAAAGCAACGGACATTAAATAATCCAAAGTCTATCTGAATTATGTATATTAATAAATTATAACTTGTGATTTATATCACTAGAAACGTTACCAAAATATTACGCCTCATTGCAAGTGGTCCCGATGTGTTGTGATTGAGATGTGACAGTCAAGTGTGAACATTATTATTATTATTATTATTATTATTATTATTATTATTATTATTATTATTATTATTTAGTGCAGCCCATCTCGTATCCTTTTCCTCCCCTGAGAACATTTCAGAAAAGCTTTAAAACATTTACAGAATCCCCGAGAAGATCACTTCTTCAATAACGGCAGGAGATGGTGCTCAAAGCAGCAGTAAAGCCGTGGTATTCAGCGAGATCAAGACTCAAGCTGATATACATCTTTCTCCGTTTAAATAAAACCAAAATTTCTTTACAAATCAATATAAACTAATCTGAGCATCATAAGAGTAAACTAAATAACTCAATGATAAATATACGCACCAATTTATTGACGCTTCAACGTGGTGCTTATTATTATAACCAACCATGCACAATAAAAAACACATAAACCTTGTTAATACCCCCCAGTAGGTTTTCACAAGAAGACTTATTTCAACATTCTCAACTGTTGAAATGCTATGTGAAAAAGTTAATATATTATTTCAATGTGCCACCGCTTCTTATATAGTTGAATGCCAGAAAAGTTAAAGAATAAAAGTATTGGAGTCTTTGAGATAAGTCTAGAGCCTTTTCCAAGAGCTCTTCGAGAACACAATACGCTTCAGTAAACATGAAAGAATATTGAGCCTTTGCTTTCCGTAAAACATTTTCTGTAACTCTATTTTAATTATATAGAATGTCTTAAAAGATAAAGCTTACTTTTACCTAATCTGGCTCTTTTGAAAATAATACTTAGTTCTAAGGAGGACAACCCTTGAACTGCTTTATATCTTAAAAGACATCACTCAAGTATCTTTTCTGCCTTTTTTTTAACATTGAAATCAAATAGTAGGATTACATTTGGCTCGAAATGATGATTGGGCTTACATAAAGCCCCCCCCCCCTTTTAAAGGCCTGCCGTTGCAAGGTTAATAAACTGAAGGACTTTTAAAACGTTTGGGTCTTTGACCCCGAGAGGCGCTGTACTGTTAGCCTTTAAACTGGACAACGCTAACAAATGTTTTAAACTTCCAAAAAAAAAAATAACGAATGGCGCGCTTGGCAAATGAACTTAAACAGCCAATGGAAAATGTATGTTTGAGCTTTTAAAGATAGGTGAGAAGATTGCGCATGCCTTTGTGACCCCGTGGCAAGCATTAAACCAACTATTATTTGGTTTGAATTTAATATTTAAGGAAGTGTTATCCCGGCAGGGGTAACTTTGTGTAGTTTGATTTAATTAGTATAAAAATGTATACTTTTATTATTGAAGTACTCAGTTTTTGAAGTTTTACACGCGGCCAGACACAAGCAGTCTTAAGTTCCAGACGCGCTGAGACGCAAACCATTTATTCATTGCTCAGTTTTTAAACCCAGTTATAAGATCTATACGTGGCAAGATACGCGCAGTTCTGATTCATCAGTTAGGCAGATGTTAAGTTTATACTCGGCTGAGAAGTAGTTGTCAGTTACATAGTTCCGATAAATCAGTCAAGCAGTTTTCAGTTTTACGCGCCACGACATTCATCTGTAAGTTTCATTCGCGGCAATTAAGTTTGTATCAGGGTAGTTAACTCTATCGTACACAAAACACCAGAGGACGCGAAAGATATTTGACATAATAAAATACCAATATGTGTCAAATCGCGTGCTTATTTACACTATTGAATCTTCTCCTAGTCATGTTGAGTATAAGTCAATAAAATAGCACAATTCACCCTGAGAAACTGACATTGAAGCGTGGGCACCAACACCGAAGCGACCTATACTCAATTTACAAAACGACTTCAAAATTGGCATCGCAACGTGAGGATACTCGACTTAGAGACAACAGATCTCTTCAAAATTACTGCCAAACTGAGGCACCTAGTAGCAGCCTGCTAAACAGCTTCATAATTTGGCGCCAACGCGGGGCCACAAACAGTCTCACAATTAGGCTCTTATTTATAGGCCGCATTAAATTGCTTCAACTGAAAAGTAACACCAAGAAAACAATGCCTCTATCTCTCTAGGAAAATGCAGAAATGGACGCTTAGTTTCTAAAACAGGTGTTAAAAGTTTATAAAATAAAACAAACAATTTCAATGTGTTCATTCTTCGTGTAGTTTCTACTATACCCATGTTAATGAATTACGTAGCAATAATTTCAAAGATTGTAGAGGGATTTTAGACGAGCAATTAAGACAGAAATCTAGTGTTCATGTAAAAAAGTGACAAAGCGTTTGCTAATGAGGAAATTAAAATTCATTGTTCATAAGTCAGTTTTAAATGAAATGAGGTAAGAATTTACTTTAGAATTTCAAACCTGCTTCGCGAGTGAAAAATTCACGATTTTCAATAGCGTTTTCAGGATTTAATGCTATAAAAATCTCTCAGACTAATCATTTTCCAGTAAGACATTGAACAACAGTTAACTGTATAACTTAGCCTAGGTTAACGCTATTCGTCGGACTGTGCGACTTAATAGTAAAGGTGATAGACTGTGCTTTTGAAGAATGTACAGAGTGTTCCGTTTGGATATGGATAAAATGAAAACACTGTAAAACATCTATTACTGAACTTCGTGTATACAACATTCAAATATGGGGAATTTCTCAGAACGCTACATGATCCCCTTGCGCCTCTATACAACTCATAACGGTGATGCAATTCAGTCCATGCAAAGAATGTTCCATACACTTTATTGCGGCTCACTCCACACGCTAACTTTTGGACTAGATCTTTAAGCTCGTAGGAGACGTGAATTCCCTTGTGCAAATAATGCAATTGTGAGTGTATGACAGGTCTGTAAATAGCGATTTGTTTAACAAGCCGTCATCATCTTCAATCCGTTGCCACATCATGGATGCAAAATTGAAACGAGATCTATGATCCTTATCGCATAAGACTTATAGACGTTGTAAGTAATATGGATACAGTTTCAGGTACTTTCGAACAATACGCTGACAGGACGTATATGGTATATTCATCTCTGTTTCCAGTCATCTTAAACTTTTATAGGGCTCCTTGTTTTGGCTGCTTCTCGTACTGGGTTTCGTCTATAACCTCCTGCATGCTTTAGAACATAAAAACGGTTTCTATATTACAGAATCTTATTTAGGTACATTACGCATACCATACTCATGTCGAAATGTTTAACATTAGCATACCAAAGACCGCAATGCACTCGCTGTTGAATTGTAGCGCCATTTCGGTAATCTACGATTTTCATTTGTCATAAATTGTTGATTTTCATTCTTGCCATGTGTGGAAACTCCCATCTTTTAAGAAAAATATTACCAGAAATAAATGTTATCATATTAGCTTTTATAGTAATATTTAATGTTATCCATACCCAAATGATTTGTCTTCTGCGAAGTTGCATTTTTTTTTTTTTTTTTAATGATGAAGTATGCTCGTGTATAAGATAGAGAAAAACAAAATTAATAATAATCTACGAGACCTGAACTCGATAACAATGATCCGGTTTAATTTCACATCAGCATCATACGATTTCGCCAAAGAGGCAAATAACACCAATATCTGTCTATTATTGTATGGTATCAGCTACCGCTGGATACAAACAGAAAGCTTACAGATCTTAATGACTAAAATTAACACTCATAATTGAGTGACTAAACAACAGCAACAGGCAGAGAATATAATCAAATATCGCAGTAAGGCACTTATAAAAATATCATGCCAGCAATTTGGTCGATGATCATTTGATTAAAGTCTAGAAAATGCAGCATGAAAAAATAATTATTTGAAATCACAGTTTGACTACTTGCAGTTTAATACCCAGCATTTAATTTCAATTTTCTGTTCAAAAAATAAATAAATAAAATGAAAATAAAAAACTCGGAACGTAAGCTTTGCATGCTGTTAATTTTCTTAGCGTTCAATTTACACGAAACGAAATAAAGTTTCTGTGCATATAAATATTGTTACTTCAAATGTATTCAATATTGTTTGATATTGAATTGAATATTTATGACAGTGTTAACATTAATACGCTGTTTCACTATAATTCCAAAAAGTATTTTAAAATATTGTATACAACTCTAGATGAGGCGACACACATATAATGAAGTAACTACTCTTGTACTGCGACTGCAAATCAGGTAACCGGAAATCAGGCACATAATATGCGTGTTTCTCGGTTACGTCGCCCATGGTGGGTGGGCGGTCAGAGCAGTAACTCCCGGCGAAACGGAAGTAATATCTGCACACATGAATCAAGTTCTCGCAATTACAACTACAGTTACAATTAAAATAAACACGTATATTAGGATAGAAAGTTTTCCGGCTACATCCACACATTTCTGGCATACTTTTAAAAAAACTCATTCACATGCATCAGTTCATCTTCGGAAAGTCAGTCCATTTCTCTCCTAAAATTATCTTTCAGTTCTTCAAATATATAGGGACTTGTTTCAGGCACTTCATTTTTAAACTTCTCATAAATACAAATAACACACCGTCAATATATAACGTCTATATCTTTCTGAATTTATTGTATTCTCAAAAAATAAAATAAATAATATTCCTTATTACTTTAAGGTATTTACTCCGCACCATACATACATATATTTTCTCATCAGCAGGGAAGTTTCGTGTATTTTTGTACTCCAAGGTCTGTTATTTTGCGTCGAAATATGAGCACGTTAATGGAACCATGCTTCATCAGTAAAGAATATTAACCTGAATCAATTATTCATCATAACTAACGTTCCGTAACATCCAATTATAGAAATTAACCAGAATATCATAACTACCTGCCTGAAATTTGTGGACAAGTTACCTAGTATATGACTATTTTCTAAAAAGATGCCAGAAATGTATATATGAAACAGGAGACATCTCCTATCATAAGGTATATACTTATTTTCATTGTAATTGTAGTTTTATTTGCGAGGACTTGAATCATTTGCTGGGATATTACGTCCGCCTCGCCCGAGTTACCGCTGCGACTGCCTACCTGCCAGCTGTGGTGAATCGAACGACAAAACCATTTTATGCATAAAAATGCAGTAAGATTTATTTATAGGTATTTAAATGATGAGCTTCTTTGGGCTAGCGCTTACCAGCAACTTCTGGAAGAACCATTCCTAGATGCTCCGTGGCATATTGGCCATATGCCTAACTTTTGACATTTAAAACGGGCAGAGCATTGAGTTCATGGCTTAAATTGCTTTCTAAGACTGTCTAAATCACCGAGGCCTCTTTGCAAAATTTGTCGGCCATTTCACACCCTGAATTGAATGGGACGCTGATGACCTGAGATGTTAAAGAGCATCCGCAAATAAACTTATAGTAATAATAATAATAATAATAATAATAATAATAATAATAATGTCTAAATTCCCCTGAAATGATTATAGTGCTAGTTCATTAACACTATGTATATACTCTTAGATAATATTTTAGTTTAAGTGGTCGCATCACCGATACAATTTCTTTTTATTGCATGCACGTGTGACAGCTAAGTTACAGCTTCCACGAAGTGAATGCATTTCGACCAAGGTAGTTAATTTATATTTCCTTTTAATAACGCGAGTAATCTCTGTCGCACACAAATGATGCCGGTCTTAATCGGCTGTAAATACCACAAATCCCATACACCTACGTAGCTTTACACCACCAAGGTCAGCAAATTCCGGATATCGCACATTTATCGACAGGAAAACCAATTCACCCAGCAAGATAACATTTCTCTATCTGCACATCGCCCATTTTGAGCTCACTGGATTAGCTGCTTACGTCATCTAGAAAACACCTGCACTTTGAACCACGTCATAAGCGAAAAAGTGCGTGTATTACAAATACGATAATTCCCGGTAACACCTATGATAGCTGAGCGAACAAGAATGTGTGGAAGCAATTAAAAATACGTTCAGTTTAAGATATTGCTACAACGATACAATAAACCTTCTCTTCACATTCATTACTGATCTATTTTCCCTTCTTTTCTTAAAACATTTTTCCCTTTATTTTACAATAGTTTTCGGCTCTTTCCTCTGCCGCTTGGATTAGCGTTTGTCTTTTACGAGGCGGTATCGTAAAGTTTTAATTATACCTGAAACACGTGAATAAATTGTATCAAAAGGAAAGTATTTGATTCGCTAAGAGGTTGAACGTTACACATGAAAAGTTCTCGGAAGAGGAAAATCTAAACATCCAACCTTCGTTTTCAATGCAGTGTGAGTCACTCCAACAAAACAAGAACTACAAGGAGAAAAAGACACAGCTATCTTGTTATTCCAATCCAAACCATTTTATCAATTTCCTGCTGTTTTCTTAGCGACTTACCTATAAAACGTGCAAATTTCTGAAGCTCCAGTTCCGAGCAACAGCGGAGAGAGTCGAACTCCTCAATTCCGAGCGGCATTTGAAGGAACGGGACCACACGGCGCACCAAAATAAAAGAGCAGCCGGTTGTAACAGTGTAAATGTTGCATGTATTATTATTATTATTATTATTATTATTATTATTATTGTTTTGTTAAACGTGATGTAATCTATGCGTTGTCCTCCGTAATTTACCTGCAATATGTTCTTCCTTATTACAAAAGTAATTTTTCACTTTTTACGTGTTGTCTTATTGGAATTTGCAATTAATTTATACGCACACTAACCTTAACACTAATCTCGATAAATCCTAGAAAATGATAGGCCCAATGGTTTGCTGCGGCGAGTTACGGCCTGAAGGCCACGCTTGCCTCCTTTTCGTAAATACAAAGGGTACCAAAAATGTATACACACTTCAAGCAAAGAATAAAATGTGTTAACATAACAAAACTGAAATCACACAAATAGAAAATGAAGAGAACTAAGCATCTTACATTTTTACAGTTGCTCAAAATGCCCACCCTCAACGTCGATACACTTCTGAGTACGTTGAACTACTGATTGAGCAACGTTTGCAAAGTGTCCTCAGCGAGTGCAGCACATGCCGTTGCAATTTCTTGCTTAAGTGCTGTCAGTGTAGCTGGTTTTCTACGGTATACAACATCCTTAAGAGTTCCCCATTGGTGGAAGTCCAACGGAGTTAGATCCGGAAAACGCGGTGGAAATCTCTTCGTCCTATTGTCTTTGAACTTCAACAACATTCTCAGTTTTACAATACCACTTCAAAATTCCTTTCCGCTGTTCAAACGATAATCTTGACTCCATTGTTGTAGCACCGCTAGCAAAACGTAATGTGAGTCACATCTGTTTACAGAACATCATACTACACATTACTGTTGTTTTTCGGCCCAACTTTGAAATATATTAAATAGATATCTACTGTCAAAGTGTGTATACATTTTTTGGCACCCTCGGAATAATTTGATTGGTGATTGTGTGCTACTAAGTTAGTGGGCAAATCATTGTAGTGGTGACAAGTCTTCTTTGATTGCAGTAGAAAAAACTTTATTTTTTTCGTAAATATAAATTTATAGCCGATTGTCTCCTTAAACTCCAGCAGATTAAAAAAAGAAAGCCTTAACATTTATAGTTCAACGCTCTAGCTATCTGAGCTATTAGACTGTTCCTTTCTAAGGGTAATTATTTATCTATAACTGTGGAAGTAACGCTTCATTCGGCTTTCTCCGCTGCCGCTCCGAACCGCAGCTCCAGATATCTGCACGCATTAAGGATAAATGTTCAGTGTAGTGCGTTACAATGGTTTAGGACTTGGGAGTGTGAGGTGCATAAAAAGTTGTCATACCTTGAACAAAAATGTCTGAAATAAAATAAAATGCTAAAAAGAAATCAAACGCTTTCAAGAAGAATTTAAACGTGAAATAAGGCCTATAGAAAAGGTCTTTGTGCCAATGAATGAATTGTGTTTAACACCCGTTTTTGCTACAGAGGTGGAGGCTGATGACACACGAGATGAAATGATATATTGGGAAAGAAATTATTTTAAGGAAGGAATCGTTCCAGGCCTAAGTTTAGGGTACCTCCCCGGCATTTGCCATTTATGAGGACTGAGGAAAACCTGGAAAAAACCTCGGTCAGTCCTGGCGGTACTCGAACCTAGACCTCCCGCTCACGAGTCCGCGCCTTAACGACCTCGGCGACCTCGGTCACCCGTGGCGGTCTTCTCTTTGTACCAGGAGTATGAAAAATAACGGGCACTGAAAACGCTTCCAAGTGACTCAACATTTCAAGTTCAGTAAGCATGTGGAAACGTCATCTGCTTCTTTTCTGCTCGCTCGATATGATATCAAAGTCACAAGCAGTTACGCAACTGTAAAATATATCATTAATAGCAAACTTATTTGTTAGTTTACTTATTTTAAAAATAAATTATGTGAAGTTTAAGAAATTTCTCGAAGGGTTACGTGCTATAATGGCAAGGAAAAAAAATGCATGTGAAAAAGTCGCTTCTTTTATGTACGCTCCCTTATTGTAATGCCAGATTGAACGAAGTTTCTTGTGCTATACGGACTTTCTAATACGCAGCATAAGAAAACGCTCGCCAAAAAACAAAACAGCAGGTGAGGACCAATTGCAATAGAAAAGATGAGCTTGAAAAAGAATGGGGTGAGCTCAGAGTACAAAAAATACCTTTTCCGGTTGCATGTATAAAGTATGCAAAGGTTGTTTTAGTTGCATATTTCGTTGCAAATATTTGAAGTTTTAATGACATAAATGCATGCATACACATTTCAGCAATTTTATCATTATTCATCACACTTCATAAACAAAGAGTGGAATCCGTTTATCTATATTTCGAGGTCGTGAATAAGGATCGTTTACATGAAAAGGTTGGCAAGAGTTTGACCTTGAACAAAACAGTAAACGCTGTCTGGCACGCAGAAACGCTCTAAAATCTCTAGAACAACAGTGCGCTCACTCCAGCAGAAAGGCTACCTTTTCAGATGCAGAAGTGTCCCTCTGTGATTTTTACATTTTTGGGGAGTCGAAGAAGCGCCATTGAAGCTCGAAGAGTTGCAGAACACTGTTCTAGAATAGGTCAATTAGCAAGAAGGATTGAATATAAGCCCTTGGCACCTTTTATATCAAGAACCCTTAAAGAACCAAATATTTATAAGAGAAAAAAATATCAGATATACATGCTTTGAATGGTGCATTTTGTTTGTATATTCCTTTCCCTGTCTAAGCGGGCAGCTCATTTGGGACAAAGAACGCTACGTGCAGGGCCATGTTCCACAAAAGTATGGTCTAATACATTACAAGTGTATGGACTTGTAACTTTTAGTTATTAGTAAAATTCTGTTCAACAAAGGTTTCTGCTACGCTTGTATTTAGCAATCCATACTTAACAAATGATTTTCCGTTGTGCTGTTCCACAGAAGTATCAATCGGGCTTTGGTAATTTGTATAAATTTCTCTACAGATTAGGAATATTGATAACTTCAAATACTAGCACAAAATTCATTATCTTTTTAATCATTTTGGGAACCAGTTGACCCAAATATGCTAATATTAGCGAAAGTGAATAGGTATATGAATAAAGAGAGAATAAATATTTGTGTATAATGATAAAGTTAGGTTAAATACAAATAAAGTACGGCTTATGAATGGTATTGACGTTTTCCGTTCCAAATGCATATTTCAGACCAGCATTTTAGTTAATAAATTAAGATTCTTGCTACATGCCACGAAAATAATATCTTTTCAATCTTCATTCTCTTTTAAAATAATCTATTTTGACACAATTTTCCCAGTGTATTGCTTATAATGAGAACGTAATTGTCAAGCAATATAAATAAATATAAATTATCAAATGGATCAATAAAATAAATGACCAAGAGCAATCGAAAAGCTCGATTCTTCTGCCATTTCTCGTCGAGTGATATTGATACTCCTAAATGTAGTCTAATGGGACCGTCATCTCAAAGTGGATTATTACGCTTGAATATCGATAAATACATATTAAAGTATTTAAATTATCATTATATCTAAGAAAAAAATACTATACACATTTTGCAGGAATGACAATAATCTGCTCTGTACATTGAAAATTCCTAGGGAGTGGACATAACCTAATTCGAGGTGGTTTTTTTTTTTTTTTTTCCCTGAGTGGTGTTTAAAACCCACTTTTACTACTGAGGCACTACAGGCGGTGGACACTGATGATACATGAGATGAAATTATAAATTGGGAAATGATTTTTTTTAGGAAGGAAACGTTCTAGAACTAAGTTTGGGGTACCTTTCCGGCATTTGCCATTTTTGAGGACTGAGGAAAATCTGGAAAAAACCCTCAGTCAGAGAGGACGGTCCTGACCCGATTCAAATCCCAGACCTGCCGCTCACGAGCCTTAACGACCTCGGCCAGCCATGGCGGTCATGGCGAACTATGGCAAACAGCTGTTCTTCCATATTCTCTTGTCGGTCCTGGTGGTGTAGTGGTAACCATACTTGCCTCTTAAACCCAAGAGCACGGGTTCGATCCCGATCAGGATCGATGGACTTTTTCTGGGCATAAAAGTCGTAAGAATGGCTTCCTTCGGAAGGAAGTAAAATCATGGGTCACGTGTCGTACATTTACGGCAGGATAAAGCACCTCAAAGAAGAGGCCTCTGAGCAAAATTTGTCGGCCGTTTCACGCCCTGAATTGAATGGGACGTTGATAACCTGAGATGTTAAAGAGCGTCCGTAATTAAAACAAATCAACAATACTACTACTACTACTACTACTACTACTACTACTACTACTACTACTACTACTACTACTACTACTACTACTACTACTACTCAGTGCAGAAGTAACTTGCAAAGAGTATGCTAGGTGTCACAGTTGAGCCTAGACCTAGCTCAATAAGAAAAAGGGGTGAAGCAGGGACACCGTAACGCACAAGTATCTCAGATGCTCATTTCGATATGCCTTTGTTTACAACTTGCATCAAGGGAAAAACTATGTCGAAAAACCAATCTCACTTATAACGTTTTAGTAATACTTTACAAGTGTTGCACTTCTTTCGTGGAACAGAAAGTTACAAGACTTGTAATAATACACTTGCACGCATGATGAATAGGGCCCTGAGGCAAAAGTTCTACAACGCAATGATGCAACTGCTCAATGCGCCGCAACACAGTCGCTTGTTTTGTGTGCGCATGAAATGTGTCATACGAGTTTAAATGTGGTAACTACCTACATCAGCTGTTCAAACGACACGAGATACAGAGAAAGGTATGAGAAAGGATTACAATGTGGAAACTTATTTAGCTAATGGAATGCTAATGCAATGAGCTCGCCAAAGCAAACAACACGAAGCTCTCTGCAACGTCAGGGCCTGTCCTCGTGACATTCAATTTCAATGTATAAAGTGAAAGCTGCAACATCTACATACATAAATACTGTGGATGCACTACCGGTAAAAGTGAAACACGCTCACCTTCAGGAAGATGCCACATGTTAAGAGCAGCCTCGGATTAGTTGTAGCAAACACTACTACTAAACCACGGAATGAATTTGATAGAAGTGAGTGCTTAAATGAACCCGGGGTTCCGCAACGCGTACAGTTACCTGGTGTTCATCAAAACCTTACCCAAGCAACTGACCTTACGGGATTCGAATCCAAGACCTCCGGATTTGCAGGCAGATAAGCTGACCACAAGACCACGGAGGCGAACATATTTAAGCTGCTCTGCGAAATGTAACATTAACTACTTCAGAACTAACTTTTGTCTCAAATCTTATACTACCAACTATGTAATATAAAATACCCAAAATCCAATTTTAAAACATTAGGATATTTATTTTTAGTCTTTAAATTTTCAAAATAAATTTCATTCAAGTAACATTTTAATATTTAAAATAGTTCTTTAGAATTTAGTGATAATTTGAATCCTTTTGATGAAAAATGGCTCTTTATGTGGAGGGCAGAGACAAATCATTAAATTCGTACGCTATGGCATAGGAAGTTGAACTGCACTGCATGTTAGAATGTATGAACCTTAAACTTTAACAGTTTTTGACCGAAATTTCAACAGAGCATTGTCATAATGTTTCCTCACTCTGTACGATGACTACAAACAGTTTCACTCACACCTGGCATTTCTGGTTAGTTAACGCATGCGCAGTAACAGTTAAGTTTCGGTTAAGTTAGGCAATTCTATAAGAGCAGGCGCGTTTTAATATTGTCACTAGTTCAAGTAATCCCCAAAGCATTGATATGCATTTAAAATGTCACAAATATGAAATTTTTGAATCTATTTTGTTCAGATATATCTTATTTCTCCATGTCAAACCCAATTAATTGTAGGAAAATATCGCTGATTGAAACAATTTACTACAACTCTATTTTTATCGGGTCAAAACATAAACTGATATTTTTATAAGCCATAATTTAGATGTCTTTGATCAGTTTATGAACAAATGTGAGTGAATATCTAAGATGTGCATCTAGAGGATGAGAAAAGTTTCATGACATTCATTTGTTTAGGTCTTACTTTTACGTATTCGTTACGGCAGTCGAAAGTAGTGAGTGCCTCGTCTTTTCAAGACCTTAAGTTACGGTTCTATCAACGATTGACAAAACAGAATACATACATATGGTCTTATAAATAACAAAAATATGAAAGATAAACATAATATTAAAGCTTGTACTGATAGGGTGGGATTAATAGAATATTTTTGCTAAAACTTTAAAGTGCCTAAAATGTTAACTGTTGAAATCTTTTGAGAAAGAACAGTTAGTTAGTAACATAGGTTATTCAATCCACAAATCTAACTTCCTATAATTATTAGCAAGGTGTGTGGAACAGTCAATGAATCAAATTCGTTTTCATTATATGAACAACTAAACAGAGCGAAACTTTTGGAAGCAAAATTCCAATATGTGACTAAACATTTGATTACATGTTCTGAAAGATAACATTTTGGGAGAAATCTCATAATTTTATGAAGAACTACTAAATGTTTAACACACATTGGTTGCTCAACATTAGACAATTTATTTCCATGTGCAAATTTGAAGCTTTTAACTTAGTTGAATAATATTGAAATAATTTTGAAAAATTATTTATAAAAGCTTCATATAAAAGTATACTTACGTGGATTTGCTACGTGTTTTTTTTTTTGTTTTTTTTTTTTTAAGTTTTTGCACAAATATTCTAATAATAGAGGAAAATAAATATAAAATTTCAGCACTACATCTGAAATAACGCTCTTAAATTCCTGTAGTATCAAATGAAATATGGTAAGTTTATAGCTAGGCTCCTTTTTTTTTTTTTTTTTTTTAATTAGTATTTAATGCCCGTTTTTACTACTGACGGTGGATATTGATGATACATAAAATGAAATGATAAATTGGCAAAGGATGCTTTTTTTTAAAGAAGGGAACGTTTCGGGCCTTAGTTTAGGGTACCGCCCCGGCATTTGCCATTTATGAGGACTGAGGAAAACGTGAAAATACCTCAGCTAGGGAGGAAGGTCCTGGCGGGATTCGAACGCCAGACCTCCCGATCACGCCTTAACGACCTCGGCCATCCGTGGCGGTATGACTAGGCTCCTGTCATGTTAGGGTGTTGTAATAATTCAATTAATTTTGAACAAATTACAGATCCACGGCTTACAAACTATGCAATCTGTGATCAATTGAAGAGAACAGTACATTTGGACAAATAGCTTTCCCATCAGGCTACACTGCACGCCACTGCGAATACAGAATAACTATTAGGAGTCACGACTAGAGAAAATTTAGATATTTAAGCCACAATGCGGACATGCAAGACACACCTCGCGGCGAGATGTAAGACAATGGGTTTAGATAAAACAGAATCGTGATAATTTTTAAAAAAGTGTGCTATTTTCAAAGATGAGCATTTTTTAAAATGTTTGTTGGAAAATGTAGATTCTAAAATTAACAAGCGGTATTTCCATGTTTGAGAATAAATTACTGCACAAAAAATATTAGCAATTTCTGTCATTCCGCAAGCTTTGCAATTTAACGTAATTAAGCTGATGCAATATCCCGCCTTTATGGAAGCACAACAACAGCGAAGTCAGTTTAAGACAGAATGAGTTTTTCTTGTCAATATGAAGTATTCGCTCTTTCCATAAGTAATGGATCCCTAGCGAGTGAGACTCTTCAACATTCTAAATGATCTACAACAGTCATTTGAAAAATCTGATATAAAAACAAAAGAAAGTTAAACGGTTTTGTCAGAATATCAATGTTATTTCTTAACACAGCCTCCATCAAGCGGTAAACGAGAGTAAGTCCGTAAATTTCCAGCATCGCCGATAAGGATTATCGGCTTCACAAAACCCTTATCTGGTGTCATGCCTTACCCGTTAGTAAATAATTGCAGCTGCAATTTCCGCCCCGCTGTGTTCAGTGGTTTAGATATAGTGGAACAGAAAGTTCCACTGATCTACAACAGTCATTTGAAAAATCTGATATAAAAACAAAAGAAAGTTAAACGGTTTTGTCAGAATATCAATGTTATTTCTTAACACAGCCTCCATCAAGCGGTAAACGAGAGTAAGTCCGTAAGTTTCCAGCATCGCCGATAAGGATTATCGGCTTCACAAAATCCTTATCTGGTGTCATGCCTTACCCGTTAGTAAATAATTGCAGCTGCAATTTCCGCCCCGCTGTGTTCAGTGGTTCAGATATAGTCGCATAAAGAAGGCTATGTGTAAAAGATTGTGACATATTCAAAATAGAGTATCGATCTGTTATTCAGTTCTTCACAAAAGAAGCACTTACCCCAAATGAAATTAAACAGCGATTGGAAGGTGTATATGGGGAAGCAATCTCCTCATATTCTACCGTAAAAGAATGGGCCAAACTTTTTTGAATGGGTCGAGAAAGCATTGAAGACGAAGAGCGTGTAGGTCGGCCCTGGGAGGTGCTCACTCCTGAAAACATCGCTCTTGTGACCGGCCACTCAAAGTTATAGAAATAGCAGCAAGGTTGGGCCTTTCTAAAACAACAGTCCTTCGAATTATTTATGAATATTTAAACACGAATAAGGTTAGTGCCAGACTTCTTTCCTCGGTCCAAAAGCAGCAACGAGTCATCTGCTGTCAGGCATTTTTGGAGCTCTGCCGTGGCAACGAGAGAGAAGTTCTGCAAACCATTGTTACAGAAGATGAAACTATGGTCCTCTACTATGATCCCTTGTCCAAAAGAGAATCAATGGAGTGAAGTAAACCTGGCGAAGCACCGCCTCTAGAGGCCAAGGTCACTCAATCAACCAAGAAGACCATGGCCACAATCTTTTGGGAATGTGAAGGAATACTCTTCATTGACTTCAAGGAGAGGAACACCATAGCAAATGGGGAATACTATGCTGGCCTACTGCACAGACCACATGCCTTCATCAAAGAGAAAAGGCGAGGAAAGCCTTTTCACACAACGCGCCTGTGCACACAGCTCTTGTTGCAAAGGAAGCTGTGAAGAATTATGGCTTCAAGGAGATCGACCATCCACCCTACAGCCCATATCTAACTCCCAGTGACTATTTCCTCTTCTCAAAACCCAAGAAGGACTTTCGAGGAAGGAAATTTAAATGTGACGAAGAAGTGATGAATGCTATTTATACCCACTTTGCAGACAAGACTTCTGGCTATTTGGGGGGCGGGTTGAAATGTTAATTCAAAGATGTGAGAAGTGTATTGCAATGAAGGGTAACTATAATGGAAAGTGAAATATAGTTTTTGTCTTTATCATACCTAGAAAATGGTTAGGCCGAAAACATAGGAACCTATCCTCGTACATTTGATCCAGCGAGTTTTCAATTTTTTCACTTCGTTAGGGGGGGGGGGAGTATATCATATAAGAAAGTAATTTTGGCGTGGTGAAATCTTCATTCAAGGAAAATATCTTCCCTCCGAAAATATGAAGTTCAGATACAGAAAGATACAGCTAAGAACCAAGTTCTGGAAATACAGTGGATGAGGAATAATTCATAATCTTTTGCCCTTAGGGTATGTTATCTTAGAGAAAGAGCACCTTTTTGTACGCCGTTTTCTCTTAACCTCCCAACAATGCTACATAATACGTTCCTGCTATTGTTTTAGCACTCATCGAGAAAATTCCTTAGAAATCCCAAGAAACAATGGATGGTAAAATGTTCTTTCCACTTTCTCCAATCGTTTTCCACTGCTTTGACTGCTACTTCGATTCAGGTGTGTAATGATGTGTTCAAGTTTCCTGCAGTTATATCAAAGCACAAAGCTCTGCTAATTGGAATTAAACAGCGTCACTGTTTTGCATGCTTTTATGTTAAACGGAATTACAATAACAATATTAATGCTATTTGAATATTTTTGCGTCATATTATGGGAATTAAAAGTGCTATCACTAGTATCTAGGTATATATAATTAATTTTTCATTATTGTCGGTAAAAAAAATGCCTTTGTATTCCACTTAAAGAGGACAGATCAACTTGCAAAGTCTGAAAACGACGTACAGCAAGTTCCCTGATACGCTTGTCACATTGACAAATGAAGAGTGCTGTTGACAATTCTTGAACGAGTGCATAGACTTTACAGGTAAACGAAATGGATGTGTCTGATTTAGTGCCAAGACTTTCTCCCTGTCGTTATCTAGATGCTATTAGGGATAGAAACTGTTGAAAAATATTTTCCTTTCTTGGCAATGTTTAACTGCAACCATGAGCGCAAGAGCGATATAATGACAAATTCAAAAATAAGGTGCTTAAATGTAAAAGCAAATCAGTGTAATAGTGTACTTCAACAATTCGTATGAAGTACTGTACTTTGCTCTACCTTTCATAAGTATTGTAGAACAAGAGTAATGGTACAAAATGCCTTTCTTTTAGATAAGAAAATTAAGATTGATATATACAGACTATTACCAAGATTTTCAAATGCTATCAATAGTTACTATTCATAATTTGTTTACAATAAGCTGCTGTTATTTTTTCAAGGAGTGCTGACGAAATGTGCTGAAAGATTTACATATTTTCCGCTGCCCGTTCAAAGATGCATGGTGCCTTACTTAGACTAGCAAGGCGTTTCTTTTGACACACGCTTTTTAAATCTGTCAGACGCTTTAGCAACAGCTTGTGTACAAGTCCTTCCCAAGAGCAAGGGAATGCCGCTGACCGGAGTGAGAAAGTGAAGCAAAATCAATATACATCAATCTCGGTGTGCGGAGAGGAGTAAGATTTCGTTCGTTTACCTTATTCATTTTTTGCGTGCCGAGAGGTCGATGGCGTACACTTTAGTTTAAACGTTGGTCAGGGTTAGAAGTTTTCCGTTGTCTCAGTCAAACACATGCACACCAGATAAACTACTTCTACAGAAAATGCATCTGAACGAGAGTTTCATCGAATTCTTATGACCGGTTACGTTAAGAAAAAATAGTCCCCATATAAGATTCCGTATTTTTTATAATAATGCTTTGAGTTTTTAGTTTATTTCATTATGTCGACTTCCATAGGTCTTTGGAGCAATAATACCAGGGCAATTAATTTCCAAGCGTTTTAAGTTAACTGAAAACTCTAGGTAATTTGATCCAACTGGGAATCGAAACCAGATGACCCTTTGCTTTCGATGAAAGTTTTGATGGGCTAATTATATGGGTATCAAGCGCTTTGTGTAATGTGGCACCCATTTCCCAAACTCATCTACTTTTACTTAATCTCATTGAAATTTGTATCATATATTAATTTTAGCATTCTAAAAGACACACGTGTAATTCGTATTTGACCTGAAATTTTCATACAAACGCTATAAAAATTCCAGTTAACGAGGAATATAAAAGTATATTTTAAATATTTCTCAAATGTGCGATGAGAAGGTTTTTGAATTTTCTTGAAACTTTTACTGGAATAGATGCGACTATTTTGGAACTGAACACTCCTGTTTATCAAAAACAATCTATCAATCAATAAATTCATTATTACTTTATTATAACTAAATTAAAAGAGAAAGACAATGCACAAGTTAAATGAGACAAATCATGAAATCTAGTTTTAAATGATTTAGACTTGCTTTGCTATAAATACTGTAATAAGTACTAGTTTAATCCGGCCATGATGATGGATTTTTTTCGGACGTAAAATGCATAAGTATGATTTCCTTCAGAAAGGATGTAAAGCCATGGGTCCGTGTAGTATGTATGATAGTGACGTGGTCGATCTTGGTAAGTGCATTAATCCGTTCGGTACCGTAACAGAAAGTTATCTGTATTCGTATAGGAAAATTCTTAACAAATTAATTTGAATTTTGAAGACAAAATACATCTGAGATGAATAATAAAATATTGACAACAATGATTGCCTACTTGTTTATTCGCTCACCAACCTTAGCTGCAAGATCTTGTGTATTTTTGTCTTTATAATTCAATATATTAATCTATTTGGCATTCACCTATATGGCATCTGAAATAAATACATAAACAAATAATAACAATAAAGAATACGGAATCTTAAAACCGTCTCTTCTGCATTTCCAGCTAGCTGTTGACCATTCATACAAACATTGGGAGTCTGGATCTTCAATTTTCTTTCTCTGTAGCATGTTCGGCGATAAACCTTTCACTGTCGAAATCTAAAGACTTCCATTAGCCACTTTATAAGTAAAGAGATGGGTAAAATCTCTTTAGATGGGATGAAATCTGTACATCATTCATGCTTTATAGCATGTAATTATAATTATCTTTTGTGTTTCCACTGTGCTACCCTCTAATTACTTATACATTTTTAAAACGTTTCAGATCATATTTGTGATTTAAGATATTTTTCACATTAACAAAGAATGCAATACCCTTCAAGACTCTTGAAATTCCGATTTTATGTTAGCAGATCTTAAAGAAGAAAGTAAAAATGTTGTTTCAAATTTCATTTTACTTACTCCATCCATATCAAAATTCCAAATTGGAAAGTAGATTGTGAACAAATAAATGCAAAAACTATAAGAATTTTTAATAACTGTAGTATGCTACTCGAGCACTGAATTAATGGCTATGACATTAAACACAAAAACATGGGAGACATTCAGATGTAATTTTATTATTACCATTAAGTTTCTGTATTCAATTTTATTTGTTGGTTAGCTCCTGAGAATGCAAGCCAATCTAAATGTTGATATCAAACTTCATAAACGATTGTCATATTTTTCTGAAATTGAATACATATAAACGCGGTATTTGGCACTTACACGAGCAGCTGAACAGTTTTCTTTAGTTGTTGGCATTTTAACAGTTATCTTATTGCAATTAATAGTCTTTGGAGAGTTTGGTACTGTTGAGTATGCGGCTGTGCTCTTTATTTTTGAAGGCATGTCTTTTATTCATTTTGTTGATAAAAGACGGAATAATGCCACAATGTTTCGATGGCAAATATTAATTAAAGTTTAATTCATGAACAAGCTGAAATATTTGTGGAGGTGTAAGAAGAACAAATAAACAGGAAGGCGTGCACTACTACTGCAACATGTGAATTTCTTGAAGCACTCTATGCCGGCTAAAACGACTAGAATCATGGCAAAGGGGGAAAGATATAAGCTTGACACAATTCAATATTGACAACAGTAGAAAAAAATACTATCTCTTTAGTTGTATACTATAATATTGCATCAATCGGCAACTAACAGAAACTGCATTCGCAAGTCACAGAAAAGTACACTTTGACAGCATCAGTAAGAATCTTTGACTACAGTAAAATTGTTAATTAACAACTAGGTATCATATGCTATAACTCACCACACATGGTGCTAAGTCAACAGCCAATCTTCCTCAACGTCACCTAGTAAAAGCGAGATATGCAGCGAGCGACGGAATGAGCCTTTTTGTGGCACGCCTATGTGTTTTTAGCCACATTGACAGCACAGGGACTTGGCAAACCTTTACGTCGTCTGCAGTTAACGATTGGAAACAGTGGCCTTCAAAGATGTAAAGTTTCAATGAAAACAAGAATTCAACTATGATACTGCAATATTTATAATTATGTTCTTCGTTATTTGCTCAGTCCTTTAACACTTTTTAAAACCATCTAAACTAACGGTAAGTCATAACTGTAAGAGCATTTTCTTATGCACACTACACTGCACTGCAGCTTAATTATTGAAAGCGTGGAGAGAAATAGTCACCAGTTTTGATACTTTTCTAAATTAAGCGGCACCTATAATACTGTAATGTATTTGGCTTAGAGGGTATAAAATACGAAAATCACTTCTGCATTGTATCAACGCATCGCCTTCTATATCATAATAGTTACAAAAGGGGGGCCGGACCGGGATGTGTAAATTGTGTGACAGTGGACTAAAGAAATATTAAGATCGTCTTTTAAATTATTTATTGCTGATGCGCAATATCTGAGTTGCGTCTAAAAATTAAGTTTAATTAATTGTCCTTGAATTCCCACGAGACACAGCATGGATTCTGTAATTATTTGAGGTATGCAGATCGATACCTGAGGAGGTTAGGTTAGCACAACTGAGGATTCTTTAACACGATTATGAAATGGAAAGATAAATGAAAAATGGAGCAAAAGACAGAGTCTACGATTAGGTCGTCTATTCTAACCCTAAATCCATCTTGCATATCACGTGGCAAAGTGTCTGCTTCCCATACAGATCAGAATATCTTGTGCATTTGAACTGGAGGTGCGCTGAAGGAGGACTTAATGAGGTACTATTGAAGATAATTGAAGCATAAGTTGAACGAACTCAAGCTTAGCAATTGCACTATTAATCTAGTTTGCTTATTAGGGTGTTTGTTTGAAACACGAAAACCAACATAAAATGCCTTTTCATCGTTCTGGGAATAGTAACCCAATTTCCTTTATTATGATTACGGAAGAAATTTAAAAAAAAGTTATTTGTGGTTTATTTTAAATTTTTTTTTTTATTCTTAATAGTTCTCAAAATGGTAAATCATACTTGTTTCGGAAATCAAACACAAGTTACTGGATTATAAATGAAAAATTGTGTATTATTAGCCATCATACTTTTATTCACATAAATAAGCACTGTTCTGCTAAAGTAATGTTTATAGTTATAGGTGAACTATGTAAAGCAGTGTACAGTTCATTTTATTCTTCTTTTTGCTGCTCCACATTGCTCTTTCTTGACCGTTTATCTTCTAAACATTTCTTTATTTCAAGAAATAATAAGTGCCCTGAAGTCTTGTATGGATACGGACATGGAACACATCATCAGTTCATCTCTTATTAAGGCAATGAATGCAGGTAAATAAAACATGTTTATTAATGGTTTGGCATATGGTCACCATTTTTATACCCACATTTGCCATATAGAATGATTCATGTTTCTATCGTAAAAGCATATGCTCTTGCAAATCCAAGTGAAACTGTTGCACTTTGTGCACTTTTCCTTATTTATTCATATATTCTTGCCGAATTTTTTTCTTTCACTAAGATACAAGTTTAGTTAGCGAGAGACTTAAGCTCATATATTCATTAATAAGTTCCTCTGTGTTAAAATTATTTTCGTTGGAAGCATGTTAAAGCTATTTAAACTTACATCAATTTTAACACAAACAACTTTCTACACGAAATCCTGCATTATAATAACAAAAAGCAGTTCATTATTGTTCTCTCCTTCCTCATAATCATTGCATCATTACCACTTCTACCCACAGCTAGTGCAACAACCAAGAACATCCCACCATTCTAGACTTGTGTT
Source organism: Metallyticus violacea (assembly GCA_030762175.1). NCBI lineage: Eukaryota > Metazoa > Arthropoda > Insecta > Mantodea > Metallyticidae > Metallyticus > Metallyticus violacea. Next base: position 75,993,294 of record CM060844.1, read on the forward strand.
GTCATTGTAACTGTATTTTGAAAAAAATGGTGTTATTAATTAGTGTATTTTTATTTATGTAAAATATTCACACTCATGACTGCAATTAGCACACTGTGCAGCAGTTCTACAACTTTTTTTTTTAAATTTCCAGTTTGTGCTGTCACATAAATATTGCACACATAAATATATTTGCATCAGTGACACTTGAGTCCAAAATATGTTTTCGGTTTTATGTAATCTGCACAATGTTAACCCAGATTGTTCATGCAGCAACTTTGACTTGTAAAACTACTTACAGATGCTGACTGCTCGTCTCCTAATTTTTATTTGTTTTTATTTTAAATGTAGTGTGTGTTTATTGGGATAATACTAGAATTGTAACATTAACAAAGGTTAGTTCCATATATATTTTTTAAAATATGTGTTTTAATTAACAAAGATATTTGAAATTTTTGTTAGCATTAATTGTCGTTTACACAGGAAAGTGGATATGTTATACATTTATTATTTGGGACTTTAAATCAACTCTAACTTACGAAAAGTATTGCTACCATGCATCTCATTTAGCCATCTGCCAGTGAAGCAATATGCTGGGATTTAATCAGTTAGTTTTTTTTTTGAATGGTGTTTAACATCCATTTTTACTACTGAGGCACAACAGGCGGTGGATACTGGTGATAGGTAAGATGAAATGATATATTGGGAAGGAATTTTTTTCAAGGAAGGAAACGTTCCAAGCTTAAGTTTAGGGTACCTCCTCGGCACTTGCCATTATTGAGGACTGCGGAAAACCTGGAAAAAACCTCGGTAAGGGAGGACGATCCTGGTGGAATTTGAACCCCAGACCTGCTGCTCACGAGTCCGTACCTTAGCCACCCATGGTGGAAAATAATCATTTAGTAACTAGCTAGTTCATCATGCATGCATGGCTGGCATATGGCTGATAGGATTGCATTGTAGCATCAGAGAGAGCTTAAATGGCCTATCTTTCAATGTTAAATTTTCCAAATTTGTATACATTATTTTATAAGCTTTCCATATTCAAGAAAAATTTGTGTATTTAATAAACCATGTTTTATGAGCCATATTGATCCTTCATATTACAGTATTGAATTTTTTATAAGGAGAAGAATGAAATAATTTTTAATCATACAGATAAATTTGTTAGAATTTCATATTTATGTTTAATGACATGTTTCACCTAATCTCACAATTTCTTCATTTGCTCATTTAATAAACCAAGTTTTACAAGACATATTGATCCTTTATATTATAGTATTGTGTTTTTGTAAGGGGAAGAATTAAATCATTTTTAATTATAATGATAAATTTGTTAGAACTGCATTTTTATTTTTAATGACCTTTTTCACTTAATCTCACAATTTCTCCTTCTCCTCCTTCTTCACATTTATTTTGCAAAAGAGTAATGTGAGCACTGAGTGTTTTTGTCATCTGGTTTTAAGTTCTTGCCCAATAGCATTAAATAAAATTTTCATAAACAAGAATGCACTTCTATATAATTTTATATTAATATTAATTAATAATGCTAAATTTTAAAGCTTTTAGGTTAGTATGAATTGCAACTATTGTTGTTAAAGTTGTACCAGTGATTTTGTTTATATAACAAGTTGTAAAATTGAATAGTAGTATATTAACCAAATGAGGTATATAGAGTAAATATATTCATGTACATTTTTATATTTGAATTTAAATAAAATTAAAAAAACTGCTCTGTTAGATATTAGTGAATTTGATCTATTTTTGAAAAAAAAATTGACTATATGTCACACATAAATTACTTCACAAGAAATATATTTTTAAACTTCTTCATTCACAGTGATGCTACCATGGATATATATGATTTTGCGTGGAACATACATAGTTGGTAGATCTTATCAACAGGAAGAGGAAACGGAGAGCTATGTAATGAATTTTATCAACATACTTCACCAGCTGAGACAAAACTGTAAACTGTGCATTGCTAATCATAAGTCAAGAAAAAATAATGCTTTGTGCACAGAAAATAATGAAATTAATTTTACACTTGCAAGTTAGAATAGTATTATGGGTACTGGGAGGACTAGTGACTGTTTTCCTTGGGCTCCAAATTCTAATTCAGGTACAGATATATTTAATTTTTTTTTATTTCATAGCTTCTAATTTTAAATATTTTAGATTAAATGAAATATTTACCTGAGGTGCTGAATAAAATGTAGGTATTTTTCATTTATTCATGCTCATGCTGTAGTTTAATTAACTCACCAAACATATGATCAATTCATTCAGGTGAAATATCAGAATTTGCAGGTTCCAAGTAAGTTGGAATGTTCATGCCATTGTTAAGCTAACACATTATCTGTAAATTTTGGTGTTTTTTGTAGTTCAAAAAATGGCATAGTTGGTTAAGCTATAGGCTGTTAATCAGCCGCATACATTCAGCTACAATATTGTAAATTTCAAACACTCCTAGAACATTATCTCCCTTTATTTCTTTATTTATATGTATGTATTTATATAGCTATTTATTTATTTATTTGTTTGTCGTCCATTAATCTCATTAAGAAGATATGAGGCTAGTCAAGCAAAACAGAAAAGAAGTACATAATCTTAAAAATGGTTACAAAATATTTCCATGAATTACGTATCAGAATATGTACGATCTTTAGCTATCAAGTCAGGTTTATTTTATTTAAGGATGCTCTCTAACATCTTTGGTCATTAGTATCCCATTTTATTCAGGGCATGAAACAGTTGGTAAATTTTGCTCACAGGCCTCTTCTATGAAGCTTGAGGTTCTTTTTTATGTACCATAAATTACAACTTGGGACTGATGGCTTTATTTCCTTCTGAAACAAGCCATACTTAGGATTTTTACACCCTAAAAGCTATACAGATAATATCTAGTCTAGCCATAAATACTGTCACAAACTATTTTGTGAATAAGATAAATATAGTTTGAGATCTTTTAATTGCGTTTTAGTATATTATACTAAATGTATTACATATAAATGGCACCAATCAGATTTTAAAATGTCTTTTGTCTTCACACAGGCTCAAAGTCTCTCTTGGCTAGTCATCTACTGCAGCACAGATGATCTCAATGGAAAGATCTGCCACTGCTGCCATCAAGAAGCACTTTAAGTTTTCAGTTAGGGTGCATCTCGGTGCAGAAAATCTCTTCCAGCACTGACAACAATTTGTAGTCTAGGGGATTGAGAGCTAGCAGATGAACAATCAGCAGTGGAGATGAAATTGGGTTCATTTGCCTCCAACCACTGTTGCTCATCCTTCCCCTAAGGATTGGGGCAAAGCTGGAAGCTCCAGAGTTCATTCTTAAACATTGTTTGGGTTCAGTGGATTCACAAGAGGATCCAGAAATTTCCACACCCACTTTGGTACTGGATTTTACGCTTTTTTCACAAAAATGAAGCTTGGTGTAACTCTGATGGTTTATCCCCAACCAAACTATGACTGAAAAGGAGTGATTGTCTTTTTGAACTTTGGGAACTCTCTCATGTGCAAAAAAGAGTACTTGAAGCATATATCCCATTTTTTGGCAGTTTAAATCTTCTTCAGAGGTGAACACTTACTCATCATTGAAGAGAATTATATGATGTCCATTGTTTCTAATTGCTGCAAGATTTGGCTTGATTTCACTTCTCTTGCTTCTTTGATTGTGCATTATGAAATGCCCAGTATTCTGGCAGTAGGTTCTAAGTCCAAGGTCTTCATTTAAGTATCTTGGACACCAGTCGTTGTGAAAAATCATCTCCCATGCCATAATTAACTGCTTCCAGAGGTCTTCAGCAGATGTATCACTGTTCATGCAATACGAGATCATTCAACTCTCAAGTGATCTTTCCTGCTGCCAGTCTCAGTAAATTTCTGAATTATCTGTATACAAACCTTTTGCTGATATTCAAGATCTTTGGGGTCTGAAAATCTCATTAGGTAACTTTCTAACTCTATGTACAACAATCATGGCTATTCTGTTTTTGTATTCACTCCACTCCATGCTGACAAGAAGAATGTTATATACAATTTCTCTTTCATAGAATACTCAGGAGTACAAGCATGGTGTATGACCTTGAAATGTGGTGCAGTACAAACCAATATTTTGTGACTGCTAGACTTGGTACATCATCAGTGCATTAGAATAATTAGTTGAATTGTTATAGATGTAGATCCTTCTTGATCATTTGTCACTTTAATTTTAGTTTTGAGCTTTCTATTGTAGCTAAGGTCAAGCTACAATAATCATTCATTAAGATCGTATGGGTATAGAATTTGCTGATTGTTCATGGGATTATCTAAGAAAAGCCAATACATTTAACTGGGTCAGCCCTGATGGTGTTGTGGTAACTACACTTGCCTTGTAAACTCAAGATTGCAGTTTCAAACCCAGCCAGGATCGATGGATTTTTCGGGTGTAAAAATCCTAAGCATGGCTTCCTTCAGAAGGGAAGTAAAGCCATGGGTATCATGTTGTACGTTTACGGCATGACAAAGAACCTCAAGCCTGAAAGAAGAGACCTCTGAGAAAAATTTGTCAGCTGTTTCAGGCCCTGAATTGAATGGGACACTGATGATCTCAGGTGAAAGAGCATCTATAAATAAACCAAATCCACAACAACTTCTAACTGGTCACACATCCAAATTTGTTGAAAACACTTAAGTAAATATTTTGACCTGGATGTCTTTGCCAGCATCATTTATGTGCTGGTGTCCTTTTATCTCAGGGATCTTTAGCATTTGTCTTTGTCTTTAGCATTTTTGACACCGCAAATTTAGTATTAACTGATATTTTAATGTCAAGTGCAAGATTCAATTCCATTTTTTTCACAAATTGAACTTACTACATCATTGTGTACTGTCCAAAATTAACTGATGACAAATATTGCTAACAAATGAGTAGAGAATTGCAGCTGATTACAAGCAGCTTATATATGATCATAAAGAGAATTCAAATCCCGTCAGACAGTTTGCATCTGACTTCTATTGCAGTCCTAAATTTGAGTAATTAGATTCCATGAATTGCAGTCTGTACTTTTTATTTTTCTTTAATATAATTCACTTATAATGTACAACAATTTGTGCATTTGAATTCATCAGTTTATATTAATACACAAGTTCTATGCTCAATAATGTATATACCCTAAGACTCAGAAACTATTCAAAATACAATTTACAAAAACATGTGTCTGAGATCCTTTCTAAAATCACTGACTTCTCTGTATAATTGCACATTACCGAGGACTGGGAGGCCAATCCAATCAAATTGGAATAAATTTGTTCAGAGATAGTGTCTTCTGGAATTGCCAAATGCACTGTTCCTAATTGTTATATTTAAAATTCATTGTTTTTTAACTATATTTATTTTGTTATAAAATTTTGCATGTGAGAAATAAATAGATAAGTAGGTAGAAATAAACATTATGCATTTCAATGAAATGATAGTTAAGTTTATACAAATATACATTGTCGGTCCTGGTGGTGTAGTGGTAACCATACTGCCTTCTAAACCCAAGATTGTGGGTTCAAACTCGTCCAGGATCAATGGATTTTTTTGGGCTAAAAATCCTAAGTATGGGTTCCTTTGGAAGGAAAGTAAACACATGTGTCCCATGTCATATATTTATGGCACAAAAAAGAACCTCAAGCCTTGAAAAAAGAGGCCTCTGAGCAAAATTTGTTGGCCGTTTCATGCTCTGAATAGAATGGGATGCTGATGACCTGAGATGTTAAAGAGCATCCATAAATAAACCAAATCAACAACAACAAATATACATTGCAGAAAAACTACAACTAATTGTAAATTATTGTGTAGAATAGAATATTACAATTTGCATGTTGCATAGAGAAATTGTACCATATTGGGGCAAGTATTTATATGCCTTATTTTACTGAGATTTATGCTTCTAATTTTAAAATATTATGCTTTTTACTTTCACCCCAAAAAATACAAAGAAAGAAATAAAATAGTAATTTAAAATCATATATTCACATTCTTCAGTATATATTTAATTAAAAATGTCCTTTAGCTTTTGGTAACTGCGTATCATTCCATATCAACTGAAAAGATTTTCTAGAAGACACCAGGTGGAATGGAAAAAAATAACAATAATTCAAAAATAAGTAATGCAAATGAGTATCTGGCATTTGTCTTTTCATGGCAAAGAAAAGATCTAGAATACACTCATATAATTAGCCCAATAAGGATTTGACCCTGCACATTCTGCTTTTGCATGTAGTTTAAAACTAGTGCACTAGTCAAGCGAGACCGTGATACATAAGGTACAGTTAATGCCAATCATTCTTTTTAACATACAAGATTTAGAGAATTTATGATAAATAAACAGTATCATTCATTTGTTCTTTTGTTTGTACATTCAAATATAATTCATGAAACTGTTTTTTTTTATCTCTCCCCCCCCCCCCGTCAAATTCTTTGTACTTTTAATATTGCATTTCAACTGCCATCTATTTTTAATAAAAAAATAACTGGCTATGGTGAACTTGCACTGGTGAGCTACTGTTTATTCCAATAGTCTGGAAAGTTTCAGTATTGGGGTTATTCTGCCACTGGGACCATTTTATATGTAAACTTACACTCTATCCATTTCTATTTTTAATTAAAACTTAAGAGCTCTGTTTCTTCTGATTTATTTACCATCCTCATCCATTTGCTTTTTACTTTTCTTAAATAGCACCATTCTCCATGATATCATTCATTGACGTCATATTGAACAACTTTTTCTTTACTATCTCTGTTGGTAGATTGGCCCATTTCTCCCTCCTGAGCTTTTCTCTCATTATTATAGTTTCTTCACACTTAAGAATAGTATGCCAATATATTATCTTTTATTGCACTCAATGGATGTTCCTCTTAAATCCCTTCCCTCTCTTAAACCTTTCAATTTCCTACACCTGTTCTAGCCCATGCAGTTACTTCTCTAACCCACAGGTAGCTGAGGTTGTTAAGGCACAGACTCATGAGCTGCTGGTCTGGGGTCCTGCCAGTACCGTTCTCCCTGACTGAAGTTTTTTCCAGGTTTTCTTCAGTCCTCTTAAATGGCAAATACTAGGGAGGTACTCTAAACTTAGCCTGCAACACTTGCTTCCTTAAAAAAAATCCTTTACCAATTTATCATTTCATCTCATGTATCATCAATGTCACTACCTGTAAATACCCAGGATTAAAAACAGGCACTAAATTTATTAAAAAAAAAGTTCTTTTTCTTACCATTCTATCACATTTTTCTGCATAATTTTCCCTACTCTATTCTTTCTTTAATTTCTTCTAAACCCTCAAGTCACTTTTTGTTATTAAAATACTAAATAAACTATTTTAATAAGCAGTTTTTTAATCAATGAATCCTGTAAATGAAGTAATTACTATTCAGACTTTTTCATTGGTCTCCCTTTTCCTTTATTTTAATTTCTTCATTTTTTACAGGTTTACAATGAACTAATGTATAGTGGCTTAGAAATTTCAGGAGAAGATAAAGGACTGCATCAATTATATGAAGAAAATGCACATGTTCCAGGTTGGTTTTGTTGTTGAAAGAATTTGGACACTATAAAGTATTTATTTAAAATTGCATTCATTCTTATATAGTGGTACAGTTGTAAGTGCAGTTAAAAGAAGTATGAAATGCCAAGCTTCAGGAAACATAACAGAAGAACTGAATGCATTCTCACTTTGTACTGCATTTATATTTACAGTTTATTATTTATCTACTAAAATACAATGATATAGCTTGAATGTGTTCATATAAATGGCAGTACCATTTGCTGGTGCCACATAAAGAAGACATAAAAGTAGTTCAAGGTAAAGTTTAAGGTATAAGAAAACTCTTAAAATATGTTTTCTAAAAATTAAAATAAGTAAGCCTATGAAGACACTTAAAATGTAAAGTTTTCAGCATTAACAGTACCAAACAGAATCTGCCACAATCTGATCCCAAGTTTGGATGAAAAAATGATGCTCTTTTATTATTCAAAATGCCACTATTTTATGCAAGGCATCCCCTGTAATGAACATGTCATCCATCTAAAAATAATGATGACAATTTTATTCCTGTAATCCAGTTATTGTGTTGTATAACATTCTGGTACAAAAAATTTCAATTAAAAATAAATAAAATTATTACAGTTCTTAGACTTTCACAGCAGCTGTCGTCACTAGGTACAGTGTTTTTTGGGCTTGTGGGCCATGGTCTGCTGGGCTCCTCCTCAACCATTTCATCTAGAGATGTCTTTTGGCATCAATACCTCCATTGGAACACTTTGACCTCACTACTGCCATTGAAGATGTCTACTGGATGTAGATGAAATGTTTGGGAAGAAAAAGGAACACAGCAGACCATGGCCTACATGTCTGAAAAACACTGTACCAGCAAATAAAATTATTAATAATGGAAATATTATAAATAAATCAATCATGGAGTTAAGAAAATCACAAACTCACTCTTTGAAGGCATAGTGGACAAAGATTAGAAATTATGACTTAGATAATCAGATACAGGGTAGAAGCAATCCTTACTGTTGTCTCTTAAAAACAGTAATTGTGTAATTTTCGTACTGAGCAAGAAAATAGTTATACAGCTTACAGCCTATATGAAACACATTTTTCTGAAATAAGGGGGATGTTACATGTCATTTGATGAATTTTAAATTTCTGCCTAGTACTGTGAGAATGGATGTCATTTGTTACTTAGGCATATTTTACAAATACCAACAATTCATAAATATATAAAGATGGAAGTGACAATATGTTTATATATAAGCATTTGCAACATTCCATGGGTTAGCATTACGCATACTTTGAAGTGCCCTTTTTTAAAAGAGAAATAGTTTTGTAATGTTAAGGGGATCCTCCCAGAAAATTACTGCATACCTTAGTTTTGAATGAAAATTTGCATGACACAGTCAGGACCATAGATGCATTGCTTATTCTGCTCATTATATTTATTGTATGATACTGGATGCTCAATTTTGATTTCAGAGTTTCAACATGGGTATTTCATTTAATATTACAGGCAATATTAAAGCCAAGAAACATAATTATGATGTATATATGTTAAAATGTATCTTCAATATTAGTGCAAATTTTCTTGTTGATTTATCAAAATTAAGGAAAAGAATAGCTAATGTTTAATATTATATTGATAGACAATAATTGATTTTGGAATGCCACATTTATTAATTTTCATGACTGGAAATCCTATATATTTGCAGCGACATTGCAGATATGTCACAGATGATTTTTGCAGTACTAGATTTTAATAATATAGAATTCTGTTTGTATTTTAATAAATCAAAAGTTAAATACACACTGTTAAATTGTAACACTGCTGAGAATTTTATTTGATAATTACTCACGCTTTGTTTTGGTGCTTCAATATTTCAGGAACAAATCCAGTAATATTGTGGTGGACACCATTTACAGGCCAGAAAGGCATCGTAAGGCAGTGCGGATTAGTGAAATGCTTTTTTACTGAAGATCGTGTGTTTCAGAATTACTCCTCGACCAAGGTTAGTTATAAGCTGTGTCTGATTAATATGTGGGCTTACTGAATAGTGAATGAATGAATAGCCTTAAAATGATTCCATGTGGGATAAAGTCCTCCTATAAAGCACAGGATAGGTAATTCTGTTTTGTCACATTTCACAAGATAGATAGTTTTGTCTTAACACATTTGCCTATCTGATTACCTAATCACTACTATAGTATGTGTGTATATACACAAACACACACCATACCAGGTGGCCTGCACAGTAGCAGATTTCCTGCAAGCACTGGTGGCTAATCACTATTTTTCAAAGAGATGTCATGTCCCAATGCTGGCGAAGACACTTGTAGAGATTGAAAGGCCCAGGTGTGGCTAAAGGATGAAGAGATGGACCAAGCAGTAGGCCGAAGGCTGTGAGGATAAAATACAAAGTCTAGTTCTTCAAGTAGAGGAGTTTATTTACAGAAAAGTAAGAATGATGAATGCACAATGGCTAATGAGGCAATTGAAATATTCCTTAAGAATTCCTAAAGTTTCCAGGAGAGGAATTAGGATAATATACTGAAAGTATCAAAGTAGTAGAGGAATAAGGAGGCTCTACATCAAGAGACACATGTGATATAGCCTGGTTGCCAACGAAATGATTATGCCGGCCAGATAGTGAATGTGGGAGCTTATAAAGTCTGCCATTAATAACAAGGGTTGAAGCAGACTGTAATAATTAAGAGCATCTGGTTCTCTCTGCCAGATATTCATAAATTAGTAAGTTATTATCGGATCTTAGTTGTTTAAGAATGATCTGATTATTCTTATAAGAAAAGCATAAAAATGAACTTGTCGCTTCTTTCCATTATTTCCCTTCTTTGTGCAGTTGATTAAGGGGTTATTTAAATTATCATCTCCTTAGAAACACTTGTGTCATATGTAGGATCAGCTGTGGGAAATTAGGAAATAGGATTATGATGATAACTATTAAAGTAAAAGTCAATTATCTTAATATTGTGATCAAAGGTATCTTCTATTTGAGGAAGGGATGGGGAGTTTGAGTGAATCATTTGTATCAGCAGCATATTACCATGACACCTTCCCCTCTAAAAGTGAAAAAGGCTTAAAGTTTCCCCTTTTCCTTCATAAGAACATCAAAGTTGCCTGTTGTAATAGTGGAACATTGTGAACTAGCCAGTACACAGTTTTACACTTGATAGCTACATAGCTCTTTTTTTTTTTGGTGGATCTTGGTGTTGCATTACATTCTTTAATTTGGATCCGCAGTATACAGGAATAATTTTATTTAAAATTTTACATAATTCGTATGTTACCTCTTTTGAAATTACCATAGAACCAGTCAGTCCTGGTGGTGTAGTGGTAACCATATTTGCCTTCTACACCCAAGATTGCAGGTTCAAACCCAGCCAGGATAAATGGATTTTTTGGGGGGCATAAAAATCCTAAGTTTGGCTTCCTTTGGAAGGGAAGTAAAGATGTGGGTCCCGTGTCGCACATTTAAATGATAAAGAACCTCAAGCCTGAAAAAAGAGGTCTCTGAGCAAAATTTGTCGGCCATTTCACACCCTAAATTGAATGGAATGCTGACAACTTGAGATGTTAAAGAGTGTCCGTAAATAAAACAAATCAATCATGGAACCATCATTTCATATCTTATAGAAAGTGATTTTACTGAAGTATAAGTTTACTAGCCTCTGCATTACACTCTCTTTTTGCTTTATTTTATTGGAAACTTTTCACATAATAATAATAATAATAATAATAATAATAATAATAATAATAATAATAATAATAATAATAATAATAATAATAATAATAATAATAATATCATCTTATTGGAGTATACATTATATATCTGCTTTGAATCTCTCTAATTTAATTTTATTTCATTACATATTTAACAAACACTTGTATATCTAAAATTCTTAAAATTAAGTGTTGACACACCAAGATCAGGGAGATAGGTAAAGATAATTCACATGGAATTAGTGACTGACTCTCTTTTCGCAATCTGAGAGGGCAGTATTATGTGGGGACTGTATCATGTCCTTTTGTACAACCAAAACTGCATTTATTAAAGTCTTCTTTATATTCTATTATAGCATGATCTAACCGAAGAGCATAACCTTTCCACCTTTGCTGCAAGTGATGTGACTTCCAAAACTTCCCTTAAAACTTCATCATCCTTTATATGTTTTTTGCAAGCTTTGTCCAACTAGCTGGGAGGTCCTTTTTATTCTTATTCACGTCTCTTATCGTGCTATTCATGGTACTTGGTTGACTTTACAACCATCATTTGTACCTTTTTTCTTTATTTCTTATGGCTTTAGAATTACATTATTTTTTCATCACTAAACTTCTTACATTGCCACTTAATTGTACAACCTGTATACAGAAATACAGGAATGATATTAAGAAGTAAGCTCTTAAATATCAGTGCTGCCCACATCTTCCCATTATGTCCTCAGCACAATGTCTTAACTCAATACTTGTTAACTCATTATGAACTTTTAGTTCATAGGGAAGCAATTTTTGTTTCTTTACTTTTTACCAGTGTTTCTGTTTCTTTGTGTACCTGTTTAATCTTAGGTGATGCTCTTCATTAATTGAACTCTTTACTTTGTCTTATGCTTACTGAACTAAAAAAATAAATTAAAATAAAATCTGCAATACTTCATTCTGGCACCTTGTTACTTATACTGGAGTGTGTATTTTCAAATTTTATCATTTATTAAGTTTCTTTTTTCCACTATATAAAATAAATTTACAATTAAATCTATAATTATATAAACAAAACAAAGTTATAACTTAAAATAAAATTAAACATTTCACTACCAAAAAACTAAATAAAAGATAATTACAAAATTACTAAATCAAACAAAATTGCAAGATAACTGGAAGCCAGTACACATAAACAATAGCTGGTAGCCCAGCTAACTACCTAAACTAAAACATTCCATTGGAAACCAAATGTTAAGATACTGGTAACCAGCACCTTCCTACCCTAACTATCTAAGAAAATTATGCTTGCTTATATCTTGCAGCTCACTTAATCTTCTTCTATATGCTTCTACTGCCCCATCACTTCTACTTCTTCGTGTTCTTCATCGCTGCTCTCTTCTCTATTTTCTTCTACCCCCTGTCTGTTATTTGTCTCTTCCATTTCTTTTCTCCTTCTCCTATACTGATTCAAAATTCCTCTTGCAATTTGCATAATTTTTCGTTTCCACCACTTGTAGGTAAAAATCTTCTATTTCCTCACCATTCTCTTCTTCTGGTTGTAGTTCAAAAGAATTCCCATCTATTATAGGTTTAGGTATCTTCCTTTCCTTCATCACTCCCTTCTTCCTTATCATCTTTTCCTCTATCACTCTCTTTCGGTTGATTAATAAAGTTGTCTTGTATATCATATATTCTTGCTAAATAAATTATGTTTTGGGATTGTCTTTATATGCGCATGTGTTCTGATCTCCTTACTTCTTCGTTACATCTTATTATTTGCTCTGTGATACAACCTCTTCCCCTGCTAGGTTACTTATTATGAGAGCAATTTTCTCAAGGGATTTATATAGGCCCTTATTTCTAAGTATATGTGCCACCTGGTGGTCACTTAACATTTATTTTTCTTTTCTCACCTGCTCTGTACAATCAAATAATAGGTACTCTGGGTTATCCTGTGTTTTGCGAAGTCTACATATATTGTCCTGTGTTCTGTTAATTTTTTTCCAATAAGTTTTGTAAGGTCCATGGTCTGTAAGGTAATGTGCCATACCTTTGGCATGTTGTATAAATTTTAGCATTAATCTCTCAAAAATGATGTTAAATAAATGGAAAGTTCTCCTGCCTGCCTCCGTATTTTCCCATTTGTGCTGCCATTGTATTTTTAGTTTATGTTTCATTTCCTGTAAGTTGTTGCATTAAGTGCCAATTATTTAATTTACTTTCTCCAAGTTACCTTTCTTCAATCATTAAGCAGATCCTCTTAATATATTAATAAATCAATTGTCCATAATTCTGTAACTACTTAAAGGGTCATTGTAGTTGAGGTATTTTGTGCCCCTGTAAATTTTAACAATACCTTCCTTTGTGATCTTAGTAGAGTTTTTATTTGTACATCCTTCATCGTCAGAGCCCAGACCCCTGCTTCATAAGTTATTGTAGAAGCAAAAATCCCAATATGGTATGTTACTATGGCATTTAATGGAATTTTAAAATTTAACTGAATTTCATTGTGACATTTTGGGATTTTTTCCATACATATTCAGTATGCTTCCAGAAGTTTAATTTTTTATCTAAATAAATTCCCAAACATTTTGCTTCTTTTTGGAGTCTTATATTTTCAGAGTTATATTTTATACATGAATCTCTTTTAAGATTCTTTTCAGGAGCATGTAGTCCAATTTAATTGGAGCAACATGGAGTTATTTTACAACACCAGTTACTTAATTTATTAGTTAGGTTATTTGCTCTTCCTTCTATATCTGCTGTATTGTTTTCTTCTATTAGAAATAAAACATCATCAGTAAAGGCCGATAATTATCACATTTTCGTCATTCATCTAAAAGAGTGTCCAAAACTATATCCCAGAAAATTGATCCTAGAATCGAACCTTGTGGACAACCCTTAGTTATATCTCTGTAAATTGTTTCCTCAATACTTTTTACATGAACCCTTAAGCACCAAAAATTTCTATTAATATCTTAAATTCTTTTACTCTTTTACAAGCTTGTTCTTCTAAAAAATTTTGAAGAGTACATAGGAGACATATAAGTCTATATAATTTCACTTCCTTAGGAGCCTTGTCGGCACTTTCTTTAACATAATAACTTTTGCTGCTTTCCAGCAATAAGGAAAGCATCCTTTCTATATACAGTCATTAAATAGTCAAAATAGGAACAATGTAATTTTATCTTCCAAATTTATCAGAACTTCAGGGCCTGCTGCTTTTTTTCTTTTTCAGCTTATTTATAGCTAATTTACTTTCCAAAATATCAAAAGAATACATTAAACTATTATTCTTTCTACATATGGTGTTCATATCTACTCTTTTTTTAATGTGCTGAATATTATCTATACTCTTATCATCCTGGAGAAGTAACTTGTCCAAAAGAACATTTATCAAGCTTCCCAATATGTAGTCATTTCTCCGTTTTCTTTTTCTTTTTTTTTTTTTTCCTCCTTTTTTTTTAATATGTTCAGAACTTCTGGTTTCTTAATTTTCTCCATAATTATTTTATAGGGTCTTCCCCATGTTCTTTTTCTACGAAAGTTTTCCATGAGTTTTCCCTTGTTTCTCCTAAGGTGGTTTTATATTTCTTTTGGCTTCTTTCTATTTATATAAGTTTCTCTCCCTTTCTTCCGCAATCATCAATCTTTGATAAATTCTTCTTAGTTTCCTTAGTTTGCTTATTGCTTTTTGCAGTGCATCTGCCAAAATAGTATCATAGTATTTCTTGGATCTGGTTGCGGGAACAGATTTATCTACCACCTTTTGTATTGTTTGGACAAGATTATTGGCATCCTTATCAAAAAATTTTCCTTTGTATTGTAACTTTGAGTTTTCAAACACCTCTCTCAGAAGATTCCAGTCCGCTTGTTTGTAATTGTACATTCTCTCCTCTTCCTTCTTTAAATTTTGGTTTTCGTGTACAATAATCAAAATAGATTACTCTATGACCACTAGTGATCATTGACCTACTTTCCAATATATTATTTTTATTATTTGAGCCTAACTTACAATAAATTATGTCAATGTTGGCAGTAGCACCTACTCTATTTTTGAAAGTAGGAGGGTTGTTTGGTTGATTTTTGATAAAGGCATGTAGTTCAGAAATAGTTTCTTCCAGTTTTACTCCTCTTTTGTTTTGGATGTTACTATACCACCAGTAAGATTTGGCGTTATAATCGCTTGTAAAGATTTGCTCAAAATTTTTAACACATTAAGAGGTGTTACTGACCTCTTAATTTTGCTATATATATGGATTGATCAGATGGCTGTATTGATTTGTTACAATAAATTTAGTGCAGTAGTGTTTTACTTCAATATAGTTTCTGTGTGTCTCCTAATTGTGTTATATTCACTATTTGTAAATGTTGATTGAATATTATAATTATTGCCATAGGATTTTCTTCATGACTTATTGTCTGTGCTCATACTCAGGTACGTGCTACATTGCTTTAGAAGAATAAGAATCCTGAATGCCTAATAAATCTGTTCTCAATTCTTCTGCTGTGTTCATTAATTCCGACATAGCATGGCGTTTATTTATCCTATTTTAATTATTTTAATTATTATAATCTGGTATTTTTCCTTCTAAGTATATCATACCAAGAGTTTGCAAAGGAGTAATGCTCGGTATCCATCCTAAATTCTTGATTGGTGAGTAGTGTATGTCCAAGATTTAACGTTTGGGTTAAAGATATTTCTGCCACCAGATGGCAGTAACGTCGCTTTTAATCCTCATGATTACCATTAATCCCCCCTGCTTAATCTAGGACATTGAATTTATTGAAATTATTTATTGAAAATATACATATAATTACACAAAATATACATGTTATTAAGTGTTGTGAAGTAAAAATTGGCCATCTGTTAACGTTATGTATGGTTAAAATATGAGCGTTTGGTGACAAAACTGTAAACTAAGGAACAATCAGTGCTGTAACATTATGCAGGCTACAAGTACATGGTGCTCAACAATACAAATATTTTGGATAAAAAGGCTGTTTTTTTAGAACAATTATACTTGTTCATTTGTCCCATAATAATGTTTTTCAATTCTATATCTTCAAATACAAAGTTCACAAATTTACCGTTGGTAAAAACAAGGCTGCCACAAACAACTATAAACATGGAAATATTCCCTAACATTATTTTGACACTGTTTACACTGACATGTACTTGAAATATTTTAGAAAACTGACGATATTTAAAATCTGAAATCTATAAACACACAAATTAATTAAAAATCTGCATGGAAGTGGCACATGGAAGACACTCGCAAGTTTTGTAATGTTTTTGCACATGTACATACGGACTTGGTATATAATATAGTTTACAAGCACATAGAGTCTGACACTGTAAACACACAGCAATATATATTTGGATTTTTACTCTACCTTGTATGGTTTCCAGATGCAACTCCACCTGTGGATTTCAGTATACCTATAACTGTCACAACGTTTGCAATAATATCCACTACAATTATTTACGTATTATTTCTTATCCATAACCTCCTATCTCATCACACATCCCCTCAGGGGTCCAATTTTTTGGGTACGGGGCGTAGCGATCCCGTGGCACCCGAGCTGCTCGCTAAGGTCCGCGCTCAGCAGGTTTGACTCCTTTTTGTTTTGCCTCTTTTATTGTTTTATTTGTCCTACTTCCCTGTTATTTGTCTGATGGGTCCCCCCGTGTTTGACACGGTAAAATGTGACTGGGTAACGCCGTTAACTCCCAGCACAGGGTTATCATGTAGGACGGGAGCGTATCCCCTGGTAAAGGCCAGGCCCGGGAAAGGGCCATTGCATGCGCTGTTTAACTTCCTGCAGGCGATTGGGCCCCTTTGTCAACACACAGGAAGGTGTGACCCTGAGGTTACTTTGTTCAGGCCAGGGCCAATCACCTAAGCCGGGGTGGCGCCCAGGAAGCAGCCTGCCATCGGAGACAGTTGCAATGGTGGAGGATTATATCGCTATAGTGAACGAACATAATTTTACACAAATTAAAAGAAAACAAGTGGATATAAAAGAAGTAACCGAGAAGCCTTTTCCTCGTTACTTGGTGATTAGTCGAACGGAAGACGGACAATCTTTTACCCGGGTGAACCCGTTTATAATTCAGAAGGGCATTGACACCATAGCTGGACCCGTGAAATCCTGCATCCGACTTCGTAACGGATCACTTTTGGTTGAGACCACTGGAATGTCTCAGAGTAACTCGCTGCTCAAGGCGACGATTCTCCACGGTTATCCCATCCGTGTTGAGCCACATCGCACATTAAATTCGTCGCGAGGAGTTAGAAATAACGTACTGGACGGAATGTCTGACCAGGATATCCAAAGTTGCTTGGAAGACCAAGGGGTCACGTCCGTGTATCGCGAGGAAAGAGGGTGAATTGCAGCCTACCCGTACTCTTTTCCTCACCTTTAACAAGGTTGAATTGCCGCAAAGGATAAAGGCGGGCTACGAAGTCATTGAGGTGCGCCCGTATATACCGAGCCCGTTGCGTTGTTTTCAGTGCCAGCGCTTTGGCCATATACGCGTTTCTTGCAAGAGTGCCAACTACATCTGTGCTATCTGCGGTCAAGTAACTCATGAAGGAGCATGTAAATCCGCTCCCGTTTGCGTCAACTGCCGCGGAGATCATCCAGCCTCATCCCGCGAATGTCCTCGTTTTAAAGAGGAGCGCTATATTCAGGAGATCCGGGTGAAGGAAAAGCTCTCCTTTACTGAGGCCCGGAAGCGTTTTCAATCTCGACAACCCGTTGTGCTTAAGACCAACACATACAGCGCAGCAGCTTCATCATCGATCAAGAAGTGCGATAGCAGTACGCAAACTTGCGACCTTGTTTTTACACGGGTCCCAAATGTGCCCAGTCCTCCAAAGCGCTTTACTGAGAAGCCCAAACCCATAGTTTTTAATGCATCATAAATGAAGTTTAAGACCAGCTATACTAAGACAGATTTTTTTAAAAACATCCACTTGTGCTGAAAAGCAGAAGAGCCCTCCTCCTCCTCCTCGGAGGTCCCGCTCCCACGACGGGAGTAAGCCCGCTAGGCGGTCGCCGTCACCGCCTATATCTACATCCAACCGTTTCCAGGTGTTGGAATCGGTGGATGCTTCTCAGCGGGAGAGCCCTCCCTCTGAGGAGGTCATGGAGCAGGATGCGCCTGCTCCTGGAAAACCACCTAGTCCCACGCGACTGAAGAAAGGACGTTTGATCCGCCCTGGTCCGTCCAAAAAGTAAGGTGGTAGATTTTGAACCTAATTATATTTAATTTTAACTATGGCTATCCTTACGTGGAATATGCGTGGACTCCGCAGTCGAAATCCTGACTTGGAGTTACTTTTACTCTCGACTGACTCTCCGCTTGTGTGTCTCCAAGAGACCAAACTTCGACCACAAGATTCTTTTAATATGCGCGATTACTCTACGGTGAGGTTTGATCTTCCTTCGGAAGATGGCACTCCCGCTCACAGCGGAGTTTTAATTTTAATTAGACATTACGTGTACAGTACTTCCTTACAGCTCGAGACTCCTTTACAAGCTGCTGCAGCTACAGTTCACTTTTCTGGCCTTAGTTTTTCCATCTGCAGTATTTACTTGCCTCCGTCTGGTACAGTCACATCGGATGATCTTGATGATCTCTTTTTTCAGCTACCACCCCCTGTTCTACTTTTGGGAGATTTTAATGCGCACCATCCCCTATGGGGTTCCACCTCGGAGTGTACAAGGGGTAGCCTTATAGCCGACTTTCTGGATGGTCACAATCTTCTACTGCTCAATACTGGTCAACCTACATATATTTCAGACAGTACTCAGAGTTTTTTACACTTCGACTTATCCATTTGTTCTGCCTCACTTGCTGTACATTTCACCTGGAACGTCATTTGCGATTTATATTCCAGTGACCACTTTGCGTGTCAGATCCATGTATTTCAATCGCACATTCACAGCGCGCGCCAAAATGGCTCCTTGGAAAAGCGAATTGGCCTCTTTTTCGATCTATGGCCGAATTTTCGGGGTGTGAATTTCCATCTATCGACGTCGCGATCGAGCACCTCCGTACGGTCATCAAAACAGCCGCAGATCAGGCTATTCCCCGGTCGTCTTGTCACCCCACACGCTTACCGGTTCCCTTTTGGACCGATGAATGCCGGGATGCTTTGCGTGCACGCCGAGGTTCTCTCCGAGCTTTTCATCGCCACCCTACTTCTGCAAACATGATTCGCTATAAACAATTGCGCTCCAAATGCCGCCGAGTCATTAAGGATAGCAAAAAGGCTTCTTGGATTGCTTTTACCTCTTCTTTTAACCTCACAACGCCTTCATCTGTAGTTTGGGAACGGCTACGCCGCGTTACAGGCAACCCTAGATTTACGCCCATACCCGGTCTTAGGTTATCGGATCGAGTGATTACTACTCCGATTGACGTTGCCAATATTTTAGGACGCCCCTTCGCTGATGTTTCGAGCTCCGCCTATTACCCTGCTTCATTTCGCGCAGTAAAGGAGCGGGGTCGAGTCGAAAGGTTTCTCTTTTGCCTCCGACCATCAGGAGAGCTACAACGTTCCTTTTACCGCCAGGGAACTGGAGCATGCCCTTTCTACCTCTCGACATTGCGCACCGGGGCCAGATGGCATTCATGTTGCTATGTTGCAGCATTTATCAGCGGAAGGCAAGGCATTTTCATTACAGACTTTTAATTTTATTTGGTGCAATGGCATATTTCCTAGCGCTTGGCGAGTGGCCACCGTCATTCCTATACCTAAGCCTGGAAAGGACCCACATCTTCCTTCTAGTTACCGTCCGATTTCCCTCACCAGCTGCGTCTGCAAGGTGTTGGAACGCATGATTAACGGTCGACTTATGTGGTTAGAGTCGGGGCAACTATTATCGAACGCTCAGTGTGGTTTCCGGCGTCATCGTTCCTCAGTCGACCATCTTGTATATCTACCCACCCATATATTGGACGGTTTTATACGGAAGTGCCAAACGGTTGCTGTTTTTTTTTTTTTTTTATTTGGAGAAAGCGTATGATACTTGCTGGAGGGGCGGTATCCTCCGAACGCTTCTCGATTGGCACATACGTGGGCGAATGTCTGTTTTTATTCAGGAATTTATGAAAGAACGGGTTTTTAATGTTCGCGTGGGATCAGTTTTATCATCTAGTTTTATTCAAGAGAACGGTGTACCTCAGGGCTCGGTACTTAGTTGCACACTGTTTGCCATTGCAATTAATTCTATCACCGAGTGTTTACCGCCAGGAATAAAATCGTCGTTGTTTGTGGACGATTTTGCTATCCACCCTATCCTCTCGGAGAACTTGTCTTTTAGAACGCCGCCGCCAATGCTGTCTCGACTGCCTTTGCGCTTGGAGTGTGAATCACGGGTTCCGTTTCTCCGCAGAGAAGACCGTGTGCATGAACTTCTGGCCCCACAAGGAGTATCCTCCATCTTCGCTCCGTTGGCCAGTCGCTCTTGCTTTCGCAGACGAAGTTCGATTCCTTGGCTGGGTGTTTGATAGAAAATTATGCTGGTTATCGCATATAGTGCGACTCCGCGGCAAGTGTGAACGTTCTCTTTGTATTTTACGCGTTTTAAGTGGCACATCTTGGGGAGCTGACCGGACTATTCTTTTACGTTTTTATCGCTTTCTGATCCGGTCAAAACTGGATTATGGCTGTATAGTCTACGGCTCAGCGCGACCTTCTGTTCTTCGTCGCCTTAACCCGATTCACCACCGGGGTGTCCGTGTTGCCATTGGAGCCTTCCCAACCAGTCCTGTGTTAAGCTTATGTGCAGAGTTTGGAGAACCTCCGTTGTTTTATCGTCGGGATATTTTACTTTCTGCATATGGTCGACTAGCTGCGCAACCTCGTCATCCCACGAACGAGCTGTTTTTAATGTGTCTTTGGATAGTTTTTATGCTGCTCGGTCTTTTACTCCTAAGCCTGCTGGCTTTCGTTTTCGGGAGATTTTACGCACATTGGACTTCGAGTTACCTGCTTTTTTCTTAGCCGGGGAAGCTTCTTCTCCCCCCCCCTGGATTTTAGCAGAGGCTCCCGTTCATCTTGGGCTTACGTCCTGTCCGAAATCTTCAACCGCAGCGCATATTATTCGTTGTTCTTTTAGCAAAATCAAATCCTCTTTTAATGGCTGGAATTTTATCTATACCGACGGCTCGAAATCTGACACAGGAGTAGGATGTGCTTTTGTTTTTAATGGAGCAAGTTTTACGTATGGTCTTAACGTTGCGACATCTATTTTTATGACGGAGCTTTATGCTATTTATCGGGCAATTTTATTTATTTCTGATCACGGGCTTGGGAATACTGTTATTTGTTCTGACTCTTTGAGTGCAATTTTAAGTTTTAGAAATCTGTACAACCACCACCCCCTTGTACAGAATGTCCAGGATATGGTGTTAACTCTTTTCGACGCTGGCGTCAGGGTGACACTATTATGGGTACCTGGACATGTGGGACTCCCAGGTAATGAGGCCGCAGATGTCGCAGCTAAATCCGCTCTTTTAGACTCTGCTGAGGATAAGCAACGTTTTTATTTGGCGATTTTAAACATTTATTACGTAGAGGCATTCTCTCGCGCTGGCGCGATGAGTGGGATTTAATACCCGCCAATAAGCTTCGGGAATGTAAATCATTCCCTTTTAACTGGTCGACCTCTTCTCGCGCTGTTCGTCGCGAAGAAGTAATTTTAGCTCGTCTTAGAATTGGGCATTGCCGTTTTAGTCACTGTCACCTTTTTAATGGTCAACCCGCTCCAGCTTGCCCTCACTGTGGCCACTCCTTTACAGTGCGTCACATTTTAATTGAATGCCATCATCTGACAGCTTTTAGACATAGCCTAGGTTTGCCCTCCTCTATTGAGGAATTACTTGCAGATGATGTGGTTGCTGTTGAGTGCTCCGTTTTATCCGTGTTTGTGGTTTTTGGAGCAAGGTGTGAGGTTTTATCTTTTTACTTATGACGGCATTTTTAGACTATTTTAAGACTGTTGTTCTTTCAGCTTTTGCTGAATCTTTTTAGTACAGTCTTTAAATTGTTATGTTGCATTTTGCCCTGTTGTTTGTTTTGGGATTTTATTGTTACCTTTTTTAGACCGTTATAAGCATGTTATTTTTTCAGCTCTTGCTTGCGTTTTATCTCCAGTCTTTACACGTTGTTGACCATACTGCCCTTGTTATTTTTTGGGTTTTTTTACTGTCCAACTTTGGGCTCTTAGGATTGTTTTATTTCTCTGCTGTTGCGGCTGAGTTTTAATACCTGCCGTTTGTTTGTTAGCCAGTTTACCCTTGTTATTTGTTTTTTTTGGGGGGGGGGGTTATGGTTCCCTTTTGGACCATTAATGACTGTTGTGTTTTCAGCCCTTGCAGCAGAGTTTTTAGTAACGGTCTAGTTTTTTGTTATGTTTATTACCCTTGTTATTTGTTTTGGGGTTTGTATTTTATCGCTTACAAGGCCACTGAGTAAATCTTCTACACAGCTCTTGTGTGGATTACTTATTTATTTAATTCTGGCGCAGTTTTTAGTGTGTTTGGGCGCTAATGACCTTAGATGTTGTGCGGCCCTTAAACAATCATCATCATCACACATATGTTGAGGAGCGAATACTAAAGCTGTACTTCGCAAAAAAAAAAAAACCAAGATGCAATATGTATTTCAAAACCAGATGCTATGATTCACACCCTTGATACATCCTGGCTTACTTTTATACCAAAAACTTGACAATTTCTACGATTCATCGCCATTGCACTGCACATTCGATTTCAGCCAATTAGGAAGGAATTTCTACTGCACATGCCCCGCCCACTTGGTTTTCCATTGATTTTCTCGCATCTTCTTGCCAAAGGAAAATCTATTTAGACAAGAAATTTTAAAACATGAAAAATGCATTTAACAGACTGGTTCTAAGGAAAAAAATAACGGGAAAATACGTGACCCTAAACGCACAACAGAAAAATCCTTTTAAGACTGAAATTTGCAAAACGTGGAAATGTTTTTAACTCTGTGTCCCCGGGGGATAAATAGCAGGTAAAAATACCCGACCACTGGGGAGGAGCAAAACTATCAGAACGCCTGGATAGGTTGAAACAAGATTGAGGTGAAACACATATACCACCTCCACTTTCAGCAGCACTCAGTAAGTCGGCGGAGCCAAAGGTAGAAACACGCCTGTTGCAGTTGAGTTAGGATATGCTATTTTATATTTTTCGTAACACTTAGCTGCATTAGAACTAACAATTATTTTTTCACGCTATAACAAAAATTTTATCAATAATTTTGCATTTTATCACAAGTATCACGAGAGGGTCTGAGATTGCCGATAAATTCACGAACGTAGTGAGACCCTTAGACTCTCCAGTGATATTTATTAGAACTATGTCACGAATAAAATACGAATTTAAGAATAATTCCTCTAAACTTGTCTTACAAAATTGTAATAATTATAAATTTATATTTAACTTTTTCAAGCAATCTTACTACAGAAGAATGCCTACAATGCCAATAGAAAAGAGCAAAATACAGGTTTACGATATTTCATGAAAAGAATAAGAATAAGTCATATTTTTTAAATTCGCGCACAGAATATAAACACTTATATATAATGTTACATTAAGACTATCTATTCTATTCAGAAACCGTGAGACTGAAATGGAGAAAAGTCGACTATTTCATTCACTATCTATCGATTTTCTAATACCAACTGAGGGGGAAAAAAAAGATAACATGTTTGTATTTTTCTTTGTATCACTGCGTAATCGGATTATGGTTGATCAAAATTCAAAATTTTGTTTCGTTTCATTTGTAGATTTTAAGATGTTACATGAGTAAAATAGTCAATATAATTTATATATATATATAATCCATCAATGCACACCCCCCAAAATCAACAAAATTCGAACCACCACTTTGATGGTCAACAAATTTTCTCCACCAAAAATCATTTAAAACCGGAATTCCAAAATACCACCGCGGTAAAAATCCTTTTAAGATAAGACCCCCACCCCACCCTGTGAAAAACATCGTTGCAACACAACACATGATGACATTACTTGTAGGTACCAACAGGTTTGCGGCATCCCGTGCAGTTTTGGATAAAGTTTTCGCTATCCTCTTGGTTTTCCCTAAAATTAGATTAGATTGCTTTTCCCCTCTCCTTTTGCAAAGTACTGTCCTACGTACGTCAGTACTGTGAAATTAGTGGAGTAGGCAACATGATGATAAAGTGTCGCGTAACTGATTTTGTTACCGTGTCTTTGCTTCACCCGAACATTCCGCACATCGTGTACGAAACGCTTCCTTTTTTCGCAAAATTTGTAACTAGTATTTTTAATCCATGTGTTAATATTCGTTTATGCATGCCACGTTTACTTCTCTTTTTTGCCACCCAAGTACTTTCAAACACCTTGCAATTTTTTTCCTTCACAGTTCTGCCCCCAAAGGCTTCCCTCACTATTTCTTTAGTTCACAGTTTTGCCACCAAACGCTTCCCCACCTTCATTAATGTCATTAAGTTCACATTTTAACCATATATAACCTTAACAAACAGACAATTTTTACTTCACAACGCTTACTAACATGTATAATTTGTTGTATATATTTTCATTTAATAAATTCAAGTGATCCTGGATTAAGCGGGGTAGATTAACGATAATCAGGAGGATTAAATGCAACACTAGCGCTATATGGTGGTAAAAATATCGGTTACCCAGCCGTTTAATCTAGGATATACACTACTTCGGTTACCTCTCTTGATTCATCGGTCCTGGTGGTGTAGTGGTTACCATACTTGCCTCCTAAACCCTGGATCGCGGGTTCGAACCCGGCCAGGACCGATGGATTTTTTCGGGGCGTAAAAATCCTAAGTATGGCTTCCTTCGGAAGGGAAGTAAAGCCGTGGGTCCCGTGTCGTACATTTACGGCACGAAAAAGAATCTCAAGCCTGAAAGAGAGGCCTCTGAGCAAAATTTGTCGGCCGTTTCACGCCCTGAGTTGAATGGGACGCTGATGACCTGAGCTGTTAAAGAGCGTCCGTAAATAAATCATTCAAAAAAAACTCTCTTGAATGTTTATGAACTCTTAAAGATTCATGTTACTTGGCCTTGAAATTTTTGTTTGCATTTAATGGATATTGATGATTTGGTTTTTGGTTTTAAATTTTACATTCGTACCTAGCTTAATAAAAGAGCCGAATGGATTATTTCCCTGGTTGAAAGTTTTAGTTTCTTGGTTGTTTTGTTTTATGTAAGAATATTTGGTTTTGGAAGGTTCGTTAGCGGAATGATTTGGCATTGAAGAAGAGATGGTTCTTGTGGGTTCGTTTTTCTGGAATAATTAATATCATCTTGTCCGATTTGCGCATAACAAGCCAGCTTTGTTTTATATCAAAAATAAATCTGGCATAACACAAAACTAAATGTTTATGCACTACGTTTAAGGTTCAAGTAATCACTCCTTCTTTCGAAAACTGCCTTTAACATTTTAAATAATTCAATTGTATTTGTAGTAATACTTTGTGATTTTAAAATGGATACGGTCGATAGCATCTGGAGGAAAAATTATTGAGTAGCCGTTTTAATGTAACTTGTGCGTGATGTGCCGCAAGGCAGCTGTTTAAGTTCTTCGCTCTTCCAGTAGACTCAGCTGCAATTTGACTTTGAAGTCTGCACATATCCGGTTTATTATCTTGAATCCTCTTGACGTCAGCAGTAGTTTGTGTTATGCGTAATCGCCCTTTTGAATTAGAATTGTTATATATTTACTGTTGCTATTCTCTTCCTCTTTTTCTATATTATCGTTTTCTCTCTCTTCGAATTCTTCAAAATCGCTATTGAACTCATTATCCTTTATGGTGGAGATTTTTAATTTTCTGTTAGCTTTATAGTTTTTGTTTTTATTTCACCGTAGAAATTTTAAAAACTATCCCACGCGTCTTTGTGGATTACTTCGTTTTTCGTCTTCTTCTTTATCGGATTTCCCCTCCTCCTATGTACTTAACTCTTTATGCAGAAAGACATTATGGTCTACTTCTAGCTTCTTCTTTATGTCCAGTTCGTTATCGAATGTTTGGATACGTACTTTTGGCGGCAGTGTTGGTATAATCTAACATTCTACCCTGATTTTCTATACCGTTGGTTATCAAATTCTTCTGTGGGTTCGTTTTCTGTCTGTGCCCCGATCTCAATGTGTGTCAAATTTTTTAGTTTTAATTTATATGATATTACTCTTTCTAAGCTTAGTTTGATCCTACTGGGAGTGTTCGTTCTTTTAGGTTTCTTATTATTTAATTCAATTACATGTTTATCCATAATCTGCCCTGGCGATAACTCTTTCCCACATAAAGAGGTGTGACAATCATTTTTTCCTCCATGTTTCTTGTTTCTCCTACTGCAAGAAATTCAAGTGGGTTGTTGGTCTTTTTGAGCAATCTTTCCTTTCATGTTCCTCTTCACCACAATGACCACAGATTGTTTTTTCTTTGTAGCAAAATTTAGCCACATGTCCAAAGTCATAACATTTTAGGCATTTAGCTCCTGAAATAAAATGTTTTTTGCTTATGGACTGGAAGCCAATAAACATCCTGTCTCTTGGAATGATCAATTTTCTCAATTTGGCAGATACCTCCGCCACGTGGTGAACAGTTGCTCTATTCCTAAGTCCGGTTTTAAACCTAAGCTTAAATTCTTTATAAAATTCTTCTTTGGAAATTTCCTTTCAATATATGTTAATACATCGTACATGATCATAAGAGAGTTCCTCTTCTTTGATGGTTCTATTTTGAGATTCTTCCCTTTAAGACTGGCACTGTTTATTACTTTATTTAGATCTTCTTCTGTTTCAGTGTCCATTATTAGATTTTCCCCTGCTGTTCTTAGGCTACGGATTTTAATTTTTTCCTGTGCAGGTTTAAGGTTTTGTTTTGTATTGTTTTTTTTTTTTTTTTTTTTTTCAATACTCTGGCATTAGAAGTCTTGTTAGATGAAATAAACACAGTATGCTTCTTTAATTCTGTAGTTCTTTGAAATTTAATGATCTTTTCTTTTGATGCTGGTGCTGCAATGACTAGAGAAAATTATCTTATTGGTTCTGGGTTCTTCTCCAAAAGTTCTTTGCCAGTTTTGCCTCAGCCTTTGATTTCTCTCTTTCAGTTTTTATGTGTTCATTAATTTTTTTCCAGTTTTGCTAGTAGAAGGTATACTTCTCTCTTCTATTGCTGGTGTGATTTTCCCTTTTCCTATAAGTGTATTCAGCTCTGTAATACCTCACTAAATGTTTCTTTGGTCTCCATTTCAATAATTTCTTTTTTATTTCTTTTTGACTGACTTTCCATCACTTCCTTCCTTATTTTATCTGGTCTCTCCCCTTTCCTTTCTGGCAGACTATTTAATGAGTGACTACGTAAAAACACATCTCTCGTCTCCATTATTCACTTGTAAGGGAAAGAACCCCCACAGTATTCTTCTAAGCCAGGTAAAAGGGAGTTATATATACTATCTCAAAACCTACTATAAAGAACAAATTTTTATGATGGCAGCTGTGAGGTGTTATTCACTGCAGCCAGCCAGATGACTGGCAGGTGCTTGCAGCTGACTTCACAGCTCACTACACAGTAGCTGGCTGGTGTTAGAAAACTTGCAACCACAATCTACATGTACTGCTTCTCTACATACAAATATTGTATAATATTTTTCCAAAACTGTTTAACTACAGTACTTACAGACTATCTTTGCTTATAGTGCCTATAAGGTGCTTTCTTCTTATATCTCACACTGATATATCTTTTTACAATTTACCTATAAAAACTTGATTGATACAGAGAGTTCACTTCTCACATACATTCAGCTTGGTAACCAGAGCATGCTTACTGAGCTGTCAGTACAGTTTTTTATGAGCATTGTTACATTTCTTTACAATTGTTGCAGTATATTACAATAGATCTGCCCTTCAACAATGGTTGCTGAGGTCACTTATGTATGAATTTGTGAATGGAAGCTTTGTGATTCAGATCTTGCTTGCATCCTTCCTCAGTAATTTTCAAGTTTTGCTAAGTTCATCAATAACAAATATTGAAGGGAAAAAAACCCAAATTTAAACCTAGAATGCTTCCTTTCCAAAATCATTTTTCGGTTTATCATTTCATCTCACCTTTCATCATTGTCTACTGCTTGTGATGGCAATGTAGTAAAAATGGATATGAAACACTATTTAGAAAAAATTAAAAGACTATTTGTTCCTTTTGTTAACTCAGTGATGTGAAGTCTTAATTTTGGAACACAAATAGACTCACACACAGTTAATTTTATGTGTAGATGCTTCAGATTATGAAAAAAATTACAATAGTAATTACTATTTTTATATATCCATTATTGTATTTGGAATGTATAAAGTCTTGAATGTGTATATATATAATACAAAGCTGCATTAAACTGCATTGTTCCATTTATTGCATGGAATTAGTCCTTAACTTTCTGACATTAATTTCCTTCCATTCTGTATAAAGCAATAGAGTATTTTCTTTAAATCAAGACAGAGTTCTTTATAAAAGCTGCATAGGCAGACATGACCACATTATATTTTTTGCAGGTGTTTGTTTTCTATGGCAGCAACTTTGAACTTACAGATCTTCCACTTCCAAGAAATGGTACAAAATATGACTGGGCTCTTCTTCATGAAGAATCTCCAAAAAATGTGCGTGCCTTAGTGCATGCAGAAACATTAGAGATGTTTAACATCACTGCTACCTTTAGCCGATACAGCCATTTTCCATTAACACTTCAATATCTGAAGAGTAAGGAGGTACTTACAGGTACAGAAAATTAGTGTATAAACTGTATTATTTAGAGCAATATTTGCATTTGCCTATTATAGCTATCTATCTTTCTTTTTGTTTTTCTTTATTTCTTAGTCTAATAGAAGTTCCCCTTTTATGAACTCATATGCAAATGAAGGTTGAATAATGATAATTTGTACTCACTTATAAATCTGGCATTGGAGTACTGCTGATGGGTGACAGAGGGCAATGGTATGTGGTCCAGTTCCAAACTGCACATAAAAATTTGATTGAATTGCATTATGCTATATTATGGAGAACAATGATGATGGAATAGTTGACAGAATGACTTAAAGGAGCTTGGAGACCATCCATCTAAACTTACATGGCATTCCTCTTTTTAAGATGAGGGAAAATGATGTATAAACCCCATGCTAGCAATTTGCCTTGACTGTAAATCAAATTGTAAATGAAGGTAAGCAGATACTTCAGTGCCTCAGCTGTAGCCTTGGTCTTTTCTAGTATATCTTATATGTCAAGATCATTTTGTTCTGTTAACCTAATTTGAGGTAATGGTATGTGATATAACATTTACTAGATAACATTTACTAGAACTGCAAATTGGCATTGGTGTAAATTTGGAAGAAACAATATTCTGTTAGCAACAAATATAATCCTAAATCTAGGCATTCATTTTTTTACACTAAACTCATTTACTTACATAAAAGTAAGACGTGTTTCCGGAGAATCTCTCCCATCTTCAGTTGCTCACCGAACTGCCATTACTTGAAACGATGGCTGGAAACCCGGATGTTTCTGTGGTGGCCTCTGTTGGTTGAAGGAAGTTGCTGAGTTCATCCACAGGAGGAAACTCGAGATTCATTAGGTTTTCTCTATTTTTTAATATAAAATTTTTTTCCCAAGTAGATAACTCCAATGGGTTGAGAAGATGTTTCAGCAGTTTAATTTCCAGTTTTATTTCATGGTTTTTAGTCCAAAAGTGAACTGCTACTGCTGATTCATCCACCTGCTTAAACAGAATGTTCCTAAAATGTTCTTTCTTCCGAATTTCCAAATTTCTCTTTGTTTTGCCTATGTAGCTCTGCTCACAATCTGCAAATTTTATTTTGTAAATTCCTGATTTTTGTTCTGTTGATATGGAGTCTTTTACTATGCAACCTAATAAATTCTTGATGTTGTATCTGTTCTTTGGGGCTAACATTATCCCATGTTCTATGAAAATTTTCTTGAACTTGTGTGATAAATTGGATGGTAGGTGAAACGAATTTGTATTCTTCTTTTGTGTTTTTAAGTGTGGAAACTTCTCTTATCCAAGAATACAAAATCGTTTCACCTACCATCCAATTTACCAGAACAAGTTCAAGAAAATTTTCAAAGAACATGGGATAATGTTAACCCCAAAGAACAGATACAACATCAAGAATTTATTAGGTTGCACAGTAAAAGACTCCATATCAACAGAACAGAAATCAGGAATTTACGAAATAAAATGTGCAGATTGTGAGCAGAGCTACATAGACAAAACAAAGAGAAATTTGGAAATTCGCAAGAAAGAACATTTTAGGAATATTCTGTTTAAGCAGGTAGATAAATCAGCCATACCAGCTCACTTTTGGACAAAAAACCATGAAATAAATCCAGAAATTAAACTGCTGAAACATCTTCACAACCCATTGGAGTTATCCACTTGGGAAAAAAATTTTATATTAAAAAATAGAGAAAACCTAATGAATTTCGAGTTTCCTCCTATGGATGAACTCAGCAACTTCCTACTTCAACCAACAGAGGCCACCACAGAAACATCCAAGTGTCCAGCCATCATTTCGAGTAACAGCAGCTCGGTGAGCAACTGAAGATGGGAGAGATTCTCCCGAAAAGCATCTTACTTTTATGTAAGTGGAGTTTAGTGTAAAAAAATGAATACCTAAGTTTAGGATATATTACAACTCTATTGTCAACAGCTTCATAAGCTACAATAATTAAACCAATATTACTACACAGAGGGGCAGTTGCCCCCCCCCTCAAGGTTTTTAAAATTAATACATTTCCATTTAATAGCTAAAACGTTGATATTTTAAAATAAAGTATTTAAGGAGAACATAACTGATTAACCAATATTTTCTTTGTTATATCAATTTTAAAATTTATTTTGTTTAATTGATTTTTCAAACCTGGTAAATTTTAATCATCATTTACTTTCAAATATATGTTGCTCCTTCCTCAAAAATATTCTGCATTGACCGCTCCACTATTACACCAAGCCTAGATCAGGATGTAAAAATCCTAATTTTGGATTCCTTCGTAAGGGAAGTAAAGATGTGGGTTTTAAGTCGTAGATGTACGGCATGTAAAAGAACCTCAAGCTTGAATGAAGAGGCTTTTGAGCAAAATTTATCGGTCGCTTCACGCCCTGAATTGAAATGGAAGGTGATTTGAGATGTTAAAGAGCATCCATAAATAAATCAACGTGTTTGTCACTTTCTTTGTAAAAGATCGTTAACTGATATTTGCTTCTTTGCTGCCCCTGCCCCCCTTTAACCTCGTGTGAAACAATAAATTTTCCACATTCAACACGTTATGTTGCTCACTACCGTTCATTGTCTGTCATGTGCAGTGCATAGCTATACACTGGCAGTTTCACATACCTCAGTACTTATGCAAACGTCGGCACAATTCGGTTATTGCATGATCTTCCCCTTCTTCATCACTCATCTACCCCATGTCACAAACTCTTGCTACACCTCCCACCTCATTGCACACTTCATGAACTCTTTGAAAACCACATGTGACAACCTCTTGCCCATTCTTCGCATCGGCTATCATCATCCGGAGGGTGACTTGATTTCGCTTGATCCGAGAAAGCGGAAAGCGAGCGAGCCGGCCGCTTTCTCGGATCAAATGTGACGTGAACTCTGTGTACATGCGACGGACATTACTTCAATTATTCCAGTGTGAAAACGATCGTTCGAGAATAGAACTTCTTTGAGATTGAGCATTTTCGAACGAATAATACGAAAAACGATACTTAGAGGAACAATGAATGCATAATTTAAAGTGTAAAACGTTTGGGACCCCTAAATTGAACGATATATGCGGGAAAACGATGGTTCCGGGGATAATAGATCGTGGCTCGACTGTATCTGCTTTATAATGATAAAAATAGCCATCCACGTGTATTTTTGAAAAAATCTCTCATTTGTCAGGATTTTTCATACTAAAGTGTTGTTTGTTTATTTATTTATTTATTTATTTATTTTGTTTGTTCATAAATTTTGGCTATAGATTGGTTGAACTAACAATTGAGTTAATGTTTTAAAGAACATTAAAAGTTATTTATACATACAATACAATATTAAGTTATATTTCTTACAATACTAAACTTTCCTTCTTATTTTTTTTTTATTAATTAAACCCATTTGGCCAAATTTCTCTCCTTGAGAGTTGCTTATTCCTTAGGACTTTATACATACTAACACCCTGGTTATTGGTGCATAAGGATCCTGTTTAACTAATACTAGATAACTAGTGCCATAACCTTCCCAAATCATTGCATCCTCCTTTCAGTATCTGACAATTCTATACCATTTCTCAAGCACCTTTCCTAAGTATTTTACACCCGTAACCATTTTTGTGTTATCTCCCATATGCATTTTCCCAGTTCCTTAATGTTTTCATCTGATTTTAAATTTAAAATTCTTCTACCTCTATTTCATCTGGTAAGTTTTCCCACTTTCTTAACAGGAACTGTTCCCGCCGAAACTTAAGTTTGCTTACATTCTAGCATAAAATGCCAAGTACTATTTTATTCTTCACTCATAGGATATTTCACCATAGTGTATCAGTTTTTTAATTCACTTAAATATTTTACTCCTGTTCTAAACCATGCCAACCTTTCTCTTCCTACCTTATCACAAATTTCAATATATCTTTCTCTTCCCCACACATTTTTAATGTACTATATAATTTCAGAGATTTTTTTAGTGTTAAGATTTGCCCATATTTCATTTTTCAATATCCTGAATTCTTATTGTTATCTCTTTCCAAAATCCTTTACCTAATCTTTCTCCCGCATACCATAGCCACTTCTTGTAGGATATTTTAGATTTTAGATAACCAAGTTTCTCTCCCCTTAATTTTTCCTTGTGCTACCAAACACTGACTAATGATATTCTTTTCTTCTAGTTTCTTTATTCTATATCAATATTTCAATACTCTTCCTATGACTTTACTTTATAGCCCAATCTTCCTAGTTCCATTAGGGCAACCTCATTAGGTGAAGATCTAGAAAAGCCTAGAACAATTTTATCATTTAAAATATGTAGAAAATCATTAATTGACAATACTTCTAATACCATTAAGGTACAAGGTTTTTTAAACAAGATGTCACAGTTCATCACATCAAAGGCTTTAGTAATTTCTAAAAATAGACATAGAACATTTTCTTTATCATCTTGTGCATTTAAAATATTTTCCAAAAAAAAGAGAAGAGAATATTGCATTATACAGTCGTCTTGCCTTTGTGAAAAGTAAATCTGAATGTGAAATTATATAATTTCATTCACAAGTATGAAAGCTTGATGGAAAGAAATCACTAAATAGAAGTGAGTGGAAGGAAGAAGTAAATAGTTGAAAAAGAAATACAGGATTGCATACATCTGTAGCTCAACTGAATTAAATGTAGCAAAACATGTTCTGCTTTCAAAGATTGCTTTTTGAACAGTGTTGGAAAAAATTAAAAACAATGATGTGCTTTATATATGTCAATTTATGGAATTTCCAGTAAAGACGTGCAAGACACTTATATGTTGAAGCAACGTTTTAAGAGAGTTGCAATCAACCGTTAAATAAATGTACAGAACATTTGGTGTTACAGTCTAAGGGATAGTATTTCTGTGAAAAGTTCATTCAAAGTTATTTCAAGCCAGCATAAGAGAATTAGAATTATCCTATACAAGATTCTTTACAGTAAAGGTTTTGTTTCCTTGGAACCTATGTTTCTTAAAAATTCTATTGGTTCAAGCAAGAAAAGCTTCAGAATACAGTTATGATGTTCAAAAATCTGATGGAACTTTGCTGGCATCAGCTACTTATGAAGAACATATTTGTTTCTTAAAAAATATTACAGTGTTTCTGTGTTGTGATCTATTCAGCCAAAGGGTGTAAAGTATCAGTAGTCAAGCATGCAAAATTGAAGATGTAAGAGCACCATTCAAATTCGTGGATCAAGAATATATTGACTGGAATCTGTACAAGAAGAAAGCTCATCATATTGAATGTTGGTTTCCAAAATCTGTGCCCTTTTTGGAGCTAATGCTTCAATACTTTAACAAACAAAATACATAATTTTTCACATTAACCCATGCTTTGTGATACATTTTTCTCAGTATTCTACTAACTTCATATTTAGAACAAAAAAAAATTCTTTATGTTTACGGAATTTGGGAATCCACACAGTGAAACTTTTGTTAATCTTATTTTGATTTAAAGTAAAACACTAAAA
This sequence comes from Metallyticus violacea, assembly GCA_030762175.1. NCBI lineage: Eukaryota > Metazoa > Arthropoda > Insecta > Mantodea > Metallyticidae > Metallyticus > Metallyticus violacea. The sequence goes on from CM060844.1 coordinate 76,027,836, forward strand.
ATCATGTCGTCACATTAAAACTCTCTTTAAGTTTCACAAACACACTTATAAAAGTAATTTTGGTACATGTTTCGTGAGGTACATTCCTCACATTGTCAACCAAAACGACGACTGAGGAGCCAATTTCAGCAAAGTATGTATGTTACTATGCTTGCTCTGGTGGTCTGTTAATGAACTTAAACAATATGTTGTCTGCTTCCGGTATATCAAAATTCATAAGTTTGTATTCATATTTTTTTATGTAAATTTTTTCCCATATATTAAGTTCTTTCGGATGTTGAATTGTTTTTAGTAATGTTATGTCCTTCTCTATTTCATGATTCTCATTCCAAAAATGTGCAGCCACTGCTGATTTTTCTACTTGTTTGTGTCTAATATTTCTCCAGTGTTCCTTTAATCTTATCCCCAGATTTCTCTTTGTTTTTCCTATGTATATTTTGTCACAATCCTTGCAATTAATTTTATATATACCTGAATGTTCTTCTTTCTTCTTTTTTTGTTTAATTTTATTTAGATTTAATAGTTTACCAACACTATATCTGTTTATTGGTGCTAGAGTAATGCTGTACTTTTTGAAAATTTTTTGGAATTTATGGTTAACATAAGGGTGATATGTGAATTTTTGATAAGTATTTTCTTTAAGTGAAGAACTGAGTGTGGTGATTAGTTTAATTTCCTTTTTATTTTTAAATCTTTTTATTTTTTTATCTACCATTTGTTTGTTAAATCCATTTATTTCTGCTGTGTGCGTATTCTTTCCGGTATTCTTCTTTACTGAGTGGTGTATTAACTAGCCTATATGTCATACTATTGAATGCTGCTTCCTTGTGGGGTCTGGGGTTGAAACCTTTTGCTTTTATGTAATTGTCGGTATGTGTGTCCTTTCTGTATATACCAAATTCTATATTTTTATTCCTTTTTATTATCCTTAGGTCCAGAAAAGGTAAAGTATTATTAACCTCGGTTTCCATAGTGAATTTTATGGTTTTTTCTTGCAAGTTCAACAGTTTCAATGAATCTTCTATGAATCTATCTTCTACAATGGCAAACACATCATCAACATAGATAGCAATCCATTCATGGATAACTTTACAAGAGAGAGCATTCCTGCATACTAGGCTGCCCTAGGCTATAAGCTAGGGTTAGCTTATAGCTAACTGCAATTGTGACAGATTACATGACGCTTTACACACAGTTCTCCCACTCTCTCTGTTTTTCTTGAAACTGTAAAAGTGCATGTCCGAAGTAAATAATATACAAATGTGGTGATAGAGTATTTTCCTAAATGTAAATTGGAACTTGCACAGTGAAGCCAATCATATTAATTGATATTTTAGTAAGTGAAGCTTTAAGAGTGTGTAGTTCAACTGAATCATACAATGATATCAATTAATAGAGTATTTTCTGTTCATCTATATTAGTAAAATAATATGTTTCATCTATTTTTATTTTTCAGACTTAAGTTATTTTGTTCCTGTGAGCAAAAAGAACCAGTTATTATCTGAACTAGCTCCAGTTGTTTATGTGCATTCAGACTGCAGCACACCATTAGAGCGTGATGAATATGCTAAGGAGTTGATGAAGTATATATCTGTTGATTCATATGGCAAGTGTGTTCAAAATAAAAAACTACCTCCTCAGTAAGTGTCCATACTAAAGTGATTATTAGATGCATGCCATTTAAGATATGAAAGAACATCATAAATGAAAAGGAGGGAAAAAAACATTGTTTTAAGTATTTTGTTACACGTCTCTTTGTTTCAGTTTGTCAGATCCTATGGAAAGTATGGATGCAGCAGAATTCTTGCACTTTATTGCACGCTATAAGTTTACACTTACATTTGAAAATGCTATATGTGAAGATTATATAACAGAAAAACTATGGAGACCATTAATAATTGGATCAGTACCAATTTATATGGGCTCACCTTCTGTCAGGGTAAGGATATTAGTTTATTTGCTAATGAAATGATAATGGCAAATTTTTAAAACAGCATTAGATTAAAAATATTGTTCACAGCATGCATGTTTCAGAAATGACTTAAAATATTATTTCTTTTCTAATAATAAAATAAGTGAAATTTTTCATGAATAACAATTTAAATGGATAATTTATTTACTAGGAAGCAAGAAGAAAATGAATCTAAAAAGTAAATAAAAAATTAATGTTGCATGAAAGATTTCCAAGGGCTTGTGCTGTGCTTCATAATTTGTGCAGATATCAGTTATAAAGTAGCTTTCTTCTCATCCTTGCTAAGAAATTTTCAATGTGATCATGCTGAAACCTGTAATGAAATTTTGCTCACAGAACTGAAATATAACAAATATAAGAAATAGCTGCCAGTTTTAACTGTGAGACTGAAATTGAACCCTTAATCATATTAAACACTTAAATAATGTGGCAGAACCGTACATCATTACTCCCCACTCAACTTGTGCTTGGACGATCAAGGTTGTCAAATTCATCCAATTGCCTTTAGTATTAGTTTTCATCCTATTGTTTCTATGGGTAAATTAGATCTTAAATTCAAGGCATTGCAGTTGAAACTGACAATATATTTTTACATACAACCTTTTAAAAAAAAGTTGATTCTCAAATTTCAAGTTTTTTTTTGTAATACTCATATTGACACTTTCTATGTCAGTTATCAATTGATAAATTACAGACACAAATTACTAATTTAAGGTAGCATTTTTGTGCTAGGAAAATTTAACTTCTAATGTTCCCCAAAGTTAAACAGCCCTTCTATTTCCACTGCATATTTGTTTAAAGATACTTGTAGGGGGGAAAAAATTTATTGCATCACATTCATAATTTTGTCTTTGATAACAATTCTATTTAGGTATAGCTGTTGTATTGTTGTTTATTTGTTGCATATGTATTATTTCTGCCACTAATACACCATTGTAAAGTGAAAAATTGGCAATAATTTTTTTCACTTTACAATGGACAAATTGAAATATATTTAACTTTTGATAAGCGGCTTCGTTGACAAGAACAGCAAAGGGGTAAAACTTAATGCTGAGGAAGAAAGCTGCTGTACCTGCTTAGTCTCAGCACTAGAGTTACAGCCTTTAAGATAGGTTTTAATCTCCATTTTGAGGTTGCTGAAGAAATTCAGGGAGAAAGCAAATGTTGATTGGTTAGAGGAAATGACAGGAAAAGAGGTTTTTACATTTAAACAGAATAGAATAATAAAAATATATGTCTGAATTCATTTGTCATCTTCAGAAGTAAAACAAGAATGGGAAGAGATGTGTGACATCTGAATCAGCAACAGAACTTTTAGGAATATACTCCTAGAAGCAGAACTCATCATCTGTTACTCAAAAAAGAAGTCTTTACAAACTAAAACAGAGACAAAAGCGACTACAATGGATAAAAGAACATGTTGCATGGACAGGAGAGATGTGAAATAGTGTAATCTTTTGAGACGAGTCTGAGTTTAACCTGCATGACTCCATTGGAAAGTGTTTGTGCATCACAGAAGAGGTGAAGATTTGATGCCTTTGTGCATCACACAAACAGTAAAGCGTTCATAAGGACATTTGATCTGGGGATGCAGTTGCAGCATTGGGATAGGTCACCTGGTATTCATAAGTGGCACAGTAAATATGGATGTCTACTTTTGCATCCTTGAAGAGAAACTAAAGATCATAATAATAGATAATTTTGACAATGCTTCAAATTGCATTTTTCAAGAGGACTCTGTTCCTTACCACTGGGTTTTGAAGGTAATTTTATGATTAACAACTGTATTGTAATTGATCAAGAGTTGTGTTGACAGAATTAATACACCTTTCTATAGCTCAGATAAAATTTTCCTTAGATAAAAACAGTATGGAGGTGATAGATAGCTAGGTACTCTATAAAATCTGTAAATCATTAGTTACACCAATGTGCAAATGATGTATTTATATTTATTCAAACAGCCTTAAGCTTACAAATGTTACAATATGGCCTGGTTCTAACCCAAGTTCCACACGATATGGAACAAGTCAAAGACAAAGTTAATATTTATAATAATATATACATGGTTCTATATACATATACATATTCCACTCATACACTCATTCCAGTATGTCCTTTGCAATAAGATTGTAGGTAGCTCTAATCAAAGCCAAAGTATCCTAAATTGCAGGAGACTGAGAATTACACAGAAATATATTTTAAAAATTAATTTATACTGAGAAGCAGAACAAAGAGCAAGGCCATCAGTGCTGTTTCAAATTTTGTTTTTTGTTTATTGTTTTTAGACAAGTTGGTAATTTATTGTATAATTTAATGCAGCACTGTTTAGAAGCGCTACTGTGTTGTTCTGGTGATGTACATATCTCTGTTTTCTGTCCTGTATTATGATTATATAGCGTCATCAGTCATTAAACTCTTGAAAAGATCATTTTTTAATATCCATGTTGTCTCTTAGATATTTAAGCAACAGAGGTACTAGAATGACTTGGCAATAGTCCAAACCTAAATCCAGTTGAGATGTGTTAGAAGGTTATGGGGAAAGCTGTTGCACATGAAGAACCAAGGAATAAATGGGAAATGCAGGAGACCATTGTGTGTATGCATATGTGCATATAGTTTCATAAACGGAGTAAAAAATGAATTATGAATATAATTCTCTTAATACTCAAAAGATACCTTCATGGGTGGCCGAGATCATAAGCAGGAGGTCTGGAGTTCGAAACCCACCAGGACCGTCCTCTCTGACTGAGGTGTTTTCTAGATTTTCCTCAGTCTTCATAACTGGCAAATGCCGGGGAGGCACCCTAAACTTAAGGCCTGGAACATTTCTTTCCTTTAAAAAAAAAATAATTAAATAAATAAAAATAAATTCTTTCCCAATATATCATTTCATTTCATGTATCACCAGTGTTCACTGCCTGTGGTGCCTCAGTAGTAAAAACGGGCGTTAAACACCATTCCATTCCATCCATGCCCAAAAGATGCCAAACAGGATTAAAACATGTAGTAAACCAATAAATTAATGGATATCATTGTATGATTAGTTGAACTACACACTCTTAAAGCTTCACTTACTTTTTATAAATGTATGGAACCGGTTTCGAGAACATTTGTTCCCATCTTCAGCCATGCTAAGGTTCAACTGTCGGATCATTCGTTGAGCTGTGGGAATGTAAATTCTGCTCTGGTGGCGGTGTGATAAACTTGTAGTTTATGTTTTCATCCCCGACAATGTCGAAGTTCATTATGCTGTTTTTGTATTTGTAGATGTAGATTTTCTCCCAGGTTGCTAATTCCGTAGGTCCTTGTACTGATTTTAATAATTTTGTTTTATTTATTATGTCGTGATTTTGTGTCCAAAAATGATATGCTACTGCTGATTTCTCTATTTGCTTGCACTTTATGTTCCTGAAATGTTCCTTTAACCGTGTGCCAATGTTTCTCTTTGTTTTCCCTATGTAGATTTTTTCACATTCTGCACAGTTTATTTTGTAAATACCTGATTTTTCTTCTTGTGGAATACTGTCATTAACATTATCTATCAGCAAATTTTGAACATTAAATCTATTAATCTGTGCCAACCTGATATTAAAATCTTTAAGAATATTCTGAAATTTTTTTGTGGCCCATGGATGATATGTGAATTTTTTAAAAATAAGTTTATCTTTTTTTGCTGAAAGTGTTGTGGTTTCTTTGATATGTTTTTGTCTCTTGAATTTCTGCACCTTTTTATGTACTAGTTCTTTTTTAAAACCATTTTTAATTGCTGTTTCTTCTATTTGTTTGTATTCTTTAAAATATTCTTCTTTGCTAATTTGTAGGTTAACTAGCCGGTGTGTTAAACTGTTAATTACTGCATGTTTGTGTGCTGTAGGGTTTAAACTGTCAGCTTTGATGTGATTATCTGCATGTGTATTCTTTCTGTATATTCCAAATTTAAGTTTTTCTTGGCATTTCATTATTTTAATATCCAGGAATGGCAGCATGTTATCTGTTTCTATTTCGTATGTAAATGAAATGTTTTTATCTTGAATATTTAGAAGTTTTAAGGCATCGTCAATGAGTTTTCTGTCAACTATGGCAAATATATCATCCACATATCTGTACCATACCTTAAATATGAATGGAAACGCTGTGTTGATGTGTGTTTCAAATCTACTCATGAAGAGGTTAGCTAGAAATGGAGATAAGGGGCTGCCCATTGTAAGTCCTGCTTCTTGTTTATAAAATTTTCCTTTGAAAGTGAAAAAGGCTTGGTTTATGCAAATTTCTGTCAGTTTGATGTATTCTTTAATGTGTATATCATTAATTCCACTTGTTTTTAGCCAATCATGTAGATAAATCAGGAGTTTTTCTTTTGGTATGCTAGGAAACAGAGATTCTACATCGAAAGATATAAGAGTGTCAGAGGGGTGCAATTTTATGTCTTTAATTTTTTCTATTAACTGATATGAATTATTTATGCTCCTGGTTTGAAATTTTGGTAAAGCCTTGAATCTATTAGCTAACCATTTTGCTAAATAGTAAGAGGGAGTATTGATGTTGTTAATGATGGGGCGCATACCATTTCCAGTCTTGTGAATTTTTGGTAAACCATATAATCTAGCTATTTTAGGGTTGCTGTGTTTTATTTTGAATATTGTTTCTTTTGGAATGACTGTACATGTTTTCAGAACCTCATTGATGGAATTAACACACCTTTTCAATGGGTCTGATGGGATCGGAACATATTCTTTTTTATTTAATAAATTCTGCATTCTATTATTATAATCTTCTTTATCCAAAATTACTATTCTGTTTCCTTTGTCTGCTTTAGTATAAACAACATCTTTTTCATTTAAGGATTTTATTGTATTCTTGTAAGTGTTGTGTACTGCTGTATTCTTTTTAACAATGCCTTTAAAAACTTTTTCTGATTTAATTCTAACTATTTCTTTATCTTTGTTCTTCAAACCTTCAATGGCCACCTCCAAATCTACCAAATAATCCTCTATTTTAGTGGAGTATTGTACACAAGTTTTTAAGCCTTTATTTAGAAATGCTAATTCTTCTGTTTTGAAATTTTCATTAGATAGATTTTCTACATAATTCTGCTTAGGGTTTGGAGTTATCTTTGGTTTTTGATAAAGCTTACTAAATTTTCTTTTTTGATAGCTGACTTTTTTGTTTACTAGAAATTGTATATCTTCTAAGGCTGTACCAATTAAATTATCCCATATTATGCAACCTAACCTGTTTGAAATCTGTAAGTGTTTTCCGTATAGTTTAAGATCAATATCTGCCATTTTAGTGTAATGTTTTGACCTTTCAATTTGAATAACATTTTTCTCGGCAGCTAACTGCTCGCGACTGTTGTGGTTACATTTAACGGTTTTTCGGACGAACTTTGGACACACTTTATGTTTTAGGCAGCGGTTTAAAAAATTAATATCTGCAGAAATGAGTCGGCTTTTTTCTTTTAATTTTATATACTCTTTAATGTCCTTTTTTAAGTTGTTAAAATTGCAGTTGAAGTTATTGTTTGTGTATTCCATCTTATCGTCGTCGTAAAACGAATTAATGCGGGTCGTTGTTCCTACGGCTCGAAGGCCTATTTATTACTTAAATGTAAAATTGGAACTTAAACACAGTGAAGCCAATCATATTAATGGATATCATTGTATGATTAGTTGAACTACACACTCTTAAAGCTTCACTTACTTTTTATAAATGTATGGAACCGGTTTCGAGAACATTTGTTCCCATCTTCAGCCATGCTAAGGTTCAACTGTCGGATCATTCGTTGAGCTGTGGGAATGTAAATTCTGCTCTGGTGGCGGTGTGATAAACTTGTAGTTTATGTTTTCATCCCCGACAATGTCGAAGTTCATTATGCTGTTTTTGTATTTGTAGATGTAGATTTTCTCCCAGGTTGCTAATTCCGTAGGTCCTTGTACTGATTTTAATAATTTTGTTTTATTTATTATGTCGTGATTTTGTGTCCAAAAATGATATGCTACTGCTGATTTCTCTATTTGCTTGTACTTTATGTTCCTGAAATGTTCCTTTAACCGTGTGCCAATGTTTCTCTTTGTTTTCCCTATGTAGATTTTTTCACATTCTGCACAGTTTATTTTGTAAATACCTGATTTTTCTTCTTGTGGAATACTGTCATTAACATTATCTATCAGCAAATTTTGAACATTAAATCTATTAATCGGTGCCAACCTGATATTAAAATCTTTAAGAATATTCTGAAATTTTTTTGTGGCCCATGGATGATATGTGAATTTTTTAAAAATAAGTTTATCTTTTTTTGCTGAAAGTGTTGTGGTTTCTTTGATATGTTTTTGTCTCTTGAATTTCTGCACCTTTTTATGTACTAGTTCTTTTTTAAAACCATTTTTAACTGCTGTTTCTTCTATTTGTTTGTATTCTTTAAAATATTCTTCTTTGCTAATTTGTAGGTTAACTAGCCGGTGTGTTAAACTGTTAATTACTGCATGTTTGTGTGCTGTAGGGTTTAAACTGTCAGCTTTGATGTGATTATCTGCATGTGTATTCTTTCTGTATATTCCAAATTTAAGTTTTTCTTGGCATTTCATTATTTTAATATCCAGGAATGGCAGCATGTTATCTGTTTCTATTTCGTATGTAAATGAAATGTTTTTATCTTGAATATTTAGAAGTTTTAAGGCAACTTATTTTTAAAAAATTCACATATCATCCATGGGCCACAAAAAAATTTCAGAATATTCTTAAAGATTTTAATATCAGGTTGGCACCGATTAATAGATTTAATGTTCAAAATTTGCTGATAGATAATGTTAATGACAGTATTCCACAAGAAGAAAAATCAGGTATTTACAAAATAAACTGTGCAGAATGTGAAAAAATCTACATAGGGAAAACAAAGAGAAACATTGGCACACGGTTAAAGGAACATTTCAGGAACATAAAGTACAAGCAAATAGAGAAATCAGCAGTAGCATATCATTTTTGGACACAAAATCACGACATAATAAATAAAACAAAATTATATAAATCAGTACAAGGACCTACGGAATTAGCAACCTGGGAGAAAATCTACATCTACAAATACAAAAACAGCATAATGAACTTCGACATTGTCGGGGATGAAAACATAAACTACAAGTTTATCACACCGCCACCAGAGCAGAATTTACATTCCCACAGCTCAACGAATGATCCGACAGTTGAACCTTAGCATGGCTGAAGATGGGAACAAATGTTCTCGAAACCGGTTCCATACATTTATAAAAAGTAAGTGAAGCTTTAAGAGTGTGTAGTTCAACTAATCATACAATGATATCCATTAATATGATTGGCTTCACTGTGTTTAAGTTCCAATTTTACATTTAAGTAAAACCAAATCTTGTCTAAACATGCTTAGGCAATAAAAATTATTTAGAAATGTTAATTGGGACTTGTACAGTGAAGCTAATCATATAATTAAAATCATTGTATGATTGAGTCGAACTACATACTCTTATTGCTCCATTTACTTGTTTATAATATGTAGAACTACTTTGAAGAACCCTTTGTTCATATCATGAGCTAACAGCAATGATCTTAATTAAAAAATATGTACTTTACCCTGTTTGTATATATCAGAGTATTTTTGAGTTTAGTCAAGTATAAGTTTCCCATGAATACAAACTCCAGTGTCCATAACTACAATACTGGAAGTAAAGATGACATTGTACTGCCCAGACATAAATTACAGCTTTATGAGAAGATGCCCAGCTATACTGGATTAAACTGTATAATAAACTTCTTGATAATATTAAAAATTGCAATGGATACAATAAATTCAAAAAGTGCTTGTTTCACTTCCTTATAGGCAAGGTTTACTAGACATTGAAGAATGTGTAAACTATAATTAACTATTATGTTGCACACTAGTTAGGTATTATACTACTATACAGTGTATGTTATAAGTGTGGGAAAATTTGATAGTTTATAAGTTGTCACTTCTTATAAATTTTGTTAATTTATACATTAATTGTAAACAACACCATATTAAGCTGAAATAAATGAAATGAAAATACTCTTATATTATTTTAGAAAGTGTTAAACTCCAATAATATTGCATTTGTTTAAAAATGGATAGAGCGAATAAAGATAAAATGCATAAGCATAGTATTTTAATTGATTTTTGATAGAATATGAAGGAAAACAAACCAGCTTATCACATTTGTTCAAAAATTGAAACAAAAATTTTAAAATACAGAAGGTGATGCAATAAGTTTTCCCAGCACTGTATGATATTTTTTAAAATACTGTTTTTCATTACCTTCCAGGATTGGCTGCCAAACAATAATTCTGCTATTTTAGCATCAGATTTCAGTTCCCCCAAAGAGTTAGCAGAGTTTCTACACATGCTTAACAATGAACAAAATAAGTACAACAAATATTTACAACACAAGCTCGCAGCAGATGGACAAAAAATTACCAACAGCAGGCTTCTTGCTGCATTGGAAGCACGGAGTTGGGGCATTGACAATGACTTTGAGAAGGGAAATTTCATTGAACATTTTGAATGTTTTTTATGTGAGCAAGAGCATAAAAAACTGAATTTGAAATATTTGGATCTTCCAAAAGTTAACAGAGAACATTATAATTGTCCACAACCTGTTTCACCATTAACTGGCAAAGAAAACAAAGATAACTGGTGGTTGGATATGTGGCATATGGGAAAATGTGAGGCATTGTTACTAAAAAAATATATGGAGATGCAGAAAATGAATTATACAAATGAAGAGTTTAATCAAGAGTTTTTAAAGATGCTCTACTTGAAAAAATGCTGACTGAATTCTATGTAAGTATAATTATAATCAAAACTGTCTAGTGCCTAATTGTCAGCCCTTCTTCAGCAACTGCAAAAATTTAGATTATGCAAAATATGTTCTCCTTAACCAAATCTGTTCCACTTTTAATATTAATTACTCCTAAATAATTTAGGAGTTAAGAAAGAAAAGAGGCTAATTTTCAAATTAGGTAATTGTTTAAAGCAGCAGTTTCCAACCTTTTTGCATCACTGAGCACTTTTTAAGAGAAGAGTTCTTCACAAAGCACTAATTTTCAGCTAGCACTTACATGACCCGACTATTAAAATATAAGGCAAATGTTTTGATTTTAGACAAACATGCTTTATTTCATTCAAAAAATTTATTTCCTACTCTAACTTCAATAAATACATTTACGAAACAAAAAACAAAAGATCAGTATATACGCTTATAGATCTGGTTACCTAAAATCATTTTTTAAGTTGCAAGACCAAAAATGCCCCTTGGGATCATAAAAGAACAGTTATTCTAGTGAGAGGGATGAGACCGTTTTAAATTAAATAACTTAATGTGGATTAATGTGGAATAGTAGCACTGAAATTATTTAGACATAACGTACTTTTTGTTTTAGGTCTGCATAAGCAGAGAACCCTAATTCACATAAGTGGTTGCAAAGGGTAGAAGGAGACAAATTTATCTGAAAATAGTTTAAATTCATTTTTTAACTGATACCAAAATTTAGTTAGTCACTTCTTATTTGTAAAACTCTCCTTTTATCATACAACCTGATGTCAAATCAATCAAGCATTCACATTGCTGTGATATCAGACAGCCTTGATTTTCTGATGTAGTAGAAAATGAGTTTAGAACATAAAGGTTTTCTTTCAGTTTTCCTCAGGATTCTTTTGGAAAATAACTGTTGAAACTATGAAGCAAACTTAGCACGTGATCTTGAAACTCATTTAAGATTTCCCCAAGTATGTCTGAATCTAGTTCTTCTTAGTTCTTTTATCATTGGAAAGCTGTAAAGATTGTGATTTTTTTATTGGTTCTGCCCAAAATTGGCTTTCTTTTTAACTCTGGCATCAAATTTCTTCGCAGGCAATGTTTCAGAAAGTGCACTTTGGATAAAGGTTAAGTATGTTCTCGTGTTAGACTACTATGATCTATGTGATAGCAGGAGATAGGCTGTACATATTTCACTCATTTAGAAATTTTAAAGGTGCAATGGTTTTGACTCTTGTTTTTTTATATACAGCTGATATCTAAAGTGTAGTGTGTCAGTTAAAATTTTCTTAGCATCCCAATTATCTTTCTTTTCTTATTCAGTCTTGTAATTGTATTCAAGATTGGCTGTACTAAGATTTAGCTATGAGTTCCAACCTGCACAAACCTCCTCCTGTAATTTTTGTAAAGAATGCATAGAACTAAAGAGAATAACAACGTAAAACCACAATCGTCCAACAGCAATAAACAATAAAACATTATGACTTAGCGGCTTATGAGAAAGTAAAAGATTAAGCTATTAAATAGGCTACAAACAAATGTAGAACTTAAACAAATGAGAGTACTGATATGAAAAATACTTTTATTTCTCAATGTAATCTTTTTGTACACTGAGACACCTGTCCATCATTTCACAAGCCCCTGAAATTCAGCAGCATAAAAGTATTTGGGCTGATATAGAACCAAGCAATGGCTTCCCTTCTACAGCTTCATCTTGGGAATAATGTTCACTCAAAAGATAATGGAAGTCACTTGGAATAAGGTCAGGGCTGTACAAAAGATGCTTGAGGACTTCCCATTTTAAATTTTGCAGCATCTCATTTGTTTTGTTGGCATTATAATGTCATGCAAAAGCAACATGACTTTGATAAGGGGTCCTGGTTGCTTCCATTGAATGGTCTTACACGGTTTTCTGAGAATGTTGCAGTAGGACTCAACATTTACAGTTTATCCTTGAGGTTAGGATGTGGTGAGCATTGATGATCCCAGAAGACTGTAAGCATCAATTTTCCAGCAGATGGTGTTGGTTTAAACTTTTTTTTGCAGGAGACACAGTATGTTTCCACTGCATTGATGCACACTTTGTCTCAGGCAGGTAATGATGAACACAAGACTCATCACCTGTGACAATTTGTGCTAGCATATCGTGTCCATCATGGTAGTGATTGAGATACTGTTAATACTAGACCATTCTTTTGCATTTTGTATTGTGGGGTCAACATGGGCAGCACCCATCTTGCACAGACTGTGTGAAAACCTAATCTGTCATGCATTATGAGTAGGCCATCCCATGTGAAAACCAATAACAATAGCTGTAGTGTCTATAGTTACCCTTCTGTTTGCTCAGATTAAATCTTCAAGTCATTGCAATCTTTGTTGGCCAGCCAACGCAATGTTCATCTTTAATGTATGTATGCCCATCAGAGAACTTTTGCACCTAATTGTAAATAGCTTGATGTTACAGGCACTTCTCACTGCTGATGAAAATTATTTCTTTATTAATGTTCTTTGATTCCATACCTTTTTCCCCACAAAAATCTCACAACAGAGCACTACTAAAGGGTTAAACACTAGCTCAGAAGCATTGCCATCTTGCAACTGCTGTTTTGCTATTGTAAACATAGATTGTCTTGTCACCATTTGCCATCAGATTAATGCTGCCCTGTAGGGGCAATAGCCTCAGGTACCTCATTGACACTATAGTACCCCACATCAATTTGTAACCTAATGACCTTTGTACTTAGCAAAATGGCCACAACAAAACTAATGCTGAATGCTGACAAATTTCAACTGACAGTTTTCATTACACATCGAAGGTAGCTTTAAACCCTACAGTTGTTTAAAATGTAAATTGGAACTTGCACAGTGAAGCTAATCATATAAATCCATATCATTGTATGATTCAGTTGAACTATGCACTCTTAAAGCTTCACTTACTTTTCGTAAATGTATGAAACCAGTTTCAAGAACATTTAGTTCCCATCTTCAACCAGGCTAAAGTTCAACTGTCAGATCATTCGTTGAGCTGTGGGAATGTGTATTTTGTTCTGGTGGCAGTGTGATGAAACTTGTAGTTTATGTTTTCGTCTCCGGCAATGTCGAAGTTCATTATGTTGTCTATGTATTTGTAGATGTAGATTTTCTCCCAGGTTGCTAGTTCCGGAGTTCCTTGTATTGATTTTAATAATTTTGTTTTATTTATTATGTTGTGATTTTGTATCCAAAAATGATATGCTACTACTGATTTCTCTATTTGCTTGTACTTTATGTTCCTGAAATGTTCCTTTAACCGTGTGCATATGATTCTTTTTGTTTTTCCAATGTAAATTTTTTCACATTCTGCACAATTTATTTTGTAAATACCTGATTTTTCTTCTTGTGGAATACTCTCATTAACATTATCTATCAGTAAGTTTTCAACATTAAATCTATTAATTGGTGCCAAACTGATATTAAAATCTTTAAGAATTCCTACAGTTGATGTCTAATGCCATGCCAAAAACTTGTCTTACTATTGGAGTGCCATGCAGAATAGTTCTTTTCTAATTGTACAGCTCATTACAGCCTATTTTTGTCTAGATGATGAAGATTATGTGGACAAATGAAGCAGTTGGCAGAGAAAATGGGAAAAGAAACCAGAGTAGCAGCAGGAAACCTGTGCAGATGCTTTTTTGTCTGCCACAAATTGTCTTGGTGAAAGACAAGAAATCCGATTGCCATCAAACACCAGTATTTAATATAAATTAATAAGTATGATTCTCAAATGTGTGAGTAAATAATTTTGTAATGCCATTCTCTGGGTCCATAGCAATACTCCTTTGCATAAATTTAAACCAGATGATATTTCTCCTAAGTGTGAGTGGTCAAGCATTATCTTTCTGTGTAGAGTAACATATTTTAATGATTATATACAGTTAATTTGGAAATAATGCCAAAGTTCATAATATATTTTATACATTTTATATGCAATATTTTTATACAAATGAATAAAAGATGTAATTTATAATCTAACACATTGATCTGTCAATTTTATTGCATTCCTTAATTCCATAACATTCTGTATCTGAACACAGCAGTTAACATGGTAAAAGGGCAAGTGGGAAAGAAACTTTGGGCACTACAAATCTAAATATATAGTAAAAAAGCGAACATAAAGTTTCAAGACTGCCTATAATCTACCTGCAATTTATTTGATTAAGTTACTTTCCACTGTGCATGTCTTGTCTGTCTTATCTCTTTCTACCTTTTCATGCTTGTTTTCTCCTTCCTAAGGTACTTGGCAATCTCATATAATTTAGTCTTTAATATCTTTAGTAAATCTTTCAAAAAAAACATAGTTCAGTATTTTTATATTTGAGAAAAGGTATTAATAAATAATGAGAGATAAGTTTTATATATGTTCAATGCCTAATTAGATTTTTCTTTGATATTTGTCTATGTATTCAAATTAATAATGGATATCTTGCTTCATGTTTTCAGTTTAGTAGAAAATTTAAGGAGCATAATTTCAAAGCATATTAAGTGCACTTTTGAATGAAAAACTGTTTAATATTATTTTACCCTATTTTGAATACACTCTTTAACAATGTTGACTCATATCATAATATTTTATTATATTGTAATATTTTACTTCTGAAAACTATGCATTGGATCAAATCATATTATGTACACCTGAATAATCAATTCAAAATGTATTATACCAACTTTCTTGGTTCTAAATTTTGCAACCTACATTTATCCCACGCTTTTACTGTTAGATAGATGTGTGGATGGACATACAGACAGATCGTTAGGCAGACAGACAGATAAACAGATTATGGACAGGGGATTAATGGAGTTTAAGCATTCTCCAGCACATCAGCCTGTAAGGTTTACTGTGCTACCCCATTGGGAGGGATGCCTTCATTATTTGCCAAAATCTGTTCCTTGTACAAGTTTCAGTATTTTGATTCCAATGTTGGTATCCTTTCTCAGATCTTCCCTGGTTATGGAGAGAACAAGTGTCTTTCTTTCCTGGATTGGACACTCAAACAGGATATGCAAGGCAGATTCCTTGTCCTGTTTGCATATTCTGCAAATGGGTTCATCTTTATAGAGACCTTTTGGTAGATGTTTCCTGAAGTGACCATGTTCAGTAATTAACTCAATTATTTTCCTTATTCCTCTTCTGCCCATTTGGAAAAGGGATGTGGCGAGATTATTGCAAGGACCTAGGATGAATTTTCTAGCTTAGATTTTTCCAGGATAGGTTTGCCACCTTAGTAGATGTTTATCCCTAATCCATGTTTTGACTGTGGTCTTAGCAGTACTGATACTGATTCCAACCATGGGCTCAAGGCCAAAAAAGGGTGTATCAGCACCCCTTTTTGTCATCTGATCATCCATCTGATTCCCATGAACCTGATGCCCAGATACCCCCACAATTCAAGTCTGTTGCAAGATGCCAGGACAGACAGGACATTTTGACACTCCCATACCAGTTTAGACCTCACCTGGTCAGAGGAAAATACTTTTAAGGATCTGAGAGATGAGAATTTGTGTATGGTGAAAATCCTTCTCCAGTCCTATATAAGCACAGTTCAGGTTAGCAAATATTTCTGCCTGAAAGACTACAATATTTACCAAGGCTTATACTGAAGTTAGTTCCTGGTAATCAGCCATATATACCTGCACCAAATTGTATCTCTTTGCAGGATCCATCAGTATGCCATATAAGTAGGTTATCTTCTTTTGTGTATGTACTTCCAACCAGTCTTCTTGAGATCTGAGAGGGAAATTGCAGTATTGAGTATTCATTAGGTCTGAACTCATCCTCAAATCTGGAATGTCCAGGAGATTTAGTATGGACGTATGTCCCATTGCAGCAAAGCTACTTCTCCAATTTCTTATATGTACCAAGCAATGTGCCTCTTCTTGTAAGTAGATGTCCATGGGAGGGAGCAGAGTCTTCAATGCAGTAGTTGGCATGCTTCTAAAGGTCCCTATAACATATAGACATGACATTCTCTATAGCTTGGTAAACTTACCTGCTATAGTGGTTTTTAAAGTTGTCCTTCACCAGATAATGGTGCGATAAGATATCTGCACCTGACAATTACAACTTATAGGCAATGGCTAATGTATGGTTTAAGGCTCCAGGTAGATCCAATGGTGCGTCTGGGGGTTACAAGAGACCACCTGGCTCTACAGAGTGTATTATTAGTATGACTATTCCATGTTAGTTTCTTATCCAGTTTAAGATCTATATATTTGACAGATTTAGAATATTCCATAGTTGAACTACCAAGCTTAAGATTACCTAAGCCTTTGAGATTCCTCCTGTTAGTAAATAGAGTGACAACTGTTTTGCTAGATTATGGATAGACCCTCCTGCAAAACCAGCTATTAATTTTTCTCAGCCAATTGTGCATCATGTCTAAGACTGTATTGGGAAATTTCACAAAAATTATCATTGCTATATCATCTGCATAGCCTTGTATCTAACACCCTTCCTGGGTCATGTCTTGTAGTAGACTGTCCACTACAAGACTCGAAAGATGTTGGGGAAAGAATACCTGTCTGTGGACCCCTCATGGTGATAATTTCTTTTGTTTTCCCAAGAAGTAATATATCTGCTCCTAAGCATGGAGTTTATCCACCTACAGAGGGTGTCATTTTCTGAGCAGCCAGAACCATAGACTCATAAGAGATGTTGTCAAAAGCCCCTTCTATATCTAGGAAAACCCCTAGGGCTATTTCTTCCCTTGCCATGGAGTCCTTCAGTCTCCTAACCAAGTGGTGTAGCGACTTATGACTGTTAGCCATGTTGATTTTGATGAAGGGGAATGTCGGGCAACACACTCCTTTGGATATATCTTTCAATCAGTCTTTCCACAGTCTTTAGAAGAAATGATGCAAGACTAATTGGTCTATAGTCTTTCGCTTATTAAAAGTATACTTAGGGATAAACACAATCCTGGAGGCTCTCTAGGCCTGAAGAATATAACTGAAGGCTGTACTGGTTCAAAAGGGGTTACAGAGTAGGATATCAGGTCCTTTCTGCAGCAGAGGAGGAAAGATATTATCTCCGCCTGGTGACTTAAATGGGACAAATGTTTAATTGCCCATTTGACGTTTTGAATAGTGACAACTTGGCATGCAAATTCCCAGTCTTTCTGCGATGCTGTTGATCTAGAGTTTTCACAGTGGCCTGTGGATTCGCAGGTGTTATCATCAAAAATGCACCTGGGGAAGGTATCTCAAAGAGAACTTTGAGTACAACAAATTATTTATGAGGAATTCGCTCAAACTATATTTCAATGTGAAAATCCTTGCTATACACCAAGCATTTACATTTTAGTGAATTCCAAAGGAATATAACTATTGTGGTTGTGCCCATGATATATATATATATATAATATATATATATATATATATATTATATGCATATATAGGTTTATGTGTGTCTGTCTGTTAATGCTCTAGCAGTCGCAATTTTTGTTTTTTCTCAATGAAACTAGGCGTATAACGAACAATTAACAATGATTTGTTGAATTCGTTAATCAGCATAATTGGACCATAGCAGGTGGGGGTTAGCCTAAAGTGAAAATTTTTAAAAAAACTAAAAATTGCAATTTTGGTTTTTTGTCAATGAAACTCGATACATTTCTTTAAAATACATTGATAAAAGTATCTTCTGAAAATCAGGGCAATTTGATAATTACAAATGTGGGTAAACCTGAAAACCAAGTGGGAGATAAAGCAAAATTTAAAAATTGTCTAACGGCTGCAATTTTAATTTTTAAAGGAAACTCAATCAATGCCATTGAAATTAAATAAGAAAAATAGTGTCTGCCATAAGTGAAACTGGACTATAAGGAGGGGGCATTTACCTGAAACTCAAAATTTAAAAATTGCTCTAGTGGCATTAATATGTGTTTTTTTCCACAAAAAAAACCGTCCATATATACGATTTAAATAAATTAAAAAAATAATTTCTGAAAATCAGGGAAGTTGGGCCATTAGAAATGGGAGTTTATCTGAAATCCAAAATTTAAAAGTTAATCTAGCAGCACCAGTATTTGCTTTTTTGCAATGAAACTCTATATACCATTTAAATAAAATAGAAAAATAGTTTATGAAAATCAGGGAAATGGGTCATTAGGAATAAGGGTTTACATGCAACCCAAATTGTTTCTTCATAACAAAATTCAGTATATACCATTTAAATAAAATAAAATAAATTAGTTTCTGAAAATTAGGGAAAATGAGCCATTAGGAGTAAGTACGCTTGAAAACCGAAATTTAAAATGAGCCATTGCTTTTAATTTTCTTAGTATTATTATAAAATAAAAGGACAGATTAATTCAATATATAAATGTATTTATAACAACGCATATGTTTTATATTTAACAAAAGCATTCTCATGAAGATAGTAAAGTGAAATATTAATCTAATATGTGTGTGTGAGAACTATATTTGTATGTAAGAGCATTCTGTAATAACCTTCAGAAAACATTTGCTTAAGTGTTTTTACTACAATAACATTTAACTTAAATTTCAGCCGATGAAAATTAATGAAGCTTTCAATTGTTTATTGTTAATTATATATATTTGCTTAGTACATTGTAATTGTTTTTAAATAGTTACACGTTTTTATTTTATTGAAACATATGAACCTCTTCATAAATACATAATGTAACTTGAAACTTTGTTATTTCTCTGTATTTTAGTGAATGTAAAGATGATACCAAGAGCTCAGTTCATAAATATGGTTACATTTAAAAATGTTTAAAAATATCCATACAGTTTAGCCTAGTCTATCAGTGATCATACATTTAATTTAATTAATAGTGTATCATAACATTTCATTTCATAAATTAATAATTTGGATGTTATATTCTTTTTAAAGCTACTCTATTAGGTGATGAATTCACTTAATTTACACAGCTCCTGCATTACAGACTTTTTACATATTTCAACATTGAAATGGTGTTGGTACACCAGCCACTAATACATTGAGTAACTGTGCATGTATGCTATTTCAAATTAAATTTAAAGCAGATAGTGGTAAAAAGATTCCTTGCAAATTTTATTTTATGCATTGTGTGTAACTACATATATAATGAAGACCCAATATTATACATGGAGTGAAACTTAAGGTGGCAGAGATGCGAGCAAAGTGGCATTAGGTGTTAATACATTCTTAAATGAAGGAGCTTTTGAGGATATGGTCACCATCAGACCTTTTGCTAATGGGTATGAATTATTTATGGACACTCTTTAACATCTCAGGTCATCAGCGATGGGTATGAAGGGAAAATATAAACATGCATGTTGTCCATGCTCATATTTATTGACTCCAGAAGAAAGCACCCAAGTCACATAACAGCATTACTGTTTTCTTTTCTTTTTACCTGCAGACAGATTGTTTGGTGTTGTAGAGAAGACTCTTCACAACGGCTCTGAAATGGTTATCACTGAAGAATACCAGAAAGTTTACCAGACAGTGCAAGAAGTAAAAATCACTTGGCAAGGAATGAGTCATCATGGCAGATATTGAAGATTTTGAGTATACACCAAAGCCTGAATTTGAAGGAATATTTACAATATTCAATGAACCAGATGAGAAAAGTCTTCTTGAGCGTTTCTTTGAACATATACTTGAAATAAAACCAAAAAGATATAATTTGCTAGCAAATAAATTCAAGAAATTGGATGGAATAAAAGATATAAAGAGGTAATTTTGATGGGGAGTCAGGTGGATGGGAGACTTCTAGTCAAATTTAAGATGGAGCCAACCTAAAAATGTGATGACCCTTCCAAAAAAATTCACAATGTTAATATAGTGAGGGACTAGTGTTATCAATTCAATTCAATTCAATGAAAACTTAATATTTATAGAAACTACAATTTTGGACTGACCAAGTTCGTGTACCTCCAGTCATTAATAAATTGAGAGTATTATCAGATGCAAAGAAGGTTGACAACCTTCAGTTGTTCACAACTGATTTAGAAATAATTGGCAAGAGATGGACAATTGGCAGATGTATCATTCTGCTCTGAATATTGATTGAGGAGCTGAAATTACTTGAGGAATGTAATTGTTTGTTGAGGCAGGATTAAAAAGACAGTAAAGTGCTGCCCTTTCAGTAATGCTAATTATTTACTTTCTATTTAAAATAACACAATTTCAGCTAAAAGAAACATCATTATATGTACTCTTTAGGATACCAAGTGATTATTGAAATTGTTGTGCTATTATGCCTAATTATGATGATAGGTTCTAAATGTGGTGTTAAATGTGCCTAACTATGATACTAATTACATATACAATCATTATACTCTATATAACATAAATTTAATGTAGGAAATTATATAACATTTTTTTGTAATCAAACGTTTGTTTTAAATTGTGATCAATTAGTTCAAAATTTATATATTATATTATAAATTAAAATACTATATTGCTTTAGTTGAACTACATTCTAAATGCTTCATTTACTTGTCATAATATATAGAACCAGTTTCAAGAACATTTCGTTCTCATCACCAACTAAGCTAAAAATCAACTGTCGGATAATTCATTTAGCAGTGGGAAAGTGTATTCTACTCTGGTGGTGGTATGATAAACTTGTAGTTTCTGTTTTCATTCCCGGCAGTGTCGAAGTTCATTAGACTGTCTTTTTATTTGTAGATGTAGATTATCTTCCAAGTTGCTAATTTGGTAGGTCCTTGTACTGATTTTAATAATTTTGCTTTATTCACTATGTCATGATTTCTGTCCAAAAATGATAGACTACCACCAACTTCTCCATTTGCTTGTACTTTATGTTCCTGAAATATTCCTTTGATTGTGTGCCTATGTTCCTCTTTTTTTTTTTCAATGTAAATTTTTTCACATTCTGCACAAGTTTATTTTATAAATACCTGCTTTTTTGCTCTTGTGGAATACTGTCATTAATATTGTCTATCAGCAGGTTTTTAATATTAAATCTGTTGACTGGTGCTAACCTGATATTAAAACCTTTAAGAATATTCTGAAATTTTTTTAAAATTTTTACAAAATTCACCTATTATCAATGGGCTACAAAAAAACTTGGAAAAAAATCTACATCTACAAATACAAAGACAGTCTAATGAACTTCAACATTGCCGGGTATGATAACATAAACTACAAGTTTATCACGCCATCACCAGAACTGAATACACATTTCCACAGCTTAACAAATTATCCAACAGTTGACTGAGAGCAAAAATCAGGAATATATGAGATTAAATGTGCGGATTGCGAGCAGAGCTACATTGGAAAAACAAAAAGAAATTTAGAAATTCGAAGAAAAGAACATTTTAGGAACATTAGATTGAAACAGATAGACAAATCAGCAATAGCAACTCATTTTTGGAACAAAAATCACAAAATAAAACCAGAAATTAAATTACTGAAACAACTTCACAACCCAATAGAACTATCCACATGGGAGAGAATTTTCATTTTAAAAAATAAGAACAACTTAATGAATTTTGATTTTCCGCCGCTGGATGAACTCAGCAAGTTTCTACTAGAACCACAAGATACCACCACAAGAGCGAACGGGCGTCCATCCCCCGTTTCGAACAACGGCATTCAGTCAACAACAGCCGATGATGGGAGGAACCTCTCCCGAAACTAGTCCAAAGTTTTAAATAAGTAAGTGGAGTTAGTGTTAACAACTGAACACATTAATGTAGTATATATTACCACTCCATTGTCTACAGCTTCGTAAGTACAATTTTTACTTAGTTGACTTTTAGCTTAGCTGATGATAAGAACGAAGTATTCTCGAAACCAGTTCTATATATTATGACAAGTAAATGGAGCATTAAGAGTGTGTAGTTCAACTAAATCATACAATAATATCAATTATATGATTTGCTTCACTGTGCAAGTTCCAATTAACATTTTAATTTTAACTATATTGCTTATTTATGAACCATTTTCAATGTTCAACAATTATAAAACTTCATCTATAATTACAATTCATGCTTTGATTTTGCAGGTATATTTTATGGTTGAGAAGTAAAATGTTTATCTTCATTACTGAAAAGTTTGCATTTGTGCACTTAATATGTTTTGAAATGATGTTCCTTATTTTCAAAAGCCAGTTATGAACATAAAATTTGCACTGATATTTACCTATCATTTATTATTTTAAATACTCTGAGGTATGTGTGTCATTAATAGTTTGGATATAAGCAGTAATAAGCTTTGCATAGGGAAGCAACAAATTTGGTTATTATGATGTGAAATTGTTTTATAGAATATTACTTCTGAGTAAAAAAATAAATACCTAGAATCACCTCAGTTTTTTGTATATATAAAATACAATTACATAAAGTTAACGCTCCATAATCATATTGACATGATTTTGAAGATTATAAGAATGAATAAATAAATCTAAGAAAAAACTTTATTAATGCAGATTAGGTGCACATATTCGAAGGCTTTAAGCAAAAGAACAACAGTGGTAATATGCAGTTGAATTTTATTTATATGTAATCAGTAGTGCATAAGTCTGATTGCTTGTATATGTAGATATTGAAAGATCTTGTTAAAATCTTTATTTAGGATCATACAAATGAAATTAGATTTCTGTGAATGAATGGTGTTTAATAAATGATGCATTTTTTTTTGTCTCTTTTAGGATTTCTTTTATTTAGTTTTAAGCATATAGCTTGTTCCTAATTTCTTTGGCTATAGAGTGCTATTTTTAATATAATCTCCTTTAAAATCTATGGTTTTGAGCTACCTAGGTGTCAAAGCCAGTATGCTTTTGTCGTACCACTGTGTGGATCTCTAAAATGTTGCTATGACTTTATCTACTGAGGATACTGTCATGAGTCTTTTTCTAATGAAAAGTTATGTGATGCCATTCCAAAATTGTTTCTTAGGTCTGAGTCTATGTGTCATCCCCTATTAAAAAGAAATTTTCACCTTCAACTTTGTAATGAGCAAGTAATTCTAAACAGTTGATGGTTCTCTGTTCCATATAGGCTTTGAGGGGCCCATTTAGCACAATATTTTAAAACTGATGGATAATTGTGTTAATACAGAGATATCAAGTTGAACTGCAAGTTGTTATTCACCAATCATCCTACAAAAGGATGTCTTCCATTCCATCATTGCATGTCTGACCATTGTATTTAGCTGCATGGAATGTGGATGGTCAGTGAGACTGCCTTGACATTTTAATAATGATAGTCTTTTAGTCTAGCTGACAGTCTGTCCCTCTGTATACAGTTCCTAAATGTTGATGTTCTAGTTTTCTGCCAAAAGAAATTTGTCACATTTTTAAACCTGCATTTAGAAACTGTTGTTCTAGGTTATTGAAACACTGACCAGATAGATTAATTTCATTGACTGTGGATTTCATGAGGTTGGTAATTGTTTCCTTAATTTCAATGACTGTGAGGATTTCTTGAAGTTGGTAATGGTTTTCTTTTTATTTACTGCACAATAGCTGAATTTTTTTCTTTAGTTTAAGCATTTTATTTCTCATTAAAATATTTAATTTCATGTGGAGATTATCTTCTAGATTTTTTCAAATTAGAGGTTCTAATATTTTGGTTAATTTTAAGTGTAAATCATATAATTTTAGATCTAATTGACCAAGAGCTTTGTAGCATTTGTTAATTTCACATAATAATGCCTTGCTTTCGATCAATTTCTAAATAGCTTCAACTCTAAACCATACCATTATAAATAGCCTTGCTCATAGACTAATAAACCTCTGACTCAACAAGGGAGAATAGTGGAATACCAGTACATCATCAACACTGCCCTGAACAATGGATTCACCAATTCATTAGTAGATAAGAAGATTAGACATTTTAAAAGACTTAAATATATTAAAAAAACCACCACTCTCTCCACAATAAAGAAGAATGTAAGTTTTAAAAAATTCACATATAATTCATGGGCAAACAGGGTATTCACGAAAATTTTTAAAAATTTTAGATTTTGTATTGGTGGCACAAAATAAATTTAACATTGGGAACAAGAGGCCTCTGAGTAAAATTTGTCAGCCATTTCACACCCTGAATAGAAGGGGACACTGATGACCTGAGATGTTCAAGAGCGTCCATAAATAACCCCCCCCCCAAAAAAAACCATTTGAAACCTTTAGATCAAAACCATAACGGATGCTATTCTATACAACAAAAAAGTAGGAGTGTATCAGATAGATTATTTGGATTGTGATCAGATATAACAACAACAGCAACAAGTTTATTGCTGTCAATAGACCGGTGTACACAAGTTTCAGACATTGTCAAAATCTAAAGTCAAATAAGTGTAGAACATTAGTTTAAATAATTCATATATAATTGTAAAGTAATTTAAATAATTCATATATAATTTGTGAAGTATATTTACTACTGTTAAAAGAAAATTGCACATTTTTTCTACAATTCATTCACCATGTATAGGCATTTCTCAGATAAGAATACCTTTAGATCTCTCTTAAATTTCTCCCCATTTTTTATTTTTAGAGTCTCTGGTAGTTTGTTGTACAAAATTACACCTTTGGTAAGTGGATCATGTTCTTATTCTTTTTTGTTTATGGTGACTCAATGTAAATTAGCTTTTCCCCTTGTGTCATAGGTGTGGTATTGGTTATTACTGCCAGTGTGCTTACTGCTATTTACAATTAATAGGATTAGTATATATGCATATAGTGAGATTACTGTTAAAGGTTATTTTCTCTAAAAACTTTTTCACACAAAATTTATTGTTAAGTCTGTAAATAATTCTTATACAGTATTTTTGTAAAATTACCAGTCTATTTAGGCTACCAATAGCTGTACCAGAGTTCTATGCCATACTGTATAAGAGGATAAATTATACCATAATATGCCATTTTTAGTAGAGCAGTGTCCAGGTATTTTGAGAGTACCCTTAACAGATATAATCCCGTGCTTATTTTCTTGCATATGTGATCTACATGGTAGTTATTTTAAATTCTTCTCAAGCTATAATCCCAAGAAATTAAAGCTATAATCCCAAGAAATTAACATAATGAGTTAATTCTATCACTTTTCCATTTAACATTATTTCAGGATTATTACTGTTGTTGTAATGCTGGAAGTGCAAAATTGTTGCCTTGTTTAAATTTATTTTTAGATTGTTATATTCAAAATATTTCAGCATGACCATTGAGGTCTGCTGTTAAATGTTGTACACTATCTACTGTCTTATCCCAAAATAGTTGTGATGTATCATCTGCATATATATAGGCAGAACAAATAGAAAATTGGAGACAAGGACAAAAGAACACTTTAGAAGTGTAAAATATAAATAGGTTGGTGAATCAGCAGTTGCAAATCATTTATGGAATCATGACATCACAAAAGAAACCAAACTGTTGAAAGCTGCCAACAATACCAGGGAATTAGCAATATGAGAAAAGATTTTCATTTTAAAAATAAGCTGCATTATAAATTATGACATCCCACCAATGGACTTGCAGTTTCACTGTATATGGAGCCACCAGAGGTCACATTGTCATCTGCCAGTGTTGTTAGTCAGTCCGCAGCTGAAGATGAGAGTGAAAGCTCTTGAAACAAGTTTGGACAAATTAATCAGTTAATGATGTGTAGTGTCACCTAACATCGACCTCTTTATGTTTATAATATGTTACTTTTTTGCTTTTAGGTGAAAGTTAATTTTATAACAGCAATAGCCACCCTGCAATTACAGAGTATAACTACTTGTTAAAAATGGGAAATTTGATATAATATATTTTAATGGTTAAACTTCAATTTTTCATGAAAATTTGAATTGCCATAACCTAAGGATTTAAAAAAAAAAAAAAGTTCACATGCAACATAACACCTGCTGCATCTTCATATTGGATATTATGAACCATCAGTAAATATGTGGAACCAGGCTTGTTTAGGAAATGTAATATTAATAGTTTCTAATACTAGCAATTTAAATACATATTATGAAATGTCACTCTTCTTAATATCTTCTATAAGATCCAAATAATAGTTTATTTCGATAGGATTAATTTTATAAATTAAGTTGTTTTACCAGATGGCAGGTTTATTTTTTTCTTAATATTGTGAACTTTAGAGAGAAAATTTTCTTGGAAATTAACTGTAAAATTTCTATGCTTCCAATTGTTAAATGTAAGTGTAATTAATTTTTCATATTGAATAAAAGCATTTTTTTTTTGGGAGGGGATATTTAGTACGGAACTGATGAACTGATACTTGCATTGCAGATTTTGGAGTAGACCTTACTGCTCCTGTAATTTAATAGGAGATTTTGTTTTTCCTTTATAGGCTTGTTATTAATGTTTCACTGAACTATATAATTACTGGTTATATATAAACTAGGTATGTAATGATAAATATTTTTCTTGACAATCCCCATTTTACACTTTACAAACATTTTTATAAAGACAAACCCATTTCAGCTTTTCTTGTTATTTACTCATATGCTTCTTCCAAGTAAGATTAATATAAAAAATAACTATTTTGAAATGGTTCCTGGTAGAGGTTTTCCATTATAATTTAATTCCATTTGTAATTCATTTAAGAACTTTTGAAAAATAAGACATTTTTCGAAAGTTCTTAAATGAATTATGAAGGTTTTCAAATCACATAGGAATAGACTAGGAGAAACAGGTTGTGAAATTGGTTGAAGATGGAGAGGATGTCTCTTCGAAACTGGTCCCACCGTATTTAAAAGTAAGTGAAGCATAAGAGTGTGTTAGACAACAAATTAATTATAATTTACATCCATTTGTAATGTTTTTTTCTCTCCAAAAATTTTTAAAAAGATTTGGTGATTTTATCAGTCATTAAATTTTTTACAGATAAAAAGTGTCTAATGACTATGTATGGTTTTAGGCCCAAGGTTGTTCTGATAATACATTTGATTGTTACAAGAGATTACTAGTCCAAGTGTTTTAAAAAGATATTCAGATTATGGTTTTAAGTTTATAATATTTATTTAAGTTTGGAAGTCCACATTACTAGGTTAGATTAGATAATGGGAGGTTTTGTTAGAGATTTATCGACCTACAGCATGTCAGCCTAAAAGGGTTATTGTGCACCTCCATTGAAAGAGATACTTTTGCTGTTTTTCAAAAACCGTTCTCTGAACAAGTCCGGTTATAAAGTAAGTTTTTTTCTTACCAGGAGTGGGCAATCAAACGGAATATATGAGGCTGTCTTCTCATCCTGTTCACACATTCTACAAATGGGTTCATCTCTGTAGAGTTCCACTTTATGTATAGGTTTACTGAAGTGACCATGTTCAATCAGATAACCATTAGGTGATGATGCAAACAAAGGTTTGTAAAACCAGTACTACATATTATAAACAAGTAAGTGGAGCAATAAGAGTATATGTTCAACTCAATCATGCAATGATCTTAATTATATGATTAGCTTCACTGTACAAGTTCCAATTAACATTCCTAAGTATATTTTGTGGCCTAAGTGTATTTCTACAAGATTTGGTTTGTCCAAATTACCCAAATATCACACAGCCCTTTTTTGCAAGTTTAATATTGTATTTCAAGTCACCAATGCAATGGTTGGAATACTTCTGAAGCGCTATTATCTGGTGATGAAAAATATTACAAACTACTACTGCAGATAAGTTTACCAAGCTATAGATATTAGCACATTTATGTGTTATAGAAGTCCCTTAAAACCACTCTCTTCTGATCAAGTAAAATCTTGAGAATGCCTAAATGCCCTGACTGCATTACTTGCTAATAAACGTGCTGATCATCTTGCTAAAAATGCAAGTAATCTACAAAAACCCATGTCAAACTGATAATTTTTCACATTTAGAAGATTAATGAACTGTAAATTTCAATATATAATTTTGAATCATTTTCAAAAAATAAAAGACAGGAATGTCACTTATTGCCCCGATGTAACGTTGAACCATACTACCAGTGGCACTGAAACCATCTGGCTCTATGGAGAGTACTATTAATATTAGTTTTTTGCCCAGTATTTGGATATATATTTGATTGCCTCAGAATATCCCAGGATTGAGTTGTCTAGTTTAAGATTTCCTAGGCCTGTAAGGACTGTCCTCTTAGTAAAAGGAACAAGAACTATTTTGCTAGGATTGATAGAGAGACTCTCCTGCATGCACCAGCTGTGAATTTTGCTCAGCCCATAATTCATCATATCTGAAACTATATCGGGAAATTTTCCAAAAATAAACAGTATGTCACCCACATACCTTGATTTTGTATTCCTACTGGGACATGCCTTTTAGTAGAGAAGAGAACTCCTGTTCTGGAGTCTCATAGTAGATGGTTCCCCTTTTAGCAGCATCTCATGGTGACAATCCCTTTTATTTCCCTAAGAAGGCTAGTGGTAATATTTCTGCTCCTAAGCATGAAGTTATCTAATTCAAAAAGGACCCTGGGACTATTTCCTTCCTAGCCATCCAGTTCTCCAGTCTGCTAACAAGACAATGTAACACTAATATGCAGGACTTAAATGACTGGTAGGCATGTTGGTTTCAAGGTATCAAGCAATATCCTCCTTTAAATATATCTTTTGATCAGTCTTTCCAGGGCATTCAAAAAGAATGATGCAAGACTAATAGGTTGATAAGTTCTAACTTCACTGTTATTATTGTGTCTGTGCCTAGGAATAAACACTACTCATAGCTCTCCAGACCTGGGGGATATAGCTAAAGGCTATAATGGCCCAGAAGAGATTGCAGAGAAGGATGTAAAGTGAGTCAGGTCCTTTCTGTAACAATACAGAAAGACCATTTCCACCTGGCGACTGAATGGGTTAAATTTATTAACTGACCGTTTAACATGAGTTGTGACAACTTGACATACAAGTTCCCATTTCTTCTGTGATGCTCTTGGTCTGGATTTTTCACGGTGATCTGTGCATTCACAGGTGTTGTCATCAGATATGCATCTGGGGAATTGTGCCTCAAAGAGAACTTAAGTGTTTCTTCAGCCAAGCAGGTAAAACCTCCTGTAGATATACATATTGTTCCTACAGGATTTGTTGAACTTTTTTTTTGATTGGTGTTTAACGCCCGTTTTTACTACTGAGGCACCACAGGCAGTGAACACTGGTGATACATGAGATGAAATGATATATTCAGAAAGGGTTTTTTTTTAAGAAATGAAATATTCCAGGCCTAAGTTTAGGGTACCTCCCCGGCAGTTGCCAGTTATGAGGACTGAGGAAAACCTAAAAACCTCAGTCAGGATGGACGATCCTGGCAGGATTTGAATCCCAGACCTCCTGCTCATGAGTCTGCATCTTAACGAAATTGGCCACCAGCGGCAGTTCTGTTGGACTGTGAGGCAATAGTCTCTGTAACCTGGCTGCCTTTGATATGCTAGATATTTCTTGGCAGAAGGCTTGCCAAGAACATCTTTTGGCCTTTGTACACTTTTATTGTAGTCTGTGATACTCCCTCCAGTCTCTAGTTCTTTTTGCCTTGTTAGAGATGTTATACTCTGCCTCTCTTATGACCAAGGTATTTAGTCCACCATACCACTTTTTTACATTTTTTTTGTGACTGCACGAGGCAGTTATCAAGATAACTGTTTAGTATAGCCTCTTGGATAGAATAGGCAACCTTGCCAGTATCACCAAAAGTTCTAATCTAATCTGCCCAATCCTATGAGAGATCCTGCATAGGGCTCCCACCAGATTCTCCTTGGATTCGTATAGAGATTAGCTCTTTGTAACTACATTAACATTAATATATGTAGTTGTGATCCGAAAGTAATGGTTCATCCAAGACCCTCCAATTGGTAATCTTAATAGTAATATGCTCAGTACAAAAGGTAAATCAATGTACTACTGCCCTATGTGACTGGCAAAGGTAGATTTGTTACTGACAGTCAGTATATATAGAAGCATAAAGTCTAAAAGGTACTAGCCCCTTTTATTGATGTCATTGCTGCCCCCACGACTGGTGGCCGAAGTCGTTAAGGTGCAGACTCGTGAGCGGGAGGTCTGGGTTCGAATACTGACAGACTGTCCTCCCTGACTGAGGTTTTTTCCAGGTTTTCCTCAGTCTTCATAAATGGCAAATGCCAGGGAGGTACCCTAAACTTAGGCCTGGAACGATTCCTTCCTTAAAAATAAAAAAAATCCTTTCCCAATATATAATTTCATCTCATTTATCATCAGTGTCCATTGCCTGTGGGGCCTCTGTAGCAAAAACGGGTGTTAAACACCATTCATTCATTTGCTGCACCAGATTTAATCACACCCAAAGATGGTCTGTTTCTTTCTCTGAATGCAGTGTGCGACCAACTGTTCTAGTTCTACTGAAAGGAGATAGAACTCAATAGTAGGCCTTTCTTCCCTCCCCTTGCATTGCAGTTAATTGTCAATCATAGTGATGTAACTAGAACAACATTCTAGAAGAGGTAAACATTGAATTCCATTACAAACTAGAATATAACTCCTGAATCAATTGCTCTTGCTGCCATGTATTAACTTACCTTGATATTCTCCTAGTCCTGTAATTCAACCCCTGTTAATCCAAGGTTCTTGAATCATGGCCTCAAGGCCACCTTCTTATGTTGGAAATTGATCCGGAGGACCTTTAGGACTCTCCTTGTCTAGAATCAGAATTTTAATTCTGCTGAGCCAAGAAAGGCTCTCTTGCCCAGATCTTTAATGGTCCTTATAGTTTTGTCATCTACAAGCAGATGAGTATTTGCCTCAAGGTTCAATCTTTGTGAACATCTTTGGTGTCTTGAAAAGCATCTTAGTTATTTGTAGTAATTCCTCTCTGGATCCTATGGCAAGTTTAATACCTTCCCATGGCTGCAGTTAAGAAATCTTTTTCATCAATCATTCTTTGGTGACAATCATATGCATAGGAGAGAATGAGAATGCTGATCTCCCCATAAGCTCCAGTAAATTGTGGGAAACTTCTATCTTCAAGGCTCTCAAATGCCTCAACTATTATTTCTTGAACTTTTTCAATTTGGTCCTCTGAGAGTTTTTTTGATGGGAAAATTATCAGGGTTACTTTGAAGTGGTTAGTGATCCCTGTAAGTTTCTTTGGCTGTGGTGAAAGCTCTTTCCTGTTCCATCTTTGCCCTGCTTACTCTTTTTAGTAATTCCAGAGGGAGAAGAGTAGATACTTCAGAACGGCTACATTTACTGCCTGTCTTAGGTTATCTTATTCCTCTCTTGGGATTTTGGAGTTTGAGATTTTCAATTTGCCTCCACCCCTTTTTTTAATCCCAGGCAATGCCTTTCTCCATAAGTTTTGCTTTTAGGGCTTGTTTTTTGTTGAACCTTAACCTGTTCATTTTTTCCATTTTTCATTTTGTTGTGCCTGGAATACGATTCTTGGGTTCTTTTCCTTCATATATTGCCCTCGGAAGAGATAGTATCTGGTTCCATGTCTGAGGCTTGCTTTATAAGAGCTTCTTCATTGAGGAAAATGGTTGCTATTGCTGAGGGCTCACTAGTTTGGTCCTCAGAAATGGGTTTTGGATTAATTAAGGTGATTTCTGTAATGGTCCCATGAGAAGCAGGGATTTATTAGGTTTGCTCAGACAGAGCCCTGCATGCCTGGGTGAGGCTTATACTCTGGAGTTGCCTTATATCTGGAGGCCCTATTTGAGACATGTTTGCCCTGTGCCATTCACCCCTGCACAAGTCACACTCTACTTTAGGGTTTGACTTATTGAAGGTAAGCCGCTTGTTTGTCTGGTAGCTCCCCTGTAGCCTCCCCTGAAATGATTAACTCTTTCAGTGATAAACACCTCCAGTACAGCCCACAGGATCACTGCTAATTGAAAACTCCTCCCTTCAAGGCCATGCGGCTTCTAGCCAGAGGGGTCCACATTACTAAACCATTTGCAAAAAGACCACATTTTACTTCAGATTCTTGAATTTTTTAACTAGATCATTGATGTAAATATTAGAAAATGTAGTATTAAGAACTGCTCTTGTGACAGTTTACAGTGGATTTGTCTGTATTTGGGAATGTTTCTATTATATCTGGTTGCAGTAAGATGCTGAGTTGGAAATTCAAGAAAACATATAATCATACATGTCCATTTCATATAAACAATTTTTTTTAATAATTTTCTGCAGATAGAATCATATGCACTTTGAAAATTCTATAAATGTTGCTATTGTATTTTCTTTCTTATCAAAAGAATCTTTGATTTCTTGGCTAAGCAGAAGAACCTGTCCATTGGTTAAATGGAACTCTCTGAATCCAGTCTGGTATGTGGAAATTAAATTGTGGGTTTCCAAAAACCAATTAAATCTGCTCGGTACAATTTTTTCAATGACTTTTGCAATGATAAAAAAGTGGTGTAGATCTATAATTCTTAATTTCAGTGGCAAATGGAATAAAGATAATTATAGCTTTCTTCCATTCAACAGGTGCTGTAGTTTTCCAAGATAAGAGCTTTAAGTGTTTTTGTTTAGCAGTTTTACCAAGATATTTTAGGAAATTTAGAATGTATTTTTTTTTTTTTTTGTTTGGCCCTGATGGTTTATTTTTTATATTGTTTAGTGCAATTTTCCTTCTTTTATATTAAAATGTTGAGTGAAATAGAATGTGTGCTACTGTACTGGATTTTTAAGTTGCTTCAGTTGTTTTTTTGACCAATTTATGAGATTTATTTTTTGTATTTATTAGTGTATGGCTGCTAGCATAAGATTTATATCATAATTCTCACTTGAAAATATTTTGTTATTATGAACAAAAGACTTCTAACATTGTCTTTATTAGGTTTAAATTATGTATGGATTTACGTTATTTAAATTGTACTTATGGCTATAGATAATGCAGTGGCACTGTATCATATTAGAATTTATTAAATATGTTGACACTAACTCCACATATACAACATTAAGACATGTTTTGGGGTCAATTGTTCCCATCATCAGCTCTTGACCAGCTACTTGTACTCAATGTGGTGGCTGGATCTCAAGGTGCTTTTGTGCTTCTTGCGGTCTCTAATGGTTCGAATAGAAACTTGCTGAGTTCATCGTTGAGTGGAACATCAAAATTTATTAAATTTTTCATATTTTTCAGGATTAAAATTTTTTCCCACATAGATAACTGTATTGGAGTTGTGAAGTTGTTTCACCATCTTAGTCTCTGGTTTAATTTCATGATTTTGGGTCCAAAAGCGAGCTGCCACTGCTGATTTATCAATTTATTTAAAACAAATATTCCTAAAGGTTCCTTTCTTCGAACTTCTAAATTTCTCTTCATTTAAACAATTTATTTTTTATTGCAATCTGCACATTTAATTTCATAGATTCCTAATTTCTGTGCTATTGGTATGATATCTTTTACTGTGGAACCTAGTAAAATTTTTATATTATATTTGTTCTTTGGGGCTAACTTATGCCATGTTCTTTGAATATCCTGTTGAATTTGTTGTGCTAAGTTGGATGATATGAGAAACTTTTGAATTTGTATCTTTCCTTGAGTGTGGAAATCTCTATTATAGATTTTTGTCTTTTAAAGTTATTGATAATTTTTATATGTATGTTGTGTGTGTCTTTCTTGGAACCATTGATCATTGTTACTGTATTAATTATATGTAGACATTCTTTTTGTACCCTGTTTCTGTGAGTGGAATGTTAATTATTGTGTATGCAAGCTCTAGCATATTTGTGTGGGATAGGGTTACGACTGATTTTATGTAATTTTCTGTGTGTGTCTTTTCTGTGGATTCCAAAGTTCTATCTGAATTTCTTATAATTTTTAAATCTAGGAATGAAAACTATCCATAGATTCGTGTACATTCCATGAAATATGATGTACTTCAGGGGTCAGTTCTTGGTCCATTTTTGTTTCTAATTTACATAAATGACCCTATTCACATATTGCACAGTATTGATTCTATCTTATGTGCTGATGACACTACAATTCTTATCTGAGATAAATCTATTTTAAAATTGACTTATAACTGTAATGCTCTAAGTACTGAGTGAGAAAAGTATTTTAATGCACATAACTTAATTCCTAATGTGAAGATAATAATAATATATATATAATTCTTTACCAGCCAAAATAAAGTCATTGAAGATTATATCATATAATAATCAACAAATACTTAAAACAAATGCAGTTAATTTTTTTGGTGTAAATGTTGATAGGTTAAATTGGCAAATACTACTAACAAGATACAACTCAAGCTGAATAGATTATTTTCCTCCTAATACAGCCATCCCAAAATTGTCCTTTTTAGCACACTCTCAACAATTTATTTCTCTTTATTTTGTTTCCAACTTTAATACTGTGTAATGATTTGGCACACTGTCTCAAAACAGAACTTTAATAATATTTTCTCAAAACAAAAAAGGGAGGTTAGTCATTGGTACTCACACCTAGAAACACTTAAACAGAACTTTAATGATATTTTCTCAAAATAAAAAAGGGAGGTTAGTGTCAATGGTACATGCACCTAGAGACACTTACAGGCAAACTTTCCCAGGCTAAGAACTGTGACTTTGTAATATTTGTACTAAGTAATAATATCTTTTAGGTTCAATAAATAATTGAATGTCATCAAGAATAAGAATGTACATTATCATTTTACCAGAATAGGAGCTAATTATTATTTACATTCTCTACAGAGGAGCATTTGGCAATAAAAATACAGGTTACTCTGACTCCAAGTATTACAACATGCTGCCTTATCTTAAGGTACAAAAAAAATTACTGGTTTTAAATTGAAAATAAAGAAATTTCTTATCAGTGTCATCATATACTCCATCTGTAAATTTATTAATATCTGCAAGACTCATAACTGATTGTGGTTCAATTTTGTACCTCCTGTATTATTGATCTATAATTAATGACTCAGGTTTAGCATTAGTACAAATAGCAGTTCGTCCTTATAGAGGAGTATTTACAATGAAAATACAAATTACTTTGGTTTTTGATTTGTTTTATTTATGGATGCTCTTTAATATCTCAGATCATCAGTATTCCATTCAAATCAGGGCATGAAACGGCCGACAAATTTTGCTGAGATCTCTTCTTTCAGGCTTGAGGTTCTTTTACGTGCCATAAATGTATGACATGGGACCCACAGCTTTACTTCCCTTCTGAAGAAAGCCATACTTAGGATTTTTATGCCCAAAAATAATCCATCAGTCCTGGCCGGGTTTGAAACCGTGATCTTGGATTTAGGAGGCAAGTATGGTTACCATACACTACCAGGACCAACTATTACTTTGACTCCAAATATTACAACATGATGCGTTCTTAAGATACAAAAAACATTACTGGTTTTAAATTGAACTATCACGTACTTTTTTGTAAAGTTGTATTATTATACTCTATTGTATATATATTGCATCATTATATATTTTTGATGAAACTAGGAAATTTTGTAACATTTTATATGGTAAATGAAGATTACATTTCATGATAGTGCTACCATTTTAGCTGGCCATTTAAATGGTCTGCAAGCTAATATGCATGAAATTTACCTTCAAAGTCTTTTCAAACATTGTTTTGCACATCATTTACATTTAATTTTTCAGTAGAGCTGGTCAAGTATAACAGGAAGAATTTATTTCTCCATATTGCAGGGCATTCCAACTTTTCTTCCATCAGTCTTCCAAATTAAGTTTTTGACAATATTGTTGATAAACTTACTCATAAAATAGTGAAATCAGGTGAAAATGCAATGCTAGATAATATCTATGCTTCATGCTAATTACACAGAGTTAATTAAATATACTTATGAAGCTGTTGACAATGGAGTGGTATATATATATAACCAATGTAATAAAATTTGTTCACACTGACTCCATTCACTTACATAAAAGTGGAGTTAGTGTGAACAAATTTTATTATATTGGTTATGTACACAGAGTTAATTGAAGTTTGAATGAAATATTAATTGTTGACTACAGTGAAAAAACAAGAAAAGCCTATAGTTTAAAAAATAGTTTTTTGATTTTGATTTTCTTGCATCAGTTTCTTAGAGTAGATATATTATTAAAAACTTTTGCTTTTCAATATCCTTCAGAAGAAATGCATTGATATGCACAGTTTGCAGCAATGCAGTCTCAGAATGTATATGTGCATAAAAAGCTTACAAAATTATTTTTTTGAATTCTACAGAAGCTTCAATCAATTCAGATCCTACAACTTCCATGAATAAATCTGAACTAAGGGATGAATGCATTGACTACTCATCAACATTAAAATACAAGTAAATTTAAATATTGTACTTATGAAGCTGTTGACAATGGAGTGGTAATATATCCTAAACTTAGATATTCATTTTTTACACTAAATGCCACTTACTTACATAAAAATAATTTCACAAACCATTTTAATTGATATCATTGTATGATTCAGTTGAACTACACACTCTTAAAGCTTCACTTACTTTTCATAAATGTTTGGAACCGGTTTCGAGAACATTTAGTTCCCATCTTCAGCCAGGCTAAAGTTCAACTGTCAGATCATTCGTTGAGCTGTGGGAATGTATATTCTGCTCTGGTGGCGGTGTGATAAACTTGTAGTTTATGTTTTCATCCCTGACAATGTCGAAGTTCATTATGCTGTCTCTGTATTTGTAGATGTAGATTTTCTCCCAGGTTGCTAATTCCGTAGGCCCTTGTACTGATTTTAATAATTTTGTTTTATTTATTATGTCGTGAATATGTGTCCAAAAGATTTCTCTATTTGCTTGTACTTTATGTTCCTGAAATGTTCCTTTAACCGTGTGCCTATGTTTCTCTTTGTTTTTCCAATGTAGATTTTTTCACATTCTGCACAGTTTATTTTGTAAATACCTGATTTTTCTTCTTGTGGAATACTGTCATTAACATTATCTATCAATAAATTTTTAACATTAAATCTATTAATTGGTGCCAACCTGATATTAAAATCTTTAAGAATATTCTGAAATGTTTTTGTGGCCAATGGATGATATGTGAATTTTTTAAAAATTAGTTTGTCTTTTGTTGCTGAAAGTGTTGTGGTTTCTTTGATATGTTTTTGTCTCTTGAATTTGTGCACCTTTTTATGTACTAGTTCTTTTTTAAAACCATTTTTAACTGCTGTTTCTTCTATTTGTTTGTATTCTTTAAAACATTCTTCTTTGCTAATTTGTAGGTTAACTAGCCGGTGTGTTAAACTGTTGAGTTTTTTGTTAACTATGGCAAATATATCATCTACATATCTGTACCATACCTTAAAAATGTATGGAAAAGCTGTGTTGATGTGTGTTTCAAATCTACTCATGAAGAAGTTAGCTAGAAATGGAGATAAGGGGCTGCCCATTGTAAGTCCTGCTTAAGGTATTTACAATTTGTAAGGTATTTACAAAATAAACTGTGCAGAATGTGAAAAAATCTACATTGGAAAAACAAAGAGAAACATAGGCACATGGTTAAAGGAACATAAAGTACAAGCAAATAGAGAAATCAGCAGTAGATATCATTTTTGGACACAAAATCATGACATAATAAATAAAACAAAATTATTAAAATCAGTACAAGGACCTACGGAATTAGCAACCTGGAAGAAAATCTACATCTACAAATACAAAGACAGCATAATGAACTTCGACATTGTCGGGGATGAAAACATAAACTACAAGTTTATCACACCGCCACCAGAGCAGAATATACATTCCCACAGCTCAACGAATGATCCGACAGTTGAACTTTAGCCTGGCTAAAGATGGGAACTAAATGTTCTCGAAACCGGTTCCAAACATTTATGAAAAGTAAGAGAAGCTTTAAGAGTATGTAGTTTAACTGAATCATACAATGATATCAATTAATATGATTGACTTCACTGTGCAAGTTCCAATTTACATTTAAGTCACAAACCATTGTTCACATCCTCAACTATCCATCGAAAATATTTGACGTTTAGCTGAGGATGCAGACAATGGTTCATGAAACTAGTACTATATATTATAAACATGTAAGTGGGGCAATAAGTGTGTACAACTCAATCATATGATGAGTTTAATGACATAAAATCTTATTTGAGGAACAGTATGCCCCCAAGGTTGCTTATCACATTTTACTTGTGTTTCAATTGAAAAGAAAGTATTGAATAAGTTTGAGAATCATGGCACATAATATGATGATATATATTATCATATGATTTGGGAAGAAGATAGATTACACAGTAAATTTGTTTTACAAATAATGTTTCTGTTCACAATGTGCAACTTAAATGTAAATATTAGTGTAGCTAAAAATACTGACCACTAGACTATGGGCTGGTTGATTATTCTTCATCATCATTATCATTTAATAATAGTATTGGTAGGTAACAGTAGTATGGCAGTATTTTGCTTATTCATAATAAGTGTGTTGTTAATTGTCTTTTTGACTGCATTGGCCTTCTCATGAGGCCTAGATGTGGACTTAATACTATATGCAAGTCTGTAGGGATGAATGAAGTGAATTAATAATGATGCAAATGGGCTCGGAGTCCTTGGTGCCTTAAAGCTATATGGCAATCTCTTTCTTAGGGTTTAAAAAAAAAAATTAACCTCCAAATTAGTATTTGCCCATCATTAAACCACAGAGGCAATCTAAGTGCTTGTTATAGATATAGGGATAGAATTTTTCTGATGTCTTACTGAACTTTCTGGTCTGTTTAACATTTGTGCTCATGATCCACCACTGGTTTTTGATTTCTTTGTAGCAGAACAGAATATAAAATGGATCTTATTTGTTTTCTCGCTTCCAGATCATATCAAGTAATTGGTTTGTTTAATTTGATTTCTGCTGTACTGTGGTTAAAATTACTTGTGATTGGCATTTCAGTATGTAAGGGAGAAATGTCCTAACAACTCAATTACAGTGCATACTATATACACTGCACAAAATAAATAGGGAATCAGACAAAAATAATTGTGACTGTCCAGCTTCCATACTTCCTATGGTTTTTCCCAAATCATCACAAGTGCAACGTTAATTATTATCAACTTCTAATGCCCCAAAAGCTATCGCTAATCTCAAATGACTGGAATACAACAGTACAAACACCATTCAGGGTGACCATACATGACATCCATTCCAGTAAACCATGTTGCAGCATTCAGTTGGGGAAGTGCAAAGATTATGTCAGTTTAAGGAATTAGAACTTGCTGTAGCATTTACGTCTGTTTTTTTTGTGATATCCTACTGATGTATTCATTGCCATATCTTTCTGTATCTAACAGCATATTGTAGTATATCTCTGAATGAAATAAAGGATCTAGTATGCCTACATGAGTTTTGATGTCTCGTCTGATTCCCTAATTATTTTGAGCAGTATACAGTCTTTATGTATAGCACAAAATGTTATTTATTGAGATACTTTCATTTACTTAAGTAGGCATTTTTTGCGCTTGATTCCATATCAAGTAAATTTCTAAAACTGACAGGTTGAAAATAGCATGAAAGTACAACTTAATATTCACTGAAATCTTTTATTTTATGGAGTGATTATTACACCACAAATCTCAATGAAACTGTAAAATTGTAAAATAATTTTTAATTTAGTGCCCTATCTGTATTCACCAGCATAATTTCTTGGATATAATAAGGCTTTTCCCTCCAATTCATTCCAAGTGGGTGAATGTACTCCTCCGAGGATATAAAGTACTCAAGAACTCTAAAAGATGCGCCTTTCTTTCATAGTTAGATTTGAAAATTCATTGGATTCCCGCGTATAATGTAATACCAACTCATGTATATCATCTTATTAATCGTAGGATTTGGAGAATGGAGGAAAGTATTTTATTTAAACTTGCATATCTAATCGTTATAAAATCGTTATAAAATCTAATCGTTATGGTAAATGAACTCCTACTTGTATTTGCCCTTTTAGTTTTTTTTTTTAATTTCCGGTTCCTCTATTAATGACGTATCAGGAAGTAGCCATATTGCCAAGAGGGGGCTAAATGGCTGTGCGACGTCTATGTAATATTTGATGTAAATATTAAAATGAAGAAACGTAGGACATTCAAGCAAACATTTGCCGTTAACATTACTGACTGAAACGAAAATTCATGTATATATTTTGAATGTAGCTATATATTGTTTTAGTAGTTATTCATTAATCGTTAATCATTAGTGTTCATTCGAAGATTTTGGCGTATCAGCTGAAATGTCGACAGAATTAAACATCACTACTTACGGAAGTGTAGTATGTCGTTATTCTTGCAAGACGTCATGGTTTAATAGTTCGTAGCAGTACATACCTTGCACAGTATTAAATGAAAACCGTGTATAATTACGCTGGCTACATACAGAGTGACATTTGATCGGGAATTATTCTACATTGATTTGTTTAAACATGAAGAAGCTTTTTTCAAAAATAGAAACAAAAATTGATAACACAGCCAAAGAACCCAATAGTTATGTTGGGAAAGTATTCGTTGTGGGAAGAATGACTGTAACGGTGGAAGATGTTCTTGCAGAAGGTAAGTATCCGTCAAACTTACTCGGTCATATTATTTTCCTCAAGGCCATATTTGTTTTGCAAATCAGTGGAACTTAATTGAAAATTATGGGAATGAAGTGTATACTCTCCATTGCATGAGTATAATTTACATATTTTGAACTTAAATTTAATTAAGGTACACTAATATTTGTAGGTAATGCACTATGATAGTTTTGCAGTAGGGATTACTTTTAAATTCTGCATTGTATACTGATCAAATTAGGGTCAAACTGCATTATGTGCATTTCACAAGTAAAACTTACCTAAAATAATAGATTTGCCTCATAAGTACAAAAGGACATTTGATTAGAATTCTAGACCAAAAACAAATCTACATTGACCAACTTCAACACTTTCCTGCTGTCAATGAATTTAACACAAATGCATTTTAATACAAAATGCTCTTCCCTCTAGCTGTAATAAACAATGGTAAATCCTTCAAATCTGCTCTTAAAATGCCTTTGTAAAAGGCTTATTACTCTGTAAAGGAATATATGAGTGACAATACATTATACTGATTTAAAAACACTGTAATGATATTATATCAATGTATATAGCGAAAAGCTCAAGGAATGCCCCAAGAACAACTGAGTAAATACAACAGTAGGCAAAAATGGAATTCACAGATCTCATATAAACATATGCACTTGCCTAGACCTA
The DNA here is from genome assembly GCA_030762175.1 of Metallyticus violacea. Classification (NCBI taxonomy): domain Eukaryota; kingdom Metazoa; phylum Arthropoda; class Insecta; order Mantodea; family Metallyticidae; genus Metallyticus; species Metallyticus violacea. The sequence continues at coordinate 76,069,717 of CM060844.1, forward strand.
ACCTCAGTGAAGCATAGAAACTGGAGGACCCAGTGGTTTTCTGTAGGTCGCCATGGCCTTACAGTCTCTGCTTGCTTCTTTTCATAAGTACAATCCAAAGGTATAAAAATAAGTGAACTCTAAACTTCACTAACTGATATTCATCAGAACATGTTTTAAGAGCGTGTTCTGTCATCTTAAAGCTGGGGACCGACTAACACTGGCAGATGACAAAGTGACCTCTGGTAAATCCCAATAAGTAATGAAACGGCAAGTCCATTGTTGGGATGTCAAAAGTTCATAACACAATGTTTATATTTTAAAATGAAATATAGCTGGAATAGAAAAATAGTTTGCCACGAGGAAATGAAAAGTCAGTTTTTTTTTTTTATCATGAAATCATTGTAGCCATATGGAAAATAATTGCCCTGTTTCAAAGTTATTTAAATAACTGTCAAGGCCACTGAAGCTTTTGCTGTATGTTAATGCTGTATAATAAAAATATGCACCCAACCTAAATTAGTTTCTTGTCATTCAAAGGTGGTATGCAAAACTTTCTCTTACCCAAAATTACATACCAAAACCTTATTTTACTTCATTGTGGGCTGATTTCATCAACAAATGTTAAAAAGTAACAAGCTATTAGATTGCTTTAACATTAAAATTAACAAAAATTCTTTTTCATCATATTAAATCATAAGTTAACATCTCCCTTTCCTTGTGTTTAAAGTTTAGCAATTTTTAACCAGTTCGAAAATAGCAACCAAAAATCAGGATGTAAACATCAAAATTCTACATACCTATGCATCTTTTAAATGTCATTCTTAACAGAGGAAGGGCTGTAATATGCAGTGACTTGAAACATTTATGAAAAGAGGATTTCTTACAAAGATATTGAATGTGAAAAGCAGGCATCATATACCACCATGGGTGGCCTAGGTCATTAAGTTGTAGACTTGTGAACGGGAGGTCTGGGATTCGATTCCCACCAGAACGTTCTCTCTGACTGAGGTTTTTTCCTGGTTTTCCTCAGTCCTCATAAATGGCAAATGCCAGGGTGATAATCTAAACTTAGGCCTGGAAAGCTTCCTTCCTTTAAAAAAAAATTCCTTCCCGAATATATCATTTCATTTCATATATCATGGGTGTCACCCCCTGTGATGCCTCAGTAGTTAAAACACTATTTAAAAAAGTCATCATATGGTTGTACATGAAATGTGAGGGAGATAGGGATGCACATAGAAACATGCCTCGCTCTCAAATTGATTATGTTAAGGTTTTATGCAATCAGTTTTTTCATTTGATTGGTTCTAATGTCCAGCCTTTCAAAAGCTACTGCCGTCAGGTTATCATAAAGTTTCTTGGGGCAATTGCATCAAAAAGAGGAGGATGTTCCCTTAGAGGAACACTTGCAATAGCTTCTATCATTACTTTGGGGGGGGGGGGGGTGTTCTAGGAGGAATAGATTGTATACTTGTAAAAAGTCAATCTCCCAGAGGCATTAGAGCCAAAGGTTAATTGTATTTTCAAAGGCTACTTTTCTATCAATTCTAAAGTAATCAGTAAATTAGGAGTATTGTTGTTTGGTGACCTTAGTATGATATTTAACAACTCTCACTTAAGATCTCAGTTTGAATTAAATGTAATGTTAGGCTATATTAGGTTAAGGCTGCCTTTTAATATTGTGTCTACTACATCCTTAAATAAGAGCCTAAATCGGGTGTAATGTAGTGCATGTTAAAACACACAACTATATAGAAAGAGTAATGGGCATGTAAACAGGCACTTTGCCGATATCTTTCTGATATTACAAATTTAACACTAAACAACATTAACGCTTATTATGGCAATAACTGTGTTACATAACAATGTAAAGAACACAGAAAATTGACTACCTCAATAATTTTTTTATACTTCTTAACTCTACAATTAACTATTTTACGAATTAAGAAAATAAGGTTCCTCTGCTTTTCTTAACATTCATTTCACATCCCACGTTTATCAAACATTGTATGTAAACAAAAGTGTGTTCTAAAGCTTAAAGGTTCTGACAACGTCCTCACAATGTTATTCGTAATTCTTAAGAAGTTTAAGGTATTAACTAACTTTATGCTGGAAAAGTTGGTGGAACACTTGAGCCTCAATGCATTGTTAAAATGTCAACATGGTGTTAATATGTTTTTAACTCTGTTGATGAAACCAACCCTATGAAGCATGCAACTTCACTGCAAACTTAATGCAACATGGTGATTGGCATTATTGCATTTGCTCTTTTGTGACATTTTGTACATCATTGTCATGTTGAATATATATAGATGAAATTTGCCCTGTTGCTAGGAATACAAATAGGTACCATATAAGGGCATCAGATAGAATGATTCATTTAGCATTCAAAAACTAGTCAGAATGTATATAATTGGATGTATATTTAATAGGCAGTGTTAGGTAACTTTTAACACTTTTGTAAATAAATCACCATGATAATGACAGTGGATCTCAGATATGGCGATCTAAAAGAATTAATTTAAAATTATGTGTAGATGGAGTGGCAACAATTTGGTTTCATGACTGCTTGAGAAAGAGCATCTAGATTCGTATAAGTATGAATTGAGCAGCATTCCCCCCCTTGACATATTTTCTTAATAAGATAGAACTATGTTCCATTTTTTACTAATTTTTTTGGATGCTAATGGATTTTAAATGCATTTGCATCATCAGTAATGAATGACTTAATTATTATAGCAAGGACCTTGAAATGTTAAAGCTGCAATATATGTGCATTTGTCAAATACACGGATTGCTTCTCACTTATGCAAACAAAATGTTATAGGTGTTTATAATCTGTAGCATAACAGCATATAAAGAATCATACGATTGTCAAGTTGAGTAATTGTGGGATTTCTCCACTTGATTGCATTCGTAGCTGCAATCTTTGTAAATGCTACTCTAAAGCCCAATTCACAGCTTCAAAGCACTACCATGGCTAGTTTCTCCACCACCTCTTCAAAAGTGTAAGCTAGCCATACCTTCACATAGATGATAGATATTGGTGGGATTATTGGATTTTAGCATCTTCTAAGGCTCAAGCTTAAAATAGAGACTGAACAGAAATATAAAATCTTAAACATACTCAGAATAATAAAATAACTATTTTCAATGTTACAGATGCATATTTACATATTAGGTGTTTGCTTCATTGACTAATAGAAGTGTTCATAAAGCATGAATAACTTTAAAGTGAATTAATTTGAAACTTTTCAAAATGTATTGTTGTCTAATGCCTTGTATCTGGCACTAAAGCTATTAACATTTTGCTTTCCAATACTTCTGAGCTACAGTTATTTTCCATAGATAATGCACTGCAGGTTTTTATTCATGTTCGCTTGAATTCAAAGAAACAGTGGCAAAATCAGAATTTCTAGTTTGTATAGGTAACTTGCTAAACATTGCAATTGAAAGGTTGCAAGCATATGTGAAGTGCATCCTTTAAATCAGAGAAAAATTATTTAATTTGTATTTGTTTATTACTAGCTAACCCAAATTTACATGGGTAATTGGTTTTGGCTCAGGCCATTTTTTAAGCAGTTCACCCCTTCCGATTAGCAAATAAAATGTCTATAACTAACTTTCAGTCTTCGGGGGAGGGGGGGATTATTTCTCCAACTCAACTACTTTTTAAATATCCAGAGTATATATGAGGAAAGCTATTTAATTTTCGGGATTCTACTAAATAGAAGGCTATAATTCACCAACTCTGCATATTTCTCCCCAAACACTAGATACAAAATTTCATTCTCGAGAACAGTATTGGAAGCAATCATGCCATGCTTCTTTAGAGATGGCACCAATCTCCTTATCATAGGACTTCTTCTGGACTCCCAAACCTTACAGCCTTTCAATTTTTCTTTAATAGTTAGAAATTATTCCAAAGAGCCAGATCTGGACTGTATAACGAGTGGTTCATCAATTTCACTCCTAATTTTTGCATAAATTCCATTGTTTTAAAAGTGGTGTACACTGAGGCATTGTAACAATGAAACAACTACTCTTGCAACTCAGACTTTCTTTCTGTTAGTGTTCTGAAGACCCTGGGTAGGTAAACTTGTATGCACTGATTGGCAATGATACTTTTTATTCATGGAGTGGAATGGCTATGATATAGCCACTTACTGAGAAGAAACTGGCATTTCTAAAGATAATCGAGCAATCTGTTTCCTGTCATATTTTTTTTTACAAACTTTAATATACATAATCTCTTCTGAGTCAGAATATTAGAATACTCTTTATGGTATCACTTAAATGAGATTTACTCGGGACACATGTTTTAAAACTGTTCAACAAACAAAAGAACTAAATATATGGGAAAGGATTTATATAAAAAAAAATATGAACATAACCTTTGAATTTTGATGTCCCAGAAGCAGACAACACTTTATTTAAGTTCATCACAAGACCACCAGAGTCCACCCGGATTCCTATCTACCTAACTTCTACGAATGATCCATTAGTCGTGAACAGCTGATAATGTGGATAAAAGATCCATGAAACATATGTTCTGTGAAAATCTCATTTAAGCGAAACCATAAAGAGTTTTCTAATATTCTGACTCAGAAGAGATTATTAGTGCGTGTTTCACTGTGTTCGATTTCAAATTGAATTAACATTGAAATTTAATATACATTTTCTTCATGGATCCATTTTAGTTTCTTTATAAAGCTTAATTTTTTTTCACTTGCCTATCCATATATTCCAATCATAATCTTACTTCCCCCAACATCCCCTACTGAAATTATCAATTTAAACCTAAAACTCCCCATAACCATTGTTTATTAGCTGCTCCTTAATTTTCCATAGTCATGTATGTGTTCCCAACTTTTCTTTCTGACCTCTCAAAACATACTGTCAATATCTTCCTCGGGCAATTTATTAGACCTGGGACAAGTACTTCAATATTTTTTCCATTATCATTCCTCTAACACATACCTTTCCTAACTCTAACAGTATGTTATGTATGTTTTGGGGTGCTTCCAAAATTAACTTGCAAAATAATCTCTGTGCTAAATCCATACTTGCCCATCCCAAAATTCCGTCTCATTTATCCAGCAAGATTTTACCAAATTCTTTCAAACTGCTCTTCAATCATAACCAGGCTATGTACAAATATAATGATCTCACTATTCTCATATCAAATCTTCCTTTTCATTAGCCATTCTCTTATGCTTTTCCCACTCTCCAGAACTATTCATCCTAACTCCGAAATAAGTAAATTCACTTAAGATATGAATTTCTTTGTCACCAACAATTCATTTTTCATTTAGAGAAAGTTATTGCTTTATTGGCTGAATAGTAAGTGTTTTCTTACAGGCAACAATTGTTTATGTTTTGGCACATTCAACATCAGCTTTGAACAAAGGACACATATGTTGTTGATCAGGAATCCAATCAGACCTAGCTGGGAGGACTACACTAGTACATCCTGCATTTGCATCTGGGGTATGCCCTCTTTAGTGTTGGTTCTGCTGTTTTTTTTTTTTTTTTTAATGATTTATTTATGGACGCTCTTTAACAGCTCAGGTCATCAGCGTCCCATTCAACTCAGGGCGTGAAACGGCCGACAAATTTTGCTCAGAGGCCTCTCTTTCAGGCTTGAGGTTCTTTTTCGTGCCGTAAATGTACGACACGGGACCCACGGCTTTACTTCCCTTCCGAAGGAAGCCATACTTGAGATTTTTAGGCCCCGAAAAAATCCATCGGTCCTGAGCGGGTTCGATCCCAGCCAGGACCGATGGATTTTTTTTCGGGCGTAAAGTACCTAAATATGGTTGCCTTTGGAAGGGAAGTAAAGTCGTGGGTCCCGTGTCGTACATTTATGGCATGATAAAGAACCTCAAGCCTGAAAAAAGAGGCCTCTGAGCAAAATTTGTTGGCATTTCATGTTCTGATTTAAATGAGACGCTGATGACCTGAGATATTAAAGAGCGTCTGTAAATAAAACAAATCAACAACAACAACCCTGATTAATCCATAATAGGCCATTCAAAATAAAACTATTTTTCATGACTAGCCAAGAATTGTGTTATTACAAAAGTTGACTCATAAAAGTTTTGCTTTATTTATACTGCTTTGTCTACACTAGTCTTCTTGTGACATCTTTAGATTGTGGGCTGAATACCAAAGGTATAGGTCTATAGGGATGAATGAATGAAATGAAAAGAATTAATTATAGTGCAAATGAACCTGGCATCCTTGGTGCCTTAAAGCTATCTGGCATTCACCTTCTCAGGGTTAGGAAAAATTCTGAAAAGAACCTAATCCTTACATCTTGAAGGACCTGGATTAGAACCCAGGACCTCTGGATTAGTAGTCTTAAATGCTACCACTGGACCACAGAGGGGGTCTGAAGTACAGCTGTTTTTTGATTTCATCAACTTGCTCATAATGGCTGCTGTTGTTTATTATGTATGCAAGTTCCTTTTTTTATGAATGAAATGGAATGAATTTGTGGTTCCTATTCTTTGGCATGGTATACATCAGCCCTCACATTTGCAATATTTTCTTGTATGCCATGTATACTCAAGCAGCCAAGTAAGGAAATAGTTTTCTTATACAACCATAAAATTTTCTTGATGTTTTTAATAGGAACACAAACAAATAAATCAGGACATAATATGTTTATTAGGTCAAACATTCAATGATGAAGGCAAATATATCCATTACAGGGAATAAAATTAAGGTTTCTGTTCATCAAAGTATTTGTTTTGCCTTTTATAACTTCCTTGCAAACTCTAGGCCTTTGGTTTATGAGCACTTGAATGTATTCTGGTCCTATACCCTTTCATACTTGTTGGTTAGCTTCCCAGAAATGTCCGTGCTTTTTACACAGAATGTTAATGAACTACACCGAAATGATTTTGGAATGTAGAGATATATACATATACATAAGCAATAGACTATCTGTTCAAATCTATGGCTATGAGTTTCTACAGTTCAATTATGCCACTGGCTAACGAAGATATCCCTCTAAAACAACACAAGATAATGAAGGGATATTTCAGAACATGTCACTCTGGCGCCGTGGCTATGACATTAACTTTTTAGCAAGAGGTAGTCATTTGTTTTGGAGTTAAAAGCCCATTCATCACATGACAAATTAATATTACAAAATCACTCAAATTTCACTAATTTTGTTCCTCTTACTTGGACTTACTTGTTCCACTTACTTGATTTCATAATATTAATTTGTCATGTTATACATATTTCACTGTGAAAATCCCCGATACAAAAAACTTCTCGTTCATCACTTTTTTTTTATTCACCTTGTTATTTTATGACTAGGGCCTAATAATGCAGCATTTACCCTACGTAATGTTTCATTTTATACACTTAAATCTTAACATACCAGTTCATATAATTGAAACTTTTGCCTACAAGAAGTAGAATTATGGGTAATCTTAATTAATTATGGGTGTTGTATATTCAAAGAGTACCTAAATTTCATTCATAATTTTTAATATGCATTGCACTTCATATTAAATAAAAATTTAATGATATCAGAAGAATTGAACTCACTGCATGTAGAACATCGCTTTTCCTTATGCATTACATCACACATACACATCACACAAGCAGTTAAAGGCAGTTAAATATATGTTAGGAAAATTAAATTTTAAACATGTTAATAGTAAGCTTATTAGCCATTGCATATTGGATATTCTTTGTTGAGAAAGAGAAAACTTGAAAGCATGAAGTAAATTTCATTCATATTCTTTAATATGCATGTTGCATCACTTCATATCAAATTAAAATAATTCAAACTGCATAACAGAAATTGAACCCAAGACCAGCAGAATAACCCCTTTTGCATTGTGCATAATACCACACAAGCAGTTCAAGAACTCCCTCTAGAGAGGGCAGTTAAAAGATGTTCACTGTCACACTGTCAAATTATTAGTTCAAGATTTGAGGATTTTTATGGGTGCATAATACTATATAAGCAGTTCAAGAACTCCCTCTAAAGAGGGCAGTTAAAAGACGTTCACTGTCACACTGTCAAATTATTAGTTCAAGATTTGAGGATTTTAATGGTACAAAATCTTGAAAACCAGCTGCAGAAAATCGGTATTTCTATGCTCGCAAAACAGTTTTAAAGACATTCTAAACCAATTTTTTACCCGGCTTGACTTTAACTCCAACTTATTAGCATCTGATGAAAAAAAATTTAACACCATATAACACTGTTATGTTTAGTTATGGACCATACATTGCCTATATGAAATTATTTATATATGACATCTCTACACTCTCTGAAATTATTTTGATGTAGTTCATAAACACCCTGTACACACTTCTGGTATACCTCTCTTTATTTTGTCACATAACATGGGAGTGGCAGATGTCCAACTTTGCAGGTAATAGGTTTTGTGCAGTCTTGGAAATACAGAAATGCTGGTTTTCAGTGCACCTACTTTGTCAGTGTTTCTCTCTGCATTGCACATTCTTAGTCCTGGTGTACATGTTAATGGATTTAAATGAATACAATTGTGGTAATTGACTGTGTGTCTTTTATATTTTGTTGCATGGTGTATGAGGAAGTAGCTGTAAACGAATTGAGTGCTCCCCAGCTGTAAATTTATTGCAATAAACAACAAAGCGCTCATCCTTAAATATGATCATGTTAATGGAATTGAAGTATTAATTCTGCTACGCACTGAAACTGTGGTTGTAAAAATATGATATTAAGGTTATTCAATAATGGAAGGATGTCAAAATGAAGCAGCTAATTCATTTGCACTGATTGCCAAAGGAACTTTTTTTATTATTTTTATTTTATGCCTGGTGAAGTTATCATTAAGAGGACATTGTGGTTTCTTGCAACAAGGAAAATGTTTAGTCATAAATTTATACATATTCTGATTAAGCCGCTTGTCTGCTTAGGCTTAAAATTATCTATGTATAGATGCTTATTTGAAGTAGAAAAATTTAAGAGAAGATAGCACATTGCAGTATGTTTTCTTGAGTAGTCGCAGGCAAAACTGAAGTTATTCCAATCTTACCTCCACATATCTTATTTTTGTCCTCTTGGACAGTCTAATTGCTGTGTTAAATTTTAAATTATATATGTTGCTCCAGTTGAATAGTTTGTGTATATTTTTTTCAGGTAAATGAATGTGTGTACTAGTTTGAGAAATTCTCTTGCAAACTTGCTCCTTGGGAAGCCAATCTCCAAGTTGTCAACAGCAAGATTACTGAGCGAATTGGATATGTTCTGATGTGTGCAGTTCCACTATTTGGACAAAGGGAAAACACTCCCAGATAGTTACAAATTGGCCTGTGAAACGGTAGTTTTAACATGGGAGTATGTAAGGGTTCGAATCCAGCAAATAGACTCATGTGTTGGAAAACTTTCCAAACTGTATGATAAATTATCTAGGCCTAAACAAAAACAGAACTAGACATTGAGAAAGTGATATAATGATACAGAATACTTTCAAAAGAGATCTGAACAAGTTGTTTGATATTGCTAGATTGGAAATGAGGAGGATCAGATATTAGTTTGAAAGCAAAGAAAAGACGATGTTTTCTTATGGATGTTTTCTTATGACATAGGAGCTGCAGATCTAAAGACAGCTGTGCAGGAAACCAAGAGAAGACAGTTAAAGAAAGCGAAAGAATAAAAGGAAAAACTCAGTATGAAAAAGTTAATCCATGAAAAGTATGGCAAATGATCTTTCTTCTACTTCTTCATGTTCATCAATTAGAAAATCTAATAGCAAAAATGAATGTCTATCCAAATCATTATCTATACCTTCAATGCCAATATCTGCTGGAAATGTTCCATGCTGACTACCTAGTGCACCTATTCAAGTCACCTAAAGTTATCAGCACTTTGGATTTTCCAGATCATGAACAGTGTTTGTAGCTGAAGACATTGCTCAGGCACTAGGGCATATTACTTATTTAATGAACTCCAGAAGTTCATTCAGATGATTCAAGTCACCTAAAGTTATCAGTGCTTTGGATTTTCCATATCATGGAACAGTGTTTGTATCTGTAGACATTGCAGAGGCACTAGGGCATTTTGCTTATTTAATGTACTCCAGAAGTTCAGTCAGATGATCTAGAAGAAAAGTAAGACAATTAGTTTCAGCAATAGAAAAAAAAGTTTTAATGTTCTTTGGAAGGTCCTCCTCTTTTTCATTAAAATGGCTAAATGCTGCCAAATATCAATGAGTTGAAAAAAAAAAGGGCTGGCAAATTGCTGTCCTTGTTACTGTAAATGGACAAGAAAAGCTTTTTGGTTTTCCATAAAAAGAAGCAACTGAAGAATCTCAGGCTCAGACTTACATATGTTTAATTAAAAACGGAATCTTTATGTTGAAAATGAAGGATTGGTGTTTCATTTTACAGTTAATAGCATTGGGTTTAACGGAGGAGCTTGTATTAGGATTGAAGAAGCTGTCGGCACTGAGTTGATGTGGAATGCTTGCTGTCGTATCCTGGAAGTGATATTTGTATTTACTTGTATTTTTGGTACAAACTATTCCAAGATCCAGATTCATTTTATTTAAGGACGCTCTTTAACATCTCAGGTCATCAGCATCCCATTCAATTCCAGGCGTGAAAAGGCCGACAAATTTTGCTCAGAGGCCTCTTCTTTCAGGCTTGAGGTTCTTTTTTGTGCCGTAAATGTACAACACGGGATCCATGGCTTTTTACTTTCCTTCCAAAGGAAGCCATACTTAGAATTTTTATGCCCGAAAAAAATCCATTGATCCTGGTCGGGTTTAAACTCGCGACCTTGGGTTTAGAAGGCAAGCATGATTACCACTACACCACCAGAACCGACTCCAGGATCCAGTACTGAGGACATTGGAGCAAGAGATCTGTTTTTTTTTAATTTAGTTGTGCTTAACACCTTTTACTGCCGAGGCATCATAGGCAGTGGACACTGATAATATACTAGACGAAATGATTGTTTCATATATACATATATATATATTTTAAGGAAGGAAATGTTTCAGGCCTAAGTTTAGGGTACCTATCTGGCATTTATGAGGACTGAAGAAAGCCTGGAAAATACCTCAGGTATAATGGTCCTGACAGGAATCAAACCCCAGATCTCCTGTTCACGAATCTGTGCCTTAATAACCATGGCCACCTCTGGTTGTTCGGCTCTGGTGGTCTAATGGTAATCATATTTGTCTTATAGACCAAGATTGCAGGTTCAATTCCAGCCAGTGTCAATGGATTTTTTTGGGCATAAAAATCTTAAGTATGGCTTCCTTTGGAAGGGAAGTAAAGCCATGGGTCCCATGGATTTAAGACATGTAAATGAACCTCGCACCTGAAAGAAGAGGCTTCTGAGCAGAACTTATTGGCCAATTCACACCCTGAATTGAATGGGATGCTGATGACCTGAGATATTATAGAGCATCGGTAAATAAACCAACAACAACCTCTGGTGGTTTAGCAAGATATCCTGGATTATTTGCCACACTCCTTAAAGTTCAACAACCAAGAGTTGATTATAAAGAATTCTTACTCTTATCTCTCTTGTTCTTTGACAGAAGGAGTGGCAATGAGTAATTTTAAGCTCCTGGTAAAACACATGCTTGGCAGATGGGATAATTTATTTATCCATGGAAGGTATTTCTTTTCTAATTTTAGTTTAAACCAACAGAATGAGCAACCAAGAGTATAACAACTGATGTGACTCCATTTATGAGTCTCATTTACATTAGAAAGTGTAATGCAATCTCGTATTCAAAGTTCTAGCAGTGAAATTAAACTTCTTACAATCCTCAAGAATTACCCCAACCAAACTAAGAAAACACACGTGGCCCTTTGCTGGCATCTCTGGTTTCTCTCCAAGCATCATGGTCATCATAAAAGCTTAGTGCAACCAAATAACAAGTAACCACTTAGTCAAAGAAAAAGAGGGTGACAAACTTACAGCATTCACACATACTTGTATTTCTTGATGACTAAATATTATGGATGAATCAAGATTTGAAATTGGAGAGAATTTTTATAAACAATGTATACAGTTTTTTTCACACTAACTCCATTCACTTACATAAATTTGGAACATATGTTTCGGGAGCGATCCCTCCCATCTTCAGCCTGTTGACAAACTGTCGTTAAACGTGGCGGTTGGGTCTCTTGATGTTCTTGTGGCGGCATCTGTTGGTATTATTAGGAATTTGCTGAGTTCATCCAATGGAGGGATATCGAAATTCATCAAATTATCCGTATTTTTTGTAATGAAAATGTTTTCCCAAGTGGAAAGTTCTATTGCATTATGAAGTTGTTTAAGTAGTTTTATCTCTGATTTAATTTCATGATTTTTATTCCAAAAGTGCGCTGCTATTGCTGATTTATCAATTTGTTTTAAGCAAATATTTCTGAAGTGTTCTTTTTTCCGGATTCCCAAATTCCTCTTCGTTTTTCCAATGTATTTTTTGTCGCACTCTGCACATTCTATTTCATAAATACCTGACTTTTGTTCTGTTGGCATGTAGTCCTTCTGCAACCTAATAAGTTCTTTATATTAAAATTGTTCTTTGGGGCTAACATAATTCCTTGTTCTTTGAATATCTTTTTGAACTCAAAGAACAAGGAATTATGTTAGTTATGTTAGCCCCAAAGAACAATTTTAATATAGAGAACTTATTAGGTTGCAGAGTAAAGGACTACATGCCAACAGAACAAAAGTCAGGTATTTATGAAATAGAATGTGCAGAGTGCGACAAAAAATACATTGGAAAAACGAAGAGGAATTTGGGAATCCGGAAAAAAGAACACTTCAGAAATATTTGCTTAAAACAAATTGATAAATCAGCAATAGCAGCGCACTTTTGGCATAAAAATCATGAAATTAAATCAGAGATAAAACTACTTAAACAACTTCATAATGCAATAGAACTTTCCACTTGGGAAAACATTTTCATTACAAAAAATAAGGATAATTTGATGAATTTCGATATCCCTCCATTGGATGAACTCAGCAAATTCCTAATAATACCAACAGATGCCGCCACAAGAACATCAAGAGACCCAACCGCCACAAGAACATCAAGAGACCCAACCGCCACGTTTAACGACAGTTTGTCAACAGGCTGAAGATGGGAGGAATCGCTCCCGAAACATATGTTCCAAATTTATGTAAGTGAATGGAGTTAGTGTGAAAAAAACTGTATACATTGTTTATATATATATAACACTCCATTGTCAACAGCTTCGTAAGTACACTTATTTGGAAAATTTTGTTACAGAAAGGACCAGTTATGTATTTTATGTATTGATTGTAAGGTAGAAGAGTCAGATCTCAAACTTTCCTGCAGAGACCTTCAACAGATTGGTCAAGTGATCAGTTTTTTGGGGAACTTCATGATCACTCCTCTCAGATGAAAGTAGTAAATGACACAGGAGAATGTGCAATAAACCAGATGAAAGTATTGTGAGACACTGATGAAGGATGAAGAGCAGAAATAGCTTGTTCAACTTTATCTAAATATTGAAAAGAGTTCGCTACTCATGCCAAAGCTGCTGTAATTGCATATGCAAGTGAATTGATTTTTTTCTTTGCTATGTTACATATAATAAATTTCTCTGCTCTGGAGTGACATCTAATATTAATTGGTAAAATTTTGTATATATTTGTTTTATACATAAATGTGTAGAATTAGCCTTCTGGAGATATGAATTTTGAAACTTCAAGTTTTTTGGATCACCCTATTCAGCAGTCTTGTTGGAAATCTAAAGTGTGACATCAGCTCTCAGAATCCTACTCTGAAAGCCCTTGGAGTGTACAAGGTAGAAGTATTTACTTGACTCACCAATGCACTTGGTATCATATAAACATCTTAAGTCTGGATTAAAATTTAGCTTCTGTCTGTTATTTTAGAAAATAACTTGTTTCAGCTCCTGTACCTCTGGGCTATGCTTTCAAGCTCTTAGCATGACATATTGGTATATAGCTGATGTACTAACTTCCTAAATTTCTGTTTTATTCTTATCAGAAAGGACTGTGACAGTGTTAAAGCATTCAAATGTTTCTTTGAATTTATATTTATGGCAAAGAGCCCAAACACATCTGAATACTGTTACTAATTCCATTACAAAAGTTTAATATCTACCCCTATGATCTTTCAAGATGGGTGTTTAATTAAAACCAGGAGCAAAGAATCCATTAAGGGTGTAAGGCTGAGCCTACCCAAAATTAAGGTATTAGTTTGTATAATCTTATTTTGATTTAAAGTAAAACACTAAAAATCATGTCGTCACATTAAAACTCTCTTTAAGTTTCACAAACACTCTTTAACAAAAGTTTCACTGTATGGATTCCCAAATTCCGTAAACATATTAGTTTGTATGTTAACTTTTATGGATATATTGAAATATACTCAACTGTGCACTGCCTATAACATAACTGATAACCAATAATGGTGGTTTTGCCAACCTTGCGCAAGCACAGAAGTGATTTTCCAAGTCGCCAAACAGAAGAGATGCATGAGCTCCTTCATGACGTTCTTTTACTGTGTAAGCTAGTCCTGATGGTCAGCCTATTTGATTATGTATGCCTTTTTCTGCAATTTTGTAGAACCTGAAGTCTAACAGAAGAACAGGGTGTAGATATCATATTTTGTTATTTTTAGTTATATTGTTATAATGGAATTATGTAGTTATTTTAACAGTAAATATTATTCACTATTACTTATTATTTTTCAAAGTCATTGTTAAACTGCCTAAGTTGTATTTTATTTTATGCAGGACAATATGATAAATTGATAATTCTTTTCCTTCTATTTTTGCATAATTGTCAATTGTAGTGGAATGGCAGAGTATACACACACACATAGTGTCTTAGCCAGAACTCTCACACAGGTAAGGGGGTATTATTCTGCTGTCGGTATATTAAAATGCAGTGGTTTGTGTTTGAAGTTGAAAAGAAAAAGGAAAAAAAAAATCTAAAACTGTGTAGAGGAAGTTTATTAATTTCTTCTGAGTCTAAACTATTTAAACACACTCTTTTTGGCTTCACTTACTGGAGATTTACTTAGGACATGTTTTGTGGACCCTCATCCACATCCTCAGTTGTTAAACTGAGTAAATCTCCAGTAAGTGGAGCCAAAAAGTGTGTGTTAAAATAATTCAACTCAGAAGAGATCATTCTTCACTGTATTAGATTCCAAATTGAACTAATATTGAGGTAGTTTATTATTTAATATCGGAGGTATGATATGATGAATTTTCTGATAAGAACGCTGCTTTCTTTTGTCAACTTTTTCTTGAGGAAAAATTTCTATTAATTTTGATACCCTATTCCTCGGCCTACTCTATTTTTGCTACTAATTAAAACAAGCTAAGGTAACAGTTATGATAAGCATAATGATTAAACATTTTGTGGTACTTATTAGCTTTTGTTTTCAAATTCCAGAAAGCATCAGAAGACTTAAGGCATTGTATATTGCAGGAATAATTAGGATAGTCTGTATCTCTTTCCTAACCAACGTAGTCTTCTGTTTTTAAGCAAACAATATAAACGATAGCATATACATTTTTTTTTTAAATTAAAAGAGCATGGTCATAGGCAAATGGGTTGGGGAGAATGCTAATTGAATGAGTAGGACCATGTGAGAGCGAAATTATTAATAGTTTATATAAATTTTAAAATTGAAAAGGCAGGACATTTTGAGAGAGAAATTATGAATGTTTTATATATTGCCATTAGCAATTACTGGTTGAAAAACATTTTGTTAACTTTATTAAAAAAAAACAATGGAAAATAGCATAAGGCTGCAATATTCTTATGCCAGTTACTGAACAGTGTGTGTGTAGCATTAAAGTAGAAGGATTATTGTGCTGTAAACACACAAATATAAAAATATTTTAACTATAGTATATATACTATATATTTATTTATTTGAGGACAGGTCCATCCTGCACGCTAAGCACCATGCAACTTTTGCTTGAGAGAGATATTGCAGTAGCTTCCCGTTACTTTGTGCATTGATGGAGATGAGTGGCAGGGGAAACACCCAGTACTAACCCACTTATGGCTGCTGGGATCAAACCCACGCTGCCTCAGTAGGAGATGAGCTGTCTAACCACACAACTACAGTGCCTCCACAAATATATAAATATATTTTCTCATAAATGTTATGCTAGATTTTTTTGTGGTTAAATTAATGAAAATTCATACTATTGGTGAAGGTCAGATTTCCATGAAAGCTATTTAAAATTTCTGTCCACAGGATTAAAAGTAATAGTTGAAGAAAAATACAGGCTCAAAGTTAGTTTTTATGTATATTTCTCTCAGTTCTGGGTATATGCTGCATCTTATATGATTGGTTTACATTCCTGGTCATCTGCTGGCTACTTTTAGAATATATGGACCACAAAATATGTTGCAAATATTGCTTTTTCAAACTTTGGATCTTTGAGGATTAATTCGGCCACTATCTCATTCGAAGTTCAGCTTATATTGAAATAAATTGTGCTGTTGAACATGCAACTTGTACATGGCAAACCAATAATATATATTTCAATTTGCTAATATTGTCCTTTTTTTTTCCAGGTGGATTTGCAGTGGTATTTCTTGTCAAAGCCAACAATGGTGGTGCACGTTATGCTTTAAAGAGAATGTATGTTAATAACGAACATGATCTGAATGTTTCTAAACGGGAAATACAAATAGCTGTAAGTAATATATTGTAATACTTGCAATAAATGTATGTTTGTGATTTGATAAGAGACGTGAGTACAAGCTCCCTGCCTAAGTGACATACCTGGGTTGAACTACCATTCTTCACAGTTTTTTCAGAGTTAAAGTTATTTAGAAAAAGGAATATTTTAGTTAAAATGACTCATCACATTCACTGTACTTGTCTCATCTTCAGCTTTTAGGTAGTGTAAAAGAATTTTGCATGCCATTTAATACATTTATATTCACTTTTAAACAACCTACAAAGTTAATGTTATTTGTAAACAATCAATGTGCATTGTATTGTGAACCAGCAACTAAAAATATGTTGTCATTATTATTCATTTTATATCTGTTATTGATTAGCTAATTAAATTTATAATAACTATTGTTTTATTTGTTAGCATTAAAAGTTTTGCAAAGGAAAAAATTAAAAACATATTTCCGCTCATATAGTAGCACAATGTACAGTTTAAGCCATTGCATCAGGAAACAGACCCAAGAACTGTTATTTTCCTATAGTTAATGATTTTTATGATGGATATTGACATTTTTTTCCCTAGTCCATTACAGCAGTTGCATTCATTTTGTACAGGATAAAGTGAAACCATACAGAAACTTAGTACTTTTTTCATTAACATACCTAAAATAAGGCAAATATTTGCCATTGCTTGTGAGGTCACTGTCATAATTGCTATTAAGGGATGCCTGAATAGGTAGTATTTAATAAGACATAACATCAAACTTAGGTATTCATTTTTTACACTAAACTCCACTTACTTACATAAAATAAGATGCGTTTCGGGAGAGATTCTCCCGATTAATGTAAAAAATGAATACCTAAGTTTAGGATATATTACCACTGCATTGTCAACAGCTTCATAAGTACAATATTTATAAGACATAACATTATTAAAGAGTGTGCACATTCATAATCAATAATGCTTATAACCTGACATCAGATGTTAAGGCACTAAAAATCTTTAAAATAGGCAGGAAAGAGGCACTAAAAATTGTAAAAGGGAAGAAAAAAAATGCGTAAAATGTTTTATTGTCTTTGCATCTAATGTTAATAAACCACTTATGAAATACAAAATGCATTAATATCAGAGAAACTAAATGAAAGCATGTAATTATGTATTTTATAAAAACACACTTTCAGGCTTAAAAGTATATGCTTTTCCCGTATCATCATTATATTATTTATTAATTACTATCTTAAACAAAGAAGATCTACAGAAATACGGCCAACTAGGTAGCAACAAACAAATGAAAAATAATTTGGAAACTCTTTATTGGGAAGCTAGGGAAAAAACGATAAATATCAGCATCCCCAGTGACCACTAGTAACCATCCAACCATTATTATATTTACTTGTTATATTGATAGCTTAACATTTCCAATTGTATTTAACTGTATAACAACTACAATGGGATGTGATTAACATTTAATAGTTAATTTTAGGTGTACATTGCTATTTTTTCTTTTTCCAAAACCATTGTGTTCTCTCCATCTGCATTTATTATACACTTTACCCTACCAAGGTTGATAGAGTGCATGCACTGCCCCTAAGATTTGTACTCTATATCACTCCAGCATTCCCTGGAATTAGGATTTTTCAGCTGCCTTTCAATACTGAAGCCACTGAACAGCCACTGTCTGTAAGGGTAAGTCCCAATTATTCATCCATAAGCATGCACCGACTATTTCCCCCACACTCATATGACACAAGTTCATCACTTGGCAGGAATACTCAATAGTTTATGATAACAATAACAGGCCCCTGTATGCCACCATCCCCCCCGGGCCATCTTAATCAACATCCTCGGCAATTACAAAAATTCAGTTTTTTGATATATTGCATTCCTAATAGTCTGATTTCCCTGATTTACAGAAACTATTTTTCTTATTTTATTTAAATGGAGTTTCGTAGCAAAAATTATTTTTTTAATTTTGGGTTTCAGATAAAAGTCCCTGCTCATAATAAACTGATTTCGCTGATTTTCAGAAACTGTTTTTCTTATTTTATTTTAATGAGAAAAAACAAAAATTGTAGCTGCTAGAGCAATTTTTAAATTTTTGCTTTAGGATAACATCCATCCCCAATGGTCCAATTTTACTGATTGATGAGCTCAATGAATCATTTGTCAATTAATATACCAATATAAAATTTAATTTCATGCTGGTATTAATACAGTGAAGTGACTAATATGTTCTTAATTATCTAGTGAGTCGATTTGATAATCTAATGCTCTACTTAATGTTGAATTATGCAAAACTAGTTTCGCAGGCTTTTGGGTGCATCCTCAGTTGCGAGTCGACTGTTGGATTCATTATTGGTTGGCTGGACTTAGTGTAGCTCTCGTAGACATTTTATCATTCATCATTTTGGGCCACCAAAAAATTCCCAAAAATACTTGGAGAGTATTTAAGATTACTTTGTCCCCAGTGAACAAGTTTAGCCTAAAAAAATCTCCTTAATTCTGTACAATCAGATAGAGAAATCAGCAGTTACATGGAGAGATAAACGTGATGTAGAAATGTTAGTGATATTATTGAAATTTGTAGATCGGCCTGTGGAGCTGGGAATATGGGAAAATATTGCATAAAAAATATAAGGATAAGGTTATGATCCCAACAGAAGATAAATTAATCCAGAAGTTCATAAAATGTCCACAAGAGCTACACCAAGTCCAGCCAACCAACAATGAACCCGACAGTCGACTTGCAACTGAGGATACAGGCAAAAGCCTGCGAAACTAGTTTTGCATTATTCAACAGTAAGTGGAGCATAGATTATCAAATTGACTCGCTAGATAATTAAGAATGATATGCCAAGTTTCGTTCAGAAAAGGCAAATTGCAGCTACTAGAGAGTTAACAGACGTGTATGTATATATATGTGTGTGTATGTATATGATATACGTGTGTGTGTGTGTATATATAAAACATAAATGAAAAATAAAGTAACCCTACAAACTAAAGTAACAATAACTAAAGAAGCAGAAAAAGGATAAAAGCACTTAGATATTCACAGATTTTTTATCACTACATCTGAAACTTCTCGATATATCTGATGCTTTAAGCAGTTCAATGAACGTAGTTAGACTTGTAAAAGTATGTGACTTAAAGTATCACAACAGCAGCCTCTGGTAAATCCAGTGTATTTTCAGTTCAGCAAGTTAAAGAAAAATACAAGCATTTTTAAGTTTCTAGCACTTTGCTAGTTCAGGCAGATCAATATTCTAAATTATCGGTTCTCAAACTTTCCTTATTCCTGGACCCTCTGAAGGTCTCTTGCTGTTAGACCCCTAAGATTTTAACTCAAAGTTTAAAATTCTAAATTTGCATAATTATATGTGTGTGTGTATTAAAATTGATCAATACTAGTTTAAAATTTTAGAGGAAAAAAACAAACAAAAAAATGCCCATTTTTTTAATGTTTTCTTTTTATTATAGTGTATCCTTTCCCAAAAGTTGTCATCATAACAATAAAATTACATTCAAAAATTATATAAAATGTGTAAAACAATAACTAACAATATATCATAGCACAACATTACTCATTCATTTTAATTCATGATTACTGCATTTAATTTGCAATCCATGATACATTGGACTTAATAGGAGAAGCTTGTACTCTGAGTTCTAATTCTACATTTTCCAAAGATTTTTTCTATTTTTTTTTACATACATGAATGCAGAGAATGATTTTTCACACAAGTTGTTAGGAAAGGTATCTATACTGTCATTGATTTTAATAGTATGATAAAACCTGGGGCTCTCTGCCCTGGCCTATGCAATTTACTGCAGAAAGGTGTGTGCTGTTGCTAAGGAAAGTATGATGATACATACCAGTGTTCTGCCTGGTCAGCATTTTTTGCTTAACTTCTGAAAACTCCCTCAAGAACAAAAAATCTCTTTAGTTTGATTTTAATTTACTTAAAATACTTATACTTGCTGTACATAGAGGATTGCTTGCACTGCAAGGGGATAAATAGTTCAGATTGTTAATGCATGAAACTTGACTCCTATATGCTCATAATTAATCAAACATTGCCACTATTACAAATAGAAATTATTATGGATTGGAAGAGGAAATAGAACTGTCCCGAAAACCCATGTACTCGGTGTGGTTTAAATGCAGAAACCTTCAAATGCTGCATTTGACCAAAGTAAAGCTTAAGAATATAACTTTCTTAATATGCTCCTTTTGGTGCAGGATTTTTACATCTTAAAGAGTTTTTCAGTGATTTCAACCATCCTATATATGCCAGAGAATGATTGTAAAATATAATATAAATAATTATCTTCTCTTTCAGAGTAATTTAAGTGGGCATAAGAATATAATTGGTTATGTTGATTCAAGCCTTACACACACTGGAAATGGGGTGTATGAAGTTTTGTTGCTTATGCCATATTGTCGGACACATGTTCTCCAAATGATGAATGGAAGGTAAGAGAGAAAATTTGTCTACCATAGGAACATAATTCTATACTACAACATACATTAGAATTTGTGCTGAAAGAGCAATTAGCCCTTGGTAATTAATATTAATGGTATTTTTTGTCTGTATGTTTCAGATTACAGTCAGGGTTTAGTGAGACTGAAGTTCTGCAAATTTTTTGTGATATTTGTGAGGCAGTTTCACGTTTGCATCATTGCCAAACTCCAATTATTCATAGAGATTTAAAGGTAATGAGCTCAAAACTCATGTTTTTCCAGTTCTAACTTTCTAGCAATATTACTGATTCTATTTATATATGCAGATTGGTAGTAATTTCCATTAATTAAAGACACTGTGATTATTATTATTAAATATTTTGCAGAATAATGAACTGATGATGTATAAAGCTATACAGAAAAAGAGTATGCATCATGCTTATATTTATGCAATTAGTATTTTTAGACTTATTGTATTTTTGTTCATATTATGGAATAAGGCATTTTATTAAGAAATTAAGGAAACCACCTCTCCTCCATCCCCCACCCTTTTTCATCAAGCAAGCTTTTTGTACCTTTTGTCCATTGTATGCCGAAGCTAAATAAAGGCAAATTAAACCTTAATGCACTGAGATGACAGGCTTCTGCTGCATGATAGAATTGATGGTTACCACACCCACTAGAGTCTACTGAGCTGTGAGAACATTTCAACAGAACAACACCCTTCAATGGTTATCCTAGGCCACCAAAACTGAAAGTCTTTTACTTTCTTTGTCCTTAAAAGCAGCATATACATCATTGAAGGCAACATGCATTCTAGATGAGATTTATCTTATAAATATTCTGGCTAGTTTAGCATTGTAATCACTTGCATATCTTTTGCCTTTTGAATTCATGTAAACAAAAATCTTTTAAATGCATCAAGTTCATAATGTGCACATATTTCATCCAGGGGAGCAATATTTATTTACCCTAGAGGTTGGAGACATGTATAATTAGTGGATCCAAATTAAAATATAACAATTATTTATCATTTTGAGCAATGCCATACATACTCTATAGAAAAAGTATTTTTTTTGTATATATTACAATATTTACAATATATTTGTTCTTCAACATTGTGGAACATTGTAGCATATTTGCCTATCCTTTCATGAGCCTGTGAACAACACATGTAATCTTATTTTGATTTAAAGTAAAACACTAAAAATCATGTCGTCACATTAAAACTCTCTTTAAGTTTCACAAACACACTTATAAAAGTAATTTTGGTACATGTTTCGTGAGGTACATTCCTCACATTGTCAAACAAAACGACGACTCTGTCTTTTTAATGTGACGACATGATTTTTAGTGTTTTACTTTAAATCAAAATAAGATAAACAAAAGTTTCACTGTGTGGATTCCGAAATTCCGTAAACATAACACATGTAATATTAGTATTACATTGTTCTAAAGTACTGAAACTAAAACTAAGGTCATAACACTTAGAGAGAAATGAGCTGATGTTACTGCAGAATACAATGGAATGTATTCAATTGATTAAATATTTTATAGACCTCTTTAACATCACTGGCCATCAGCGTACCATTCTATTCAGGGCGTGAAACAGCTGACAAATTTTGCTCAGAGGCCTCCTCTTTCAGACTTGATGTTGTTTTTCATGCCATAAATGTATGACATAGGACCCGCTGCATTACTTCCCTTCCAAAGGAAGCCATACTCGGGATTTTTATGCCAGAAAAGATCCATCGATTCCTGGCCAGGTTTGAACCTGCGATTTTGGTTTTAGAAGCACCAGGACAAACTAGGAATGTATTCAAGAACAGGATTAAATTAGCGAAAAAAGTATCAAGAATGAGGGTATTTGGCAAGGAAACTAGATTATTTATGACATTTTACACAGTGGTCTAAGTGCTGAGCTATCCCAAAAACTTCAGTCTCTTCATAACATATTTTTTTAATATGTCACCATGGTCTTGTCAAAAATACTTGCAAAAACTTTCTTGGCTTGGTTTAAAGGACAGGTGATTACTCCACTGTCTCTGTCTGCTGTATCAAATTACTAGTAACTTCACACCTAAGCGTCTTATCTTTCATTTTACGCTTCCGAGCGTAATCAAGACATATAATTCATCATATAACTTCAACCTAATAATGCCTCATCATCTGGCGTCTCTATACTCAGGAGAGACCTGTTTCTCAGGAGCCACTGTTTGGTCTTGGAATTCATTGCTTCAAGATACCAGGAAGTCGAAGTATGGCTGTATTTAAATCCCTAGACATGTATTTAGTAAGCAGAATAAGGCACCTCAGTTTAATTTTAATTATTCCAATCCATGCTTATAAATGTTAACTGCCCATGTCTCTGTCATTTTACATAATATTTAACACATTTTGATCTATTTTATATTTGTTCTGTACTTACTATTTAATGGTGCCATATTCTGAAAAATGAAAAAATTATTACCTTTCCCCTCACAATGAATTCCATGTACCAACTTTATCATCTGTATCGCTTTGCAGTCATCTGCATATATAAGAATTTCTTGCTTCTATATAATCAAACTGTATTTAAAGGTAAAATGTTACTAAAGCAAATCCTTTCACTGAATTGGCGGTAAGTCTGTTCCTTTCTTTTGTTTATTGTGCTTGTATTACAGAAAAGTGTCTTTGAATAATGCCATTGTGGCATGGTATTGCAAATAGAAATTTAGTAAGCTTTAAAATCTGTGCATACTGTTTTGCACTTTTTGAAAATTTTAATATAGTTACCCCATTTTCTTAGCATTGAATTTTCCACCATATGAAGTTACAATTCTCCTCAAATTGAAAAACTGATCAAAACATTTGTCATCAATTTGTATACCTTGCTACTGGATATCTCCATTATGAAACCATATTTTGAAACTGAGAACGTTGAAACATCAGCTCAATTTCTAATTCAACTGGTCCATATTCAGATTATATTCATTGTATTCACACTGTTACCAATGCAGAAAGAATGATGAATATCATCCTTCATGCATATAAAGCAAAAAATTAATGAAAGATAAACCTGAGAAGGAGAACAGGCAGAATTTTGCACATTTTTCCACTTCTTGTACACTTAATCAAAGAAAGAATGGCCACATTCTTGGATGACAAAATATGAATAAGTATCCTTCAGATTTAGGATGATTGATTTTATAGTGAGTGTTTACAGAAGACACTAGTATTCTCTACAGCAAGCCTACTGGTAGATTGCTGCTGGCAAAGTGATTTCAATGAATCCAATGGAATGTGTGGAATCTAATGAATGGAAACTATGAAGTTTGAATCTCACCTCTTTTTTTACATGTAAACCTCATATTTTTGTGCTTTCCCCCCCCCATTTTCTTTCTTGTTATGAACTGTATAATTTGCCCAAAATTAGGTATAAAATATAATTTTAAAATAAATTATGTATAAATCATCACCATCTTTCTTTTGATGCTAACATTCTTCCTCTGATTAAGAAAGGATACTCATGTGATTTTTCATGATTAAAATAAAATATTTCACTGTAATCATGGATGTCTTACTATATAATAAACTTATTCAGCATAATTTTAATACTTTCTATCACAGTATTTAAACAATGAGAATGTTAGGTTTATCTTATTTTGATTTAAAGTAAAACACTGAAAATCATATCGTCACATTAAAACTCTCTTTAAGTTTCACAAACACACTTATAAAAGTAATTTTGGTACATGTTTCGTGAGGTACATTCCTCACATTGTCAACCAAAACGACGAGTAGGAGCCAATTTCAGCAAAGTATGTATCTTACTATGCTTGCTCTGGTGGTCTGTTAATGAACTTAAACAATATGTTGTCTGCTTCCGGTATATCAAAATTCATAATTCATTTGCCATTGTAGAAGATAGATTCATAGAAGATTCATTGAAACTGTTGAACTTGCAAGAAAAAACCATAAAATTCACTATGGAAACCGAGGTTAATAATTAGATTCATAGAAGATTCATTGAAACTGTTGAACTTGCAAGAAAAAACCATAAAATTCACTATGGAAACCAAGGTTAATAATACTTTACCTTTTCTGGACCTAAGGATAATAAAAAGGAATAAAAATATAGAATATAAAAGCAAAAGGTTTCAACCCCAGACCCCACAAGGAAGCAGCATTCAATAGTATGACATATAGGCTAGTTAATACACCACTCAGTAAAGAAGAATACAGGAAAGAATACGCACATATAATACACACAGCAGAAATAAATGGATTTAACAAACAAATGGTAGATAAAAAAATAAAAAGATTTAAAAATAAAAAGGAAATTAAACTAATCACCACACTCAGTTCTTCACTTAAAGAAAATACTTATCAAAAATTCACATATCACCCTTATGTTAACCATAAATTCCAAAAAATTTTCAAAAAGTACAACATTACTCTAGCACCAATAAACAGATATAGTGTTGGTAAACTATTAAATCTAAATAAAATTAAACAAAAAAAGAAGAAAGAAGAAAATTCAGGTATATATAGAATTAATTGCAAGGATTGTGACAAAATATACATAGGAAAAACAAAGAGAAATCTGGGGATAAGATTAAAGGAACACTGGAGAAATATTAGACACAAGCAGGTAGAAAAATCAGCAGTGGCTGCACATTTTTGGAATGAGAATCATGAAATAGAGAAGGACATACCATTACTAAAAACAATTCAACATCCAAAAGAACTTAATATATGGGAAAAAATTTACATAAAAAAATATGAATACAAACTTATGAATTTTGATATACCGGAAACAGACAACATATTGTTTAAGTTCATTAACAGACCACCAGAGCAAGCATAGTAACATACATACTTTGCTGAAATTGGCTCCTCAGTCGTCGTTTTGGTTGACAATGTGAGGAATGTACCTCACGAAATATGTACCAAAATTACTTTTATAAGTGTGTTTGTGAAACTTAAAGAGAGTTTTAATGTGACAACATGATTTTTAGTGTTTTACTTTAAATCAAAATAAGATAAACAAAAGTTTCACTGTGTGGATTCCGAAATTCTGTAAACATGTTAGGTTTAGTTCATTGCTATGAGTTCCCATATTATTATTTCTATTATTCTACAATAGAGAGAGCCACTCAGCCCATGTGCTATGGTACACTGCTACCCCTCTTAGTAACTAGCCAAGTAGTAGTGGTAGTGATAGTAATATCGGAGGGGGTGTTGGAGAGAGTTTTGGAGAACTCCAGCACTTCAGCCATAGACTTTTTGTGCCATACCCAAATCCCTTATAGTGTTCTAAATTCTGTGTTCTTGACGAGATGAGAACCTTATTTCCTATAAGGGGATCATCCGTAATGGGATATGGTTGTGGACTGAAGAGTTGATATCTTCTTCTCTCCAGGGCTTCACATTCAAGGAGTAAGTGCTTTGCAGTCTCATAAGTTTGGCCACAAAGTCTACATATGGGCTCTCCCTGGAAGAGTCCCATGTTCTGGAGACGTTTCCTAAATTGACCATGTCCAGTAGTTAATCCTACCGCTCTCCTTCATTTTTTCCTTCCCGACATCAAGAGCATTCTGGTGAGTGTCGGATTATGTCCACTGACAAGGTTTTTCCCAATGGCTTGCCCTGGGTAATTGAACAATCGTATTTTATGTTTCTCTCTGGCCCATAATTTAATTGTTGTCCTTACTGTGAACCTACTAACTCCACAGGCTGGTTCCGGTTCTATTAAGGGGCTGGATGCTCCTTTCTTGGCCAGTTTATCTGCTGCTTCATTTCCTGTCACTCCTCCGTGACCTGACACCCACCTCAATTCAACAGAGTTGTTCGGCAGGGCTATCAGTTTTTGGAGGCAATCCCATACTAACTTGGAATTGAATTCATGAGAATCAAGTGCTCAAAGTGCAGCTTGACTGTCCAAGAGGATCATAATATGTTTCCCTTCTCTATACCATTTTGCACACAGGTCATGATTGCTAATGACTGGCCAAACTAAAGGATACTATTTTGACTCTCAAGACCGCTTGCTGTTGATATGTTTTCTTTTAATGGCTGTCTTTATTCCCTAAAGCTTTCAACACCTTGGCTGATATAAGGAAACTGCTATTTGCTGAGATAACTGTTAAGGGTGCACTTGGAACCTAATTCACATATCAAAGAATGAAAGCCTTAATACTTAAAGCCAGGATTGGCAACACATTCTTTTTTGTGCTGTTTTGTTTACTTTTCACTTAAGAGGAAATAAACATCTGCTAATCAAGTTTTCCTGTTCCATAATGTGTGCAAAGATGAATTAAACACCATTTAATTGTATTAATGTATTTAATTAAGGTAATTATATTTTTGGTTAGCTGTGTAGGAGCAGTCATTTTTAAAAAGATAATTTTTAAAAAACTGTCTTGCTTAGGTAATTACTTCTTTCCTTGTCAAGATTTTGCTGTTAATTCTTTAGCTTCACATGATTAAATCTATGACCAAAAGAATATGATTCCAAGCTTGAAAAAAACGTGTTTGAGTATTACAAGGACATATACATTCATGCAATGTTATCGAGTAAACAAATTCTATATTCTCATGTGATTTACAGATAAAATACAGTAGAGTAATGCTGTTATTCAAAAAGTTTTTGTATATATGAAAAGGCAATATAGCAACTGCTAATTGTTTATAATTGGCCAACCTTTGGACTCTTAAAGTTTGATTTTCACATTGTATAATGCAAATAACATTAAAGTTTCTAAATAAATGATTTCATTCTTGAATGCAGGTTGAAAACATATTGCTAAGTGATAATGGACATTATGTGCTTTGTGACTTTGGATCTGCAACAGGAAAGGTTTTGAATCCTCAAATTCAAGGAGTAGCAGCTGTAGAGGAAGAAATAAAAAAGTACACAACCTTGTCATATCGTGCTCCAGAAATGGTTGATATGTACTGTGGTAAACCAATCACAACCAAAGCCGATATTTGGGTAAGTTGGAATTTCTACACTATTTAATGTCACTTAGGTAAACTTAAACTCTAGCTATTAGCAGTAGTTGGAACAGAAGAGAAAACCATATGCAATATAAGGATTAAAATGTTTTTTTTTTTCCAACATAATTTTTATAATTTCTGTTTTCATGTATTTATTATTTTATTATTATTATACATTTTTTCCTGTATGAAGAGAGAAAATGCTAACCATAAGATTTATTTATTTTATATTTTAAATAGAAATTGTAAATGAAATGGCACAGTATTTTTCTGAAATTACTTGGTCATGTCAAAAAACGTTTTATTTAAAAAAATTGTTGCTTTTATTTTTTGCTCAAAACATTGTCATGTGTTTTTATACCAAACAATTGTCATTGTCAACACTTTTTTGATCTAGATATTCGTATGTAATAAATTCTCATACCAGAAGCGTTAGAATCATATAACTGTTACTTTTCTCTTTTAAGGATATGCATTCCAAAGAATTAATATGAATCTCAAAAATTAAATCATTGATTATGTTTAAAAATTTCTCCTAATTTTTCATATTTTAAAAGCTTTTAGTTTTTAAACAGTGATTTATTAGGGGTCATAATTTGTGTAAGAATGACCGTTTTCAAGCCAAAGGATCAGAAACTAGAAGGGTGGCCATTTAACAGTATTAAAAAAGAGAGAGAAGGAGAAAACACCACTTACATATAATCTGGTGCCATAATGTGGTATGTTATGTATACATAGTATAGCATCTCATTAAGCAGAAAGCAAAGTTAACTCAGAATAGAAATATTGTGCAAAACTATTATGTCTAAGTTATGTTAGAAGTATTTTAGGGAGTTAAATAGTGTTTAATGTATCTTGTCCACCAGAACAAGTACTTCCACCAAAGTATGTCACATTCTAGCCACTGATTGGAAATTGTTTTTTCAACTATTCATTTGCTAATCATTACCATTCTTCAATGCATCCAATTCATTGAAATCATTATTGCTGCTTTAACTATTGAGCTAACAAATGCTATCCTGCATTTATCTGTGGTAAATGTCCATTAGAGTATTGAAGTAATGGAGGAAGTTTTACAGGAAGCTTCTCACTTCCATAAAAATAATTGATATGTGCATCCAAGGAACTTAAGTATCTCAGAATGCAAGAACTGAAGATATTGTTTTTCCTTCCCTGGAATATAGGTTTGATCTTTGACACAGGTGGGTTTTTTCTAATGCTCTCTAGTTTTAAAAAATTGTGAAAGCATTTGCACTGTTTATTATTGATGACAAAAGAGAAAATTATAAAGCAAAATGTGGAAATTGGTTCAGACAGAAAATATAGAAAGAGTGAATAAGAAAAAAATTGAAAGCCACCAGCAGAAATCAGATCGCATCTTGGGTTTTCCATACCAATCACTGAATGAATTACTATGTCTTCCTAGGGCTGATCCAAATTCCTTTCATTTAAGGTTATCTCTTCAAGAAACTTAAACTCTAAAAGGCAACTTAAACATTTGAGTATGTATGTTTGATTTCTGGCCATGGCTGTGTGTTTTCTCTAATTTGACCTTGCAATCTTAGTCTAAACCTGGCATGAAAAAATAATTTCTAAACTGCGTTTCTTTTAACTTTACTGCATATGTGAATAGAGGGAACTATTTACAGTATTTTGCTGTTTGCAGCATGGGTTTGACTGGCAAGCATGTAGCATAACCTAACAGATGATGTAGTTGCTGGAATCATAAAAAAGAAACTTGCAAGAAAGGAGCTAATAATGTTATAAGTAATCTATGAATAGCAAATTGTGGTAAAAAAAACAAAGACAAAAACAAAGGAAGACTTTCTCTGTTCTCTCCACTGAGCAAACTTGAATGATAAGTGAATGCAACTGCATTCACTTATCATTCTCATGCTCATTCATGATGAAGCAATGAGAGACAGAATTTCCCACCTAGTATGATAAAATGTGGCAAATTCTGGATGTCATGTATTGTAGTTGTTAAGCTCCTTTAAATGTATAAGGATACATTATTATTCTATATAACAAACTAATTTGTATGCCGCCAGTTCAAGTAGTCGGTCAACAACTGATGATGGAAGCAATTAGCTTCCGAAACATGTCCAGTGTTATGTAAATAAATAGAGTTAGTGTAAACAGTTTAAATACATTAATTGTAGGATATATGACCACTCCATTGTACACAGCTTCATAACTGAATTTATTCACTGAATTAATTTGTGTTGCAAAAATAGTTCTATGCCGACAACCAATGAGGGATGGCAAAGAACACATGTTATTGAAAACATTTTATGATGCAGTCGAACTACACACTCTTATGCTTCACTTACTTGTCATTATTGTAGACCGGTTTCGAGAACAGGTTGTTATCATCAGTTCAAATCTCCAACTGTTGGATAATTCTTTGTGTTGTGGGTATTCTGCTCTGGCAGAGGTGTGATGAACTTAAAGTTTATATTTTCATTGCTAGAAGTGTCAAAATTCATTAAACTAGGGAAAACAAAGAGAAACATAGGCACACAGTTAAAAGAACATTTCAGGAACATAAAATACAAGCAAATTGAGAAATCAGCGGTGGCATTTCATTTTTGGACAGAAAACCACGATATAGTGAATAAAGCAAAATTATTACAATCAGTGCAAGGACCTACAGAATTAGCAATATGGGAGAAAATATACATTTACAAATACAGAGACAGTTTAATGAATTTTGACACTTCCGGCGATGAAAATATAAACTTTAAGTTCATCACACCTCGGCCAGAGCAGAATACCCACAACACAATGAATTATCCAACAGTCGGAGATTAGAACTGATGATGAGAACAACCTGTTCTCGAAACCGGTCTACAATAATGACAAGTAAGTGAAGCATAAGAGTGTGTAGTTCGACTGTATCATAAAATGTTTTCATTTATATGTTTGGCTTCACTGTAAATGTTCCAACTAACATTTTTAGTTAACACATGTTATTGTTGGCATCTGGAGCAAGGTAAAGAGAAACACAGTATAAGTGATTGTAGTGTATGCAGTAGATTTGTGGATTAGCTCCTTGTGCCAAAATGGTATAAGAGAGCTTACAAAATTTAAAAGAAATATATACTGTGTTGGGGGAAAAAAAAAAATTGTTAAATTTAAAACAAAAGGAAACTTAGTTACCACAGCCACATTTATTATCAAAGAAATGGGGAATGGTTTAAAAAAAACACCATAGTGACTTGTGTAACTTTAGATTTCTTTAATTTTTTCTTTCCTAGTAGGCTGGTGTATAACTGTTAATTTTGTTTGCAGGCTCTTGGCTGTTTGCTGTACAAGCTGTGTTTCTTCTCCTTGGCATTTGGAGAAAGTTCACTTGCTATACAGAGTGGCAACTTTACCATTCCTGACAATTCAAAATATTCCAGGGGGATGCATTGCTTGATCAGTAAGTTTATTTTCATTTGTGCTAGGGGAATAATGTTTTTAATATTATTTTATCTTGCCAAGAAATCATTGAAAACAATATTTTAGATTATAGCACATATCTGCCATCTGTATTCTAAGTTGTAGAATTAGGTCAAGACATTGTTAATAGCTACAGTGGGACCGCTGTATGATGTCATTCTGCAATTCTGATTTAATTTGCTATTATACCTGTTTACTGTTAAGCAAATGGGAATGTTGCTTTAGAGAATGGAAATATGCTGGAAAATGGGAAGGAATAAAGTTTAGTCATATGTGCCATAGAAGCCACATCATTGTAACATCCTTCACAATGCTTATGCTGCATTTCATGAATGATTTTTTTCAGAAAAGAAGTTGAAACTCAAAAGTATCTGTTAAGGGAACTGAACATCATTCTTCAATCATTGCTTGGAAAAGATTGTTATATTAAAGGAAAATTATAGAGATAAGGAAAAGTGTTAACTATTTTTATGATTACAAAATGCTTGCATCAACAAATAATAAAAACTATACCATAACAAAATGGAAAGACTTGTGCATCACGTTGTAGTGAGTATGACTGTGAAAGCATGGAAGAAAAATGGAGTAACATGTTTTAATAAGAGGCACAGAAGATAGAGCAGCATTAGAAAGTAAGAGTAACATCAGCATTATGATGTTAATGATGAAGATAATCTGTATGGAATAAAGATTAGCTCTCCTTGATCAATTTCATCCTGGAAATATTTTCTGAAAGGCAATCATGGCCAACAGTTAAGCAGAATTGGGCAACTCCAATCTTTCTTGGTTTTAATAAAAGATGTTTGAAAGTCTTTAGATCTTCATATGCTTTTCCTTTAAGTTTTTGTTGGATATTTTTGTTTGTTTGTTTGTTCAGTTAATAATCTTTTTAAGAGTTTCAATTTAGAAGGAAATTCTAGTTCAAAAGTTGACTTTAATTTTATGGTGGCTCCCTCGTTCCTCTTTAATCCAACATGACTCAGGATTCATTGTAAAACTTTCTGATCTGGATTGTATGATATAGCTTTCTTATTTCATTTTTAGTGTATTTCGATGGGTAACTGTAATTCATTATACTTTGTAGGTTTACTTTAGAGTCACTAAAGATAGCAATTCTTTTATTAATTATGTTAGGTCCATACAGCAAATTTTCTAAAGCTCTATAAAGTAAGTAGATCTTAAAAATAAATTAATAATAGAAGTATAATAAGCAGTAATTCTGATACCCAAAGTGTTAGAATCACTGTAGCTGTAACTTTTCTCTTCTAAGGATGAGCATTCCAAAGAATCAATCAATACTGAATCCCAAAAATTAAATTTCTGCATTGATAACCTCAACTTGGGTATTCGTTTTTTACACTAAACTCCATTCACTTACACAAAGAGTGAAGATGGGAGAGATTCTCCCAAAACGCGTCTTACTTTTGTGTAAGTGAATGGAGTTTAGTGTAAAAAATGAATACCCAAGTTGAGGTTATATTGCCAATCCATTATCAACAGCTTCTTAAGTACAATATTGTGCATTGATGTTGCTTAAAAATTTCTCCTCATTTTTCATATTAAAAATGTTTTTAGCACAGTGATTTATCAGGGGTTATAATTAGGGTTTAACTATTTTTATGCCTTATGTTCAGAAACTAAAACTGTCATTTAACAGAAAAAAGGAGGGTGGGGAGAAAACAGCACTTATATAATCTAATGCTGTAATAATGTGCTATGTCAAGTATACAGAGGATAGCATCTCATTAAACCAAAAAACACTGAAAGTAGCATTAATTCTGATTAGTAATATTGTACAAAACCATTGGGCCTATATTATCTTACCAATACATTAGGGGTTAATAGTGTATAATGCACCTTGTCCACCAGAAAAATTGCTTACAACAAAGTATGTCACATTCTGGCCCTCATTAGAAATTAGATAATTTCATCATGATCATCATTGTCGTCATTGTTGTTGTTACAATTTGGCAAATGGTTAATAAAGAAATTTGGATCTTTGGAGTAATTTGTGAGCAGAAGCATCACAAATTCCTATTAATTGGTGGACAAAATTAACAATGCAATGATTTCGCCGGTTGACTCCCTTGTCTCTTCTGAAGTTGCATCTTTGTTCACTAGTATTGTAAAATAAAGACTGCTCCTTAAACTATAAAAATGGCTAAAATGTACAAAAATACCAGTAGACAAAATTGTGGAATACACCAATCTTACAAAATTGTGTATCCAAACTGTGGTTTGGCTATGAGTAATCCCCTCCCTCCATTTTTGGCAAATTTGTTTCCTGAGTACAGTAGAGCCACACATCAACGCATTTCCATTTATCTTTAAATCATGGTTAGATTATGTGGATTTATTTGCATTAGTACCAAAAAAAAAAATCACAGGATGCCGTAAAATACTAAATCTGCAAGACCAAAGTATTAAGTTGCTGTGGAAATGAAGGGAGCAAGGTTGTTTGCCCTTTTTGGACCTGAAAATCTACAGGAGAAGTAATTTCATTTGGCATATGTGGGAAACCCATTCATACAGATAATCACATAAAGAATATAGCTTCAACCCTAAACCACACCAACATGCTATTATAAGCAGCCTTGCTCATAGATTGGTAAACATCCCATTCAACAAAGAAGAATACACAACAGAATACCAATACATCATCAAGACTGCTCTCAACAAGCATCAACAGTTCATCAGTAGATATGATTAGTCATTTCAAAAGACTTAAAGATATTAAAAATATTACAAATAACCATCTGTTCAAGATAAAGGACTTAAGTTTTTAAAAGTTCACATAACATCCATATGCAAACAGAGCATTCGTGACAAGTTTTAAAAAACTGTATATTGTGTAGGCAGCACAAAATAAATTTAACATCGGAAACCTTATGAACAGTACCATAAAAGATGTTATTCCAATCAACAAAAGGGCAGGAGATATCAGATAGAATGTTTGGATTGTAATCAGATATATATTCTGTTCTGCTTAATATATTTAGAGACAAAACAAAAGAACACTGTAGAAATGTAAGATATAAACAGGTGAATAAATCAGCTGTTTCAGATCTTTGTTGGACATACAGTCATGACCGCGAAATAAACAAAACTATTGAAAGCTACCAACAATCCCAGGGAATTAGCAATATGGAAAAACATTTTCATTTTAAAGAAGCATTGTGTTATGGATTTTGACATCCTATCAATGGACTTCCTGTTTTGCATTTTATTGGAACCACCAGAGGTCACATTGTCACCTGCAGGTTAGTGGATCCGCAGCTGAAGATTAGAACAAATGCTCTTGAAACATGTTCTGATAAATGAATCAGTGAAATATAGTATAACCTAATACCGACCTCTTAATGTGTATTATTATTTCCAGTTTAAAATATGAGATTACAGACACTCATAGTATGCTAATGTGAAAAGAGGGTGAACTGGCATGTCTGCATTGCCTTGGTGATGTATGTATTGCCATTTTCAAGCATAGTGACACCTTATAGCAATTGTGTTATAGTGACAAGACAATTATTTGTTATTATCCCTGCATATTTTGTGTGTTGACCATAATGCTGTAACGTAAATTTCTGAGAGAACGTAGTTTGAAAGGAAAGTTAACAGTAAATATACTAATCTATGAATCAGTACAACTTGTTCATCTATCTACAATTTCACTCCATGGCAAGAAAAGTTTAAAAATTGGGGATGGTATATTAAATAAAAATTGTTTGCAGGTTTTATAAATTTACTTCTTTTTTAGGCCAAGTTTAGATTGCACTCATTATGTCAGGGTTAATGTTCTTTTCCTTATTTTGATCTCTCTTTATGTAAACTGTTTTACATAAAAAATATTTGTAACACACACATATATATATAAACTTTTTCATTTGATTTATTAAGGATTCATACATAGATAATGAGAACCAATGAGTGAACCCCCTTCCTTTGGGGCAAAAATTGTTTAATATAATTTAATTAAGAACTTTATAAAAATGAATATTAATTGTTTTTATGAAGAATTCCTCATCTAGTATTAATAAAATATCACAATTTTAGATACAACGTTCATGTGGAGAAATATTTATATGTTTGTAATTGTGTATGAAGGCATTGCTTCAGCTTTATTTCTTTTATTAGGGTACATGTTGGAGCCAGATCAAGACAAACGTCCTGATATTTTTCAAGTTTCTTATGTAGCATTTACACTACTTGGCGAGGAATGCCCAGTACAGAACTTACATGTAAGTAATTATATAAAATTCAATTTTAAATAATATAAAGATGTACTAGCAGTAATAGAATAGGAATTGAAGCCATGGTGATTCTGTTTTTGCTACAGAAGTCACCTGTGCCTGTAATAGACCAATTACCATGTCCTCTGAGGGAAAGTGAAGCAAAGCGCACATCAGTGAAGGTAACAAAACAGACTGTTGTGCCTGTTGTGGAAGGCACCAGTGTGGCTCCAAGGCAACGACCAAAGGGCTCACAGCCTCTCCCTGTTGGTGGAATGCTCCCAATTCCTTCCCCAATACCACCCTCAGGGTCTGCGCGCAGACAAACAGCCCCTCTTCCTCTTCCAACATTGTCCCAGTCTCCAGTCTCCATGAATGGTGCTCCTGTGATAAATGAAAGCGCACCTTCTCATCCTACTGCAAGCACAGCCCCCTCTCTTCCTGCAACTTCATGTACTACTTCCACAGTTAGTGCAAGTTCACATCCTCCAGTCTTACCCTTTCCCAATCAAAATGCTGCAGCACAGTCCTTTTTTCCCTCTCCTGGTTCATCAGCAGTGAATTTTGATCCCAGATTATCAGCAAATCCTTTACAGGCTCATTCCAACAGGGCAGCAGGTTCTTCTAGTAACATCACAACAGCACCAGGAAAGAATTCTGCGAAAAATAGTAGGGAATCGCTTGAAGCGCTTTTTCCAGCATCAGGTATATGATTATTGCTGATTAATTTGTTAATCTTTTGTTCCTAGTTGAACAATTTTGAAACTTGACAAAAGTAGGGAATTAAGGAGACATTAGATTTAGTGTTGATCGTATATGTTGATAATGGACCGCTATCAATTGTAATTTAGTTGAGGGGGAATATATTCTAATATAAATATGATCACATTAAAAAAGTGGTAACTGAAACAGAACAAAGTGCAACAAGTGCATGCTATTTTTTTTCTTTCTTCTTTCCATAAGCTTTCTTATAATACTCTATTATTCTAGTTTAACTTGTCAAAATCTTTCCTTTCATTGATGTAATTTCAAAAAGAATTCCTCTTACTTTACTAAGGAGAAAACTAATTATAACACCATTAAATTCAGTCTGTTTGTTTACTTTATTGTTCATTTTGCCAGGAGTTTAGCAGTTGCTTTTGTTTTTCTATAGTCCTCAGCATGTTTTCAATAGTATATTTGTACATGTATGCATTTTTTTCTTTTTCCTTTTTTCTCTTCTTCCTCCTCCTCTATCTGACTAGTTCACATTGAATGTGCACCATTTGTCCAGTAGAAATGAAACATTGTTAACTTGCAATACCTCAGATAAAGGATTATTTGTTAAAAATAACAGTAATTAAAGTGCTGCAAATATACAACTCCTAACAGAAATAAGTGAAAGTTTCTTGCTCCCTTTTGTATTGCTGAATAAACAGGAGTCATATCTGAAAATGTGGTCCCATGTTGTCATATTACTCTGAAGCCTAATATGCAAAATTCTAATTTTATAGTATTTTTGTGAGTATATATATATTCTATAATTATGTTCTCCAGTGTGGAAATTCTACAAAGTTAAATTTAAGTAGTATTTAATTGCTTTACCTGAAGTAATTTTGCATCACCCTTTTGGATTCCAATTATTTCTGCATATTGGAAATGTGAGCAGATAGATATACTTTCTGAAATCTGGGAAAGTCAGTAGTGTTCAGTGCAGTGGAATGTAGAAAACGGAGACAGCAAAGGCCTACTTTCTGAACTAAAGTGAGAGTATAGGATAACAGTATTTTAAATATTAAGCCCTCTTCCAACTTTTCAGGATTCTAAAATAGCATTTTGCAAGTATTCTCACAAATTTTTGTATAATTTGGACCCTGACTTGCACAAAGGTAGCATCTCTTGATCACTGTAGAGAGGAGAAAACTAAATCTTCATGAAAAAAAGTACCTACTGAAAATGTCGTGGTTTCTAATAGTGAATAATGATTGCAATTTAAAAGGATGTTTTCTTTGTGCAGGCTTTCCGGATCCATTTCGGGATGATGGTAGTAGTGATGGGTGCCCTCCTCCACCTTCAGGACCCCCTTCTGTTCCCCCTCCTTCCCTTAGTCTCCCAGCTGTTTCTTCCAAACCAGGTGCTCATAAACTGGAATCAGTATCTCAATGCATAACAACTGTAACTCCTCCCAGTTCCCCAACTTTAGTACCTCCTAGAGGCCACAGACGAAATATGAGTGACACCTCAGCATTCAACAAGTAAGTATGTGATTACTAAAGCTTTTATTCAAAGATGGATCTGTAGTTTAAAAAAGCTCTTCATGAAAACATTTGAAAAATGCTGGAAAAGATATAACTCCCCCCCCTCCCATATAAGATCAAATTAATGTGCTAGAAATGCATGAAAATCTGATTTTTAAGTCTCGGAAATCACACCTGAAACATCAAAACTTTAAATTTTTATAACTTAGTATGCTGATTTCTTTAACAAAGGATAATTTAACATAAATTTAAAAAAAAATCAATCCTTTCCTCCTCTAGAAAAACAAATAGTAAATCTTTATTAAGCATTATTGTATGCAAAGCATATTATTTTAAGATGAACAAAATTAAAGTTAGATAACAATTAAATATATAATAAATTGTTTAAACAATAAGTTTGTATTTAACAATTTAAAATTTATCATTATAGTCAGTAAGGTTTTTGTTTAAAAACTTGGCATTTGAACTTTTTCCAAGTTTGTTTTTATTCTTTCTTCTTCTTTCTTCCCAACCGTTATGATGTGCAATATCTAGTCTTTTACAATACAATTGAAGATTTGATATGAGGGTGAATTAAATGTAAATAAATCTTTCCTCTGGTGACTGGCAAACTTCTGGGAGGGAGATGGGAGTTTCTGTGATGGTAGAGTGGGGAATAGGGTCCCCCACCACAGTGAAGCCTCCATCAAGGCTGTAATGCAGAATCTACCCAAAATCAGTTTGTTGGCATGCTTGTGTTAATTTTTATTGACGAATTGAAATGTTTCCTTATTTGAATTAGTGAGCTTCCTGTGACGTAGATAACTGATCTCCAATTGTATGATCAAAGGCTGAGCCTGCTTTGTGCAAGCACAAAAGCCACTATCAGGGAGAGTTGAAGGGAGTCATAATAAAGTATTTGTTAACAGTGTAGGCTAGCCTTCGCTGCAGCCCATGTGAAGTTCAACAGAAGAACCAGGATGCAGAGGATATAAATTTAAAATATTATTTTGCTATTTTTAGTGGTATTGTGGAATGGTGTAATTATTTAATTTTAACAGTAAATACAACATTTACCATGCCTAATTGTTTTTGCAACTAATTCGTAGGCTCTCTGAATCTCATTTTAATTTACATA
Source organism: Metallyticus violacea (assembly GCA_030762175.1). NCBI lineage: Eukaryota > Metazoa > Arthropoda > Insecta > Mantodea > Metallyticidae > Metallyticus > Metallyticus violacea. The sequence goes on from CM060844.1 coordinate 76,108,855, forward strand.
GGACCTCAGCCTTTATGATAGGATGGAACTCTTCAAATTCTTTTTCCCTTCATTTCTACATAAATGACAACAGTAGCTTAATGGCACAATATGTTACTAAAATTACATAGAACTCAGGGTATGAAACGGCCGACAGTTTGCTCAGAGGCCTCTCTTTCAGGCTTGAAATTCTTTTTTATGCTGTAAATGTACGACACGGGACCCACGACTTTACTTCCCTTCCGAAGGAAGCCTTACTTAAGATTTTTACGCCTGAAAAAAATCCATCGGTCCTGGCCGGGTTTGAACCTGTGATCTTGGGAAAATGTTTAGTGAAGCATCAAGATTTTATTTCAAGAGTATTTGGTGTATATGCATTGAAAATAGCAAGATTCAGTTTATGTACAAATAGATTAAAGGATTAGTCATGTAACAAATATTTTTTAATATTGTATGCAACTTAATATAATGATCACTTGTATTACTGATAATCACAATGCCATGAATCTGAGCATTAAAAATTGCATAACATTGCACAGTCCTTTTCATTGTATATTTAACATATATGCATTAGATTTTTCATTCATTTCAAAATGCCATTTCTCATCCTACCCTGTACAAAAAGTCACACAATGCCACTACTTTCTTTTTAGTTTTATCATACATATTAGGAGTTATCTTTTTAAATTTTTACTTTAACTCACTATTGTTTCATTATTATTTTATTATGAATTATTTCCTTTTTGTCGATATAGTACTCAAGATAATTAAAGCTTTCCCTTGAATAAGGATGTAACATCAAATTTTTCAGAAGAAAAAATTTTGATGGAAAAACTATATATCACCAAGATGCTATATAGTACTTTCATCTGCAAGTAAAGTTCTAACTAGTTGCTAACAAATTAAACCGTGATATAGATAAGTTGCAGAATAAATATTCAAATATAAAAATAATAATTATGGCAAATTTTAATGCTAGGGATAGCAGATGAGCATGTGCTATTAAATACTGTTAGGAAGAAACAGGTAGGAGAGAATTAGAGAAGAGGTATAGTAGATATAGAATACTAAATAATGAGAACAAAAAATGTATAATTTTGTGAAGAAAATGTACTTGTACGTAATGGTGCCAAGGGTAAAGGTAAAATGGAATTTATTTTGTAAATAATACCAAAGTGTGGTGGATTATGTTATGTTCTCTGAATTTAAATAATTCTCTTATAGGTTTTAAGATTTTAAGTTCATTATTTACAATAGTCACTTCCCATTGTTTGCCAAGTTTAAGAGTGCAGGCAGGTTGAACAGTTTGCCAATGGGCTTGGGGAGAAAAATATAGAACATACGGCGGTGGGTAGGTGGGTGAGCCTTTGCCTGTCATGGCAACCTCTGCATCTATCTTACAGTTTTATTGGTAGAGAGCAGTATCGCAGGGGGGCATGTGTTCAGCATGCCAATACCCAGCCGGTCCCCTAAACATAGCTTTCATGATCTAAGAATCACAATCTCTCCATCAGGCAGCTTCCCAATTATCCTCAGGAGACTGGGTAAACTCCATTGCAGACCTCTCTAGCTTAGAAAAATTCCCAAGAGGTACCGGGAATGAACCCAGGCCTCTTGGCCAGCATTCAGCAACACTAATCACTATACGAAGGAGGTGGTCATATTTTTCATTTAATGATTGTTGTTTTCAGTTGATAATACACCCTTATTCCAAAATAATGTATAAGAACTGTATATTTTATAAATATAAATATTCTAAAATAATGATATGTTATGCCATTATTGACTAATCCCCAATAGTGACTATATTAGTAGCTACTAATAGCTGTGTTATTTGGTGAAATAAATGTTGGTAATACGTGAGATTTGTATTTTAATGGTTACATCCTTGCTCAAGGGAACTATTCATTTAATAAGCTATCAAAAACCTTTGTAGGTTGCTTTTTATGTATTGTTACTGCTCTGAATCTGACAATCACACTAACTTTTCCATCCTCCAGGCTTAAAACTTTCACTTATCAGCTAATGCTTTCAAAATAAGTTGATTGGCATATACTTTGTTTTTTTGATGGTTTGGAATTGTTGAATTAGAAACTGATCTAACTGAAGCAACAAACGGAGTCATTTGGTTGCTTCCACTACTATTTACTGTTCGGTACTTAGCTGAATGCTGTCACAAATATAAAATTAATCAAACACAAGTTCAAGTTGCATGGTATTTTGAAATATTTGGAAATAGCTCCAGATTTCAGAAGATTTTTGAACACCATTTCCCTGCAACCCAAAATTGTTGTACCAGAATGCAAGAAAAAATTAAGTGCTCATTGAACGAAATCATATTTCATTAGTATTTATCATAATGAAATTAAACTTATAAATAATAGGCTTGCTGCATTTTACTTAAATAGTAGAATGAACATTTTCTCTAATAGACCTTATTTGAATTGCACTGTAAATCAAAATGATGATGAATGTACTTCATATCTGAAAACTCAAAAAGCTTTGAAATGTTTCAAGAATTTGAGATTTTTGAATAGCCTATTCCCAATAAAAGCATTACAATAATATTAAGTGTAACTGCTCTTACCATGAAAAGGGAACTTATAAGGCAAGAAAACATGTATGTAGAGAATAGACTAAGAAAAATTTCATTAGCAATAAAGAATAACCTTAGTAAATAAAGTACATCATAAGCATGCAGAAACAATTCAGGGATATCTATACCGCTGCGGGTGACCAAGGTCGTTCAGATGCAAACTTGTGAGCGGGAGGTCTAGGGTTCAAATTCCACCAGGGCCGTCCTCCCTGACTGAGGTTTTTTTTCCCCCAATGCTCATAAATGGCAAATGCCGGGAAGGCACCTAAACTTAGGGCTGGAATGTTTCCTTCCTTGAAAAAAAAAAATCCTTTTCCAATATATCATTTCATCTCAGGGATCATCAGTGTTCACCGCCTGTGGTGCCTCAGTAGTAAAAAAGGGCATTAAACACCATTAAAAAAAAGGGGGATATCTATTGGTTCATTGAGTTGAGTATTTGTTACAGAAACAAATGGTTTTGTAATCTTTTTGGAGCACTGTGAGCTGCATAAATTTTCCTGAGTAATACTAATAAGTGTAATATAATTATCATGATTTAACTGAATTTTTGTTTAAAAAGGTGTATTTTTTTAAATCGACAGGAATATGTATTTATAAACTAAAATTTTATTTTACAGGGTGTTTGCAAATGAAACAAGCCAATTCCTAGCCCCATATGAAGCATCTGTTAAATCTCGCTCAGGCTCCAATTCCCCACCAGAAACTACCACGAATGATAGTTCCAGAACTGCCAACATTCCAGAAACTCACAGACATCTTGTAGGAGTTTCAGCATCACATGTAAGTTACAATGCAGCATTTTTCTATTAATATGCCAATAGAAAATGTACTCAAATCTGCCACTACTATTATTAGGAATGATTGATTGGAGTAGTGGAGCTTCTAATAAGATATGTACAAGAGTAATACTCCTGAAAGGATATAGAGGAGACGATAGTGATAAATGTAGTATGCGTGGGGGAGAAGTCAGTGTGTCCCATTATTTATTGGAATGCGAGAAAGTCAAATGGTGGCAGGAAAAAGAAAATTTAATGTTAAATAAAATATGAAATAATAAAGTGTAAAAAACATAAAGATAATAGGCGAGTTTTTAAATAAAGTTAAAGGAAGTGGGAACAAAATAGGAAGAAAGTAAAAGGAGGAGGTCTTTTACTGTCAGACAACCATGTAGTTAATGGGTAAGGAAACTATTTTGGAGGATCCTGATAGGATCTAGAGTAAAAAGAGTAGGTTATTAATTACTTAAATGTAAATTGGAACTTGCACAGTGAAGCCAATCATTAATGGATATCATTGTATGATTCAGTTGAACTACACACTCTTAAAGCTTCACTTACTTTTCATAAATGTATGGAACCGGTTTCGAGAACATTTTGTTCCCATCTTCAGCCATGCTAAAGTTCAACTAAAGTTCAACAAAGTTGAAGAAAAGTAAGTGAAGCTTTAAGAGTGTGTAGTTCAACTGAATCATACAATGATATCCAGGTTATTAATGTTTGTAAATATACGGTTGTTATTGTAAATTGAGGATATATTGTAACAAATTGTAAAGTGAATTGTGGAATAATTGGGTAGAATCACTTATTTCTTTCAGTTTCTTCCAAAATATCATCATAATCAGTAAGAGACAACATGCACCTTTAATGGCAATGCGAATAGCTCACAATAATGCTTGCTTGCTTCCTGATTGTTTATTGCTCATTGCAAAGAAGTTTGACTAATTTTGCAGAACTCAACAAGCAACATCAGCAGTAAACATATCTGAGTAATGTACTATATGCATAGTATACTGTTTTTAAATCAGTTTTCTTTACAAATTACACTTTCCTCTTAAAACTCTTCCCATAATATTGCCACTATGCTCGAGAATTGGATTAAAAAACTATAACAGTTCTAAGAGCACAAAATGCCATGCTTTTTCACACCATCTGCTTGTATCTCACAATCATGTATCACCCAACTATGATGAAGAAAATTGAAAGTAGTGTATTACAGGTTAAATGTTTCCTGCACTTAAAACTAAAGCTAACATTCCAGACACCATGCCTGTTTTTCTACAAGTCAATCATAAAATTTCACTTAAAATCAGTGCCTGCAAATCATATGTTTGGTCAGTGCATTATACACTCACAGAAAAAGAGGAGGGGGGGGGGAACCTGCTTACAGTAGTTACTAAAAATGAAGTTTAAATATAAATTTTGGATTAATTCCAGAAATAACATTGTTGCAAACATCCTCATTTTAAAGATTATACTTTAATGGTTTGTAACACATCAATTTGCACTTGTTTTTACGAATTTTGGGACAGTGACTTTCATAAATGAAAGATATACACTTTTTGTCAAATTTTTCACTTAACTTTTATGCTCAATATTTGTCCACTAGTGACATTGAAAATGGAGGGGATATTGATGTACACAACTAAAGTTCACCCTAAAACTAACAAAAATGCTCAGTATCTGATGTAACCCCCCTTGCCTTAATTATGACTGCCATTCTCTTTGGCATGGTTTAGGGTTCTAATGTCTCATTGGTTAATATTGTCCCATTCCTATTGGAGAGTCACCCAGAGTTCCTGTAAGATCTTTGGAACAGAATTATGACCTCGGATACATCTACCTAATCTATCCCAGAGATGGTCTATAGGGTTTAGGCCAGAGCTGCAAGCTGGAAAGTCAAGTTGAACAAAGCCCACGTCAAAATAACTGCAATACAACATATGCTATGTTTGGACAAGCATTGTTGAGTATGAATTCATCTGCAACAAAACCATCATCGATGGCCAAGATCATAAAGGTGTGGACTCATGAGCAGGAGGTCTGGGGCTCGATTCCCACCAAAACCGTCCTTCCCGACTGAGGTTTTCTCCAGGTTTTTCCTCAGACCCCTCATAAATGGCAAATGCCAAAGAGGTACCCTAAACTTAGCTGGAATGCTTCCTTCCAGAAAAAAAAAATAAATAAAAATATTTTCCCAGTTTGTTATTCCCTCATGTATCATCAGTGTTGTCCACTGCCTGTGGTGCCTTAGTAGTTTAAACACTATTAAAAAAATCTCCAACAAATGGAGCATATGGCATGACGTGATCGGCCAGAACCTTGTTGATATATCAGTGAGCATTGGGGCTACTGTTCTCGATGGCCTTCATGGAGATACCACCCCACACCATCTCAGAACCTCATCTGAATTTTGTCCTTTCAAATAATGTGCACTTTGCAAACTTCCAGGTCATCTCCAGACTCTTTCCTTACCATCTGAAGATTTCAGGGAAAACCTGGATTTATCCAAGAACAACGCAACTCCACTGCTCCATAGTCCATTAGGCATGATGACGAGCCACTGCAGATGGGCAACTCTGCTCTCTGGCCAGAACTGGTGGTTAGGAGTTTGTCGTCACTGATAATGTTATTCTTCAAGGCAGCATCGTCAATGACCCTGCTACACCATCAGTTCCAGCCAGAGAGCAGAGTCGCAATCTGCAGTTAGCTTATCACCATGCCCAATGGACTATGTAGCATGGAGCTGTACCAGAAGACCTGTATCTGGCAGAAAAAGGTGACAGTGGAGCTGTGTTGTTCTCGGATAAATCTCTCCCTGAAATCTGCAGATGATAGGGAAATAGTCTGGAGATAACCTGGAAAGCAGTTTGCAGAGTGCACATTTTCCGAAAGGACACATTTTGCTCATGGAAACAATTTCGATCTTCACCAGCTGTTGTATGACGCTTTCTTAGAAACTGGGAAATGAGAAAGCAATCATCTGTAGACATTCTGCATTTCTCTTGCACCATGGTATAAGGTGCATCTATAGTTGTAGCAACATGACGGTGGCTATCAATCAAGGTGACAGCCCTGGCAATGTCTTAAGGCATGATATCAACTGAACTTATTGATAAAATGAGAAACTAATCACTGTTGTTAGCTCCAAACAGAGAGCACCAGTTTTCAAAAGAAAGTGAAGCAAAAGCAAACATCTTTTAATGTTTGTTTACATGCATGTTAACCTTCCATTGGGATAAAATGCATTGAATAAAATAATTAATCACATTTACTAATGGTACATATCCATAACTCCACTCAAAATTAGGTTTAAACTTAAAAATTACCAAAACTTTCATGTGATCAATTTTTTTTTTTTTTTTTTTTTTTGCCATTTTGTGCAATATCCCATGCTGCTTGGAACAGATTCTGTTAACAATAGGGTACTGTGCTCCGTTCATAGGTTATATCATTCATGTTTTAAGTGAGGCCATTACAAGTGCAGAAAGATATAGTATTGTCTGTGGAAACAGCTGATTGTGTTGTTTAGAGATGGTGCAAAAATGATTTACAGGGAGAAATATCAAATTATTACATGCAGTTGCTGATTGCTTAACTTCACTTTATAGTGAAATATGTGAAACTGAAAATATTGATGTACTTGTAAAGATATGTATTTTAAAATGCTTTTTAAGTAAAATATAACTTTTTTTTTTTTTTTTATCAAAGTAGCTTCATCAGAATATAGTTTTTTTTCTCCCCTCTTCTTCCCTCTCCATATAAAACAATCTTAGCGGTAGCAGTTCTTTTTTTGAAGAAAGCTTTATTAATACATTTCCAAGTTGATGTTTCTGAATGTTGACACAAACTTTACTTATTGAATTTTTAATTAGGACATGTTTCAGGAACCATTGTTCCCCACTTCAGCTATTGATGACTGCTTGGTATTAGTTTGGGGTTGCTTGACATGATCATGACTGAAACCAAGCTGCTACTCTGTTGACATGTGTTGTCTGAAATAGGAATTTGCTAAATTCATCCAGAGGTGGGATGTCGAAATACATGAATTTTTCTCAATTTTTTAAGAATGATCATTTTATCACATATGATAGTTCTATTGGAGTATGTATTTCTTTAACAAAATGGGCATCTTACTTAATTTCATGATTACATCCCAGATGAGTTGCTGCTGTCAATTTTTCCAATTGTTTTAGCTGGATATTTTTAAAATTATTGGTAAAATCAGCAGTAGCAACTCATTTTAGGAACACACCATGAAATAAAGCAAGAACCCATTTTGTTAAAAGAAATACATACTTCAATAGAACTATCCACGTGGGGGAAAAAATAAATTCATTCTAAAAAATGAAGAAAAATTAATAATCCTAAATGTAAATTGGAACTTGCACAGTGAAGCCAATCATATTAATTGATATCATTGTATGATTCAGTTGAACTACACACTCTTAAGGCTTCACTTACTTTTCATAAATGTATGGAACCGGTTTCGAGAACATTTTGTTCCCATCTTCAGCCAGGCTAAAGTTCAACTGTCGGATCATTCGTTGAGCTGTGGGAATGTATATTCTGCTCTGGTGGCGGTGTGATAAACTTGTAGTTTATATTTTCATCCCCGACAATGTCGAAGTTCATTATGCTGTCTTTGTATTTGTCTATGTAGATTTTCTCCCAGGTTGCTAATTCCGTAGGTCCTTGTACTGATTTTAATAATTTTGTTTTATTTATTATGTCGTGATTTTGTGTCCAAAAATGATATGCTATGATTTCTCTATTTGCTTGTACTTTATGTTCCTGAAATGTTCCTTTAACCGTGTGCCTATGTTTCTCTTTGTTTTCCCTATGTAGATTTTTTCACATTCTGCACAGTTTATTTTGTAAATACCAGATTTTTCTTCTTGTGGAATACTGTCTTAACATTATCTATCAGCAAATTTTGAACATTAAATCTATTAATTGGTGCCAACCTGATATTAAAATCTTTAAGAATATTCTGAAATTTTTTTTGTGGCCCATGGATGATATGTGAATTTTTTAAAAATAAGTTTATCTTTTGTTGCTGAAAGTGTTGTGGTTTCTTTGATATGTTTTTGTCTCTTGAATTTCTGCACCATTTTATGTACTAGTTCTTTTTTAAAACCATTTTTAACTGCTGTTTCTTCTATTTGTTTGTATTCTTTAAAATATTCTTCTTTGCTAATTTGTAGGTTAACTAGCCAGTGTGTTAAACTGTTAATTACTGCATGTTTGTGTGCTGTAGGGTTAAAACTGTCAGCTTCGATGTGATTATCTGCATGTGTATTCTTTCTGTATATTCCAAATTTAAGTTTTTCTTGGCATTTCATTATTTTAATATCCAGGAATGGCAGCATATTATCTGTTTTTATTTCGTATGTAAATGATATGTTTTTATCTTGAATATTTAGAAGTTTTAAGGCATCGTCAATGAGTTTTTTGTTAACTATGGCAAATATATCATGCACATATCTGTACCATACCTTAAATATGAATGGAAACGCTGTGTTGATGTGTGTTTCAAATCTACTCATGAAGAGGTTAGCTAGAAATGGAGATAAGGGGCTGCCCATTGTAAGTCCTGCTTGTTGTTTATAAAATTTTCCTTTAAAAGTGAAAAAGGCTTGGTTTATGCAAATTTCTGTCAGTTTGATGTATTCTTTTATGTGTATATCATTAATTCCACTTGTTTTTAGCCAATCATGTAGATAAATCAGGAGTTTTTCTTTTGGTATGCTAGGAAACAGAGATTCTACATCGAAAGATATAAGAGTGTCAGAGGGGTGCAATTTTATGTCTTTAATTTTTTCTATTGCCTGATATGAATTATTTATGCTCCTGGTTTGAAATTTTGGTAATGCCTTGAATCTATTAGCTAACCATTTTGCTAAATAGTAAGAGGGAGTATTGATGTTGTTAATGATGGGGCGCATACCATTTCCAGTCTTGTGAATTTTAGGTAAACCATATAACTTAGCTATTTTAGGATTGCTGTGTTTTATTTTGAATATTGTTTCTTTTGGAATGACTGTACATGTTTTCAAAACCTCATTGATGGAATTAACACACCTTTTCAATGGGTCTGATGGGATCTGAACATATTCTTTTTTATTTAATAAATTCTGCATTCTATTATTATAATCTTCTTTATCCAAAATTACTACTCTGTTTCCTTTGTCTGCTTTAGTATAAACAACATCTTTTTCTTAAATGTAAAATTGGAACTTAAACACAGTGAAGCCAATCATATTAATGGATATCATTGTATGATTAGTTGAACTACACACTCTTAAAGCTTCACTTACTTTTTATAAATGTATGGAACCGGTTTCGAGAACATTTGTTCCCATCTTCAGCCATGCTAAGGTTCAACTGTTGGATCATTCGTTGAGCTGTGGGAATGTATCCGACAGTTGAACCTTAGCATGGCTGAAGATGGGAACAAATGTTCTCGAAACGGGTTCCATACATTTATAAAAAGTAAGTGAAGCTTTAAGAGTGTGTAGTTCAACTAATCATACAATGATATCCATTAATATGATTGGCTTCACTGTGTTTAAGTTCAATTTTACATTTAAGTAATAAATAGGCCTTCGAGCCATAGGAACAACGACCCGCATTAATTCGTTTTACGATGACGATAAGATGGAATACACAAACAATAACCTAAATAACTTCAACTGCAATTTTAACAACTTAAAAAAGGACATTAAAGAGTATATAAAATTAAAAGAAAAAAGCCGACTCATTTCTGCAGATATTAATTTTTTAAACCGCTGCCTAAAACATAAAGTGTGTCCAAAGTTCGTCCGAAAAACCGTTAAATGTAACCACAACAGTCGCCAGCAGTTATCTGCCGAGAAAAAAGTTATTCAAATTGAAAGGTCAAAACATTACACTAAAATGGCAGATATTGATCTTAAACTATACGGAAAACACTTACAGATTTCAAACACGTTAGGTTGCATAATATGGGATAATTTAATTGGTACAGCCTTAGAAGATATACAATTTCTAGTAAACAAAAAAGTCAGCTATCAAAAAAGAAAATTTAGTAATCTTTATCAAAAACCAAAGAAAACTCCAAACCCTAAGCAGAATTATGTAGAAAATCTATCTAATGAAAATTTCAAAACAGAAGAATTAGCATTTCTAAATAAAGGCTTAAAAACTTGTGTACAATACTCCACTAAAATAGAGGATTATTTGGTAGATTTGGAGGTGGCCATTGAAGGTTTGAAGAACAAAGATAAAGAAATAGTTAGAATTAAATCAGAAAAAGTTTTTAAAGGCATTGTTAAAAAGAATACAGCAGTACACAACACTTACAAGAATACAATAAAATCCTTAAATGAAAAAGATGTTGTTTATACTAAAGCAGACAAAGGAAACAGAATAGTAATTTTGGATAAAGAAGATTATAATAATAGAATGCAGAATTTATTAAATAAAAAAGAATATGTTCCGATCCCATCAGACCCATTGAAAAGGTGTGTTAATTCCATCAATGAGGTTCTGAAAACATGTACAGTCATTCCAAAAGAAACAATATTCAAAATAAAACACAGCAGCCCTAAAATAGCTAGGTTATATGGTTTACCAAAAATTCACAAGACTGGAAATGGTATGCGCCCCATCATTAACAACATCAATACTCCCTCTTACTATTTAGCAAAATGGTTAGCTAATAGATTCAAGGCTTTACCAAAATTTCAAACCAGGAGCATAAATAATTCATATCAGTTAATAGAAAAAATTAAAGACATAAAATTGCACCCCTCTGACACTCTTATATCTTTCGATGTAGAATCTCTGTTTCCTAGCATACCAAAAGAAAAACTCCTGATTTATCTACATGATTGGCTAAAAACAAGTGGAATTAATGATATACACATTAAAGAATACATCAAACTGACAGAAATTTGCATAAACCAAGCCTTTTTCACTTTCAAAGGAAAATTTTATAAACAAGAAGCAGGACTTACAATGGGCAGCCCCTTATCTCCATTTCTAGCTAACCTCTTCATGAGTAGATTTGAAACACACATCAACACAGCGTTTCCATTCATATTTAAGGTATGGTACAGATATGTGGATGATATTTTTGCCATAGTTGACAGAAAACTCATTGACGATGCCTTAAAACTTCTAAATATTCAAGATAAAAACATTTCATTTACATACGAAATAGAAACAGATAACATGCTGCCATTCCTGGATATTAAAATAATGAAATGCCAAGAAAAACTTAAATTTGGAATATACAGAAAGAATACACATGCAGATAATCACATCAAAGCTGACAGTTTAAACCCTACAGCACACAAACATGCAGTAATTAACAGTTTAACACACCGGCTAGTTAACCTACAAATTAGCAAAGAAGAATATTTTAAAGAATACAAACAAATAGAAGAAACAGCAGTTAAAAATGGTTTTAAAAAAGAACTAGTACATAAAATGGTGCAGAAATTCAAGAGACAAAAACATATCAAAGAAACCACAACACTTTCAGCAAAAAAAGATAAACTTATTTTTAAAAAATTCACATATCATCCATGGGCCACAAAAAAATTTCAGAATATTCTTAAAGATTTTAATATCAGGTTGGCACCGATTAATAGATTTAATGTTCAAAATTTGCTGATAGATAATGTTAATGACAGTATTCCACAAGAAGAAAAATCAGGTATTTACAAAATAAACTGTGCAGAATGTGAAAAAATCTACATAGGGAAAACAAAGAGAAACATTGGCACACGGTTAAAGGAACATTTCAGGAACATAAAGTACAAGCAAATAGAGAAATCAGCAGTAGCATATCATTTTTGGACACAAAATCACGACATAATAAATAAAACAAAATTATTAAAATCAGTACAAGGACCTATGGAATTAGCAACCTGGGAGAAAATCTACATCTACAAATACAAAAACAGCATAATGAACTTCGACATTGTCGGGGATGAAAACATAAACTACAAGTTTATCACACCGCCACCAGAGCAGAATATACATTCCCACAGCTCAACGAATGATCCGACAGTTGAACCTTAGCATGGCTGAAGATGGGAAACCGGTTCCATACATTTATAAAAAGTAAGTGAAGCTTTAAGAGTGTGTAGTTCAACTAATCATACAATGATATCCATTAACATCTTTTTCATTTAAGGATTTTATTGTATTCTTATAAGTGTTGTGTACTGCTGTATTCTTTTTAACAATGCCTTTAAAAACTTTTTCTGATTTAATTCTAACTATTTCTTTTTCTTTGTTCTTCAAACCTTCAATGGCCACTTCCAAATCTACCAAATAATCCTCTATTTTAGTGGAGTATTGTACACAAATTTTTAAGCCTTTATTTAGAAATGCTAATTCTTCTGTTTTGAAATTTTCATTAGATAGGTTTTCTACATAATTCTGCTTAGGGTTTGGATTTTTCTTTGGTTTTTGATAAAGCTTACTAAATTTTCTTTTTTGATTGCTGACTTTTTTGTTTACTCGAAATTGTGTATGTTCTAAAGCTGTTCTAATTAAATTATCCCATATTATGCAACCTAACCTCTTTGAAATCTGTAAGTGTTTTCCGTATAGTTTAAGATCAATATTTGCCATTTTAGTATAATGTTTTGACTTTTCTATTTGAATAACTTTTTTCTCGGCAGCTAACTGCTCGCGACTGTTGTGGTTACGTTTAACGATTTTTCGGACTAACTTTGGACACACTTTATGTTTAAGGCAGCGGTTTAAAAAATGAATATCTGCAGAAATGAGTCGGCTTTTTTCTTTTAATTTTATATACTCTTTAATGTCCTTTTTTAAAAGTAAGTGAAGCCTTGAGAGTGTGTAGTTCAACTGAATCATACAATGATATCAATTAATCCTACACTTATGTATTCAACTTGTTTATACTAAACTGCACTTACATAAGGATATATTACTACTCCATTGTCTACAGCTTAGTAAGTACAATTTATGTAAGTGGAGTGGAATTTAGTGTAAACAAGTTGAATACATAAGTGAGGATATATTACCACTCTTGTCTACAGCTTAAGTACAATTTATTTAAAAATTAATAAATGTCGACATCCCACCTCTGCGTGAATTCAGCAAATTCCTAGGCCTTGGAGAATCTATAATCAGTTCAGAATATTAGTAAACCGTTTTAAAAAGTTCTTTGATATATGTCTTAACGTTTTGTGGGGAAGCTTAGCTAAACCCCATAAACTCCAAAAAGCCATCTTGCCACATCACTAAATAGCCCAAAAGAAAACAAGTCACCAGTATTCCAGATGCTGTTAACAGGACAGCAGCTTGGATCCAGCGATGACCACATCAAGCAACTCAAAATTTACCAAGCAGTCAGTCAACAGCTGAAGATGGCAATGACAATTTCCAAAACATGGCCTGATTAAAAGCCTCATAAGTGAAGTTTTGTCAACATTCAGACACATTTAATATTTCATTTGCTTTACTGTTAATGCCTTCTAAACACATTAAAAGCTATTCATGTTAGGAGTGGTTTAGAAACAGATATATTTCAAATACTTTTTCAGTTTCCAACATAATAAAGAACATAGCAACATTTTTACACCGTTTAAGATATTTAATATGATAAATAGGATATGAATGTAGAAAAATTACCTTTCACATTATATGTTACAAGTTAAAATCAATGTAAGTGTGGATAAAGAATTTTCACACAATCACAATAAGTTATTGGTTTCTGTGAAATATGGACCAGATAGAGAGGGTGAATAGGCTCAAAAAGTATGATACTTAAAGCTGATCTACACTTTAAATGTTTTAAGCGATTCAGTAGAAAGAGCAGTGATGTACACAATTATGCAACTGATGACAAATAGCAGTATGGTGGATTTGGGTAAGTACATATTTTGTTATGTTAACAGGAAAGTTCCTATAATGCATTAAAGAAAAACATCTATGGTAATACCATAGTTGAATGCTACTATTTAGTGCATTTTGTAATGTGCTTATATTTTGTTTTTCCTGTACTATAGATATTATTATTAATATTCTAATGTTCCTTGGAACTTTTTTCTTTTCTTTCTACTCTTAGCAATTACAAGTTTAATAATAATCAGTTCTCATTTTCAGAATTTGCAGCTGTCTCTGCTTTGTTGTGAATTTAATATTCATTATGGCATAATTTTGTATGTCATTGTTATCAAGACTCCATCCTGTGTTTATTACATATTGCATTACAGTATTACTTTTTAAAATATTTGATAGTGAATTTTATGGTGGTACATATATGTTTTTCAGGGTGAGTTATCTAATGCTGGAACAGCAGGTGGAAGATCTCTTTCAGCAGATATTGCTGCCTGGAATCCTTTTGAAGATTCAGAGCCTACCCCTTTTGGTCAATGGACAGATGATCACATTTTTGGAGATGAATTTGACAAAATACAGAAAGGCTCACAAAGTAGTAAGTTTGAATGACTTGCACTAAATAATGTTGCTGGGATAATTATGGTTTTGGGAAATTTACAAGTATATCTGCATATTAATATAGCGTTAATGTTAATTAAAAGGAGAAGATTCAATCATTTAGACAAGATTATTTTAAAATAATAAATGCATAATATGCTTTAATATTACATTTCATTAATTTCTAACACTAATTTCTAATTAGAAGTTTATTAATTTAATTTAATGTTTTCTATAAACACAAGATTATAGATAAGTGGTCATTTATCTCTCTTTCTCTCTTTTACGTAATGTGAGGACATGTGTAAATTGCATAATACAGAGGTGCAGAAAATTGTCTCTGGCAAATGTTTTCTGTCTCTCCCTTCTAAAATATTTGTATAATTCCTTCGTATGTGTGTGTGTGTGTATAATAAAAATAAAAAAATAAAGCAACTCATCAAAAAGCATAGCTAAAATAACAAGAGCAAGAGAAGCAGAAATAATTGAAATAATAACCCAAATTTTGCAATATTTTAAACTGCTTTGTTCTTCTTCAAAGGCAGAAGACAAGTGAAGGTGGAAAAAGAAAATATTGAATCTTGAAAGTAATGTAATGGCATGGAAACAAATTAAACAAGGTAAAGGGTGGAGAAAAATATTGAAATAAAAAAAAGGAATAACCAAGTAGCAAGGGAAATATTAACATGTAAGATTTAAACCTGATGGTGTATGCTCTTTATGAAAAATATAGCTGCTATCTCTAAAGTAGCTTTCAGGGACACTATTATATCACATCAATAATTGTAGATCCTGGTGATGTAGTGGTAACCATACTTGCCTCCTAAACCCAAGATTGCGTATTCAAACTCGGCCAGGATCAATGGATTTTTTTGGGCGTAAAAATCCTAGGTATGGCTTCCTCTGGAAGGGAAGTAAAGCCGTTGGTCCCGTGTCGTACATTTACAGCACAAAAAAGAACCTCAAGCCTGAAAGAAGAGACCTCTGAGCAACATTTGTTGGCCATTTTACGCCCTGAATTGAATGGGACACTGATGACCTATGATGTTAAAGAGCATCCATAAACAAAATAAATAAAAAAAAAACATCAATAATTGTTAAATTGAATGCATCATCAATATCCTTACAGTGAGACATGGCAAGTTGGGCAACCAGCAAGGGGGAAATTTGGAACAGAATGCCTATGATTGTTCATATGGAGCAAAACACTAGTAGAAAATTAAACAAATATAAAATCCTAACATTGTTAGAAACACATTTAGCAAATGAAGTAATGTAACATTTTCTGGATAAATTGGGGCTTTGGAAAAAATTACATGGCATAATTGGCATACAGGTTTTGCATTTAAGGAATGCCAAGAATATGAGCCTGTAGCCAGAATGGGGAATTTGGATGAAAGGTGCAATTTTTTGGAGAGAAAGTAATTTATTCAAGATATTCCCTCTAACATACTTTTAAGGTTAGTGGGATTTCTAAAAGTAAGAAAGGGTACAAATTTAGGAAAATCACTTTAGGATGAATGCATTAATAAAGTATTGTAACATTCTTTCAAAATTTGCTTGAAGCTCACAATTCCAGGAACACAACTGGTAACAAGATTGATTAAGTAGTTTTTTGTATCAGGGATTTCCACAGTGAAATATAGTATAACATGACAAATTATCATTACAAAATCACTCAAATTTCACTAATTTTGTTCCACTTACTTGGGCATGTTTCAAAGGCATATGCCTCTATCTTCAGCTTGGTCCCACTGGCCGCTTCCCAGTGTGGTATTAAGATGTCGCTCTGTGGCTTTAACAAACTTATTGATGAGGTAACTGTTGTTTGGGAGATCAAAGCTAACCAAACATTCTTTGTTTTTGTTTATAAATATATTTTCCCACACTGTTAATTCTATGAGTTTTAGAAGAGCTTTTAATAGTTTTGGTTCCTTTTGGAAATTTTTTGTGGGGGGGTGGCCAAAAATGGTCTGCCACTGCTGATTTTCTGTGTGTTTATATTTTACATTTCTCATATGTTCCTTAAAACGTGTGGTAATGTTTCTTTTTGTTTTGCCTATGTATTTCATGTCACAGTCTTTGCAACTGATTTCATAAATGCCTGATTGCTTTCTTGGTGGAATTTTGTCTTTTGTGTTGGTGTTTAAGTGGTTTTTTAAACTAAATTTATTTACTGGGGCCAAAATGATGTTTGCCTCTCTAAAAATCTTCTAGAATTTATGATGTGCCCATGGGTGTAATGTGAATTTTTTTATATATATGATCTCCTTTGAAGCCCTTTAATGTGGTGATGTCCTTTATTTGTTTTTTCTTTCTGAATTTGTCTGTTTTCTTGTTGATAAGATCTATTGTGTAGATATTGTGTAGGCATTTTTCTGTGGTATATCAATGATTTTTTGGAACTCCAATTTGTATTCTGTCTTGCATATTGGCAGGTTTGTTAATCTGAATGTGAGGCTGTTGATTATGGCTAGTTTACGTTGTTTTGGATTGTGGCTGCTATTTTTTATATAATTATCTGTGTGGGTATCTTTTCTGAATATGCCAAATTCCAGTGTATTGTCATTTTTTATAATTTGTATATCCAAGAAGGGAAGAACCCTGTTTTCTAATTCCATTGTGAATTTAACAGTGCTGTCTTGTAGATTGAGTAGTTTTATTGCATCTTCTTTCCATTTACTATTGCAAAGACATCATCAACATAACGGTACCAACCATATATATGTATATGTGGAAAAGCCTGAACTAATTTTATTTCTAAAAAACTCGTGTACATATCTGCCAAAAATGGCAAAAGTGGGTTTCCCATTGCTAGACCCTTCTTTTGTGTATAACTATTGCCTCTGAATGTGAAGTAGGTTTGATTTATGCAAATTCTGGTAAGGTTCAGATATTGATCAATTACTTCTCCATGTAGGTTTATTGAAGTTAGCCATTTCTTTACAATATTTATTAGATTTTTTTAGGAATGCTGGGAAACAAAGAGACCACATCATAAGAAACTAGCAAATCTCCCTTTTCTAGTTTTACATGTCTGATTTTATCTATTAATTCTGATGAGTTCTTTATACTTTGGCTTTTGTATTTTGGTAAGGTGTTAAACTTTTTTAAAAGGCAATTGGCTAAATTGTATGTGGGTGAATTTTTAGTGTCTACAATAAGTCTTATTTTATTACCAGGTTTATGTATTTTAGGTAAGCCATAAATTCTAGGTGTTGTAGGGTTGTCTGGTATAATATTCTTGTTTTCTTCCTCACTCAGAATTGTTATATTTGTTAATAGTTTTCTTACTGCACTGATATATTTTTGTGTGGGATCTGTTTTCATTTTTTCATAATCCTGGTTCATTAGTAAACTGCATATATTGTTTTCATAATCTGTCTCATTATTATTACTATTTTGTTCCCATTGTCAGCTCTGCTATAAATAACACCTTTTTCTTTCAAAGATCTGAGTACCCTATGATATGGCCTTTTTTGATAACTTTCTTTTTTTATTAGTTCCTCTAGGACTTTTCCACATTGTATTCTTATGCTATTTTTTTCTTCATCTGATTTGTTAAAAATTGCTGTTTCTATGTCTGCTGCATATTCTTCTATATTTTTAGAGTAATCTATACAAATATTTTAACCCCATGTTTAATAGTTGTAATTCATTTACTGAAAAATGTTTGTTTGATCTGTTTGACATTTTCATGGTGCTGTTTTGAATTTCTTTTTTCTTAATTATAATCTTTCATTGTTTCTGTCTAAGGTTATCTAATTTTTAGTTTATGGTTTCCCATTTTTTTTTTTACTACTGAGGAGATCATATATACATATATATAAAAAATTCACATTTTACCCATGGGCACATCATAAATTCCAGAAGATTTTTAGAGAGGCAAACATTTTGGCCCCAGTAAATAAATTTAGTTTAAAAAAACACTTAAACACCAACACAAAAGACAAAATTCCACCAGGAAAGCAATCAGGCATTTATGAAATCAGTTGCAAAGACTGTGACATGAAATACAGAGGCAAAACAAAAAGAAACATTACCACACATTTTAAGGAACATATGAGAAATGTAAAATATAAACACACAGAAAATCAGCAGTGGCAGACCATTTTTGGCCACCCCCCCAAAAAAAAAATTTCCAAAAGGAACCAAAACTATTAAAAGCTCTCCAAAAACTCATAGAATTAACAGTGTGGGAAAATATATTTATAAACAAAAACAAAGAATGTTTGGTTAGCTTTGATCTCCCAAACAACAGTTACCTCATCAATAAGTTTGTTAAAGCCACAGAGCGACATCTTAATACCACACTGGGAAGCAGCCAGTGGGACCAAGATGGAGGCAAACACCTTTGAAACATGTCCAAGTGGAACAAAATTAATGAAATTTGAGTGATTTCATAATAATAATTTGTCGTGTTAAGGTTAATTAACTTTGTGTCAGAACTAATACAGTGAAGCAATTAATTTATTCTTAATTAGCTAGTGAGTTGATTTAATACTCTTATGCTCCATTTATCATGAATTATACAGAACATGTTTCACAGGCTTTTGCCCGCATCATCAGCTGTGAGTGCCGAATTCATTGTTGGTTTGATGGACTCGATGTGATTGGGGTGTATCTTTTATAGGAGAGTAATAATACAAACTGCTAAAACTAATGGGTATGACCAAGATATTGTAGACAAAAAATCAAGAAATTCAAACAAGAGAAGAAGTTAAAACAGGTTGCAGCATGGTCAGCAAAAAAAAAAAAAAAAAAAAAAAACTACCATTCACAAGAAACTCATCCTTGGGCCACCAAAAAATTCCAGAAAATACTCAGTTTGGAATTACTTTGTTCCCAGTGGGGGGGGGGGGGAGAAAGCATTGGAATTACGCTAAAGGAATGCTGGAGAAACATCAGGTACAATCAGATAAATAAATCAGCAGATATGCATCACTTTTGGAGAGATAAATATGATGTAGAAATGGAAGTCAAATTATTGAAATTCGTAGATAGACCCTTGGAGCTGGGAATATGAGGAGGAAAAAATATATAAAAATATGAAGATAAGGTTATGGACAACAGAAGACAATAATCTCTGTGAGTTGGAATATTAGATTACTCTTTCTGGTTTCACTTAAATGAGGTTTTACTCAGGACATATGTTTTGTGGACATTTTTTCCACATCATCAGTTGTTCACGACTAATGAATCATTCATAGAAGTTGGGTATGTAGGAATCCGGGTGGACTCTTGTGGTCTTGCGATGAACTTAAATTAAGTGTTGTCTAAGTTTTGAGTAATTGAGTCGAATTTGTAACACTTACATCACTAACAGTTTTAAAAAAGGAAAACTAAGTTTCTGGAGCTAATTGCTCCCATCTTCAGTTCCAGTTCGACTGCTGGCCTTGTTCTTCATGGTGGTTTGGTTTGTCTCTGGTGGCAGTTGGATGAACTTCTGTATTAAGACGTTACTTGGTGGGATTTCAAAGTTGAAAATGCTACATTTGTTCTTTCAGATATAAATGTTTTCCCAGATGGCGAGTTCTGTTTTCCGTGTAATGTTTTTAAGTAGCTTGGGATTCCTGTTTATATTATATTTTTCATTCCAAAAATGCCAAGCTACTGCTGATTTTTCTTCCTGGCTTTGTTTTATGTTCCTGATGTGTTCTTTTGCTCGTATTTTTATGTTTCTTTTAGTCTTTCCTATGTAAATTTTTTCATAATCGATACATTCCATGTGATATATTCCTGATTTGTTCTCTTGAGGAATATCCTCTTTTAGTTTAGAATTTAGTATATTTTTTATGGAGTAACTGTTTTTTGGAGCTAAAATAATGTTTTGTTTTTTGAAAATCTTTGGAATTTGTAGGAGGTTGATGGATGGTATGTGAATTTTTGGTACATCCTATTTTCTTCCTTGCTAGGAATAAGAGTACTGATGTCTTTGATTCTTTTTTTGTTCCTAGCTCTGTTTATTTTCTTATACACCACTTCTTGTTTGAAACCATTTTCTATAGCTATATTTATTATATTGCTCAATTCTAAATCATATTCTTCTCTGTTCATGGGGACATTTACCAAACTGTGAGCAAGACTATTTAGTACTCATGTTTATGAGGAACTGGGTTATATAAGATCTTGATTTAAGTAGGTGATTTTTTTCATGGGAGAGAGTACTTTGACAGATGTAAAAGAGCTGAAAGAGATGTATCATGGCTTAGATTAGGTGTATGGAAGCTGAGAACTCTTGTGAAAAATAAGATTACAAGGCATATATTTTATTTATGCAGATGAAGATGTTATAGTAGCCATTAAAAATGTTTGGCATGATCACACAAAAAAGAACTTCTGTAAAAGATAATTGGAATGTATGGAGGAGGAATTTGATTGAAAATAACTAAAAATTAAACTCAGTGATTAGAGAGGTGTGTGTGCGTGTGTGTTTGTTTGTTTGTTTGTTTCTTTTTCTTTCTTTCTTTCTTTCTTTCTTTCTTTCTTTCTTTCTTTTTTTTTTTTTTTTTTTTTTTTTTTTTTTTTTTTTTTTTTTTTTTTTTTTTTGATGGCAATTGAAAGTTTGGCCTGGATCCAATCATGCTGTATGTTTTGATCTTTGCACAATTAAATATACCTAAAGAAAGTTAACATCAGACAGTAGGCTCATTTCATACAGTTAGATTTTCCTATTATTAAGATGGACATGAACTGTTTTGAAAGAAGGAAGAAAAGAGCAGACACCATAAATTGGTTGTGTGACATTTTTCATTTGACTTGTATATAGGTATCTCAAACGTGAAAAGCAGGGAGAGTCTAGTGATGACTTACACTGATTTACCAGAGGATCCATTTAGTTCAGCACCTTTTAGTTTACCAGGTATGTTTACATTTGTTTTTAAGGTTAAATGCTATCCTATTTGTGTCCGAATTGCAATTTTTAAAATTTAATTTTGTATTAATTTTTGCAATTCTATATTATAGTAGCAATTTTTTAAAATCAAACATGCAAGCATATTGTTGAAGGCTTGCATATTTTCTGCAAATAATTTTCTTCCACCCTAAATTCTGCTGTATATTCAAGAGATAATCCCTGATTTAGTGACATTTATATATTCAGTAATCATGAAAATGTAAATCACTTATATAGAGCAGTAGAACTAAGTAACACTAACAAAATTTTCAGATATATTCCTAAAACTGTTTGTTTCAACTTTAGTAAGAGTTATCTTTTGCCCTTGAAGGAGGATACTTAGTATTCCAAATATCATGTCATTTGTGTGCCAGCTTTCAGTTTTTAATTTTTATCAATTATATTAAAAAGAGCATTTAATCCCCTCCCAGCTATAAGTCTTTTAAGAGGGTGATAAAATGATGGTGCAAATGTACCTAGTATGCATTGGAACCTGAAGTTAATATGTATTCTGTATTCTAAGTCCATGTATATCTATTTTATATTTATAAACTAGCAGACTTGATTGATTTATCATCTCAGAAAAAGTATTTGCAATGTTTAACTAAGTGAGCAGCAAAATTAATTTGCAAGGCTGGTATTATGGTTGTCACAGTGACTGTCTTTTGTCATGTGGCTATAGCTTAACCCTTTCAATATTATGGATGGAACAGTTTTGCCAACTCATGTGTCCTACCGCAAGTTATTAGCTGCTTGATCAAATTGTTAGTTGCATTAATTTTTTAATAAATGTTTTACATTATTTTATTATAGTATATTGGTTATTATATAATATTTGAGAAATGTACCATATTGCAGCTGCCAAACATATTATACTAAATAATTTTATTACTTATACATTGTATTTTTGTCTGCATGCTCCTTTTAATTCATTTTCAGTCACCCCTTAACCAATGTGAATTTTAGTAATGTTATGAAAGCAGTTATGGGAAAGAATCATGGCCATTAATGCTCATACTGGGAATCTTTCAAGCCAAGGACTCGAAAAATATTGTATCTTTCATGAACACAATGAAATCTTTCAAGTACCCTGATTGTGAACATGAATTTACAGAAAATGGTGGCTCTAAAGTATGTCTTGTTGACAGTCACTGGTGCTCTCAGAGATGCCTGTTTATCCTTCACTAAAAGTTGAAGTGCGATGAGGAAGGTTGCTGCGAATGGTGAGGCTGAGAAACTACCTTTTTATTAAGTCCTTTCTCAATGATAGTACCTTTCTCAAAGGAGTTACCGATACATTTGCAATATTGAACCCAATAAGTAATGAAAGCCAAAAATAACAAGCAACTTTTGCAGATGTCATTAATTATGGGTGGATCTTATCTACCTAATGGCCATCAGGATCTCTTGCCACATGTAGAAAAAAGAAAAAAAAATCAGTCACTAAATATATAGTGTTTCTGCTAATTTACTACATCCTGCGTACTAGGAACTGAAACTGTACGAGAACTTCATGGACAAGTAGAAAAATTCACTTTAGAAAACCTTGGCCCCTTGAGCATAACCAATTATCAACATATCGAGAAGTATCTGAAAAGTTTGTGGAGCTTATGAAGAAGGAAGTTAGATCACCATGAACATTCTGGTACTTTGCTGTTCAGTAGCATGAATTGTCAGAAGGTGCATTGAAGCTATTTAACATCCCAGCATCTTCAGGCTAACTTAAAAGGTTTTTTATTAGTTTTTTTATCTATAATCACAAGAAATTGACTGAACTTCAAATGTTTCAAGAAGCTGCTTCAAATTATTACAAATTTAAATTAAAAGTTCATAAAAGTGATTAATATTAGTGTGATTAACCGACTGTGAGAGTAAGCTGCTACTAACATTTAAAGTGCATGACATTTTTCCAGTGAATATTAAAATAATGACAGTGTTAACAAATGATACTATCAGTGTTGGAAATAAAATCAACTAAAATATTAAATTAGCAGTCAAGTGTTCTGTTTAATCGTACTTTTATCATTTTGGTGTTAGATTGAAACTTTTTCTTTTGTATAAATTTGAATAGTTTGGGATTTTCAGAGTGAAATATAGTATCATATAACAAATTATTTATGAGGAGGCCACTCAAAGCC
Organism: Metallyticus violacea; assembly: GCA_030762175.1. Classification (NCBI taxonomy): domain Eukaryota; kingdom Metazoa; phylum Arthropoda; class Insecta; order Mantodea; family Metallyticidae; genus Metallyticus; species Metallyticus violacea. The sequence continues at coordinate 76,132,708 of CM060844.1, forward strand.
AAAAGCCAAAGCATAAAAAGCTCAACAAAAGAATAGAGAGAATTAAACTTATGAAACTGGAATACAGGGATTTACTAGTGTCTTATGATGTGGTTTCTATGTTCCCTAACCTCTTCAAAGAGAAACTAATAAATGTCTTAAAAATGGATAGCCTCAATCAAGTTATCTGGAGAAATCATAGAAAAGTATCTGAACCTCACCAAAATTTGCATCAGTCAAACCTACTTCACATTCAGAGGCAAGATATATATACACAAAAGAAGGGTTTAGCAATGGGTAATCTGCTCTCACCATTCTTTGCAGACATATACATGAGTTTCCTGGAAACAAAATTAGTAGAGGCCTTTCCACATATATATAAATGTTGGTATTGTTATGTTGATGAGTCTTTGCAATAGTAGATGAAAAATGGAAAGATGACGCATTAAAACTACTAAACCTACAAGACAGCAACATAAAATTCACAATTGAAATGGAGAACAACAAGGTTCTTCCTTTCCTGGATATAAAATTATAAAAAAAATGATAACATACTGGAATTTGGCATATTCAGGAAGGAACCCCACACAGAAAATTATATAAAAAGCAACAGCCACAATCCAAAACAACATATACTTGCTATAATCAATAGCCTCACATTTAGATTAACAAACCTACCAGAATACAAATTAGAGTACCAAAAAATCATGGATATACCACAGAAAAATGGATCTGGTCAAGAAAGTGATAGAAAAATTCAAAATCAAAAACAAATAAATCGGTTACAAAGGAGAGCAGATATATAAAAAATTTACATTCCAACCATGGGCACATCAACAGTTTCAAAGAAAAATTTCAAAAGATTTTAAAGATACCAACATTATTTTGGCTCCAGTGAATAAATGCATTTTGAAAAACCTTGTAAAAATCAGTTGCAAAGACTGCAGTAATAAATATATAGGTAAAACAAAAAGGAACACTACCATACGGTTTAAGGAACACATGAAAAGTGTAAAATATAAACATACGGAAAAATCAGCCGTAACATACTATTTCTGGCAAAAAAACCACGAGTTCCAAAATGAACCAAAATTCTTAAAAGCTCTTCATAAATTCATAGAATTATCCATGTGGGAAAATATATTCTTGAACGAAAACAAAGAAAATTTAGTTAATTTTGATCTTCCAAACAGCAGCAACCTTATCAACCTTATCAACCTTATCAAAAAGCTTATAAAATCGAAAGAGCAACATCTTAATACCACACTGAAAAGCTGACATTGGAACCATGCTGATGATGAAGGAAACTTGCCTTTGAAAACATGTCCAAGTAAGTGGAATAAAGCTAGTGAAATTTGAGTGACACCTCATAAATAATTTGTTACATTTCTCTTTTCTATTTATATATATATATATATATATATATATATATATATATATATATATATATATATAAAGTATGTTCAAGAAATTAAACTCTTACTAAAATTTTGAAATCAAATCCAAATAACCAGTGTTTTAATGCAAATGTAATGCTGGTTTTTCACACCACGTAAATTACTATTAAATTTTGCATACTTTACATAAAAAAACATAACAAATTACTTTGCCAACTGTGTCTGTAATTCTGTTCTGATAAACTCATTCTTTTCTTGACAGAGTTGCAGCAAATATTTTTCCTTAAGGATGATTCATCCGGTATCTTTTGGCTACTGATGTCTCGAAGAAATTTATTGAATAGTTGATTCTATAGCACAAGCCATGACACATTTGCTGATACTAGTGCCTCGCATAATTGTATATTAAAAAAGAGCCAGAAAAATCTGAAATTAGTGGTTGGAACTGCATCCTTGGTTTTCTCTCAGTGCTGCTGACATGCCCTGCAGACTCTTTATGTTTCAAAAAATGTGATTTTTGGTCTTAGCTCACTTGCTTTTGGCAGACCTGACAAAATATAAATTCTGCCATCTGTGGTAAATTTTCAATCATTATCAATTCATATCAACCAACTTTTAAAATACATTTTTGGCATCTAGCTAGGAGCAAATGGTATTATATAACTGCAAGTGTAAGCTTCTTAAGAATACCTTTAGTTTGCTTGTAAATCTAATGATTTCCATTCACTAACGACTTCCTTTACTGCTACATTGTAACAACACATTGTTACGGTATGGGTGGCCGAGGTCATTAAGGTGCAGACTCATGAGCAGGAGGTCTGGCATTTGATTGCCGCCAGGACCATCCTCCCTAATTGAGGTTTTTTCCCAGGTTTTCTCCAGTCCTCATAACTGGCAAATGCCAGGTAGGTACCTTAAAATTAGGCTTGAAATGTTTCCTTCCTTAAAAAATCCTTTCCCAGTATATCATTTCATTTTATATATCACCAGTGTTCACTGCCTGTGGTGCCTCAGTAGTTAAAACAGGCATTAAATGCCATTAAAAAAAATATTGTTATGGTAAAGAAAAACCTTGAATGCAACGTTATGGACAATGTTACATTATGAGATAATATTGCATTATCTTAAATTATTATAATGTTAAAAAAACATTATTCGTTTTTAGGTTTTAACTTAACATTTAGCCACTTTTAGGTTTTGTACAGTTCTTCCGCATTACACTGAAACGGATAATTATGTAAAAAGTATCACAGCTAGCAAGGAACAGATTAGCTTAAAGCCTAAGAATTTGGGCCCTTATAATCACACAGCATTTACTTGATGTTTTGTTTTTTCTTTTTGTAAACTCTAATCTGTGAACTAATCCCAAGTGACTTTAAAACATATCACACCAAGATGGCTATTGTTACTAAAATAAACATATTATCTTATCTTAGTTTACATTTATAATTATAATTATCACAGCATAATTTCTTCATGTGTTTATTGAAGTTAATTGAGCAATATGATTATAAATTAATAAAATCTACATTTAAATGTAAAGGAATAATTTTTTTATTTATTTATTTAACTAAGCATTCCCAAATTATATAGGAACTAATTCAGCACAATGTCATATTTAGCATATTTGACTAAACCTTCAAATGGCTTTATATCTCAAAACATGCATTTAATGAGTTATACTGCTTTGTCCAGGCATCATAGATATGTAAACCTTATTACATCATAAACACAGGAGGGACATGTGTACTTATCCTAAATTGATCAGAGATTTAATGCAGATCCAGACAGATTAAAACAGTAAATAATGGCAATTTCTCGTAGTACTATTTCTCTGAACAAAAAGCAAATTGGGGGAAGGAATGAGCTGTTTTTAAGGAGACATAATTTAGTAATAATCATTAAAGCTGGGAAATAAGAGTATATGCTACTATATGTCTCAATAAGCTCCATAAATTCTCAATACTTTGCAGAAGAACATATCTCATGATCCTCTGAAGAAGACAGACTTCTGATGTCCTGTGATATGTGATACACTGAGAGCAGTAACATATAGATGTGTGGACTAACTGGACAAATTAGGAGGTGTTTAACATTCCATGTACAGCAAATAGCATAGATATATATGTGTGAGCAAAAGAAAGGTGAATGGAGGTCTGATTTACCTCAGTCAACCAACGAAGCAGGTAGCAGTATTGGTCATTTCATTTTATCCTTAGCCTTGGAATTATATTGGATGTGAATTACCTTTGCTCTTGTGCTCATAGTGTATTAAATTTCATTATATTTTTAGCACACATTAATGGCTCGCAAGAGAAGATAATGGTCCTGAGAGCATTTCACAAAAGTCTGAGAAAAGAAAATGTAATGCAATAAAGCAGTATTTGAAGAGCCATGAGATATATCAAGGCAGGCAAGCATCAGCTAATTGAAAATATATTTGTTTTTTAACTGAGTGTTCTCTTTCATTTCTTTTTTGCAAATAAGCAGTTATGTTAATATTAGCATAAATGTAATATCAGAGAATATCCTATACACTTAGCTAAAGGCAAGGGTTTTCAAAAAAATGTTGTACATACAAATCTCGCACTTCAAGAGAGCAGTGTTAGCAGCATTTTATGAATCGTGCACATGTACAGTTAGCACAGTACAATCCACTTTGTCTTGAGAGGGATTATAAAATTCTTGAGATTTTGACTGCTGCCCTTGAGACTCTCAAGTGAGAAATTCCCATTGGAACGGATATATTGTTCATTGGTGAAATGTGCAAACCATCACCTGATTCGTTTATTCAGAATTTTACAATGGATGGGATCATTAAAAAAAAAATATATATATATATATAACTCTATATTACATATATTATATATAACTCGTAAATGAAAGTACCAAGAAACATTTGAGGTAGTGAGGCAGTATAGTATATTAAAAGGCTTAAGGTTTATCAGTCTTCAAGGATTATGCCAAATTGAACTCAGAATTATTAATGCTGCAAGAAAGGCATTTTAACTCATAAAATTTCCTTGTAGTTTTTTCCATCTTGGTCAAGTAATATGCAGATTTCAAGATGACATAATAGATGGTATTCGTATGTTATAGACATTAGCTTTCATCCCTAATAGAAATATCATTGATATATTTGACATAATCTCAAGTTGTTCAGGTATACGAAGTAGGCAACAAATTGGATGAAGAATTACAGTACTAACACAGTACCCACCAGAATTATGGATTGCTTGTGAAGAGACACTGGCAGTTTTGATATGATCTCAGATTTTAAGATGCCCAAATAGATTACTTAGACATACATAAGAGGTAGGCAATAAAGAGGACAAAGAATTACTATGCTAACATGGTACCACCAGAATTATGGAATGCTTAAGAAAAGACACTAGCAGGTCAATATATTAATAATATAAGTGAAGTTTTTCACAACAGATTCTATCTTGTGATTAGGAAGCATTGTATGCAGCATTACAAGAACTTGTATAAAAAATAGGCATGTACTGAAATTGCCCCATCTCAAACACCTCTGGAACATGCTGTAAACAGTAAGCCAAATAAAAAATAGGAATAATCGTAAACAAGACCAAATAAAAACTGTTGCGCTTCAGCACAATTCTTATAACAATTGAGCAAGAAATCCAGACTACCTCCAAACACTTGGCAATCATTTTTCAGTGTAAAATATAAAATGTAAAAATATATCTAACATGACAAATTATTATTAGAAATCACTCATATTTCACTAATTTCACTTGAACATGTTTCGAAGGCATTGAATTTTGAGTGATTTTTAATAATAATTTTTCATATTATACTACATTTCACTGTGAAAATCCCAGATGCAAAAAACTATATATCTAACAGTTTATCTGTGACACATCATCATTTTGTTTCTTTTATCCTTATAAGATATTAAGCATAAGGAAAAATGTGTGGGAAATAAGTTTTGGGAATAATGGATTAGGCAAACTGGGCCCAAATGCATGTTAACAGAATTGGCATATGAACCTCAATTATGGTTGAATTTAAAGCTCCCTTACAGTAGATTTCAGATAATTTCTATGATACATAGGTTGATTAAAAAATTTCAGCAGATGGGGAAAAACCTAAACTGAAGTAAAGAATGTCAAATGATACTTTGGATTACATTGCTCTTCAATTGAAAAATTGCCATAATAAATGTATGAATCTCTTGCAGTAAACTAATGCAGTTTTCTACGGTTTGGTTGTGCCAAATACTGCTTTTCCTTCCTCTCACCTTCCAACCCATGCTGCAACCTGCTCCTTATGTCTTTAATTGGTTTACATTAATGTTAATATACTGTAATTGCCATGATGCCACAACTTTATCATTGGCCTGTTAAGTGTGAGCTTCATGCTTTAGAGGGACTAGCGCTTTCATCAGAATTATATCATTTTTGGATGCTACTGCTAAATTTTAAGGTAGTTACTCTCTCCCAGGCTTCACCCACTGACCAAGGCAGCAGAAATTGTCATGTACAGAGTGCAGTAGAAACAATAAGTGGGTTTTAAAGTGAAAAATATTTTATTTTCTAATAATTATTTCTGTTTCATTACTTTAAAGGCTAGAGCACAGCTCTTGGAGATTGGAGAACACTTTTCATTTAATGAATATAATATCTTTTAGATGTCCATCACCATTTTCAATGCACTGTTTATATGACGGAAGTGGCTTATAACTTTTCATAAAGTTATCCCATTTATTTCCTCTCAGATTGATTTCTTAACTGTTTGACATTTGCTGGTCTGATCTCAAACATTTCATGTTTAAGATAGTGCCACAAGAAATAATCTGGCGCTGTCAGGTCTGGAGGATGAAGTGATCATGTCAGGTCTCCAAATTAGGAAATTAGACATCCTGGAAACAGGTTGCATAGTGCTGTCATTCTAATTACAGAAATATGCACAGTTGCCCCATCTTGCTGGAACCACAAATTATCAGTATCTTGATTTTCAGCACAAGAAAAGTTTCTGTAGCACATAGAATTTATAGTACACATTTCTCCATCTTCATTCTCAAAGAAATTGGCCCATTTATTTTGGTGGTCAAACTGTCTCCTTTTGATCATGAAGCGGATGCTGATGGATTTCCTAGGGATTTTTGGGAGCACATATTCTGTATTGACACTTCACTGACATGAAAAGGGCATTGTCACATGTCACAAAAATGTTTACCAATGTTGCAATTTCAGTTATCAATTCCAATATGTGGTGACAGAAATCCAAATGAACCATTTTATCATGGTCCAAGAGATGTTGCACAACTTGACTTGTATGGATGAAATTTCAAGCCTGCATGTAAGATTAGCCTCAAGCTTCGATCCTATATGCTTAAAGCAATGGCATGCTTTAATACCAACTGGCATGAACTCTGTTGCACTGATGCGTGTACTTGCACAATGTTTTGTTCTGTGTGTACAGAATGAGATGCCCAGATGGTGATTTGTTTGTTACACTACCTCGATTCCATAGTTGCACCCAACATTGAATAGCATCCTTAGATGGTGCATCACATCGATTAACTTCCCGTCAAGAAGCTCTTTTGGTTTCTGTGATGGACTGGTTCTGATGTACCAAGTCATGGCACAAACACACTCCCTGACTATCCAGTGCTCCATGACTAATTAAACATATCGAAAAGAGTCGGTCCTGATGTAGTAGTATAAACTTACTTGCCTTCTAAACCCAAGATCACAGGTTCAAGCCCGGCCAGGATCGATGGATTTTTTCTGGTATAAAAATTTTAAGTATTGCTTCCTTTGGAAGGGAAGTAAATTCTTGGGTCCCATGTTGTGCATTTATGGCACGAAAAAGAACCTCAAACCTGAAAAAAGAGGCCTCTTGAGCAAAATTTGTTGGCCGTTTTTCACGCCCTGAATAGAATGGGAGGCTGATGACCTGTGATGTTAAAGAGCATCCATAAATAAATCAAAACAAACATTGGAGAGAGAGAATACCAACTGGTAAACTCATTTCCAAAGTTGACTCTACCAAAACAACTTATAATTCATATTCATTCATTGTTTCTGCTGCATCCTGTATATTGTAATTTTTAATTCAATTTGTAGTTTTCATGCTTTAATGTATAAAATGTTTGTCTAGCACCTTGTAAAGTTATTTCATTTTCATTAATGTGCTTGGAAACTGTCTTTCCCAGCCATATCCGGGTAACTCTCATTTCAATCACTTCCTAAATTAAATTGTTTCATGAAGGCATCAATGAGAGAGAGCCATTCCAGAAATCATAAATCTTGTAAAGGAATTCTTAAAGTTGCATAGCAATGCAGAAGGCTACATTAGCTACTTAACTTCGAAAGTTAAATTACAGGGACGAAAAAGTTTTCATGCCCTTCCATTTCTCCAAGGAAACTACAACAGCTAATGGCTTAATTTCATCAGCAGATATCAAAAAGCCTAGATATTGAAGATTGACATTTTCAGCATTCACTGCTGAATGCCAATGAGCACAACATAATATTTCATTATTTGTTATGGAATCCATGACATTCCATTCATTGCCAGCAATTGCAATTGTATTTAGAAGCAGTATAATACACAAAGTATGATGTACCATATCTTCTTAATCTTCATTAGAATTAGAAAAAATAATTATTTTAGAAGAGCGATAGTAATATAGTGATATTTCCTTTTACAGCCTCAAAGCAAGGCAACAGAGATAAGCAGACACCAAAGAAAGCATCTACAGGAGGTAAACTTTAAGTACCTCTTTACTATTCTCTTTCTGTCTTAGTAGACACTATATTTGAACCTACATGAGCTAGTCATACTGAGAAATAATAACTTTAATATGCATGTATATATATTTTTTTTTATCTTAAAAGATTAAACATATATTTCACATATAATAAAATGTAAACAAATTTATGGTTTCTGTAGCCAGGGATTGGTTAACATTGTTTTTGTGAGCATTAAGAATGTAGTTTGTTATAATTTATATTTTTGGATGCCTTGAGACAATGTTACTGCATAACTAATTTAATTCAGGGATGTCTAGAAAGTATGAAGGTATAATAAAGACACTGAATTTTTTATTAATAATTTTTGCTCATTTGCCAGATACATTAATAAATAGCAAGTGTTAATGAAAATAAATTATTTTATATTCAGTGTGCATTAAGAGAAAAGGAGTCAAAGAGCTTTCAGTTTATCATGATTTCAAAACTTAACTTTATCCATCATCACTTCTAGCCCAATAGTTTCTATTCCACATTGCTATAAGTGTCACATTCTATGGTTTTGATCATATTGCTTACTCCTGAATATACTGTTGAGTTATCTAAGGAAGAAAGTGCAATAATAAAATACAGTTTTGCATTAACTTTTTTTTAATGCTTAGTTATTTGGATTATGTTTTGAATACAACTAATCAGATAAGCTAATGAAATAAATTTATGTAATAATATTAATATTATGATTTGAATTAGTATTTATATTTTGAAGATAGTGTTTGGATAGAGAAAGTAGCAAAGGAAGGAAAAAAATTATCTTTCATATACTGACATGATGAATTATGATAATTTCAGTATATCAGGCTCCCATGTTTTTAAACTCTTCTTTCTTCCATATGTCCACAACTTGGACATCCCCCTTCTTCCCCTCATAACATTGTATGGGATGTTTGTTATTTGAACCTTGAATGATTGACCGATTCTTGCCAAAACATTTAAAAGGATGCTGCACTTGAAAATCCCAAAATCTCTTAGTGGGAAAGGATCAGTGACAGTTTGTGCAAAGGATTGAATACATGACCAAAGCTACTGGTTTTTTTATTAAATTATGTTACTTAATAACTACAGATAGTTTCTAATAAGATAGATGCATATATTGGACATATAAAGGAAATATAGATGAATAGTTGAAATAGCAGAGGTTATTAATTTTCCTCAGAGGATATTTTGTTTAGGAAGTGGGATAATAACAGTCTACTTTCATAGCTCATTTGATATCAATGTAAATTTTTAATGAATTCCAAGGCATATAGATAGCTATTTTTCTGAGATGTGAGATTTTAATTTTTCTGCATAATACAGTTATTGTGTAATCAGCTTGTTCTAATCCATTCTTTTGTCAGCTTACTAATAAGGGCCACCAATTTATGATTGATAAATTCAAGCTATAGATGATTTTGCAATAAGAATCCAATATGTGTAAGCCCATAGCATAGCTGATCTTCTTTTCTTTGAATTCTTATTATTGAGATGCATTTTTGCACAGCATTGACACTAAGTTATTATTTTACCACAGCAGTTAGGAAAGGGATAAATATGATAAATAGATAATTTTGTAGAATTGTTCTAGGCTTACCTAGATCTTCGCCTAATGAGGTTGCTCAAATGGAACTAGGAAGATTGGGTTATATAAGCAAGGCCAGAGAAAGAATATTGAAATATTGGTATAGAATAGGGAGACTAGAGAAGGAGAATATTATTAATCAGTGTTTGGTGGACCAAGGAAAAATTAAGGGGAGAGAAATTTGGTTATCTAAAATCCAAAATATCCTACAAAAAGTGGGCATGGAACTAGTATGGTACGAGGGAGAAAGATTGGGTAAAGGATTTTGGAAAGAGATAACAATAAGAATTGGGGGATATAGAAAAACAGGAAATGTAGGGAAATCTTAACCAAAAAATCTCTGAAATTATATAGTACACTAAAAATATGTGGAGAAAGAGAAAGATATATTGAAATTTGTGATAAGGTAGAAAGGGAAGGGTTGGCATGGTTTAGAACAGGAGTAAAATATTTAAGTGGATTAAAAAATGGATACACTAAGGGGATATGTCTTATGTGTGCAGAACCAGATACTACTTGGCATTGTATGCTAGAATGTAAGTAAACCAAGTTTTGGAAGGAACAGTTCCTATTACGAAAATTGGAAAACCTACCAGATGAAATAAGAGGTAGAAGAATTTTAAATTTAAAATCAGATGAAAACATTAAGAAACTAGGAAAATACGTAGGCAAGACAAGACAAAAATGGTCAGGGGTGTAAAATACTTAGGAAATGTGCATGAGAATAATATTGTCAGAGAATGAAATGAGTAGGGGAGGGTATGGGGCTAGTTATCTAATATTAGTTAAACAGAATCCTTATACACCAATAACCAGGTTGTTAGTGTGTATAAGGTCCTAAGGAATAAGCAACTCTCAAGGATATAAATTTGACCAAATGGGTTTAATTAAAAAAGAAGAAAGGTTTAGTATCATAGTAAATATAATTTAATATTGTATTGAATGTATAAATTACTTTTAATGTGTTGTGTTTTGTTTTTGGTTGAATCAGAGCCCAGTCCTCTGGATATTCCAGTAGGCTGATGAACCGGGGACTGGGGGGCTGAGCCATTCAAATTGGAATAAATTTTTATTGGATTTGGTGCCTTCTGGAATTGCAGAAGGCACTGTTCCTAATTGTTATATTTAAAAGTAATGGTTTTTTTTTTTTTTATTATTTATGTCTATTTTGTATTTAAAAAAATCTGTATATGATGTATGAGAAATAAATACTGCTACTACTACTACTGCAGTTAGAGAAGTTATCTCATAAAGCCTTTAATTTATCATGTTTCTCCTAAGATTAGTTTTCTTAATAAGAGGTTTTGGGTACATGTTCTTCAATATTCTATCATACATGAGCTCTGTGAACCATTATGGTTAGTGAAATGTTGTTTTGAAATAGTTTAAGCATAATACATTGCCATTGACATTTTACTTTCTCCTGCCTTGTGCTGTGACTTCTATAAGATATTTTTGATCAGGGACTATTTGTGAACATGAAGTTACTCCTTTTAATATCCCAAACACTATCTTTCAAGATATATCAATTTTTAATAATAGAAATTTTGTTGTTTGTTAATTTTCATGTTATTCTAGAAATTGATAACAATATTGTTTCTAAACTACTTTATAATTGTTTATAAATTGTTCTTATTATGTGTTACCTTATTGTTTATTGCTGTAATTTAATTAGTTAAGTATTTCCTATAGCCATGACATGAAAACCAATTTTAGAAGGGTGTATCGTGAGAGTTTTTGTTATTGCTCTCCAATGAGGCTTTTTAGTATTTTGTCAAGATAGCTCACAATGTGAAAGTACATATATATTGTAAAAACTAGTGGAAGCTGGATAACATAAATGTAAACACCTGCTTTACTAATGAGCAACAAGGAAATAAGAGAAGGAAGAAATGAACATGAAAAGAATTAACAGATGTGCTTAGGGTTTTTTGCAAAGTATTGGCTATTCCTTGGGTGTACTTGTAAGATATTAAGAGATACAAAATTATCAACATTGGGATGTAGACATTACAAGGGATCCATCATCTGAGAATGGTATAGATAGAATTCTAGCATATAATTAAGCTATGTTTATTCAGATGAACCAGAATGCTTAAAAGATTAAAATGCATTACCATCAGGGATGGATATTTACTAGGTGGAAACTTTAAGACTTAAAGTAATTAAACAAGATGAACTAACACATTTAAAACTGTTTAAAGAAGCTCTAAGATCTTAATGATTAAAAAAGTCTAAAGTTATAGAGGAAAAATATATATATTTTGAAATGTCTCATATAATGCCTATGTCTGGATGCCACCATGTTATGTTTAATATTATACTCATGTATGACATAACAGCACCTAGAAACAAATGAACACCATTGCAGAAGCCTACATTTAAGCTTTATAAATGATTGTTATGCATTGAGATTGCTGACATAAAAATTCCAAAGTACGCAGATTTTACTATGGTTCTATGCTAGGTGCATTTCCACAAATGCTATTTTTGTAATTGAGTTAACAGCTATTGCAGTTATACTGTGCAAGCAATGGACTGAGAGAAGGCATGTTAAAGTTGTGTTATCAATTTTGTGAAGACACTTATAAAACATTGTGGTTTTCAAATTTAAAAAAAAGTATCTGTACTTTTTGCTCTTGTGGAAACAGCCATTCAGAAATTCCAATAAGGCCTAATATTTTTACAACTGATTTATATATGTTTAAGAGTTAATGTAGATACACTGCTCAGAGTTACAGGATGTTATAATTGTAATATTTAGTTGTTGCAGTTTAGTTAAGATACAATAGGAGTAAAGGGATTTTCCCAGTAATATTTTGAGTAAATTTTTGTGAAAGTAATATATGCTTTCTTAAAATTGTCATGATGAGCAAAACTAGAGTTTATTATTTGTCAGAAATATGTGTGTTATAAATATCTTGCCATTAATTATGCAATTTTGTTAACCGATTAAAATTGTGATAATTGTGTTAATGAGCCCAGGTGTATGAAAATATGTTGAGACTGTTCATGACAGAGTAATACATATATAGAAATATAAACTACTGGTAATAAATAAGCTCTTACTAAATAGGGACCATAGTACTTGCCGAACATGACATAAATATTCTACAGTAATGCACTTATTTTTATGTTTGTAATATTCTGAATATATGTGTATGTTTGTAAGGGGGGGAAGGGGTACACACCTGCATGGGTGCGTGTGTGAAACTGCTTTATGTTCTTTCCTCCCCTGCCTGCAAAATCTTAGTTTTCTGATGAACATATGTGGAATGGGTTTAATTAAGAAAGATTTATTGCTTTTTGACATACGGAATGTTATGCTATTATTTCAAAAGCATATTCAATACCAATAGCTTCAGTTCATAGTACATTAGAATGTTATATAAATTTATTCATAAATTAGTTTATATTATGGAGAAATGACAAATTTTCTGCAGGAAACTAAAGAATGAATTAGAATTGGGAATGTAAATTAAAAACCAAGTATTAAAAAAAAAACAAAAAAAACAAGTAAATGTCCAAATAAAAGCAATCGCTATGTTTCTATTTTAATATTTTATTTTATTTGCAGAGTACAGGTAGTCATGTACTTATAGTTTAGTATGTCAAAGGGAATATTACTTTCATACAGTCTTTGTTTTGATGATTTATTAGCATGACAAAATTTATGACATCCAATTTCACTGCATTAATGCATTTATTCAATCACCTCTGCAACTTAATTGTTCTTTGCTGCACTCCAGGTTCATGGAACATGATGTAATTTTTAATACTGTCATTTTAATCTTGTTGAATTAAAAGTAAAACTTCTAAAATCAAATGATTAGCTTCACTGTGTTTAGTTCCATATATAATTTTTAAATTCTAAAATCATGTCAATATATTAAACTCTCTTGACGTTTCACATCGAAACTTTTTTTATTAAAAAGTAAGTTCGAACTAGTTTCGTGAGTCACTTGCTCACATTGTCAACCAATTGACGACTGACGGATCTCTTCATGTAGGATGTATACTTGGCTGTTTGCGCTCTGGTGGTCTGTTGATGAACCTATACAATATGTTGTCTGCTTCTGGTGTATCAAAATTCAAGTGTATGTTCATAATTTTTTATACAAATCTTTTCCCACATACTAAGTTCCTTGGGTGCTGAACTGCTCTTAACATTATTATATCTTTTTCTATTTCATGATTTTCATTCCAGAAATGTGCTGCTACTGCTGATTTTTCTATTTGTTTGTATCTGATGTTTCTCCAGTGCTCTTTCAATCTAATACCCAAGCTTCTTTTGGTCTTGCCTATATTTACTTTATCACACTCCTTACAGTTGATTCTATAAATCAACAATTAATTCAACAAGATTATGATAGTTTAACTGTGTGGATTCCTACATTCATTTTTAATTGAACTCTCCTTTTTTTTTGTACAATTTGTACACATGTGTAAGCTCACATGTAAAAACTTAAACATTTCTATTTTTTCCTTTCCATTATGATCTGTATTGTCATTTTATTTTTAATGCCAAAAGGTGAAGCATGTTGCACTTTTTGATGTTAAAGTTATCAAAATTTGGATTTTGGAATCTATTGTTTAAACTGCAGAACATATATGTAAAATAAATTGTTTAGCGTCCATGTAACATTCATTTGCTTTAAAAGGCGATTTACGTATATTTGCCTGTAAATTCCTAAATAGCACTAAAATGGTGTTTAGAATTCATTATTTGGATTATTGTATTTCAAGTAGGGGCAAACTGAAATATGACCATTTTGTTATTCATGATAAACCAATACTGTTTCGAGATATTTTTGTAATTTTTATAATGTTATGAAAACTCCTCGGTATAAGCATGTGTGTCAAAAAGTAATGTTCATATAAGCCCTAATTTTTTTTTTAATGTTTTGTATATTGGTGGTCTATTCCTCCTGTTATGTTGTTAGACAAAAATGCATTTTGTTTATAGATTGTTGTTTTATTTGCTTCAGGTTTTCTAATGGTCAATTTATTTTTGGGTCATTTAGGAAAGACATTCAATGCAACAGCATTAATAAACTTTCATGCAATTTTATCATTGCAGATGCTGTGGAATGGTTCATAAGGTCTTAATTGTTTTTGATTAATTCATTACAAGGCACAGTGTGCCTTGTAAGGAATCACAAATATCAGATTCACTTCCTATTAAAATTTTTGCTTCCTATAGAAGGGCAATCCAGGTAACTTAGGTGCTTTTAGTCATTTGCTCCAGAAATCAGGCAGTCTGCAAATGAAATAAAAACATGTAATTAAAAAAAATGTTGAACATGTTTTGGTGACTGAAAACAAAGCAGAAATAAATGAGCTAATATTGGTTGGCACTGATAAAACACTGCCAGAATTTGTTTTTAAGATTTTATTTTTTGTATTTTTTTTTTTTTTTTTTTTTTTTTTTAATTGTTATGGCACCTTCCATTTATGTGAATAAAGCATTGTGTGCAAAAACCAGAAGTTATCATTTATTTAGCTTGCAAATTATATTGCTTCCTAAAAACATAAATAATGTGCAATGTATATCATTGGTGATTGCAAAAGTTACATTTTGTAAAGATTCAGCATGCATACTCTGCTTTAAACATACTGAATGCAAGGCATTTGAAAGAAGAAGCACCTGTAATGTTGGTGATACGTGACAAGAATGAACTTGTGATTAGTATATGGACTATGGTTATATTGAACAGTGGCAAGAAAACAAACAATGAAAAATTAAGGACTATGTAAACAGTTTTTATATATTTTTTTCTGTTCATTACTGGTTATTATAGGATAGCAGTGATAGTGGTGGCTTCACTAGCAACAACAGTAATAGTGATTATTTACAATAAAAGAGAAATTTATTTATTTATGAACAATTTTTTTATATTTGTGTTGTAAAACCCATCAAGCAATGAAATTAGTTGTAGAATAAAAGTAATTTTGCTTATTAAAATTATAGTAATTGTCATGGAAAAATTGCTTGGTGTAATTTATCTATTTCTCTCCTATTATAGTAATGAGGTGTACTATTATGCCCCTGTAGGTTCTATCTGAGAGAGCATAACAAATCTGAACAACTATACAATCAATTGTGTAGTGATTTTACACCAAAACCTTAGAGAGGTCTCTATATTTTTGTTTTGTCTTGGGATTAAGACTGAAATATTAAAGATTCCCATTATTTAGCAAAGTAAGAGTGCCTATATTCTAGAATGCAGTACATTGTCTCATTGGCAAATATCAAAATTTCTGTGTATTTATTATATAATAAGGCCTAAACAATCAAACTTGAAGGTACCTAGTAGTCATGCATTGTAGCATATGTATGGTTTTTTTCCCCCCTCTCTTTTCTTTCTCCTGTTTATTGTCAAAGGAAGTTTGCTTTAAAGAATGAAAGAAAGTTTGAGATACTGAAGCTATCATAAGGAAATTATGTAGAACTTACTAACAGAAATGGAAACATGCTGTCTACTTCAACCAGCTGAAGTAGAAATAGTCATACTTGAAATTATATTAGAAATAAAGGAATAAAATTCCTATATAGGCTACAACTATAATTACTATGTTACATGCGATATATATTTATAACATTCATGTTAATGTTTTGCCTTGAATTGTAAGCAGATGAAATGGAAATGAATGTAATAAAGTTGGACTTTGTTCCTTCATTTCTGTATTCAGCTCAAGCTGCTCATTATTTGTGGTTCATTATACAAGACATGAATACTTATGCCATAATGCTACATTCTGTAGTTTAAGAATGTTCCTGTAAATAGCATTTAAACATGACATCGACAATTACATATAAATAATAATAATAATAATAAATATGAGGGGTTTGGGAACGAGGGGAGAATGTAAAATTGTAAAGCTATATTGTATTTTTTGTTTTAAACGGAGGTTTGCCATTTAGAGAAACATCATTAAATTTTAGTGATAAATGCAATATGTGGTTACATCATTTCATTGTCATACACAGAGAATGTAAAACTTACCATTTAAATATCAGTTATTTTCTTTTAATTCTGTTAAGAAAGAGAACAGTTGTTGACATTTGATACTGCAAATAAGTATATATTGTTAAAATTTTATTGATGGCAGCAATGGTGATTGTGAAAATGGGATGATAGTTTATTTTATGATTAGTTAATATTAAGGGATTTTTAAATGTTAACTTAACTATGTGGATTGTAAATGTTGACTAACATGGCTATAAATGGTATCAGCTTCTAAAGAAAGCCCTTGTAAGAGTACTGTAAAACTATCTCTGAATATGAACTGATTGCTATTTCCCAGGGTAATGAATATACAGATAATTTTAAAGTTTGCCATATCTCAAACCTTCAGGACTATTGAATATTACCTTGGCTGAAGTTCTCAATACTGCAGTTGTTGACCAAGAGAGAGAAATTGGTATATTCCAGAACCTCGGTAGTTAGAAAGGAGGTCAAAATAGAATTTGGTATTTTTGAAATTCATAGCAACAAGACTTCTTCCCTCCACACATGTACACATACTCATGTTTCTGAACTCTCTGAATTTTCTAACATGATCATTTGTGATTGGCTCATACTTTTGTGTTGTAATCTGGCCATAGTCAGGGATGGGTTTATAATATAATTTTGCAAGTTCATTCAAAACATTTTTTGTCCATAAGATGTGATGTTACTTTCAAAAAATAAAATCTAGAGCAATTTAACGAAAATACTAAGCATTGTGACATTGTAAATGCTACCACAATGAAGCCTTGTAGCAAGCTCAAAATTTCTGAGGGTCTAAAACTGTGAGGGAGGTTAAAAAATATGGCCTGCGATTTATATATATACACACACTGAGTAAATCTTCTCATCCTGTGGATTGGGAAGTCTTTTTGTTTTGTTTTCTGGCATGAAAGAGAGAAATAATACTTTTTCTGTAATATTTATCAATGTAAAATTCAATTAAATCACAAATTATTCTAAGAATCTGTTTTATTGAACATAATAAGTAAATGCAAATGAATTTACATTAATGTGAAATGACAAATATTGATTGAAATTTTACTCTTGAAATATTCTTACATACCAAAGGAAGACGAAACAATAGTAGTTCTGGAGCAATATGCACACAGTGAATAAATGTAACTCCCTTATAAGATGGTCTGGCGAATATGGAGGGTCACTTGAGAACACCTGCATTTCCCAAAGACTGTAACATGCAGTTTTGCCTAGTTAGCATTCTGCAGGATGAGAATACCGAACCTCTTGCACATGATATAACATTCTATAGAAAGTGCTATCATAAGGAAATGGTTAGTAGCATGTCTAAACATTCCATAGCAATTTAAATACCTTGAGCACTTACATAGCATTTGTGGCTATTGGGAAGGTTCCAGTTTATTACTAGAATCATTATGTATTAGAATGCTGTAAAAAAAGTCTGAATATTTGTAATGGTTTTCTAAAAATAACAAAAATGGTAAATGCAAATTATGTAAGTGTTGCAATATCATTAACAAAGGTCGTAACATTGCTTTTAATTTGAGAATAGAGTTTTCTATAGTTTATGTCTATATTTGTATGTATGTATATAAATATATACACACAGACACATATACAAGCATTTGACATAAAAGCATTTGTGCTCATACTTTGAAGACTACAAATAATTTACTTGCCCTTTTCTGTTTATTTGTAATCCATACTAAGCTAAATTAGAAAGCATTGTTTGATAATCAATGTAAAATTGAACATAGTTATGCAAGGTGCAGCAATATTGGAAAGATTGCTTTGCATCCTTCATGCAGCTATTTTAAAAAGAATAAACAAAGAGAAAGATGAAGCTTCATTTGGATAAAAAACCTCTTACCTAATATATATGTGTTGGAAGTACTAATGTAATATGAATTCTTTCTTGCATATTTATGTTCAGTTATGACAATTCCAACAGTAAAAAATTACTTTTTTTTTTTATAATTGTTTTCCTGTTTGCTTTTGATGCTTGTTACAAGGTATATAACTGCACACACTAAGTTCCCCTGTAAAACTGGAACGGCCCTGATCAGAACTGTGTAATGTAGTTCCCAGAAAAAGAAAGAAAAAAATGGTTGGTTGCTATTTGTTGTATTTTTGACAACAGAAAATTGTACCTTTCAGAATGAACCTTGATTCTGCAACTGCTTCTCTCTTGCACAGTTCCAGTCAAGACCTCTCTTGTCTCTGTTGATCTATCTCCCATTAACAGCGCTTTGTATAAGCAACTGCAATAAATGGCATTGCTCTTGAAGACTACGTGTTTTTTTTTTTCCTCCCCATACTCTGTGTCTGATTAGGGGTGTTCCAGGTTACAAGGTGGTGGTAATTAGTGCTGATAGAGATATAACAGCAACATTTTTTTTCCCCATTTAGAGCTTGTTCCAATTAATATGTTGGTGTTCATAAAGCTTTTCCACCTTCTGATTGAAACAACCCTAGTCAGAGTTAAGAGAGATTTAACAAAAGAGTTTTTGGCAATATCTTATAGTACTACAGTTTAATTAATCTCTGGGTTGTAATATGTTTAAAATACTGCATTGTTAGTACTCTGTCTTCTGTAGAGGACATATCTTTCAAAAGATGGTATTCAAATTGCAATCTAAACTATCTTAAAGCGAAATCATCACTGTTAGTTCAAAATTCTGTTATTTATTAAAACACTTTAGGAAAATGTGTCCATTAAGATCCCAGACAACTAGTGGTAGTCTAATCATAGGTTAACCATGAATGGAACTGCACACCAGAAAATCAATATGTGCAATATGTTAGAACATGGAGATAGAAGTAATAATTAAAAAAAATAAAAAATCTATTAGTCACATCATAGGAAGGAAGTGTACAGGCTCAAATCCTCATAGGTTAACATGAGATTTTGTAAAATAGTAAGTTATTGAGGAACTCACTCAAATTTCACTAAAATTTTTCCACTTGCTTGGACATGTCGAAGGCTGTTGCTTTCATCATCAGTATGGTTCCACTCCATGTGAGATTTTGTGCTGTCTTTAACTCAGTTTAAATGACAAATATATCTATTTAGGACAGCAAACTGATAACTGGTTAGTGAATAAACAAACATTTGTAAGTGAGTTATGAAATCCTCCAAAAATAGTTTTTTCTGATTGGACATAAATCTTGAGCATTGCATTTTAATTATATATTATTTTCTAGATCTTACTGTTCTAGAGAAAACCAAAATCTGCATTTATGTGTATTTGCCAAAAACTCTTGAAAGACTTCCATTCTGCTAGTTGTTTATCATTTTATTTATTTATACTTTTGATAATCCCTTCCTTTCCTTTTGTAAAAATTTCAGATTTTTCAGTCTATGATGACCACTAAATAGTACTTAGTACATGCTTTGAGAGAATTCTTTAAGTTTTATATTCTTTTTGTGTTGTGTAGTCAGAACCATAATTTTGTGTTATATGTGCAGTTACCCCATAGCAATAGAAATTAACATTTATATTTAACAGAACAAATATTTTTATTTTTTACTAATACTAGTGCATAATATTTTTTTTAATTTAGTTTGAGTTTTAGCTTAATATAGTATGTTGTGCTTTATGTTCATATGCTTTTTGATTGTAAGTCGATGTTAACTCCAGTTCTTAAAAGAAAAATGCACTTTTCATTTCAAAAGGTTTTCATCAAATACTTATAGTACTATTGGTAATTGCCTAGCTTATAGTATTTCATACGTAATATTGCACCATGTTATATTTTTGGTCATACTAAAAAGTACATTGTTATGGATCATATCTTAATTTATGCTAGTAATTATCAGTAGCTTTTGTTTTTCTGTTTCTTGTACCATCATTGTGACATATGCTGTTTTCCTTTTTGTTTATTTTGTAGTAATAAATGTTACCTAGATCATGGTTCTGTAATTGTGTCATGCTATATATGAACCTGGTAATCATGCAAAGCCACTTTCTGGCTAAACATAATGACTAAAATGAGAAAAATTACCTGTGTCAAAATTTTAAAAATTACCATATTAAAAAGAAAGAATATTGTTACATTGTTGTCATAATTTTCTAAAGCAGCCAGTTGATAAAGTTAAAATAATTAAAAAAAAATTCTTCTTTTAAAAAAACAAAAGGAAAATTTTAATGTTAATACCTCTAGCACTTTTAAGCCTGCATATCCCAACAATATAAATATAATTTTTTTTCCCGTCCCTAATGAAAAATCCAGAAAATATAATCAGAAAGTTCAAATCCAGAGCATTTATTAGAGAAATACGTAAAGAAAAAGGAAAGCTGAGGATCAATAGTTTGTGCCTTCTATAAATGATACAGAATATTAAAAAGACAAAGATTCTTTGATATGATTATGCTTGTGTGTACTCCGCTAGCTTTATGTGATTGTTGAAATTATAATTTTATAAAAGCAAAATAACTCATTTATTTGTATGCCTGGTTAAAAACATTATTTATTAGTATTTTTATTTAAAACATTTGGTGATACTTGGCCATCAGAAGTAAATGTCTTGCAGTTTAGAACTACTGATCTAGGTATTGTGTTCTATAAGGTTTTAGTTTAGTATATAAGGTTTAGTTTATTATTTCTTATTGCAAATGTTTTATTTCATATTATTTAAATATTTTTTAACATAACACTTTAGAAAATATATATATAATCAACCCTTTGGTTAGCCAAATCAGAATTTGCCATTAGTATACTTTTTATTAACATCAATTGGGTCATCAAGTTCATCTCTTCATTGCAGTTACAGTACAGACCAGGCAAATATCAAGCCTTTATACCT
Organism: Metallyticus violacea; assembly: GCA_030762175.1. NCBI lineage: Eukaryota > Metazoa > Arthropoda > Insecta > Mantodea > Metallyticidae > Metallyticus > Metallyticus violacea. Next base: position 76,154,220 of record CM060844.1, read on the forward strand.
TTAAATTTCAGTTACAGAAGTGATGTGTCATAAAATGCAAAAAATTAGCTGCCAGTTTTAACTACAAGGCTAAATCACCCATTTTAAGTGCCTGACTCCACTTCCAGATTCAATTTAAGACCTTGCAGCTAATTTTTTTGCATGCCACCATTATATTACTCATTGTTTCTTTAACTGAAATTTCAAGATTATGGCATGTACGGTTTGATACTTTCTTTGTGGGTATAGTTTCAGATTACCAACCACTATTTAAGAAATTGTGCCATATTCAGGGCCTTTCAACAAAGAACAATTTAGTATATATATATATATATATATGCATTGTCTTTGTATGGAAATTTGCATGTATAGATGCATATATCTTTCAGACTATTTATTTTATTTCTAGCACTGATTTAAATCTATATAGTCTTTCTTCTTCTTCTACCCCCCCCCCCTTTTTGTTATGTACAGCTTTGATTTTATGAGAGAGTAAACAATAAGTCTTGTTGGCAAATCTGACCACATATGCTCAGTTTATACGGATGCCTTACAAAGGAATTATTTCAGTGTCCAAAAGAATATTGAATATAAAAAATGAAATGAATGAGCAATAGTTTTGCTTTTTTTATCCTAAAATAGATCTTATTACATAACCTTATTGAATAGTGATTGGACAAATGTATAAGATTTGCAATTAATCACAAACTAGCACAGTATGTGGTGTTTTATGCAGTGGAATCTCGATCTATTCTTCCTGGATGCATCATTCAACACTAATGTTTTACCTTATATCTTATGTAAATGAAATCCGCATTTATCATTCCTCGAAGTATCGTTTTCCCGCATTATTCCTTCAGAAAGTTCGGTCCCAAAAAAATTCTATCGTAGAACGATCGTTTTCAAACTGGAATAGTGAATCAGTAATCATCACATATACAGAATTCTCGTCACACTTGATCCAAGAAAGTGTGACTCGAACTCTCCGTAGTTGCCGATAATTTTGGAGCCGCAGGATGATTGTGATAGCCGATGCGAAGAATGGGCCAGAGTTGCCGTTACCGTCATCATGGCATCTACGAGGCAGAGGACGTTATCACATGTGGCGTTCAAAGTGTTGATGAAGTGTGCGACAAATGAGAGTATATTCGCAAGTGTTTTTGATAAGGGGGAGGAAAGTGAGGAAGGGGGGTAGATTATGCAAAGATGTTTGTTGGAGCTCTGAAAGCATGTGAAACTACGAGCGTATTCTGTGCACATGACAATAAAAGTATGGACAGTAGTGAGCAACAGAATGTGTTGAATGTGGAAAATTTGTTTCACAAGAAAAGAAAAGCAGTAAAGAAGCTAATTTCAGTTAACGACCATTTTCAAAGAAAGTGGCACACTTTTGGATTTAGTTGATTTCTTTTATTTACAGATGCTCTTTTAACTTCTTAAGTCATCAGTGTTCTATTCAATTTAGGGCGTGAAGCGACTGATAAATTTTGCTTAGAGACCTTTGCTTTCAGGCTTGAAGTTCTTTTATGTGCCGTAAATCTATGACATGGTACCCTTAGCTTTATTTCCTTTCTGAAGGAACCAGCCATCTTAGGATTTTTACACCCAAAAGTATGGTTTATCACTAGACTACCAGGACCGACAACAAAGTGTAAAATATATATATGGTAACATGTAAAATTGACCCAAAGTATATAGTATTTGCTTATATGCTGGCTTTATTTAATTTTGAACATGATTTATGCACTTCCCGTATCTATTGTTTTCCCACATCCATGGTTTTTTTTAACCTGGTCCCTCCAAAAACAATGAATCAAGGTCCTATTGTAATGGGTGATTTTTACTCGTGGAACTGCTCCACATATAATGACAGTTTGTTGGTTCAAGGTACTGCAGTGACTGGGAGTCAGAAAGTCTGGAGCTATAATAGTCACATAAGTTATTATTAACACTGTTAAAGTGCATTACTCATAATTATCAAGCAAGTAATGGCCTCATTTCATTTTCCATACATTTCTGGCATTGGCTTATGAAATTTACATTATCCTCAGCAGTTCTCTTGAGAAGTGAGGAAATTTCTTCTATCTTGTACATTTTTTTGCTTTAATGCCTCCCAGAGATAAAACTTGCAGGGCATTAAATCAGGGGATCAAGGATACATGGGCTATAAATGCCTTTGCAGAGTCCTGTTGAAAAGTCGCAGTTCTCTCATAGTCAGTTCACAAAAAAAGGGTTGCAACATATTCTCCATATACCTATCACTATTTTTTGCTCAAAAAAAATTAATAAATAAATAAAAATGAAGTCTATTTTTCTCTCGACACTAATGGCACACTACACCCCTACCTTTTGATCATGCAGGGAATTTCCATGAAACAGGTTATGTTTTTCTGAATCCCAATATCAGTTCTTTTGTGAATTAACATATCCACTTATGTGGAACCAACATTCGTCCATAAAGAAAATTAGATTACGGTAAATTTCTCCATCATGCACACTTTTCAAAATCTTCTCCTGGATGCAGTTTCACCTGGGTTAATTTCTTGCACTACAGGGTTTAAACTTCAATAGCTTTGTAGCCGTTGGAACAGAGAAATATTAATTCCCATTTACTGAGAAAGAAGAAGTGATTTTTTATGAGAATGTTCCAGAGCATATCCAGTGTTACCTAAATTTTCTTCTGTTACTACTGTACACTTGTGTATACTTTTTATCAATTCAATACAATATTAAGTTATATTTCTTACAATACTAAACCTTTCTTCTTTTTTAATTAAACCCATTTGGCCAAATTTATATCTTTTAGAGTTGCTTATTCCTTAGGACCTTATACACACCAATACCCAGGTTATTGGTGTGTAAGGATCCTGTTTAACTAATATTAGATAACTAGTCCCATACCCTCCCTTATTCATTCCATCCTCCTTTCACTATCTGACAGTTTTATTCTCAAGCACATTTCCTAAGTATTTTACACCCATAACATTTTTGTCTTGCCTTGCCTATGTATTTTCCTAGTTTCTTAATGTTTTCATATACAATGCCAAGTACTATCTGGTTCTGCACACATAGGACATTTCCCCTTAGTGTGTCCATTTTGTAATCCACTTAAACATTTTACTCCTGTTCTAAACCATGCCAACCGTTCCTTTCCTACCTTATCACAAATTTCAACATATCTTTCTCTTCCCCACACATTTTTCAGTTTACTATATAATTTCAGAGATATTTTGGTGTTAAGATTTGCCCATATTTCCTGTTTTCCTATATCCTCAATTCTTATTGTTATCTCTTTCCAAAATCCTTTACCCCAACCTTTCTCCCTCGTACCATACTAGTCCCATGCCCGCTTCTTGTACGATATTTTGGATTTTAGATAACCAAGTTTCTTTCCCCTTGATTTTACCTTATGCTACCAGACACTGATTAATAATATTCTCGTCCTGTAGTCTCCCTATTCTATACCAATATTTCAATACTCTTTCCATGCCCTTGCTTTTATAGCCCAGTCTTCCTAGTTCCATTAGAGCAACCTCGTTAGGTGAAGATCTAGGTAAGTCTAGAACAATTCTACAAAATTATCTATTTATCATATTTATCCCTTTCCATCCTTCATCTGGCCCCCAAATTTCTATTCCATACATCATTCTGCTCTCCAGTATTGAGCCATATACTCTCTCTAACCATTTTACTTGTTTTTTGGTATTTTATTTACACAAGATCTGATTACACTCATGGCTACTTTCCCTTCTGCTACTGCTTTCCTTTTTTGATCAATCCATTTCCCATTACTAGACAGTCTAACACCTAAATAGTCAATTTTCTTAACAACTTCAATTTCTGTGCTCTCCTATCACCATTTTTCCTGTTTTTTAATTTGAAACCTTTTTTCATCACCATAATCGTAGATTTGTTTTTATTTATCTTAAGCCCCCATTCTCTACAAAAAGTGGCTATAGTTTCTAATGATCATTTTAATCCTATACTTGTTAAAGAATCTGTTACCAAATCATCTGCAAAGAGCAGACCCAGTATCTCTATATTATTTATAGTTGGCAAAAATACATTACCTTTGCTAATTTCTTCAAAAACATCATCAATAAATAGATTGAAGAGAACTGGGCTTAATTTACATCCTTGTCTTAGACCTACATTGTTTGATATTTTTTCTGTAACTCTACCTCTCTCATATTTAACATAAAATTCGTTTTCCTTATAAATATTCTGAATTACCTTTATAAAATTCTGGCTTACTCCTTTCTTTCTCAGACTTTTTATCAAGAATTTCCTGTTTCATGAAATTTGTTTACCAATCTGAAAATCAAACTTCGACTTGGAAGTTAAATATTAGGGAAACTCTCAATATACTCTTCATATATCATGAGCCAATTTTATGCTGGTCCTGGTGTTGTAGTGGTAAGCATACTTGCCTTCTAAACCCAAGATTGTGGGTTCAAACCCGGCCAGGGTCGATGTATTTTTTCAGGTCTAAAATTCCTAAGTATGGCTTCCTTCGGAAGAGAAGTAAAGCTGTGGGTCCCATGTCGTACATTTACAGCATGAAAAAGAACCTCAAGCTTGAAAAGAGGCCTCTGAGCAAAATTGTCAGCCGTTTCACACCTTGAATAGATTGGGATGCTGATAACCTGAGATGTTAAAGGGCATCCGTAAATAACTCAAATCATTCAAAAAACCCATTTTATATGCATGTACAAATCTTAAATAAATACTTGAGGAATAGAATACCTGAGTTGAGCCATATTAATATAATTAATACACTATTATGCCACCTAATGAATGCTTAATACACTGTCACACAACACACATTATGTCCATATATTCCTAATTTTGAACTCATACTGACTTCCCTCCAGCTCCTTGGCTGGCTTTCGTAATGGGAATGAAACGAAAGCTGCAGAACTCAACTGCATATGGAGCAGTCCCAATAATCACCCAGTATAAGATATGATAAGCACATTAAATTTCTATATTTAATTCTCTTTAATAGTCCACATATACATAAATACATTTATGCCAGCTGTTTCAGCATCTGTTCATCTATTTATACTTTTTTGTTACCTTTATCTAAAATTTCCTGTTTCCATCTCACTATCCCTTGCAACCATTGTTCATTGAGCACCCATCACTTTCCTGAATAACCTGAGCTTTGTCCCCTGTTCCTGTTCCCAGTTCTTGGGTCTCATACTACACCCATCTCTCATGGTGCATCCTGACAATCTGTCTTCCCCAGTGCCATTTAAGTAGAGTTGCTCTGGTGACTGCATTCTCCATACCATTTTCTCTTAAGTTTTGCATAGTAAATATTGTCCCCAGCCCGTAAGTTCAGTATATTCCTTTCCATTTTATGCTGGCACATTTGAATTCTACTTTTTTGGGCTTCCATATATGGCTAGGTCTGACATCCATAGAAAAGTGCTGAGTAGATGTCAGTTTTTAGGATATCTAATTTCATTCTAAGGCTAATGGTTGTGTCCGTGATTATTAATTTCAGACTCCAAAACTTACCCCGGGTAAGTCCTATCCTTCTTTGGATATCTTTCCGGTTTTCCCTAAATAAAGTTACTCCCAAAGTACTGCAATTGCATGTGATGAACTAGCACTGGGATTTAAACAAAGTTTATAATTTTTGTTTCATTGCAATTTTCTTTTGTGAAAAAATATTTTTCATTTTTACTTATATTAATTGTTCAAATAAATTTATTTACAATATGTATTTATGTATAATTGACAGTCTGAGCTTGATGCTTTTATCATTTTCTCTTAAAATTCCTTTTAGTTTGGTGGTCAGGTTTGTGAATATCAGTGTATCTCCTAGAGGTAGAGCTCTCCTATGAAATCAAGGTCCATGGTTTCAAATTCGATTGAAAACAATAGATTTATCAGAATATAAAAGCCTTGAGTGCAAATCCTCTGGAAGGGACTTTAAGCCATGGGTCCTGTTTCATAGATTTACACCATTTAAAGGATTCAACATCAGGTCTCTGGACAAAATTATCAGCCATTTCATATCAAAATAATACCTTAGTCCCCACCATTAAAGGTGATGGGGCTCAGCACCTATCCCTCTGCTCCCTAAAGGAAAATAAACTTAACTAAATTCTCCTTGATATTGAAACCTCCCTTGATCTATGGAGGTGCAAATTGTCAGAATTTTTGCAAACAGTTTGTATATATTTAATAGCAAGCTTATTGGCCTTGTATAACTAGAAGTTAATTTTCTGCAGTCTATGATAAAGAATTTTGCACTCCTGAAATGGCATCACAAGCTTTAAGAATAAATTCACATCAGCATCATTTGATATGAAGGTAATCTAAAATTTAACAATAAGAACAATAACAAAGTGTCATTACAGCTTTTCAAAGTAACCTGTACAACACACTTTCTGTTCAAACCATTTTGTAAATGCTGAATACTGTAGTTTTTTGAGCATGCAGCAAACACATATATCAATAACCACAAATTATTTCTTTTACTTTAAGGAACAGAAAGAAGTTCACAGGGAATGAGATCTAAACTGTGAATGAGGATAGGACTGGGACTATTTTGTTTTTTTGTGTGATGGGGGCAGGAAATTGTGATTCAGCAGAACTATATGCATGCCTGTTTTAGACACTTCATCCTTGGTACATCAAAAGATTTGGGCAATATCACATTTTTTCTGCTATCCATCTTTTTGCTACTTTTTTTAGGGCCACTCAACAATCTTATTGTAAGAAGTCCCTTCCTGTCTTAAATTAATCAAATCATCAATAAATGGTATGTGTGAAGGACCAAGATCCTCAGAAATGTGCTGTAATCTTTCAAAGTATGCTAGCTCATGACTTGGAAATGCTCTCATTTGAGATCCAACTTGACTTGTGATGCATATTTTATTACATTGCAGCAGACCTGCTGGAACATGTTCAAATTTGCATTCATTATCATCAAAACTTCATTCTAAAGATAGGCCCATGTGAAATAGCTGTGATGATTCATTGTTATTATTTGATATTTTACTACATCTTTGCACAATGTAGGAGTTCCCTTGAGGAAGAAATGATACTTTGAAGAATGTAGGAATTCCCTTGAGGAAGAAATGATACTTTGAAGAATGTAGGAATTCCCTTGAGGAAGAAATGATACTTCCGCTATAATGCGCAGGAACAAAGAATTGGCAATTTCACTTTTATGTTAATTTTTAAAGAAAATATTTATGTTTTGTTTAATAGTATGTAATAGAAAATCAGTTCATTTGTTAAAAAGTTATTTTCTTTGATTTTATATTTCATACATTATAATTGTGGCTATCTTTGTTGGGCCTATCTACACCATAGCTCCAAAATTTAATGATTATTCTCAATAAACACTAAAAATATTGGAACATTATATTTTATTTTTGGTGCTTGAGCATCTTTATACTTTTCCATTATCCTATAATAATTCATTCAAGTATTTGCATATTGGGAGCATTATTGCATTTATGAAATTAATAAGTTAAATGATATTTAGGAGAAAAACAACTTCTTTTTAAGCTCATTTACTCCCATGAGAATAAGTAATCAACAAATTCTAATATGATATATTAACTCCATTGTTTATAGCTTCCTAACTAGAAAGTAAATAACTTTCATCCAATTACTTGAATGTGTATTTCTCAAACCATTGCAACAAACAATTCGATCATTGACAGTGAATAAGAAGAATTGTGGGACATAAATTCATTGTTAAGAGATTGTAGAATGTCAAGTATAGAAGTGTGGAAAAATGTAACATTTATTATGAAAGTTGAAGTTTAACTAGTGTGATAACTTCAGAAGAATGATAATTTCAATCTTTTGCAGAAAACATTGTTTAAAAAAAATCTCTCTCTCTTGAAAGGGGATATTGTGATTTTATTGAAATTTGAAATGTTATTATATAAATTTAATTTGAATATGAGCCTCTAGTTTGGCATTACAGGTATAGCAAAATCAACAGAAGGCCTGAGAGCTAATCATTGGGTAAAACATGACAGCAGTAATTCTTCTCCAGAACTGGATGGACCAGATAAAGAAACTAGTGCAGCAGCTTTGCTTCTGGGTGGAATTGGTGCATCACCACCTTTTGTAAGGGCACCAACAGAAGATCGCTCAAAATATGAAAAACTTACTTTCAGCCAAGAGGATGTTTCATCAGATGACAGCTGCAATAGTCAACAGGAAACAGGTATAAAAAATGCACTTGTGCATAATAGTTATGCTATGCAACATCTCATTAACACCAAAAGATAGTTTAAGCATAACCTGAAAACCAGTGAACTTGCTTTAAAATATTTAAGAAAAATAACTAAATATTGTATTTTACAAAAGCAGTTAATTTTTTTTATGTAAAGCTATGGAATTACAACCTTTATTTATGTTGCTAATTGCTAAAGTATATACAAATATTTCTGATATAAATTTATGAGAGCTTTACTTTGGGAACTTGAGGTTCCCATTAAAAATTAAAGAAAGTAGAGGAAAATAGTGCATTGGATAACCTAAACTTAGGTATTCATTTTTTACACTAAACTCCATTCACTTGCACAAAAGTAAGACACGTTTCGGGAGAATCTCTCCCATCTTCAGTTGCTCATTGAATGCATTGGATGTTACAACAAAAGTTGTTTGTTCTTGCAAATTATGTACTTTTGCTTTGGTGCATATTATTTCTTTTAATTTGCTTAAGAAAAGTAAATTACTTGTCAGACATTGTAAACATTCTTCTTTCTACAACACATATTCCTGTAAAATTGATATTTTAAATGGCTCATAAAATGGTGTTGCAACTATACAGTCTTTAACTGAGAATTACCTGAGAGTATCCATCAGATATTTTTAGACTTACTTTAAAGTATACAATAGGATCTGTCAACCCTCACATCATTCAGTTTTTATCTTAGAGCTCAGAAATTTAGTAATGCATATTAAATATAATAAATGTTTTCTTACTCTTTTGTGCTGAAGTTGTAAGAGTACAGAGAAAGCGGCATGGTGTACGAAGCAAATTGGCAGCTAGCAGAAGGCACAAGAAGGAGACTGCTACCACCGTCAATGTAGAGTCAAATTATGGTGGTCATTTATCAGATGATTCTATTGGTATGTACTGAACTGTTTAATTTTTTGAATAGTGGTTGATGTAAGATTGCCATATTTTGACAATGAATGAGCCATTATACATTGTTTTAAAGATGTCGGTACCCAATGTATATTATTAATTATTTTATATTTAGCAACTGATCATAAGAAATTGTGTGCTTTGTATATAAAATATACTGTGATATAAATGTAAATTAACCAAAATAATTTTGAAACAAAATTTAAAATTTATATTTTCACTTTCATGTGCCATGCATATTTTTCAACTGACCTTTGGTAGGTTTTTGTATTATTATTTTGTTTTAATCCCCACAATACCTAGTCTTTCAGCAAGTATGAATAAAATTGGTTGCATGTGAAATGATTGAAATTAAATTTTTAGCATAGTCGATCTCACTAATCAACACCGTCTGTTCCTCCCAATAGTTCACTCATCTTTAATTAAAGATAAAAAAGTTTTCAGCATAAATAGTGTGGAATGGAATATGAAGGAAAAACTGCTCAAACTTCACTATTTCTTGCTTGTTCAGTTCTCAGTATAGTCCAGTATTGTAAGCAACTGCAAATTTCTCCAAATTACAATACAGTTTTTTTCATCATTTACTTGCACACATATTTCAGCCAAAAACCTGATGGAGGCTTCCACACTTTTCCATAACATTTTTTTTCAAAATCCAACCACTCAAAGCATGAAAATTCACTCATTTTGTATCCACATTTTGAGGTACTTCAAGCATCCTTCATAAAGTGTTTCAACATCATTATAAAAGCATTTAATTTCTTCTTCATGGCCATAATTTTTCACATGCTTGATTATGTTTACTTTAAGTGAGATGAAGGCTTTTTGTTTTTTCTTTCGTAAAAAATACCATTCTCTCAATGATGAGAGAAGCCCTATCATATCAATCAAAGAATGGTCCTTTTCTATTTCACTCCATTGGGAATGAAACATACTGTCGCAGACTGCATAAGATACTAATGCATTTTGCTTAAAGGATCGTCAAATAGCTTCTCCAAAGCAGCAGGGAGTTTGTTGACATGAGTGAATATAAAGTAGGGAATATTTGTATAAGCCTCTGAACTACAGGGAACAAATAGAACTTTACTGTGATAAAGTACCTGTTGATATTCCACATCAACGAAGTTGCCAAATTCCTTCAAACATTTGACACACACAGTTTAGAATGAGAAATGGTTGTAAAATTTTAAAATCAGTGACTGTAAACGGTTTCCAACAAATTTGTCCCATGCTGAATGCAGTTATTAAGAATATGGGCTGGACATACTCTGCAATTAATGATGGCTTAATCAGTCTCTTCAAATTGAAATATGCATTACTTCCATTCCTTATGTTAATATCTCCAAACATTGTATTGCAGTTCTCTCCTCCTAAAGCTACAGATTTATTCTGAAGATCAAATTTTTGTAACACTTCGCTCACATAACTTGCTATTGTCTTAGTTTCTTTGGGTGTGCTTTCAAGCTCCAAAGTTTTACATGCAGGCCACCATTTTCATGATCAAAATAACTATACTAGGAAACATCTTTATAACACTGTGATATTGCATCTTTAGACGTGCATGAATGGAATATTTTGTAATGGCTCCATTACTGTTGCCAAAGAATGAGAATCTAATACAGAATTAACTGTTGCTTCAATATTTGTTTTAGTAGTTGAAACTTTAGCAGCTATTTTCCAATCAAGAAATACATCTTTCAAAGTCCCAGACATACAAATCATAGAATTGTAGCTATTATGTGTGAGAACGCGAAAAGCAACAGCACCCTCTGCCCTACATGCCAAATCAACTTCTGTATTCAATTTGGTGAAATAATATTTGTTACTTTTTCTAACGAATTTGCTCCCTTCACATATTTGAATTACATCTCTTATATGAGGTGAATTCTAAATCTCTAGTACCATGGTTAGCCTTTATGCCTTCTACTAGGTTTGCAGGATATTAATATTGATATTTATTGAAATGCTAAGACAAAAAATGAGTAGAATAGGTCTTCACCTATTTGGCCCTGGTTTTTCTCAGGCCTGACCTACAAATACAATTTGTGTGTTATAATAAGTTTCTTTACTAAATTATAACTAAACATAATTATTCTTATTCCATTTCATGAAACAATACAAAATAAAAAAATGGCAACATATTTAGAGTACCCTCTATCTAACACCTACCTTGCTAACCATGTCTTTGGTTCATAAGTGGTCTCAAGAGGACAGAGGTTCATCCGCCGCTTCGGCTAGTCCTTTCGTAACAATGTATCGTGCAATGATTATTGCTTTTATTAGTTTTCTGTTTACATATACATGCACAGATACATATTTAATTAGCTAATTTTCATTTTTTCTTTTTTCTGTCATTTCCATTTGTTTGTTTTTTTTATTTTGATTAATATTGGCCTAAATTCTTGCAATTTTTGCCAAAATATGCTTTAAAGCAATTGTTCTGTTCATTATAAGCCATTTTTTCCCTAAATTTTTCATTCTCCATATCTCGATTTCTTTACATCAAACACTATATGTTCTACATTGTCTCGTCCTCTACATAACAGACATTCACCTTGCATATATTCATTTCTTTGCCCTTTTAACCTCCACTCCCCAGCTCTTAACCATCAATCCCTTTTCTTTTTTCTTTAGTTGTATTATCTAAATTATCTTTCCCTTTCCCAACTATTTTTCATTATGTCATAGATCTCCAGTGATCTCTTATTTGTCAATTTACCAAATAATTTTATATCTCCATGTCTTCCCCCCCCCCCCAATATCGCTCTAGAAATATTTAATATTGGTTTCTCTCTTATTCTACACATCTCCAAAACCATTATTTTCCAAATTAATCTTTATCTCACTTGCCCAACTCTTATTTTGTAAACTGGTTTCTTGATAATTTAAACATAATTTTAATAAGTTCCCATCATCTAGATTTAGAATCCGGTACCAATAATTCAATGCTCTTTCCACAATTAATCCTTTTCTTGCTACTCTTCTTATTTCAATTTAAGCAGTTTCATTAACTCTGCAAATGGCAATCCTAAAACCTTCTTGCAAAACATCCTAAATTTTTTTTTCACCCATCATTGAGTACTATATAGCATCTGAGCCTCTGTTTAGAGAATGTCAAAATCCACACAGTGAAACTATCGTTAATCTTATTTTGATTTAAAGTAAAACCATTAAAAATCATGTAATCACATTAAAACTCTCTTGAAGTTTCACAAACACACTTATAAAAGTAATTTTGGTACATGTTTCATGAGGTAAATTCCTCACATTGTCAACCAATCGAAGACTGACGAGTCAATTTCGGTAAGGTATGTGTGTGGCTATGTTCTGGATTAAAGGAACACTGGAGAAATATTAGGTACATACAAGTAGAAAAATCAGCAGTGGCTGCACATTTTTGGAATGAAAATCATGAAATAGAGAAGGACATAATATTCTTTCAACATCCGAAAGAACTTAATATATGGGAAAAAATTCTACATAAAAAATATGAATACAAACTTATGAATTTTGATATACTGGAAGCAGACAGCACATTTAACAAGCTTCACTGTGAGTTCCAACAGAATTTTTTAAAAATGTCTTATTTTTTGAAAGTTCTTAAATGATAGACAATGTATTGTTTAAGTTCATTAATAGACCACCAGAGCGAACATAGCCACACACACACCTTACCGAAATTGACTCGTCAGTCGTCGATTGGTTGACAATGTGAGGAATTTACCTCAGGATACATGTCCCAAAATTACTTTTATAAGTGTGTTTGTAAAAGAGAGTTTTAAAGTGATGACATGATTTTTAGTGGTTTTACTTTAAATCAAAATAAGATCTGAGCCTCTACTACTGTACCATGTACCCTTTCCAGCCATTTCACCCCCACCTCAGCCATTTTGAATAAGTATCCATATAAAGCTGCTATAGCTGTTTTTCTTTTATCAGTGCTAATCTCTCATGTTTCTCCCAATTGCCTTTTGAATCTATTTTAATTTGCAAATTGACACAGTCATATACCGTTGTTCCTTCCTTCCATCTCTCATATCTACTTAGTTTACTTCTTAAACATGTAAGTTTGTTTTTATATAGATTTAAATAGCAGGATCTCCACAGTGATTTGGATTGATTTATTTATGGACGCTCTTTAACATTTAAGGTCATCAGCATCCCATTCAACTCAGGGCGTGAAACGGCCGACAAATTTTGCTCAGAGGCCTCTCTTTCAGACTTGAGGTTCTTTTTCGTGCCGTAAATGTACCACACGGGACCCACAGCTTTATTTCCCGTCCGAAGGAAGCCTTACTTAGGATTTTTATGCCCGAAAAAATCCATCGGTCCTGGCCGGGTTCGAACCCGCGATCTTGGGTCTAGGAAGCAAGTACGGTAACTACTACACCACCAGGACCGACTCTCCCCAGTGAAATATAGTATAATATTACAAATTATTTATAAGGAAATCACTCAAATTTCACAAATTTTGTTCCACTTACTTGGACATGTTTCAAGGCTGTTGTCTTCATATTATCAGTGGAACCATGCTGATGATGAAAGCAACAGCCTCCAAAACATATTCAAGTAAGTGGAACAAAACTAGTCAAATTTGACAGATTTCCTCATAAATAATTTGCTTCTGGGGATGAAAACATAAACTTGAAGTTCATCACACCTCCACCAGAGCAGAATACACAATCCCACAGCATAATGAATTATCCAGCAGTCAACAGTTAGCTGAGGATGCAAGCAATGGTTTGTGAAACTGTTACTACATATTATAAACAAGTGGAGGAATAAGAGTTTGACTCACTCATACACTGATCTTAATTATATAATTAGCTTCACTGTTCAAGTTCCAATTAACAATTTTAGTTAAGATTGTTAATACTTTCACTCTATTTTAATCCATGCAATTCTTTAAGGAATTCTATATACAAGGTGCTTTATTTCTTTTTAACTTTTTTTTACCTGACTTATTATTTCTACTTCTTTTATATCACTATCCAAGATCTCTATATAATTATTTTGTATATCTTGAATTTACCTACTATGCATCAAACTTTCACACCCATATAATTCTGAAAAATAGTTTGCTCAATCTTCGTGACTTATACACGGTTTGACTAAATATTTTTTGTACAGTGATTTTATACCCTTCCATGCAATTCTGTAAAGAATTCTATATACCAGATGCATTACTTCTTTTTAACTTTTTTTTACCTGACTTATTATTTCAACTTCTTTTATATCATTCTCCAAGATCTCTATATAATTATTTTGTATATCTTGAATTTACCTACTATGCATCAAACTTTCACACCCATATAATTCTGGAAAATATTATGCTCGATCTTCATGACATATACACGGTTTGACTAAATATTTTTTGTACAGTGATTTTATACCCTTCCATACTTTGCTTACATTACTCTCATAAATATCATTTTGCTTAGTTGACATGCTTGACCAACTCCTATTTTTTCCCATACTTTTTCACTGTCATCCCCTCACTTGACCAACACATTATAAAATTTAAGATATAGGTGGCATTTTATATTTTATATTCTTTTAACATCTTTGTTAGCATATTTTTTCTATGTCATAATCTAAAACATGAGAAAAACTTACCTGGCAATTCTCATTCCAAATATTTATTTTATAACTCATATATATTTATTTGTATATTCTAATTTGTTAAATCCTCAGGGTTACTTTTTAACAACTCTTATTAATGGAAAGTGACAATTACGAGAACTAAGATTTAAAATTTTATAACATAAATAATGTTAATTGGCCATAATACATACTCTATTAGACTTTGGCCATTTTTGTAATAAAAGTATATTTCCCATGTTATCTTCTCCATATTTTCCATTTTAAATATCCAAAGCGTTTAATTTGTAAAAATCAATAAATGTTTCACTTGCTCTGTCTAATATTTTTATGTTTAGTATACCTGATATCATTTCTTGTCATTATATCATTTTTCAAACTATCATCTAAATTCACTTCATTTTCTCCAGTTCTAATATTAAAATTACCCATTATAATCTGTATATTCAATGTGTCCCTTAACCACTCCACATCTTTCTCCAATTAATGGTATAATGTGCATTATGGAACTGTGAAGTAATAGGGAGGTTGTAAACTATTCCTATGCAAATAATAATAATAATAATCATCATCATCATCATCATCTACTTGCCTATCTTCTAATAAGAACCATACATACATCTAGACATCCATACATCTAGACCATGTTTTTTTATAATTTTGCTAAGGGTCTTAACAAAGAATTATAATCCTTCTGATACCCTTTCTTTGTAACTATTTCCCCCTTCCTTCCTTACCACCCCCATGATCTAGCAGTAACATTTGCAAATACTAATCTGGAGGTCCTGGGTTCGATTCCTGCTCAGGTCAAGGATCGATGGATTTTTTCAGGCGTAAAAATCCTAATTATGGCTTCCTTTGGAAGGGAGGTAAAGCCATGGGTCCAGTGTCATACATTGGTATGAAAAAGCCTGAAAGATAAGCCCTCTGAGCAAAATTTGTTGACTGTTTCACGCCCTGAATTGAATGGAATCTGATGACCTGAAATGTTACAGAGTGTCCATAAAATAAACCAAAATATACATATATAATTCCCAATGTAAGTAAAATATTTTAATACAATATCATCCCTTAGCCATGTTTCTGCTACTGCTGATTTTGACTGAAATGCATTTTTATAATATTAAAAAATTTAAGTGAGGGCATCCATCTAAAAATTAAAAAATATTAGAAGTAGGGAAAATTGAGCGTAAAACTTTAATCTATTAATTAAGGTCATTGTATGATTAAGTAGAACTACATACTCTTATTGTCTCATCTTACTTGTTTAAATTAAATTGCATGTTTCACAGACTAGTGTCTACATTATTAGCTAACTATCAACTGCTGGATAATTTGTTATGCTTTGGGAATGTACAAGGATAGATTCATAAGTTTCCGGCCTCACCGATAAGGATTATCGCCTTCACAAACCCTTATCTGAGGTCATATCTTATCTGTTAAGTAAATAATTGCAGCTGTAACTTCCACTCTACTGTGTTCTGTTATTCAGATATAGTTGCACAAAGAAGGCTATGTATAGAAGATTGTGACATGTTTAAAATGGAGTATCAAGCTGTTATTAAGTTCTTCACAAAAGAAAAACTTAATCCAAATTAAATTAAATAGCAATTGCATGAAGCATCCCCCACATATTCTACCACAAAAGAAGGGGCCAAACTTTTTCAAATGGATCAAGAAAGCATTGAAGATGAACAGCATACATGTCGGCCCTAGGTGCTCACTCCTGAAAACATCGCTCTTGTGGAGGGACAAATTATGGAAGACCGGCGGCTCAAAGTTACAGAAAGAGCAGCAAGATTGGGACTTTCTAAAACAATAGTCCTTTGAATTTTTCATGAACCATGAATAAGGTTAGTGCAAGACGGGTGCCTAGACTTCTTTTCTCAGTCCAAAAGCTGCAATGAGCCATCTGTTGTCGGGCATTTTTGGAGTTTTGCCATGCCAAGGAGATAGAAGTTCTGCTAACCATTGTTACAGGAGATGAAATTATGGTCCTCTACTATGATCCCTTGTTCAAAACAGAATCAATGGAGTGGCATAAACATGGCGAATCACTGTCTCTAAGAGCCAAGATCACTCAGTCAACCAAGATCATGGCCACAATCTTTTGGCATTGTGAAGGAATACTCTTCATTGACTTCAAGGAGAGGAACACCACTGTAAATGGGGAGTACTATGCAGGCCTGCTGCAAGACTATTTGCTTCCAGCAAAGAGAAAAGGCAAGGAAAGCTGAGTAGTGGTATGCACCTTTTTCACGACAATGCGGCAGTGCTCACAGCTCTTGTTGCAAAGGAAACTGTGAAGGAATGTGGCTTGAAGGATGTCGACTATCCACCCTACAGCCCAGATCTAGCCCAGCTCCCAGTGACAATTCTCTCTTCTCAAAACTCAAAAAGGACCTTCAAGGAAGGAAATTTAAGTGCGACGAAGAAGTGATGGATGCTGTTTATGCCCATTTTGCAGACACAAGACTTCTGACTATTTTGGGGGGTGGGGGACTGAAATGTCAATTCAAAGATGTGAGAAATATATTGCAACAAAGGATAATTATGTTGGAAAGTGAAATACAGTTTTTGACTTTATCATACCTAGAAAATGGTTAACCTGGAACTTATGGACCTACCCTTGTATATTCTACTCTGGTGGAGGCATGAGAACTTATAGTTTATTTTCATCCCCAGAAGTGTCAAAGTTCATTGTCTCTGTATTTATAAATATAGATTTTCTCCTATCTTGCAAACTCTGTAAGTCCTAGTACTGATTTTAATAATTTTGCTTTATTCACTAATGTCATTAATTTCTGTCCAGAAATGAGATGCTACTGCTGATTTCTCCATTTGTTTGTATTTTATGTACCTGAAATATTCTTTTAACTGTGTGCATATGTTTCCCTTTGTTTTTCCAATATAGACTTTTTCACATTCTGCACATTTTATTTGGTAAATACCTGCTTTTTTTCGATGGAATATTGTCATTAATATTGTCATTTTGGAGATTTTCAACATTAAATCTGTTTATAGGGGCCAATCTGATATTGAAATCATTTAGAATATTTTAAAAATTTTTCATAGTCAATGGATGATAATCTTGCTTAGTTTCTGGGCTCCTCCTCCTCCTCCTCCTCCTCCTCCTCCTCCTCCTCCTCCTCCTCCTCCTCCTCCTTCTCCTTCTCCTTCTCCTTCTCCTCCTCCTCCTTCCCCCGTACTGATTTATGCTATTGGTACCCAAATTATTCCATTTTCACATTAGCATGATTTTCCAATTTAAAATACCACATTGCATAAGAAATACTCCTGTTCCAAAATATATTTTCTGTTGAGTCAAGTTTCTGGTTTGTTAACGTCCTGTTTTAGACAGACATTACTGTAATGCATGAATTATGAGACAATAATAAATTAACAGTTATACATTTATTAATTAATTCCCCTGTCTAAACTCAATTTCATAATTGCTGAAAGTGGTTATTTAAAATGGAATTTGTTTCTACTATTTTTATACAAATTGCAAACATGCAACTTTAATGTTAGTGTAACTATGGAAAACCTCTACAAACCTTAATGTTTATGTTTGTCATAAAATTTCTTTTAAATAGTAGATCTCATTAATACTCTTTATTCAATGGTACATTTAATCATGATAATAACAAATACATAATAATAACTGTAACTGACCTTGTTCATCAATACAGTTACAATTGGTATAAGCTTACATCTATTGCAGACACTTACTATTACCTGGTTCAAAATGTATGATAGGTATGTTATATGAAGGAGGTTCATGAGAATTTAGTTTGCTTAATTATATGTAGTTTTGTAAGATTCATTACATTTTGAAAATTAAATGTAATGTGGTTTCTTTACTATTTTACCTATAAAGATAGGTTTATTTATCAGATTTTGGAATTGTTTAAATAGTTTCAAAATTTTAAATAATTGTGATTACTGTTAACTTCAGTTATAAACTAATATATTATGAATCCTTTTATTTTTAAATTCATGTAAATTTTAACCGAAGCAAACATTCAGTGTATTAGGAGTGAAACTTCATTTGTTTTGCATTTATGAATCTTTGATTCCAGGATCAGCTAGTGATCTGAGAGCAATGAATGAAGATGATCCACTTGGTGAAGAGGAAGATGGAAGATGCAGAGGCAGTGGCATCAAACAGAATGATGAAACAATATCTGAAAGCATCATGACCTGTGGTTCTTCTGCATATCATGCTGAATGTGAAAGTGTGACCACCCATGAAGATGATGATCGAAAACATCAGCGTAAAATTCCAGCCAGTAAGCGTGGTGATAGGGATGCTTCTACGGCTAACAATCAGAAAGTAACGGAAGAAGATGGGGAGGAACTTGATGGCAATGGTAGTCAGGATCTTCTGTTTGTGGGACATCAATATGGAGAAAAACCTCTTCTAGCCGATGATGAGCTGGATACTGAAGATGATGTAGGTCCTAAAAGCCCATCTCCTGTTGGTCAAAATTGGAGAAATCCCATGAACACTGAGCCAAGCAAAGGACATTACTGGGATAAAGGACATACTAGCAAGGAGCTTATTGTGGATGTATTTGCACTGGCACCTTTCCAAAAACCTGGAGGAAGCTCAGTTCGCAGAAGTAGTAGTAGGGGAAGTAATAGAAAAGTTTCTTCTTCCCATTATCAAAGCCGAAGTCAACCCACTAGTCAGACAGTTTCACCAATGGATATTCTAACAGGTGGGCGAAAATCATCATTACTGATGTCCACTTCCCCTCAGTCACACCCCATCACTCCAACTCAGGAACCTATGCGCCCACCCCATGAAGCAGCTTTGGTAGATCTAGGAGAACCAGTTTTACGTTCCACAGCATCATTGGATGCTTCATTCATTGGACCACTGCACCAAGAAGCTGAAGAGAGTTCCCGAAATCTTCATCATAGGTGAGTTATATCTTAAGGGTATATTCAACTTTGCTGTATCTCTGCATTTAGGAGAGGTTAGTTGATTCAAAATTAAACTCAATTCACACTGTATAAAAGCATTACATGTTAAACCATATTCTCTTTATTCCATACTTTAAACCTTCAGTCAGTAATAACTAGACAGCTAGAAAATTTGCAACTCACAAATTCGTAAAAAAATTAAATATTCGTAAAATGGATAAAAAGCAATTGTAGGACAATATCATTACTATGTGGATCTTTATTAGCAAATGTTAGAAACTTTACCTCTGTTCGTGAATTTCTATCTTTACTCATGGGGGGAATTGATCAATTGACACATTACGCCAGTTAAAACAAAAAAGTTTGGTAAAAACATTACTATTCATTGCACTCCCTAGTGATTTTCTATGCTCAGGGCTTGGCAACAATTTCAATTAATTGAACAAACAGACAACAGCATTGCTGATATTTAGTTCATGTGAGGATCCTGATCATCAACATTCATTTAATTTTGTACTCATAGAGAACAATACTCATCCACGTCCTGTGTATCTTGGTCTGCAGATCCTTTGTAGATACAACAGATTTCTTTCTAATACCACCTAAAATTAGCCTTGATGAAAAGAGTTCACTGCTAATAGTATGAAACAATCTGAGCTAAACAGACAACATGGAATTTCCATATGATTAGCTAGCATAGTTGCAAATTCTTTTCGGTGTTATCAGTGGCATACATACCTTTGCCAGAAGCATACTGTTAATAAAACAGCAATGCGCATATCATTGAAAATTAACAACCATGACTATGAATCCAAGGTTTCTCCACTAAGGGGCATAAACGAACATTTTGCACAATAAATCTGAGGCATTGTTTTAATTTGACAGGTGATTATTATCTGAGCCATAAATGACACATCTTCAAATTTTGAACCTGCAGACCATAAGTTTCCTATCTCAAAATGTTTTTCAATGATCTCTCTGCAATCCTTCAAATTTGTGCAGTCAAATTCTGAAACAGCCTGTATATCTTCACAGCATAGATAGTTCAAAACTGCTAATAATTATAGAAATAGGTGTATGTTTCCTCAAATTAATGATTATTAATTACCTAATGGTTTTGTTTAAGCAAAAATACAGTGTAGGAAGCACCTTATTCCCTGTGTGGAGAAATTGCACAAGAAATTCTGTCTTGATAGCGCTAAGGTTGTGATATTTTTAGATTTCCCTTACACCTTGTGTTAAAGTTATGCATCTATAAATGTTATAGAAAAGTAAGTTTGCTGCTTATATAAAAGATCACTACTGAAAAGGAATGCTGCTATGTCTACAAGGCAATAAAATATTATGATCAGTTTTCAGTAAATACACATAGAAAAGTAAGCTAATATTTGAGCAGTATGCATGTCAGACAACTAAAAGCATGTGAGCCCAGCATCCATATTTCTCATTTATGAACTAGTAAATGTGTTCCAAAACTACTTTGCAGCCTGGTTCTAATAGTCATATCTCAAGAGATATCCGATCCATAATCTGGTAGCTCTTATAATCAAAGCCCACCGTTCAATTTCCATTCTCTGTTTGGCCATAAATGAGTTGGGGCCCCACAGGGTCTGAGCATTGACAGATAATTCTGCTAATAAATCAGCTCTCCCCCGTGAGAAAAGTTAGAGTAATGATAATCTGGACAGCTACTCAAGCCATTTTTCAGTTTTAATACCATTGATATGTAGAAACCCAATATTCAGTTTCACCTTATTAGTACCTGCTTCTTTAATTAAAATGTTAATTGCAACTTTCACAGTGAAGCCAACATATAAGTGATATTGTATGATTTAGTTGAACTACACACTCTTAATGCTTCATTTGTCGTAATATATGGAACTGGTTTCCAGAACATTTCATTCTCATCATCAGCTAGGCTAAAATTCAACTGTCAGATAATTCGTTAAGCTGTGGGAATGTGTATTCTGCTCTGGTGGCGGTGTGATAAACTTGTAGTTTATGTTTTCATCCCCGGCAGTGTCAAAGTCCGTTAGACTTTGTATGTATAGATGTAGATTTTCTCCCAAGTTGCTAGTTCTGTAGGTCCTTGTACTGATTTTAATAATTTTGATTTATTCACTATTATTAAAAATCAGTAAAAGGATCTACAGAACTAGCAACTTGGGAGAAAATGTACATCTACACATACAAAGACAATCTAATGGACTTCTACACTGCCGAGGATGAAAACATAAACTACAAGTTTATCACACCACCAGAGCAGAATGCACATTCCCACAGCTTAATGAATTATCCGACAGTTGAATTTTAGCCTAGCTGATGATGAGAACAAAATGTTTTCGAAACCGGTTCCATATATTACGACAAGTAAGGAAGCATTAAGAATGTGTAATTCAACTAAATCATACAATATCAATTATCTACTTCTTTAATTTAAATATACATAAGAAGAAAGATTTATGTAATTAAGTAAATTATACTTATAAAGCTGTAGACAATGTAGTGGTAATATATCCTACAATAATGTATTAAACACTATTGTAAGATTTATGTAGTTAATTTCCTTTCCAATAAAAATTACAAATGGACAATATAAAAAGTCATTGTGTAAACCGGCTTTGTTTTTTTACAATGTTTTCCTTCAGTTTTTTATACTATTAATATCAAGATTACATCATTTAGTTGTACTAGCCATTATAAACTCAGAAAGTTTAATTGTAAAAACCTTATCGAACAATTCTGCCCATTGTTTTTTCCATTTCAGATATGAACGAGTAACAGAATGCATGCAGCAGGAACAGAAAGAAGTGAATGCAGACACACTATGCAACAGTAGATTTGAGAATCCTGTTCATTTTTCTTCTTCAGTTCCTCCTATAGCAGAGCAAGATGAACCATCAGATGGAGGAGGAAGTGGCAAAGATTTATTTGGTTCTTCACCTTTCAATTCTGGTTCCTATGCAGTGAATCCTTTCAATAGCACTACCGATGTCACTAATAATGCTGCTTCTCCAGTAGACTTTTACAGTGTATCATCTTCATCTTCAGGCATACAGCATCATCATCTTCATTTCAGCAATCCACAGAAAGAGGTCTTCCACAATCCTCAGAAATTTCACTTGCAAAGTTTGGATCATTTGCATTCTCCAAGCAGTCCATCAGCAATAAATGGAAATAAAACTTTAGTAGGAGGTGCAGCAGCTTCACCAAAAGCAATTTCCACATCTATAAATGCCATTCAACCAGATATTCCTAGGCAGGACCTCTTTGGCTCAGTGCCTTTCACTGAAATGTTAACTAATCAACAGCCACAACCACAAACAATGCATTTTGCAAGACCAACATCCCTACCTCTTAGTCAAGTGTCTTCAATTTCTTATGAAGTACCAGTGGCACATAAAACCAAACATCATCTTTATGAACATAGACCAGTTAATAATCAGACACCAGTTGGATTATCTAACTTGGATGTTGCACAGTCTCATCTCTTAGAAACTACTTCAGAAACTCTTAAGCACAAAGAGAATGAGAAAACTTCCCCAAAGATTCTTCATCGAAAAGACCGCATGAGAGGCGGAGATAAATCAAAATATCATCTCATAGAAGATTCTAATGATGATAAACCAGAGAAAGGTAGTAAATTGGTACATAAATCTACAAAATCAATACCTCTACCAAGCTCAAAAAAATCAACAAAAGCTTCTAAAAAAGGAAGTGGTGAGAAAGCATCCAAAGCAGTGGCAGCAGGCTTTAGTAACATGAGTTTTGAAGACTTTACAAGTGATGAAGCAGAGGAAGCTTTATCAGAACAAACAGTTGGCCCATTTGAAGTGGTTAGAGCAGAAAAAACTGCATATGATGGAGAAAAAAAATTTGGCTCACTTAAGCGACGTTCCAATCCATTCTCTTGAGGAACACTTCAGGTAAGCCACAACTATCAGATGTTCTGTAATCCATAATTGTGAGAAGAAACCACATCAAAATAAAGTGGTGTTAACAGGAATCCTTTCTTTAAAGAAAAAAGAAAAGGGGAAAACAAAAATATAAGTTTCTGAACATTTGGATGGTCAGGAACAAATGCTATGAAAATGTTAATAGATATACGATTGTATAGTGAATGAAACTGTATTTCCTTGAATAATTTAACAACAATCAAAAATCTTTTTGGAGTGCTCAAATTTGTGCTGTTTGTTTAATAAACACAATTTGAAAGAAAAAAATAATAATAAGATATTTTAAAAGCACATTGAAATTTTAATATTGCTAAAGTGAAATGAGCATTTTTCATATATCTTAGTTAATAAAATAGTTATTGAGTTTCATAGAGAGTTCTACATAAATAATATTTGCTTTGGTTATTTGGAAAATTGTGTCTTGCATTCAGATCTCATAAGGAAACCTGCACTGAATGCTGTAGCTATTAAACATGTGAGCATATTATATGAACTCTGTAAAAGAGTTACCTCTACTAAGCTGTAGATGACCACAGAGCATAGTTTGGTAAATATTTTCCATAACAATCAGTCATAAGTTTCCAAATTTAAAAATAATTTTGCTTGTAACATTAAGTTCTCTTTTTAAATTTTGTTTAAATTGTTGCATAATGTGCAGGTTGTTCAGAAAGCATAAATGTAAAATTATAACCAATTTTTTTTATAGAATCTGGGAAGAAATTGTAAACATTTGGTACAAATCAAAATTACAGTCTCTCTTTTCTGTGATCTTCAAAAAAAGTTATTTGTCAGGATCATTGCTCTCAGAAACTTTTTTGAGGCTACTCCATAATTCTGCATCACATGCATTTATTTGAAGAAATACTCAAGTAAACAGAGTGATTTTTTGGTATCACAAATTGTGTAATATCTTACTTTACAAAATTTCTATTTAAAAAATATATGTATTGTATAATTGCATGACTTAAAAAGATATCAAAAGACAACAGAATATAGAAAATTCCCAAGGGTAAAAAATAAAAGGAAAAATGTCAGAACTGAATGTTAATTCCAGATCCATGGAACATGATAATATGGCATAAGATCAGCATTTATCAGTCTCCTAATGCTCTCATGTTACCAAATAACAAGAATAAATTATATGTCTCTGAAAATTCCTCTCATAGTCTATCTGAACAACAATTATGAATAATATTGGTATGCAAGAGGGCAAATGACTCATTAGTTGCCTAGCATTAGATAACATTTTAAATTATCTTTTACACTTCTTTTGACCTTATATTCAAATTATAAAGACTTGTGATATTTGTAGCGTATACATCTTCTTTTGTGTCTGTCATAATATGAATCTTCAGTTAGACATTGCTTTATGAACAACCTAGCGTAATGTTGTCCCAAAAATTATGGCTGATCATTTAAAAATTACCTGTATTTAAATGCTGCGAGTCACATCACGTAACCAAGAATGCTGAATTCATGAGCCATTAAATGTATGTTGAGGCTGAGTTTGTAACTAGTGAAATGTTTACTAATAAATTTGGGCTGTGAAAGAGTTAGTTCTTTTGGAGCTAATAATAAGGAATAGGGAGATGAAATGTTACATTTATTTAAGTGTTACATGAGAAATGTAAATGTAAGATTAAGCAAACTTGGGAAATATATCTGATTAGATTCAGTATAAAGTGTAATATTAGATTGCATAATCATATATCAAAGTAGTAACTTCACTGAGATGAGAAAATGGATTCTTGAAGACAGTTCACAAATTAAATGATAGTTGCTGGATTGCTTTAATTTAATTCAATTTTTTTTTTCTCCCCATTCATTTGTTATCTATGTTACCCAGAACAATACCATATTATTATAATATACTGATAGACTGAAGCTATTGATTGTTATTCATTTATTTTTAAGACTGTGTAATTGTCACAGACAGCTTAATATCCAAATGGCAGATATAGAATATTTCTTTCAAACTTAGTCAGTTGTTGCAGTTCTAGCTGTAGTGAAAAGAATATTACCAGGATTGGTATTGATTATTGATTAAATGTATTTATTTGGAAAAGCTTCGAATTTTTATATTGCAGCTGAGGTTTTCAGGTGTTCTATTTAAAAAAAAAAAAAAGTATATTTGAGTTGATGTTTTGGAACACAGCTGCATGTACTTTGATAGTATGTTTGTGCATGTATATTAATTGTAGAATATGTTTATGTATCATATAAAATCTTGCCTCATTTAAATCTGTCTGCAAGGCTTTTAGGAACATTTAAAATATTGTGGTAACTGCTTCCTATATTGTGGCATTTATGAACAGCTGACAAAGTTTATAAATTTTGTGCCTTTCATTGGCATAAAATAAAGAAAGAATAATAAAATGAAGGAAAGAAAAAACTCAACATATGTATATTTTTGTTATAAATTGTTATTGCACATAATTTTTACTTTATTTATGTTAATTTCTTAAAGCAGTTTATGATTTGTAAACATGTAATTTGTAATTATATCTTGTTCATTCCAGTATTGAGTCTGCATGCATATGAAGCACTGCCTTCATTGAGATACATATTTAAGTTTTATATTTTGCAGTCTGTAAAGCTAAAAGAAAGGATAAAAATAGATAAGAATCTCTTTGCTATGGGATAAAGAATCCCTTGTAGCAGACTCTTTGAAAACATGATTGATTTATAAGAAAAGGGATAGTCATTTTATATTGTTTCTTTAAGGACAATCTGATAAAATTGGTCAAGTGGGGCATAGAACATTGCACTGCATATAAGCCAGAATAAGTTGTCTAATATTGTAATGTTGCAATAAATTGTGGTGTGAAACAGTTTCTTTACTGCCATGTGGATAATGTATTAATTTTATTTTAGGAAGAAAATAAATGAACAAAACACATTTTTATCAACTAAAGTGTTTATGTATGTTTTAGTTTATACCTAACTGAAAGCCAAAGTGAGCTGAGTGACATTCTGCAGATCCATCTTGTCCGCAGACTTGTTTTGTGCACACCACATATTAATTATGGGCTTAAAAAGCTCTCAATATTTAACAAGTTATTTTCTTAATTCATTTTATAGGTTGAGACATGAGTAAATGGAGAACATAATTCTTTTATTTTATTACAAAATTTTATTTAACTTTGTATTCCATTTTCACTGAATGGCAGCTGTTATAAGGGCATTTTATGCAGTTTGTACACCACATTCTAGTAGCTGCTGCTTTTTGCTTGTAATCCTTCCTAGAAATTGAGTTTTCAGCAGCTCCTTCTTCAGACATTTATGAATATATATGTCGCCATCAGAAGCAACTCTCTGCAATTGCATCCCCCCCCCCCCAGAATTAAATGTTAGAAATGCAGTACATGTTATTTATTATCGTTCTGGGGAATGGAAATGTAATTGCATAGTATCAGATGAAATTATATTTCAAATGAATAGCAAAGGCAATGTGACCATAATCAGGGATATGCTGTCCAAAATTTAACAAAAGGCTCAAATTAAAATAGTTAAATACTTCATGTAACTGATATGGCAAAATTTTATCCTTAGTTATTGAAAGGTAGCATATAAAGGCAGTATTTCAACAATAAATGAAATCTTTTTGAAGCCAACCTTAATTCATCTGCATAATGAACTTTTTTTGTATAACTGTGATCTCTCACTTTTAGAACGTTTTGCTCTGGCTGGCATATAACTTAATCAGTCTTTATACACTATAAACATAGCAGAAAAAATGTTATAATTTGGAAATAATTTAATAGAGAACAAGATAAATTTCCAAGGTATCCATTTTTATATAAATTTGAATAGTTTGGTATTTTCATAGGAAATATAATATCATATAACGAATTATTTGAGTGACTTCCTCATAAATAATTTGTTATGTGATCCATTTTTATCTTTTATTTCTTTTGCTTATCTTTTCAATTTTTTTGCATTTACTGAGTGTTTTATATAAGATATATTAAAAACTTTATGAAATTATACCCTTCAATCTATTAATATTGAAGTATGTAGAAAAATAATGTTTATACAGAATTTGCTTGGTGACACATGTGCTTCACTTACTTGGTTTTTAAATGGACATATTTCAGGAACATTAAGCTCGCATCTCAGAAGTAGACCAACTAAGAGAAGTGTAAATATTGTACTTATGAAGCTGTTGGCAATGGAGTGGTAATATATCCTAAACTTAGGTATTCATTTTTTACATTAAACTGCACTTACTTACATAAGAGTAAGATGCGTTTCGGGAGAATCTCTTCCATCTTCAGTTGCTCACTGAACTGCCATTACTTGAAATGATGGCTAGACAACTGGATGTTCCTGTGGTGGCCTCTGTTGGTTGAGGTAGGAAGTTGCCTAGTTCGTCCATAGCAGGAAACTCGAAATTCATTAGATTTTCTCTATTTTTTAATATGAAAATTTCTTCCCAAGTAGATAACTCCAATGGGTTGTGAAGATGTTTCAGCAGTTTAATTCCCGGTTTTATTTCATGATTTTTGGTCAAAAAGTGAGCTGCTACTGCTGATTTATTCACCTGCTTAAACCGAATATTCCTGAAATGTTCTTTCCTCCGAATTTCCAAATTTCTCTTTGTTTTGCCTATGTAGCTCTGTTCACAATTTGCACATTTTATTTCTTAAATTCCTGATTTCTGTTCTATTGCTATGGAGTCTTTTTACTTGCAATGGGAACATCTGGTTGTCTAGCCATCGTTTCGAGTAACAGCAGTTCAGTAGCAACTGAAGATGGGAGAGATTCTCCCAAAATGCATCTTACTTTTATGTAAGTAAGTGGAGTTTCTGTTGGCAGGTGGAGAAACTTACTGAACATATCCAACATTGGTGTCTTGAAGTTTATGTTATGGCTGTTATTTTTGATGATGAAATCTTTACCCATGCCATCATTTCCATAGCATTGAAAATGTTTTTCAGTAATTTGGTTTTTATATCAAACTTTTTTACCAAAAATGGGCTGCTGTTGCAATTTCTATATTTGGTTATAACAAATATTTTTTAAAATTCTTTCAAAGGGGTTTCCAAATTTCTTAGTTTTTCAAGTGTATACCTTATCGCAGCCTTTGCAATTGATTTGATAGATACCCAACTTATCAGAAGCTGTAGGATCTTTGAAAGAAGATTTTAATAATTTTTTTAATACTGTGAACATTTTGAAAAGCCAAAATTATTCTCTCATTTTTTTTTGGTAAAGTTTAGAACCTACTGGGGTGTTATGTGAATTTTTTTAATTGCATATCTTCAGCACTATAACGTATGATGAATTACAGTTACCCACCAACGTACACTATAAATGAAATAAGAAAATTGTATCATACAACTGAGATCAGAAATACAGAAATAGTTTTACAATGGATTGTGAGCTATGTTGAGTTAAAGGGGAATGAGATTGCTGATGTTTTAGGGGGAAAAAAAGAACCACCAAAATTAAAACCAACTTTTAAACTAGATCTTTCTTCTAAATTGAAACTCTTAAAAAGACTAATAACGAGAGCCAGAAAATATCCAACAAAAGCTTAAAGAAAAACCATATGATGATCCAAAGTTTCAAACATCTTTTATGGAAGCTAAGAAAAGTTGCCCAATTCTGTTTATTGTCAAACATGATTGCCAGTCAAGAACATCTCTTTGGATTAAATTAATCAAGGACAGCTACTGCCCATTATGTAAGGAGATGAATACAACTCATTTAAAGAACATCCACTGAAATGCAGTTACTTGGTAGCAACAAACAAATGAAAAATAATTTGAAAATTCTTTATTGGGAAGCCAGGGAAAAAATTATAAATATAAACACCCCCAATGGCCAATACCAACCAACTAACCATCTTCTTTTATTTGAAATAACGAACTTGTGTTTTTAGCATCTTTAATTCTTTTAAATTTTTTAATCATTTTATCCACTAACTTTTTATGGAAACCATTTTGCAGTGCTCTGTTGATATATTGGTGGAACATTCATCAATCTATGTGAGGCTGTTGTTCACCTAAAATAAAACTTTAGGATGCTGACGCATATGTTCAGTAAATTTCTACTTCTTCCAGTTGGTCTTCTGCTGATAATGGGAGCAGATGTTCCCAATACACATCTATTTTTAAAACCAAGTACAAAATCAAAGGATGTTGGAATGGAAACCAAAGAGAATAACAATATTTACCCATTAATTTGTTTTATTTCAATACAGCCAGCTTAAAAAAAATTGATTATGTAGTAATTTTACAACAGTATGTTTGTTGCTTATTCTAAAGATTAGAGGAAGCTAAAAGCTATTTGGACAATTGTAAGTATAGTGATTAGCTTATTATGTTCTTGGGTAAAAGTTAAAAACCAGCAAAACTACTTCACAAGCAAAGATTAAAATGTACTTTAATATATGCTAGCTAGTTCTTATTTTGATAAGTAAAGCATATGCTAAAACTCACATCTTTTGATACTTTAGAAGGGCACTATAAATTTCTAAAACTGATTATATATAAATCAAATAATTATTTTGAAAAGTAACAGATTTAAAATAGATGCCTCTGAACAGCAATGAAATAAAATTTGTTTGCATTACCAAAAGGTTGTAAATAATAAATATATTTAACTTTCAGTAAATGAAGCAACAAAGTGTTAATTTTAAGAGAAACGTGTAGTCATTTTGAATTAAATTTAGATTCCTATGCAAACAAATGAAGAATGGGATATTCTCTTCAGGAATGGATAATATGAGAATAAGGATTCTGTTACAATTTACAGCTAACACTGTAACAGATGGCTCATCTAAATATAATAAGATTTCATTTTTAATCCACATTGTGCCATAGTAAGGCCTGCTTTGTTATATATGTTGATATTTTGTAATTTTCTTTGTTGCTAGATAAGCCCTTTATATAAAAGTATTATTTTAATTAAATAAAGGAGCTGGGATTATAACATGGACTCAGACTTTGTTAATATTATGCATTTATGTGCAACATCTTGCAGCTATGCCATTGAATTCATTCCAGCCACATTCCCCATTTTTAGTGCTGTACTGAAATCCTGAATAATTAAGAATCTACATACTGCCTTAGCTTTCTAGGGGAACCTGTCTAGTTCCTTAAATGTTTGCCATATGATTTGGGTTAAGACTCTGCAGTGTGTCATGTGCCATTTTGGTAATATAAAAGGAAAAAAAATCTATAAAAAGTTAACTATGAGTTTGTCCTCTTTTCTGTTCTTTACTTAGTGAATGATATGTTAGTTTTATCTTTGGCTCTTTGTTTGGAAACTACATCAGCACCGTACCATGATTTGGGAGGGAAAAAAATACCTAAGTTCAAAAATTAATACATTTCTAGATTAGCCTGTTCTGGTAAAACAAAATTTTCAAAAGTGAGTAATGAGAGGTGACAGCACTGCTTTTTCTATAATGAGAATCAGCAGTTAATGCACACAATCTTTTGTCATTTAGGCTGAGATGAATGGAGAACGAATTTGCATAATTTTACCAAGGAAAAAATATGGCAATTCTAAAAGCTAAAAAATTAAAATTACTTGGGGGCACATAGTCTGAGAAAGATCATTGTAAACAGTATACCACGGATTTTACAATAATGCACTTTCATGTAATTAATGCTGTTTTTGTGGTATTTATATTAATAGTTCCATTGCCGACTTCGGGGGCTGATTTAGTCTGAGAGAGATCATTGTAAACAGTATACCACAGATTTCACAATAATGCATTTTCATTGTAGTTACTGCACTTTTGTGGTATTTAAATTAATAGTTCCATTACTGAAAACCATTGTATAAACTGTTAGGAAAAAAATAGGATGTACTTTTTACTATTTGTTATACATAAAGACACTATCCTGATCTAAGCTTTATCTGGCTTCCTTAAAGTTATAACTCTTTTACTTGTGTGTAACACAAATAATGTCTACTGTATTTACTATAAGTAGTATTTGAAATGCAAATCATTTCATTCTATTGGCAAATTGAAATTCATATGCTCATGAAAACTATGTGATGCGTTTCTGCTGTCTCGACTATATTAACATTTTTATTCCTCAACATGGTGCTTCAAGGCATTAACTATCCTTAAATCTGCAGTTAATTATGAAATAATTAACCCATTAGACCAAATTGCAGGAAGGAATAAATACATGTAAGTGCAAATTTATTTTACCAATTTTATAATGTTTGATAATGCTTAACTGTGCATAGATAAAAAATGTTTTTTCCTCCCCCCCTTTTTATGTTTGTGACACGAAAAGACCATGTGGTCTTCAGTGTACAGAATAATTTCAAGTAGAATCATGTAAGAATGAAAACACTTGCTTTAGCTGCAAGATAGAGAGTAAGAATCAATATTTACCATAGAACCATTTGTCAGAATCAAGGGAAAAATTCGTTGACAGCATTTTAGTGCTCTTTCACCATTGTGTTAGACATGAATGAACATGAAAGAAAGAAATTAAAAATATCAAAACATTTCTCTCCAAAGAGTTGTCTTATTCTCTACCTATGCCTTTCATGCAAGTCATAACTGCTTTTACGCATTAACATCAAAAGTGAGAATTTTATTATAAATATAGGATAATGATTATTTTTATTTGTTAAATTGCATTTCTCATTAAAAACAAAAATAATGAATGGCAAATGAAATCCTTCCTTCCAGTTCCAAATTCTAAAGTCAATTCTATTGTGATGGCAGATTGCATCCTCTGCATGTAAAACACATTAATTGCAACTGAAAGATGTTGGATTTGGTAGCTTATTTTATAGTGGTGATAATGAAACTGTTTCACTAAACAAGTGCCTGTCAGAAGAAAGATTTTATAAGAAAATTTGTTATATATATTATATACTGCCTGTTAAGAAGAGCTTTAAACTGATATGGTTGTTTGTAATAAGCTATATCTTATATTATTAGCCCTAGAGTTAACACTGTAATGGATCATCTGTGTTTTGTTTTTTAATAAACAAAACTGCAATATGGGATTATAATTTGTCACTCTTAAGTATTACAGGTGTGATACTACATAATGCAGAGATTGGTTATAAAATATTTTGTTGCTGTCCCTTAGAGGATTTACTTATGTTTATCTAGCACTTGACTTTTTCATTATTAAGAATCAATTAGAGTGCTTGTATCCAGTCATAAAGTCATTGCTTTATAAATAATTCATGCTAATTAGATCTGACTCTTCTTTGTAATATATCTGCAATTTGAAGGTATACTGTTAATAACAGTTTCACAAGACAAGTTAAATATTTCTTGGCATGTTTGCCTTGTAAACTTCTATCTTTTATTCTAAATTTAGAAGACTTTGGCACATGAAGTTGAACAATTCAACTTTAAGCTAAAACAAGATTAGTCTTTGGGGTTATTCAATTCAAAATCCAATTCCTGTTTTTGCATAAATTATTTGCTAAAAGCTAAATGTTTATAAATATTTCAAAGTTAGACATGCTAAAATAGCTTTAAAATTAAATTTTGAATTTTAAATTTATTTTACTCTAATAAAACTCTTATATCAGAAGTATTTAATAAAAAAAAATATATATATATATATATAATATAATGTTTTGATATTGAAATAAAACTTCTGTGAATGGAAAAACTTGTTTGAAGTCAATTTCATGATGTGATAAAAGCTAGGATGTTGATATTTTTAAAGAAAGGTTGCTACTTATACATAATCATAGAAGTATAAATCAAAAGAGTAGACCATTAGATGCTTGCTAACTTATTCTCGGCTTTTGGTTTAAAAAGTAGCACAGAAGTGAGACTATAATATGACAGACTATTAGAATTACTCAGGTTTTGCTGCATCTGTATAATATTAAATACCAGTTTATAAGTGACAATATTGCATGTTAAATATGTTTTACATGAAATATAGGAAATATAAAATAATAAACACATGTAAATTAGTATGAAGCATAACTATATCCACAGTAATCAGTGCCTGCAAAATTTCTTTTCTTTACAAATACGTAATTAAAACATAATGAATAATTTCAGTAAAAGAGCTGCAAGGAGAAATCTACTACAAAGTTAAAGGGAAAAAAAGTTGCAGAGGCATATAATTTTTTTTATATGTGTATTTATGAACTTTATATAAACTTATGTACAGTAATCGTCATTGCTGCAGAGTAACAATATATTGTACATAAAAATCCTTTCATTATGCTTTTTCTTTATCTCCCAGTTGTCAACTGTTAGATACTACATAACCTAAGTGTTAGTTATTCCAGCATAAGCAGAAACTGGTGTGAAATGATATTTTTATCATTCTATTAATTTAAAAATAAAAACCAGAGCTTTCAAGATCTGCATCCATTTTATAAAGCAGCTGCAGCGAGCAATTTCAGGCATTCCAGAACCATGATAGACAGTTGAAGGGAAATTATGGCATGATATCCTGAAGAGGAGGAATGTGTAATCAACTAGCAATAACATCTGCTAAGGGAAATGGATTTAAAAAGAGAAAAATTGGCAGTAATAAAATAAATATAATGAGGCAGACTTTAATAATAATAATAATTTATTTACTATCAATTCATTACAAGTGTCTGACATTGTCAAAAATGATTCACAAGATAACATGATTTATAAAATACATACAAAAATCGCTTATTACATTATTATAATTGATCTTATCCATATATTAGGTACATTTTGTTTAATTCTTGCTTAAATTTATTTCCCATTTACCCTAAATTAAGTTCATAATTTATTATAAAGTATCAAACCTTTTATTAATGGATCTTTATAAGTTGATTAAAGGAGCCTGTGCAGTTTCAGGCAAAACATAATAAAGTAAGGAAGAAGAAAGAGAAAATTTTAATTAAAAAAATCACAGTTTTATCAAATTCTTTTATTCATTAATAAAATAATTTTCTGCAATATCTTTACAAACTTCTTTTAAAAGATGGTAACTGTGGGTTGCAATTTCCAAGTTATTTTGCAGTTTATTTATGCCCTACAGATTACTGAAATAACAGAAATGAGTTTGTTAAATTTAACTATATGATTGTGATTGGTGAGCTGTAATATTTGTTACAACTGTCACTTAGCCATTTATTCATAATTCAGATTGAATTTACTTACTAAAAGTGATTGTAGCAATAACAAGCCAGCTGTAAAATCTGATGCCCTTCCTGAAGTGTTTTTCTTTTTCTCCTCCTTTTCTTCCTTCTCCAGAGAGTGGAAATATATATTGACAGTGTTTACACATGCTTCTGGCTTTATCAAAAGTACTGTATGTGAGTTTTAATATTTGAGGGAAAGAAATGTCTGTAATAATGAAGCAATGGTTTCAAGTTAACAGCAAATTCAGATGATTTAAAACATCCTACATTAGGAATCCAATGAATAAAACTGGCATTTAAATAAAAAGCTAGCAGAAATATTGGTATCTACTGCAGTTGGGAAACAGTTAACATTTTTGTAAAATTTCTCATGGGTCACATCTTTTTCTAATGATTATGGAAGAAGAAAACTTACTTGTCAAGTAAGTATCAAATTTTATACATTGTTAAATATATTAAATTATGATCTGCCTTCTGAGTTAATTATTTTGAGATAAGGCTACAAAACATATGCATAGCTATGGGATATGCAAACACATCCTAATTTTAGACTTAAAGCAATGAGCATAATTTAATCCAATATGAAAGTAACCAATGAATAGCTTAATTAGTATTGAGAATTTTTTAGCCTCTATCTAGCAACATTTCCTATGTGTTGATAATACTACATAAATTGACCTGGCTTGAGTATTCAAAATCTTAAAATGCATAAGGATTATTAGTTAAATAGTTTTAATTATTTTTGCAGTGTGAATTTCAATTAACAGCAATAGTCATTTTGTCATAAACTGTCATTGGTTTATAGCTTTGTAGTTAACTTGAGCACACTCTAATGTAGGTCATGAATTGCTCAGAATTAATTTGCTCGCATAGTGTAATTTTGTACTTTCATGAAAGTACAAAATTACATGAAGGCTAGTTCCCTTACTTGCTTATGTTGGTTATTTAAACATAAACACATACACTCGCTTTCGCATTCATACCTCCACACTTACTTATAATAATCCCTTCCACTGGTCAGGAATCTAACCATTAATTTATGAGCTAGCAGGCTAACCACTAGACTACAGAAGCAACCTCTTATTTCTTCTAGGGTTATTAAAATGTAAAACGAATCGTGAAACAATGACAATAATGGCTGAAAGTTAAATTCTCAGTGTAATTAATACAAATTAAAGTCCGTAGAAAATAATTTGGACTGCATGCTTAATTTCTTTCCTCCAGTTTTTTAAACACCAGCTGAAGTGAACTTATTGATGACCACACCAATAAATTTTTCTTTCTCCATGTTCAACTTTCAAAATGAATACACTGAAGACAGACCATCCGGCATTCGTCACACATAATTGATCGGAGCTCAAGGTAGGCTCCACTCAGGATGTGCAGTAACGTGTGACTGTCACTTGCTGGTAAACATGGTTTTCAAAGTGTGCAGTGCAGAGTTGATTTCTATTATTGTTTTACATATAGTGATAAATGGGAGGCCCAGGCTCGACTCCTGGTACCTACTTGGGAATTTTTGTAAAAGAGGTCTGGAACGGAGTCCACCCAGCCTCGTGAGGACAATTGGGAAGCTGCCTGATGGAGAGATGGCCATCTTCGATCTAGTAAGCCGCAATATAGTAATCGGCGGAATACGGTGTGCTGATCACATGCCTTCCTGCAACATTGCACTCCACCAATGATATATGATGGGGGTAGAAGACGCAGAGGCCGTGGTGGTACGCCAAGGCCTCCATGGGGCAGTAAAAAGGTTAAGAAGAAGAAAATGCATGACAAAACTGCGAAAAGGAAAAAAAACAAAACAAACTGATAAATGTACAAGAGAGCGAGAGAAATCTTTTGTTATTAGATAATTTTTGAAATCACGGATTTTTTTTTATTTAAAAACTGAATTCCATGGTCCATAATCAAAGTTGAGATTAACGGCTAATGCGGGGACACATTTGCATCTACCAGACAGTAAAAAGGCTAGTTGCCATGGAAACTGAACAATATGCAAGAAATAAGGTTAGAATGCGCAAAAAGCTCGCTCTTAATTCAGTGCAGTTAGATAATTTTAAGGCAGTCGATGAACATAATCATAAAAGAAGTACTGCTATCTGATTTCACCATTAGTATGAACATATGTAAACATCAGGCAGCGTTAAAAATAAAATCTTTTGTTTAGAACAGAATTTTTCTCTTTTTAAATATTAACTCAATATAGCTTAAAAAATGGACAATATATGCTGCGTTTTCTGAATACCAGCTGCAGAATCTAGTTCTTGAAGCCGTATTAAAATGGGATAGCATACATATCGATCGCTACACACGTGAAAATATGTGCAATTAAAAAAAATGGGCATTTCGATCTTTAAAAAATGCTTTACAATACACTTTACCCAACCACCGTATTTTGCACAGATATATTTCCATAATAAAATGTCCTCAGGGATTAACTTAACTAGCTTTAGACATAATGACAAATGAGATACACTTTCTAGCCTGGAGGAAAACGTTATGCTTTCATAAAATGAAATGAAAGTTGATAACAGTTTAATGTACTACGATTCTTCATTCGACTATTTATGGACCTTGCAATTATGTTCAGGTAATACTTGCAATATATATAATACAAATTACATATTCGACATTATTGACAGAAATTATCCAATGAAAAGAGTCGAGAGGATTCAAAGTTCGTGTGTTTGTGATAACATGGTATCTCAAAACCAAAACTGCTTAAGTATCTCGGTCTTTATATAGGTAACATATTTATTGAAAATCGTACATTTCTAGAAGTTTAGGCCCGAACTTTTTTGATGTGCCACAGGTTCTGAAATTGTTGAGGAACCTTTTTAGATGTTCATGGGAAATACATTTGCAAAGGTGTCATGCCGACTCCTCATTTTTACAAGGATGAAAGCCCTGAGGAAACGGATATCTGAACGGCGGAAGCTGTCTTCGAGCGGAGTTAGAAGAACAAAGAAGATAGAAAATACAAGATGGAATAAGATGTAAGTTCAACCGTTTTATTTATCATGGTAGATGCATATTTGGTAGTTTCTTAGAATTATTGTTATGTAACATGACATTTATACGTTAATATACTACAACATTATGTTCCAATAATAAAATATATTTTAAAAAAATTCGGAATCGCACGCGGGTTAAAGATAACTTCAAATTACTTATCAAATGAAAAACAAAAATGTATAAAAAACAACCATTTGGCTCTTTGTTTTAAAAATTCTATGCAGAGATCTGCTGCTCAATTGAAGGCGGTTGTCACTTTTTCCGTTCTTTATGGACCGTAAGGATTCGCTGTAGAGAGTTCAGTTTAGGCAACTACTTAACTGTGCTTAAGTAGGTCCTGTATGATGAACACATCGTGAACTGTCTTGTATATCGTCGCTGTGCCTCCAAAACCTGCTATGTGCATCTTAACAAATTTTTCAGGAGACACAAAAACGCCGCAATTTTTAAATTCCTTCATTTGTAAAGTCGCTTTTACTACCACTCGTTTTCATTTCTTGAAATATATTATTGTTGGCACATTCTACAAAATATTGCCACTTAAAGACTGAAAATTACAACAATTTTAGATTTTACTGCCCATAGCGGGTTTTAGCTGCGCGGATTCTGACACTCAGCGTATTTAGCTGTGCATAGTATTAGTACTGAAACGCTCTTGTGAGTTTGATAAAAATTTGTTCAAAATGTATAGAAGTTTAATCAAATCAATTACACGAAAGACACCGTTTATAACATCATACATAGCATGTATGAAAGAGAGAGTAGACCTTCAGTTCCCACACTGTCAGCTGATTGCACAGATGAACATTACTGGTGACATTTTCTGCCGCATTTCGATTATTGCAACTATGAATCATAATGATGAAATATGCAGTGATAGTATTTGTTTTTATCATTAATATTGTCATTTTATTAACAAATAATAGAAATATGACCACCAACCTGAATTAGAATGTGTGGTAACAATGAAAGTACAGTTGATTTAAATAATATTTTATTAATAACTCACAATATATATTTATATATAATTATTATTATCACACCTCAAAACATTGCAACAAATGAAATTCATGGAAGTGAAATGCAAGTTGCAACGAGTATTTGCTTTCAAATACAAATTGTTGCTATTCAATAGCAAGTTCCCGGCAAAAATAAAGTTTACAATGTTGTACTATTAGCTTTATGTGAACATATTACCATATATACCTCTTAAACAATGCTAATAATTTCCGTTCCGTTTGAAAAGGCCTCCCACAAAGCTGTTCATTCAATATGGGGAGAGGGAAAAAGTCACAGGAGTCTAAATCTGGACTATGTGGAGGGTGAGGCTCACAATTCATGTTGGTTTTTGTGAGATATTCAGCAACAACATTTGTAACATCCAGCTTGTTAAAATATGGCATTTTGCTTGTGATATAACCTACTAGAGTTTTCAGAATATCTCTGTAGTATTGTCCAGCTATAGTTGTGTGTACGTAAACCATTCCTTGAATATCGAAAATTTTCGATATTCAAGGATATCATTTTCGCAACATAAGCAACCAGAGATTTCCACACAGAACTGTTTGCTTTCGGGATCAAAGTAATGTAGCCAAAGAAAGCTTTGAAAGAAACTCCGCATCTCCCAGTAACATCTTAAATACATGCAAACGTCCTTTTGTTCGGGAATCAACATTCTTGAATCTCACCTTGCACTAACATTCTGAAAGTGTTCTTAATATTTTTCTATGATCCTCTCTCACAATGACAGCAGCGTTACTGCGGAAACTAAAGGGCCTAGTCCACCTTCCTTTGAAAGTGTTGTTGTTGATTTGGTTTATTTGCGTACGCTCTTTAACAACTCAGTTCCTCAGCGTTGCATTCAATTCAGGGCGGAAATGGACGATCAATTTTGCTGAAAAGCATCTTCTTTTATGCTTGAGGTTGTTTTATAGGTCGTAAATGTACGACACGGGACCCACAGATTTACTTCTCTTCCTAAGGAAGCCGCACTTAGGATTTTTACGCCCGAGAAACATTTTAACATTCTTCTTTATACATTTTAAACCATCTTCAAGTTGTGCTACTACAGAGAAGAGCAAACTCTCCATGATCTCCTGTAATAATGCATAGTCCTCAACTGAAGAGTTGTTGAGAAGAAAGTTGAATTTCAGAGCAGCAAATTGTTCGTCGCGTGTCACTTCCATTTTGTTGTAGGCGGAGCTGAACATGTCTCAGAACTTGCACTTCTCTTATAGGCGAGAACCGAGTGACAAAAGTACCACGTCTACATTACGAATTATGCTAAAGTTAAATTTTAGCGCTAGAAATTGAAGAAGAAATGTTGGTGGGGGCTGTTTATTATTGGCCCTACTTTTGACTGCGGTTTCAAACGGATTTGATAGATGGTGGATGGAAATTGGACTGTATGGTTGCTGCGGTAAACAATTTATGCCCACATATCGCAGATTTCGCCATGGCTGCTGGGGATCACCCTCACTCTTCTTCGATGAGACTCTCTCGGGGACTTTTACTGGATTTTGGCGACCGTGAGCCAGCCGGGCCTGAGACAGGATTCCAATGAAAAGGTGGCGATAAATAACGTTTCGTTGTTTACTTGTTTTAATCGTTTATTCTCCTAACGTGAATATTCGGGCAAACTCACGTCTCACGTCGGACCACGGCAAGGTAATCTTGACAAACGCGTTAACTAAATGGTGTCAAGTGCGAAGAGATTGTTAATTCAACAGAATTCTTACAGCAGCTCATTGATTTTGTATCGGCAATTAGCGTGGTGACCGACACTCAAACTTCGTTGTTACTGGAACTAGTACTTGGTCCTTAGACCGCTTTTTTGCTGATCTCCGGGCGACGGCAACCACAGCCTGGAAAATTCTGAGATTGCCCCACTTTTGGACAAAATCCCTTTTATACACGATACAAAATAACGCCATCCTTGGGCAACGGCGCGAAATATTCCCGCCAATATTGTGTTAACGTGTCTCATAGGTGAGTGCTTATCTCACTGAATTTCATTTCTATTCGCTGGCAATTTTTGGAAGCCAAGCACTTCGGCTATTCGCCAATAAGATGAATTTAAACACATTTCATACGACTTTTTTTTGCGGATACCTGCAACTTTGTCACCAAACAGTCTGGTGTCTGTCCTGAGGCGGGGCATTTCCAACCCTAGCTGCATACCGTAAGGGATTACCTTGCATTGTCTGACATTTTGTCAAGTCTTTCTGTATGCAGAGAAAGACGTGAAAATTTCCTTATCTTGCTATATTACTACGTGCCATCTCTTAAATATTACCAAAAATTACACTTTATGAACGCATTTAAACACTATACAATATTAATTCTAATATACGACTTATATCATTAAAGTTCCTTCACTGAAAGAAAATGCACAACATACTTGCACACAATTACTGAGTAGTTGATTCTAAAATTACAAACATTAATTATTTCAATTACTCTGTAATTAATGGGGAGCCAGGGACAGCTTAAAAATTATACCTGTAATAAAAGCACGATCATTCTTTATTGAACAGCCCTCGTATTATAGAGTGCTGCGATATCTGAAGTGTCGTTTACTTGGGCCGAGAAAAAGGAAGTATTTTCTTTTTCAATTTTGCTTAATCATTTATGTACGCATTAAGTTCGTTTTGAATGGTTTTCGAATCACCGCTAAACACAATTTTTATTTTCATAATGGTGTTGAATTTTGCAATATTAGCTGCTTGAAATTTCTACGATTTATTGAGGTATTGGTTTCATCGTTACCGCAAAACGCTAGTTCTTCTTACTTAGGAGCAAAATAATATCGATAACTATCCTCATAAAAGAATGTTTTCATTGAAGTGCACAATAAATAGTCTGGCATTTTCCCTAATTTCGTTTGCAATAGTATTTATGTCTGCAATGTTTGCCTTATCACAGTAAATAAATATATTACGAAAGGGTGCCCTCAGGGATCAGTTCTAGTGCCCAAAATTTGGGCTATAGTAATGGAATGTTATTAGACGATTTAAATAACTATGTAAATGTATAAATACCGATTTTATTTCTATTATTGAAGGATATTATTTTATTGAAATTGACACCGAAATTAAAATTAAGGTGTACAAAATCCAAATTTCAAATAGCTCCGTCAAAATCAAATTACATGATGATGATGAATGGTAGCTTAAAAAGAGGCCCAACAATTAAACACAATAATGCAACAATAAAAAGAATAAAATTAAATTAAATACCTAGGGATGCTATTAGATGAGAATTTAAATTTTGGGAAGCAAACGGAACATACAAGAGATAAAGTTGAGAAAATAATGATGAAATTATCCATAATAATTCAATCAAATTTTAAAATATCATTAAAAGTTATTATTATTTATCATAATAGTATATTTGCAACAACAATTACATATGGGGCTGGAGTGTGGGCCACAAGAATGCACGATATACAAATTGGAGATCAATTAAGAATTCAACGCAAACTTTTTATAAAACTACAAACTACACCTGCAATGGCGCTATTAGCATCAACAGTCACCTGGCCCACAGATTTGTTAGCAAAATTAAGAGGAGCGAACTATTGGATTAAGGAAAAGGATTGTGGAGAAATTGAAAAAAAAATAAATAAATAATAGGTGCACGATGTAACACCAAAGCAGAGATAATATTTCATTTGAAATTTATATGGCGACTAGAATGGAATCAAATCAAAGAAGGAAGACGAACTTACAATATCTTTAAAAATATTACCGAAAGATTACAACGAAGGCACGTAAAAACTTATCAGAGGATTGTTATACTATTTGACTGGACATGGCTCTTATAAAACACACTGACACAAAATTAAAACGAGTGAAAAACTGGATATACCGGAGCATGTTTTGTTTGAATGTCCACGTTATAGGAACCAAACTTCAGAAGAAAGAAGGAATTTAGTGGCCATCGTTAGCCTATATTTTAAGTAACAAAGAATCATATAAACATCTTGAAACCCTATTTCATAAAATAAGTAAAATAGCATGGGAAGAAAGGATGGAGCAAGAAGAGATTCCAATTGCAAGTGAAGAAAGATGTTCAGAAAGATTAAGAATATTAAATATAGACAACCAGAAAAAATATTTACTACCCAGGTCACAATGAAAACTTTATTCACGTTAGAAGAAGAAGAGGGAGAAGAAAGAAACGGAAATATGGAGAGGAAGAGGTAGAGGAAGTTAATAATATAAAACCTACAGTTAGAAGAAAGAAGGTGCCGTGAGAAGAATGGAGGAGGGAAAGAATATGATGAGGCAGTAGGAGAAACAGGAGCTGAAGGAGTTGTTGGGTCCTTAGTGAAGGTGCGGAGGATGGGAGTTAGAGGAGCTTCTTTAGGAAGAATGGAGAAGTATAATAAAGATTGAGAGGGTATAACATATTGGAGTGTAATGATGTAGTAAATATGGACGAAGTGGAGTGAAGTGAAGTTAGTGGTGAAAATTGTAAGAATAGTTTTAAACTTGTAATAATGTGAGTATAAAGTACAATAAACAAATGCAATAGAAAAGTGTAAAGTGTAGCGGAGTAGCGAAAGGGAAAATTTTATAGGATATAAAACAGTATTGTGTATATAGAATGAGAGGAGGTTAAGTGTTTATGGGAAAAGGGTATGACGAAAGAGTAAAGAAGAAGAAGTAAAGTAAAATATAATAAAAATTGTTATAATAACTATTATAATTATAATTAATACTGGTAATGATATTTTTATTACTATTGTTAACGATGTCAAAGTAATGAATTGGAAGGATAAATGTTGCACTGATAAATGTCAATTAGATTCACAAACAAAAAATATAATTAGTGTTTAAAAATTGGCTAGTATAAGATATAAATGTGAAATTTACACGAATATATTTACAAAGATGATATAATATAGAAAATAATGAAACATATAAGATCAATAGAATAGCTTTGTACAAATATAGACAGGAATAGATACATATAAAGTAGTAAAGTAAAAGTATGTAATAAACGTATTGGTCACCAGTACGGTTTCTATCTCATACCAGTGAATAATAGTTTAATAATTTAGAGTTAAATATTAAGTGGAACTAGTAGAAGTAGTAGCTGGTTTCCAGCAATTAGGGAGCAGTTGAAGGGAATGTAATTGTGTTATTTATCAAATTTGTTATTTTTATTATTTTAGTAAATTTCTAATTGTACCTAGGTATAAGTATCATCTGGAAAATAATAATGCAAGAATGTAATTTGGTAATTTAGAAATAAAGTGTAAGAGTTTGCAATACACGTCCCGGTGTAGGAAACAAGGTACCGGGTTGGAAAAACTTTGCACAGCTGGAGAGCTACAGAAATCCTGTAAACCATGCTCATTTAGAATGAACATGGTAGCATTTACAGGAGTTCTGAAGTACGTCCACAAGTTGAAACGTCTTTTTTGTCATCATCTTTTCATCAAGAAAAGGGCGTTTCTAATAAAATGTACACGATATCACTTATAGTATTCAGATCTAATCAACAACCTGGGGTGCCTCAGTAGTAAAAACGGGCGTTAAACACTTTTAACCAAAAGGTGCACAAGCGGCATCCGCAGAGATAAACGCAAGCAGTAACTCCCTTTGTGCAGTTCCTTCTGGAGACTGCTCACTCTGCCTGTGGTGCCTCTGTAGTAAAAACGGGCGTTAAACACTACTAAAAAAAATGATTGCACTCATGTCACTTATCAACCGGAGAATACTACCTATGCTAGTCAGCACTGTATTCCTCTTTGCTTAAATGCGTGTGAGACTCATTTGCATTATCATAGTCGGTTGTTGTATTACACACTTTTTCATTTACTTTATCACATGTGCAATTGCATTGTACTTATAATTAAAATATACTGATAGGTTAAATATTTGGTGAAGTGCCCCTTCATTTAC
This sequence comes from Metallyticus violacea, assembly GCA_030762175.1. Classification (NCBI taxonomy): domain Eukaryota; kingdom Metazoa; phylum Arthropoda; class Insecta; order Mantodea; family Metallyticidae; genus Metallyticus; species Metallyticus violacea. The sequence goes on from CM060844.1 coordinate 76,198,844, forward strand.
TTCACCTGAACAGCCGCCCTTGAATTCTAAGTTTAGTTCACTCGAAATATATTTCACGGATTTCATCAACCTGCTGAAGATTTCGACCGCCCTCTTTCTGTGATCCTCAAACAAATCTACCAGCTGCAATGCTTATTGTTGCACACCGAGGAGATAAATTTGAATTTCCTGAAGAATTACTCATGTGCTGCAAGTGAGAAAAGTATTTTGCAGTAATGCGTAATGACATCGGAAATGCAGATGTTGATGCTGAGCGTGTTTTGTTTCCATCAACTGACAGTGTCTGGATAGCTTCAATAATGGAAACAAAATGCTCTGAATATGAGCAAATAGCTTTATATTTTGCAGTCTACCTCACACAGTGAAGGCACATTTGAATTAATTTTCTTCGAAGTTTGTTTTTTTAGAAAATTTAATTAGTTCCTTCTCTGTTCTGATTTGAAGGGCTTAAATATAAAAAAATTGGATAATTTATAGCTCGCCGATGCAGTTTCATATTTTCGAAACACTGTTCAGGCCACTGACTGCTAAATTAAAATTATGTGCACTGCAATAGAAAAACAGAACTTCAGAATATTGATTTATAGTAAGCTTTATCACTTCATTTTCCTTACCAGCCGTCGTTTCACTGGCCAACAAGCTTGAGTTATAAATGAAGTAATGGCGTTATCTATATTGGAAGCACTCAAATCATCAAGTGGTGTAAACCCCAGAAACTCTTCTCAATGATACGAGCAGGTTACTGTAGTCCACAAAGTCCATTCCCATAGACAACTGCTCTTCTTGCAATATGTGCTTACTCGTCTGCTAGCACAGAACATGCAGCGATTGCATTGTCATGAAATCAACGTCTTCAAACAAATTTCCCGCAGAGCGTTATCAATTTATTTTGAATTTGGACAGAAATATATTTAGCATTTCCGCTACAGATATCAAAATGATCTTTAAGACGGTGTCCCCTGCATCGGCTCTAAAATCTAGCACACCCTGGAAAATGCCGGAAGAAATCTCACCCTTACCACTAAGGTAAGTAATGAGCTCCAAAAAACAATGCAAGAAACTATAGAATAAAGCTTTCGCCTGTTTTCCTCAATTTCTCTTCGGTAAGCGTGATCTATCTGCTGCGTCACACTGATTGATTTGTTTTTCATCACATCCAAGAAGTTGCTCTACTTATTTACAGCCTACAATGCCAAACTAACCTCGCTGACTCATGGAAATGCTTATATTTAGTAAAAGCACGCGCCTAATAAGTTCACCTTGGATACCATGATGCTCCTTCGGTTGATAAATGACGCACCTTTCTGTATAGTGGAGTACACCAGCGAAGATGGGCAGTCATTTATATCAAATGACCGATTTCTTACTGTTAAGTTTGATTTAAGTTGTGGAAAATTAAGGACTGTTGTTAAGTTCATAGCTTAAGTCCTTGCTTTAGTGGTTTGCCTGCTTTTTAACACTGTTTAACGCCCGTTTTTTTTTCTACTGAGGCACCACAAGATGTGGACACTGGTGATACTTAAAATGAAATGATAAATTGGGAAAGGAGCCTTTTTTAAGGAAGGGAACGTTCCAGGTCGAAATTTAGGGTACCTCTCCGGCATTTGGCATTTATGAGAATACATGGAAAAAACCTCAATCAGGGAGGACGGTTATGGCCGGAATCGAACCCCTGACCTCCCGTTCATCAGTCTGTGGCTCAACTTTCTCGACCACAAGTGGCGGTGACTGACTGCTGTTGAAATAGCACCATAATCCACAACATTAACGCCACTGTCTGCAGAGTAATTGTTATCCTTGTTTTTTGTTTTGTTTTGTTTTTTTTATTTTGATGAACATGCTCCGCCTTTTACCTGGTTAAAACAAAGTGCATCATCCTTAGTTGTGGTGGCTGCTGCGAAGCACCGTTTTCGCATATATTCTTTCTTATTAAAAATAGCTTAATATCCGTCACGAGACGTGTGAATGAAACACTTTAACAATTATCATCAATATCGTGACACAATTCGTGATACTCCGCACAAGACTAAATACTGCTATCTGATTAACTGTGAAGGCATTTGTTTAATTGCGTGCTATCTTGTTTGTGAGTTGGCAAGAAAAATGTCTTTATCAAAGAACTTATTCCCACTGCAGCTGTTACTTTTAGTTGTGTCAGCTTCCGTTTATAGATGCAGAGGAAGTTGCGACTCTTATTACAAGGCTTTTAATTTACAATAAATAATCGTGAAAATGGCACGCAGTGTGCGTCAGACACGGAGTAACCACTCTCTCTAATAAAAATTCTGATTGTAGTGATCATTCATATATTTGAATGTCTGAAACTTAAGCGGCTCACTTTGTTGATTTTAAACAGGAAAGGAAAACTTTAAGTTAAATATAAAGTTATTGCTATTACAATTTCATGCTGTTCTTTATTATTACGGTTCCAACATAATTTGTTTAGTTAGCTTTGATAGAACCACTGTGTAAAATGTCACAAACTCTTTTTTCATTGCTAATGCATTTTTATATTGACAGCTTACGTTCGCCCAAGCACCAGGTTTATTGTATAGAAAGAGAGTATAACCTGGACAAGGAAATAGTTGTGAAGATCATCATGAAAAAAAAAGTATAAATGGGAATCTGAGACTTAAGAAAAGAAATAGCGAACTATTGTGTTAAAAATTACCAAATATAAAATAGTCTAAATATGGCAATAATTATAAATATGACAATGATGACTATGAATAATAATAATAATAATAATAATAATAATAATAATAATAATAATAATAATTAGCCTCTCCTCCTTTACCTTCCCCTTCTAATCTCATATCCCATTGATGGCTACCGAGAGAAGATCAGGTTCTGAAAGTATTCTACAGGAGTCCTAGAAAATAAAGTGCAATGTAAGTTTGTTCTTGATGTATTAGTTTTGAAAGCAAAAATACATGGAACATAATGCGGCATTTAAAGTGTCATGAGACAAGTCAAGAAAATTAATCATCAGCTAACTGCAAAATAATATTTTGTTGGTGTTTGCACGAGGTTTTGTGCTATTTTATTTCGTCTGGCAAATAAGCAGTTATGTTAATTAGTAATATAAATGTAATGTTAGGGAAGTTCCTGTATGCTACTCATAAGGCAAAGACTGCTAAAAAGATGTTCTACACAGATAAACCAAAACAGTTCGAGACACACGCTTTGAGAGCAATGTTTACAACAGCAAGCAAGAAGATAAGCGCGATTCACATCCGCTCGAGAGGGGTTATGAGATTCTCGAGATTTTGGCTAGGGCTTCGAGACTCACCAATGAAATTATTTTCCATTCCTACTTGTATCTAATATATAGGAAGTCAAAAATAAATCTAAAAATATCATTTGTTCTAGCATCCTCTCCAAAACAATTATATGATTTATGTTATTGTCACCATCACATTTTATTTTTGCCAGGTGTCCGCTTAAGGAAATTTATAGAATAATATTAAATAATTTATGAAACAGAATAATAACAAAACTTCATTCAGAGATAACTATCTGAAAAGGAACGACCTGCAAGGAAAAAATTCAACAAATGACTGTTAAAGTAAATATAAGAGCATCTAGAAGAAATCACGAGCAAAATGCCCCCACAGACAGTAAATATTATTCATACTTTTACTGTAGATGAAAAGAAAAGTTGAGAGAAAGGGAAAATTTAAAAATACTACAGAACTTTAAACACTAAGAATTAAAATACTGTGCCTGTTGTAATAAACCATTAATAATGTAATAAATATTAAAAAAGAGTGTGCAGAAATTGTCACAGACTGTATAGTGTTTTTCGTCTTGCACTCAAATTTCAGATAGAGTATTAGATAATGACCATTATTTGTTACAAATGTAAACAGCGACGTTAGTTTTCTTTAGGGATTATAACTCTAATTCTTATAGTAACTTTTAATGCTTCACAGTTGCTTTAAAATGTTATATTTATTCTTATAATTTAATGTTCAGATTGCTATACTGTAAGTATATAGAGAATTATATACGAATTGTGTTATTCTCAGTTAACGTTTCATTTTATATATTATGTGTAATGTATATAAATTACGTATTGCCTTCTGTCTTTGAAGAAGAACACAAGCTGTTCGAAATATTTGGATATTTATGTTATTATTTAAGTGTTTTGTAAATTTATGCTTCTCTATTTCCTTTTATTTTAGCTAAATTGTTCCAAAAGTTACTTTATTTTTCATTTTATTATTATAATATATGTATGCAAAACTATATATTATGATATATCAGGTGGGGTACTAGACTCTTGTAATTTGCAACTCGTAGTTCATAGACATTTTAAAAGCATCCATCATCCCCAGTTCCCACGATTAATTTGGAGTTACACTCTAGAAAATCGAAATAGTCGCTATTGTGAGTTTAAATTCGATATTAGAAACTCTAATGAATTCTTATAACGACCACAAAGCGAATAAGTGTTTCAATAGAGGGACACTGTGAATAGAAGCTGTACGAGGTCTCTTCAAAAAGTATCGCGAATTTTGAATTTGCGCGGGCTACGTATATTCGATTTTCGATTGTTTTGTGGCGTTATGTTGGTACTCATGTCCCTCACTCATATTGAAAGCTCGGCCATTTTGAATGTTCCGTTAATTGTTGACAGCTATTTTGCTTGGACGTGTTTTGGCTCGTCTTCGATTTTTGCCTATTCCAAAAAATGGAACAAAGAATCTGTATAATTTTGCGTGAAAAACAAAATTAAGTGCGCGGATGCATTCCGAATGTTGACTGTGGCATATGGTGAAGCTACCTTGAACCAAAGCAACGTTTATCCGTGGTACAAAATGTTCTCAGAGGGTCGAGAAGATGTGAACGACGAAGAGCATCCCGGACGCCCGAGCTCGCCAACAACAGACGAAAACATTGAAGAAGTGAAGAAAATAGTATTGGCAAATCATCGAATCACCGTTAGAGAAGTTGCTGAGGTCCTATACATATCGATTGGCTCGTGAAATTCGATTTTTACCAATGATTTGAGCATGAGACGGGTCGCCGCAAAATTCGTACCATAGTTGCTCAATTTCGACCAAAAACACCATCGCATTAACGTTGCTAAGGAGCTGTTGAACTCTGTCCGCGACGACCCAAATTTGCTCCAGAGGGTTATAACTGGTGACGAATCATGGGTTTGTGGTTATGACGTGGAAACTAAAGCTCAATCATCCCAATGGATGCTGCCACACGAGCCAAGACCGAAAAAAGTGCGCCAAGTTCGGTCGAATGTGAAGGTTTTGCTTGCAGTTTTCTTCGATTGCAGGGAAGTGGTGCATCATGAGTTCTTGCCACACGGTAGAACGGTCAATAAGGAATATTACCTGCAAGTTATGCGCAATTTGCGCGAAGCAATCCGCCAGAAACCCCCGGATTTGTGGAAGAACAAAAATTGGCTTTTGCACCATGATAACGCCCCTGTTCACACATCGTTGCTTGTGCGCGAATTTTTGCGCAAAAACAACACACTTATGATGCCGCAGCCACCGTACTCCCCAGACCCGGCCCCCTGTGACTTTTTTTTTTTTTTTTGTTCCCAAAACTGAAGAGGCCCATGAAAGGACGACGCTACGCCACGATTGAGGAGATAAAGCCGGCATCGAAGGAGGAGCTGAACAAGATCACAAAAAAGATTTTTTAAAGTGCTTTGAGGATTGGAAAAAACGTTGGCACAAGTGTATAATAGTCTGGTGGGGATAACTTTGAAGGGGACAAAATAGATATTCATGAATAAATAAATACTTTTTGAAAAAACACAAAATTCACGATACTTTTTGAACAGACCTCGTATACTACCTCCATTAGTTATAGCACAGTTGAATAAACCTCACGTGTGTTTAGGCCAAATGTAGGCACATCAGAGCAATTTCGAATCCTCTGTAATTTTTTCCCCCGATATTCCAACATTCTTTTGTTTATTTGTTTTGCTGTATTTTGTTTTGTTTTTGTTTCTTTTTTTATCAATGTTTTATGAATCTCTTCCTTTAATAAACATCTTATGAGAGCAATTAATAGTCTGGTGCATATTAACTAGGATACAACTAAACATACAAACAATATCTGTACAATGTTTCAAAATGTCATGAAATAGCATTAAAAAAACAAAATTTTAGAAGTAAAACAGGGTTACTTAAGCAAGAAAATACATGGCAAAAATAACTTCAGTGTAAAACTTCAGGTAAGTAAAAGAACAAGCACAAATCCCCATTCATAATTAAAAACATCTTTTCTAAATATATACTAGGTGTAGCGTTTAATAAAGTTCAAGTATTCAAAACATACTTCAAGCAAAGAAAAAACCACGTTAACATAACAAAACTGAATTCACACAAAGAGAAAATGATGAGCACTAATCACCTTAGACTTTTACAGTCACAACAGTTGCTCAAAATGCCCAACTTCGGCGTCGATACTTCTGAGTATGTTGAACTACTTACTGATTGAGCAACGATTGCGATAGTGTTCTCAGCGATTGCAGCACATGCCGTTTCAATTTCTTCCCGAAGTGCTGCCAGTGTAGCTGGTTTTCTACGGTATACAACATCTTTAAGAGTTCCTCATAGGTAGAAGTCCAACGGAGTTAGATCCGGAGAACGCAGTGGAAACTCAATAGAACCTCTTCGTCCTATCCATTGCCTTTGAATTTCAACAACATTCTTGGTTTTTCAATACAACTTCAAAATTGCTTTCCGCTGTTCATCTTGGCTCCATTTTGTTTTAGCAACGCTAGCATAACGTAATGTGAGTCACATCTGTTTACAGAATACCATACGATAATCTTGACTTCATTTGTTCATTGTTGATTCATCTGTCACGTAGCAACGCTATCATAATGTATGTGAGTCACATCTGTTTCAGAACATCATACTACACATTATGTTGTTTTTTGGTCCAATTTTGAAATATATTAAATAGATATCTACTGTGAAAGTGTGTATCTATTTTTGACACCCTCGGTACATATATAATGCGATTTGAACCACTACATTACCAATCTTCTGTTTGCAGTACTATGTACTGCCACGGGGTACATATTTAATTAGAACATATAGATAGTGAAACTTCTCTCCACTTCTTCACATAATATCCGTTGTATATCACGTTACAGAACCTGATATCTGCATCAAATCACAGTCAAAAAAATCTGTAATACTACATTCCGGTTCCTTGTTTCCTACACCGGAACGTATATTCCAGAAACTTTTATTCTTTATTTGAAAAAGAACATGTTTACATTTGTTACATTATTGTTGTTCAGCTTTATTTAAATCTAAAAACTAACTAAAATCGATTAAAATAATAATTATAATAAAATAATAAAACAGAGTGAGAACAAAAGAAAAAGCACTTTAAGAATATCTACTTTAACATATACAATAAAAATATATACATAAACTGAACTAAATTATAAATCCCATACATGCTGGAAGCCAGCACTGACCTACAACTGGTAGCCAGCTGTTAAAACAAAATACAAATTACTAATTAACACTGTTATTTACTTATTAAATTAAAAGAAAAATTATTCCACGAATTCCGGCGAAAATGTGTACTGGTATCCTGTACAATTATAATTTCCTTAAATTTCTTTCTTCTGTATCGCCAATGAGCTACGTAAATTTAATCCAATGCTTGTTAATTATATATAACAAATGTAACTATATACTGTATAATTTCTATCCCGATACCCTACTTATTCTGTAATTTAGCTTCCCCCAAGTTTAAGTATTTATTATTATTATTATTATTATTATTATTATTATTATTATTATTATTATTATTATTATTATTACTCTTTTAATGCCAGTTACTTTTTATTAATAAATAAACATTTTGTAAATCTTATCAATTTTAATATTGTTCATTTAACTTTAACCATTAATAACTTGTTATGTTATTTTTCTCTCAACAATTAGCCCCAAGGGTGGCCGAGGTAGTGAGTGGGAGGTCTGGGGTTCGATTCCCATCAGGACCGTCCTCCCTTACAGAGTTTTTTTTTCCAGGTTTTCCTCGTCCCCATAAATGGTAAATGCCGGGGAGGTACTCTAAACTTATGCCTGGAACGCTTCTTTCCTTTAAAACAAATCCTTTCCCAATGTATTATTTCGTCTCATGTATTATTAGTGTCACTGCCTGTGATGCCTCAGTAGTAAAACGGACGTTAAACACTATTAAACAAGAAGAAAGAAAGAGAGAAAGAAAGAAAGAGAGAGAGAAAGAAAGAGAGAGAGAAAGAAAGAAAGAGAGAGAGAGAAAGAAAGAGAGAGAGAAAGAAAGAAAGAAAGAAAGAATGAAAGAAAGAAAGAAAGAAAGAAAGAAAGAAAGAAAGAAAGAAAGAAAGAAAGAAAGAAAGAAAGAAAGAAAGAAAGAAAGAAAGAAAGAAAGAACAGAAAAAATGCATTCAACTTTTCACTAGAGTTTTTCCTTGTTACATTTTGAAACTCTGTAGCTATAACAAAATATTCCCTTGGTAATTAATATATATTTTCTTCCTGACCGGCTCCTCTCTCCTTTCTCCTTCACCACACTACCTCTTCTTCTCAAATTCCTCCCTTGGTAGCTGCAGTTTCCTCTTTCTCTGTGTTATCATTCTCGTTCTTCTCTTTGAATTCTCCTACGCCGGCTCCCCTCTCCCTTCACATCCCTCCTCCTCCTCCTCCTCCTCCTCCTCCTCCTCCTCCTCCTTCTTCTTCTTCTTCTTCTTCTTCTTCTTCTTCTCCTCCTCCTCCCCCCTCCTCGAACTCCTCCCTTAGTGATTGCGGTTTTCCTTCTCTGTGTTGTCGAACTCGTTTTAGTATCCCTCTTCTTCCACTCACCTTCATCTGTTCTCCTCCGGCCTCCAGGTCGTATTATTGAATGTTTCATTTAATCCTCGTCTTGATCTTCCTCTCCTTCCACGCCGCTTCCTCCTACTTGTGTGATTTGGTCTGTTTCTTGACTGTTATCTGTAGGTAAGTTGATTGTTGGCATGTTTGTAATATTAATGGTGCGTAACCTTTCTGATCTTCTCACTATTTGTTCTTCTTGTGCTGGCACTCCAGTTCAACTCTCTTCTCCAAGACGATTTTGCTTATTCTGTGAGCTAAAACTTCAAGATGGTGGTATAGTTCTTCTGTTCCTAGGATGTATTTTATCTGATATCCACTTAACGTCGTTCTCTCCTCTTGTGTTCCATCATGATATCTCTTACATTCAAATAGGACATGTTCGGGGGTATATTGCGTATGACAATATTACAGTTGTCGTTATTTAATTTTTTAATGTTGCACCAATAAGTACCGTACGGACCGTGTCCTGTTAGATAGTGAATGGGACCTTTTGTTTGTTTTATATGCCTTTGTTTAAATCTTTATGAGATATTACTATACAGATTATGCATTCTTTTCCTACATTGATTTCATCCCACTCTTGTTGCTAGGTTAATTGAAGCTTATATTTTATATCAGATTCGAAATACAATCTATTCCAGCTATTTCAGTTATTTTATCATAATCTCTTTTCTTAAACTAGTATATCGCCTGCCTTTCGGCCAAATTCCGGTGGTTTCAAGGAGGGCTAGGGTAGATGCGGTGCTAACCGCTCCTGTGTATCTTAATAGCATTTTCCTCTGTGTGCTTCTTAATTGATTTTTTAAACTTACATTATGCATCCTGATTGCCCACACTCCTGCCCCATATGCGAGTATGTGGTAAATTATTATTGCATTAAATGATACTTTGAATTTTGACTGTATAATTTTCGCTAATTGCATCATTGTTTGTTTTCTTGGTTTTTGATTTGAACATAGTCAGTATGTTTTTTGAAATTAAATTTTTCTTCCAAATATAGTCCTAAATACTCCACTTCGCTTTTTCTTGTGATTACTTGATTATTGTATTTATGGAAGGATCTCTTTTTAAATTTCCTTTCAGGAACATGTAACAGGATTTGGCAGGAGCAATCTGTAATTTGGAATTTATACATCATGTTTTTAAAATTGAAGTTAAATTATTTGCCTGTTCTTCCAGTTGTTTCCTGCTATTTCCTTCGATTAGAAAAACAACGTCGTCGGCGTAGGCAATGGGGTTTAAAGTATCCATAAGAGTTTCCAAGACAATGTTCCAAAAGATCGGCCCAAGGACCGAGCCCTGGGGACACCCTTTCTTTATTTGTTTTATTTATCGCCTTTCCTGCGCATTATATATAAATTTAAAATAATTAGAAAAGCAGAAAAGGTTAAAACACTAAGAAAAAGTCACAGATTTTTCTAAATTTGTACTCCGCCTTACTTTAATAATATCCCCTAACCTTAAAAGTATATTTCTCAGAAACCTATCTCCTTCGAATTTATATCGTACCATTGCAGGCTCATATTCTTGCTAACGCCCTAATGTAAAAACCTGTGCGCTAATTATGCCGTGTCATTCATTCCACAGCCCTAATTTATCCAGAGAATTTAACATTTCTTCACTTGCTACCTGTTCTTCTAAGAACATCGAATTATTATTATCTTGTTATCTTGTAAGCTTTGCAAAGCATTTTATATTGGTTTAACTTCTACTGTTGTTTCGCTCCGCATGAACAATCATAGACGTTCTGTTAAAATCAAGCCTCCCTTGCCGGTTGCCCAACATGCCTTACCTCACTTAAGGGTTTTGGTTATGCTTTTAATTTAACACTTATTCATGCGTTACCTACTCATAGCTCTGAAAGTTTACTCAGAGACAGATAAATGGCAGCTACGTTTTTACATAAAGCGCGTATACCACCGAGTTTAAATCTTACATATTAATGGTTTTTTTTTTTTTTCCCCTCCAAACACTCTTGTTGCTGTTTCATCTGTTTCCATGCATAACGTTACCTTCAATATTCAATATTTATTTTATCACCTTCACTTGTCTTCTTGCCATAGCGAAATATAGCTATTGCAAATCTGCGACTTTTTCATAGAGTTTTATCCTTTTCTGCTTTTCTAATTATTGTTCATTTGGTTACATTGTTAATAGTGCTATATTATTTTTCATATATACATATATAATAGTTTGATAATTTAACTGTTTTAATTACTTCATTAGTTGCATCTTCCTTTGACCTTTCTTTTCTGAATCCATATTCGATTATTTACATCTGTCATTATTCTGAATTCTGTTATTTTTTTTTCTATTAATTGCTCAAACACCTGCCGATTGTATTAAGTAAACAAATAGGTCCGTAGGGTTTTGGTTGTTTAGGGTCCTTATTAAAACCTTTCTTTAATATTATTAGTTTGGCCACTTTCCAGCACAGTGGAAAACGGCCTTGGCAAATGCAATCTTTTAATAATCTAAAGAGAAATGGTGTTGTTTATTCATGCATTACAACAGGCAAGAGTATGCTTTTGGAATGGACTTAGCTACTGTTGCTAAGGTCTGTTTTCGTTTAAATCGAGGCTAGATTTACGGGCCAGTATCGATCTAATTGGCTTCGGGATTTTGAAATGTTGCCTATCTCAAACGTTATAAGGTGCTGATGAACCACGTGGTACATGATATTTGTCTTTGAAGAAGAACACAAACGATTCGAAATATAGCGATATTTGTATTACTATTTAAGTGTTTTATCTATTTCAGTTTCTCTTATTTTATCTATATATACTACAAATTAAAAATAAATTAACTTGAAAAAACAATATGGCTAAAATAGTGAAAAATAGAAATATAGAAATTAATAAAACATTAACGACATCTACTTCCCTTGTTCTTACTGTTTAGCTACATATTTATTTGTTTGTTTGTTTGTTTAATTTTACTAAAATATAATATTCATATTTAATTAGAACAAAACTTACAGGAATTATGTTAAATTTGCAGAATTCACCTTTCTGTATAATTCTCTATGTAGAGAATTGTGTATACATTCCATTGCATTTCTAGCAGTACTTTAAAGCTCTTTAACCCATGCATTATAATAATCCTTATAATATCAAATGTTAATAATAGAAAAATTGGACAATAATTTGTAAATATAAAAGTGCACCAAAATTACTATTTAATTTAAAGTTATAATTTCACATGTTCTCATAGGTCACTTGTTCAATTGATGTATTTTGAGTTACAGGTGTGGGCAAACACAAGCTCTGGTGTTAAAGGTCAGTAAATTAGAAGTTTTACTGCCCCCAAACAGCTGATTATTTTGATTATTTGAATAAAGGCTACAACTATGAGATATTGAACATAGATCCTCCCCCCCCCCCCAAAGGGATGTTTCTGTCAATACTCGTATTTTAGGTTCCTCTTTTCCCCAATTTTATAACTTACCCTTACAGACAGCACGATTCTGGTGCACTAGCATGAATGGAGAGCGGAGAAAACCAAGTTTAATTCCAAGGATTGACTGCATGAATGCGGAGAACTATAGTGCACTGATTAACTACTAATGTAGTAGTTTTTATTTATTTTGTTCACAGCATGTTCAATTAACATAGAAATAATACTACGTGCTTTTACATCCTCTTTACAGTCAAAGATATCATTTCCATACAATTTGAAAGCTTCACTCTATTTCAATAAAATGAGATATCCGGACTTATTGGCCGTGATCCAAAAGATGTAAAAACACCTGACGTTTCGCCCGTCACTCCGTCGGGCATCTTCAGAGAATATCTAAAATAACTAATTTTAGCTCAAGTAATAAAATAAACTAATCACCACTCGATTACTGTAACTCAAGTAATAAAATTATTGTACTTGAGTTACAGTAATCGAGTGGTGATTAGTTTATTTTATTACTTGAGCTAAAATCCTCTGAAGATGCCTGACGGAATGACGGGCGAAACGTCAGGTGTTTTTACATCTTTTGGACCACGGTCAATAAGCCCGGAAATCTCATTTTATTGAATTAACGCCGGCCGTGAGAGCTTAAACAGTTCTCTCTATTTACTTACTGTTTTATTAATTCCAATTGTTCCTATTTCTAGATATTGTCTGTACACTTCTGTCTTTATAGTATTTACAATTCAGGACCAGTATTTTATTTACGCTCCCACTCTTTTAATTTTTTTACATTTCGTACTTTTGTTGTGTTTACACTTCTACTTGTATTATATAATTCTTTGGGATGACCTACTGCTTCGACCTCTGCATCCTCTACTTCCGTCTTAAGACTCCATTGATAGAGAGCAGTATTGTAATCACGCGGCTTTCGTGATCGAAGAACGCCACCATCAGGCTGCTTCCCAATTGTCCTCACGAGGCTGAGTGGACCCCTTTCCAGACCTCCAAATTCCTAAGTAGGTACCGGGAATCCAACCTGGGTCTCCCGGCCAGCACTCAGCAACGCTAACCACTAGACCAAGGAGGTGTCTTGTTATATTCACACTTCCTATAACCTCATTGTGCTTTCCCTTATAGATTTCATCGTTATTACATTGAAGGCCTGCTGAAATCCTAGTGTATGTTATACAGTGTATAACAGTTGTAACGCATAAAAACAAGCAACCATATGCCCAAAATTAACTTTCTAGAAAGCATGTTAATAGTTAATAAAATCACAATTAGTACACAGCAAAATCAGATGGGAAACTATAATGTAGCAATGTAATATATAAAGGAAATAACAATTATACGAGCTTTTTACACTAAATGTTTTACATGTATTCCGAACTGTATAAGTGAGATATTTCTTAATTTGAGGTTATAAAGTATTGCCATCCATTTGTTTTAATCTAGTGAAAATTTAGTAATTATAAGACCGAAAATATTTTGATAATTCAATGGAAGATCTACATTGAAAATTAATAAATTCAGGTCTTAAAGTTGAATGCAGCATTTTAATATTTATATGAACTGAAACAATAAACTCATAACTCCGAACTAACACAACAAAGAAAGCGCGATGATGTTCGCTTCAATTGTATTGCGTTTTGCAAGGGGAATGCAATGATTTTTTTTTTTTTTTTTTTTTTTTTGATAACAACGAGTCTGCGTTATTAACCAAAAAATAATTTAGCAGTCCTTTCTAACTCATACAGCTTCCACAACTAACACTCCACGCTAACAGACGAATATGGAAATCTCACAGTCGGCTTTAACAAAATAATAATACAGTTGTCTTTTTAGAAGAGGCGAAATAAGTTCACAACTCCGAATTAACACTTTCTAACCAAATTGCCGTTCGGGGACTGCGGAATTCAATTTTCTCCGCTACCATTAGTGAAATAATCCTTCTTATTAAAATTTATTTCTGAAGCACAGCACCATATATTCAGAAGCAGAAAACCACTTAAAGAAGCAATTAATATGAAAACAAAAGAGGTTCGATCATTATTCCGTCATTCTTTATTATACTTTTTCCTCCCTGGAATAATTTAAGCTGCTGTTATACCTAAAAAATAAACTGATATTATTTTCAAGAAAAAAAAAACAGCGGAAAAAAAGTTTTAATTTGTTTTTAAAATGTGACCAAACAACGATTATATATTTCAAACATTGAACGTTACGTTTCTTTATCATTCTATGACTTGTTCATTTTCTCCTTTTTTCAAACCCGTGATGGCTCATTCTGATATAGGATTATGAAAAACGCTCTCTAAACTGGCATCCTGCACGAAGCCAAGAACGTGCAAATGGTGGAATAATTTAGAGCAATGACAAGTTTGGTGTCTAGCCATTGATCAATAACATACTGAAAACGTGATACTCTGGGCGTGACAGCATTTTCCCATGGTAGCTTTAATTGCATGACACGAGATTCCAGTTTCCTGCCGCTGGACTCAAAATTGTTACAAAAACAGAAGACACCGGCTCTGTGCATGAACTTTGCTTTTCTTCGTGTTTTTATCCGATGGCTTGGAACGAGGGACGTGACACGGGTACTGACCTCATAGAAAACGCTCGAACTAAATGTTGAATTTTACTTGTTGCAATTTACACCATTTCTTCCTGATTCCATCCTCCACAATTTGTGTCTGTATATAAATACAGTAGCTGCCGATTATGCTAGCATCACTCAACATAGATCCTTACTGGTAAGTACGTCAAGCGTCTAAGGGGAGCTGCTGGGGTTTCTAATAGTTCTAATGCTTTCAATGCTAACATTTTTATAATCTTGCAGCGCAGTCTTTACATTCGCAATTTTTGCTTGCGTTTCATATATATACACCTATATAATTTGTTTGCACTATATATAGTAGACCCTTGTTCATTGTGAATTGCTTGTTCACTGAATATATTGAATTTACCTAAGCAATGAGCACGGAATATTAATTTTCACATACCTACACTATTGAACAATGATATTTCATACTACCTTACAAATGTAAGCGTATATTTGGAGGTTTTGAATCATTTACAGCAGTCTGGAGAAAACAAGTTCGGAGTAAAAGCAACAACAAAATAAAAAAATTAAATTCATGCTTTAATTCTCCTGCTGAGATCTGCTTTTCATGAAAAAGTCGACAATACAGATATAAGATCCTGCATTTTCTTGGGCTGCTAGCACAATGCTGTTATTTTTAATATTTCCCTTTTGTTTACAAAAGTTATCGTTAGTTTGTTATGAAAACTAATTTATGACTTACAACAAAAGCCGATATAGTAAATATAATATAACAAAGGGTTCCCAGAGATGAAGATCGCCGAACTTCAATGCTACCAACTTTGTAAGCAGGTTCACATTGCATTGTCTCCGTATTGTCGCGGGTAACGCGGGTAACGCTGATTACAGTTGCATGGATTCCGCCATTGCGTCAGTTTCTGTAATTTAAAAAAAAAAAAAAAAAAAAAAAAAAAAAAAAAAAACACGGTTAAGTGTCATGCTGCTCATGTATTAAAATTACCTATTGGATTTATTGACTCTTTGTCAAGGAAAACGGTCAATTCTGGCACAACGAAAAATCGTTTTATTGTTCAAGATTATCTCTGAAGATCGGTAACGGATTACCTACTATAAATAATATTTGTCCTTTTGTAACTTCTGAAATAATTTAAATCAAGTGATTTCAGTAAAACGTCACTTAAACATACAGTTGAAATCTTGTCTCTATTTTCGCTAGTGGAGGGAAAGTATTTCAATATTGACATCATCTTTGGTTTACTGTTTATTTCTTGAATTCTTCTCTAGCATTCTCATTCAATTCTTTACCTATGGTATATGCATTCAAACTGAAGATCGAGCAACCATATCAAACAAGATATACTATGAAGAGCAGGAAATGAACGGCAACATATAGAATTTGAACTATAAAAACCAAAATAATGTATAATTTGGAGGAGTTGGGTCATAAGAATCATAATATAATACCAAATCATTTGTCGGTCGTGTAAGTTCACTGTTTCGCTTTTCTAGGGTGTAATTCCAAGGTACCGATAAGATAATGAAACGTGGACAATCGGTAAGAACAGAAACTACCGAATGCAGCATATGGAATACATTGTCGGGGAGCGAACACTAGAGAGGATTAGAAACCAGAAGGAACCAGGCCATTCACATGTGTATGTGTTTTATTGTCGTTTTGACTGGCCTTCTCACGACTTCTGTAGATTGGACGTAAATATTGTAGGTGTAAGTCTGTGGTCGTGAATAAAATGAATTGAACTAATGATGGCGCAAATGAGATAGGAATAACACATTTGAATGCAGTTGTTTCCGGCTTTCATCACGTGACTAGTGAACCGTAGAAAAATGCATTTTTCTTTCTCTTATAGCTTTTGTTTTTCAGGCAGCTGTATTATTATTATTATTATTATTATTATTATTATTATTATTATTATTATTATTATTGTTGTTGTTGTTGTTGTTGTTGTTATCACCATTATTTTAAGTAGATGACAGCTAGTCTTCTTGGCTGTTGTCTTTTGACAATATGGCTACTTAATTTGATTTTCCAAGCTAGGGTTTTAAAGCAACATATTTAATTTCAGTCCTTATTTTATTTCCAAATACTTCAGTTCAGAGATATTTATGTGCAACATATCGTCGCAGTAAGTTGATGGGGATTCAAAGCTGTCAGCTGTTGTCATTGAGAAATTTTCCCAACTTCCAAGTCAATTCTTATTTGTGTACACATTTTCACCAACTACTAACAGATTCAAATGTTTTTGTTATAAAACTGCTTTAGTACTCCCGTTAAATATACTTCTCATACACGCTTTATAATTCCAGGTTTGCTTTTGTTTTTGTTTCATCAATTCGCCATACTGAAAGAATAGTTTCACTCTTTATTCTACTAATACTTTGGGGGGGGGGGGGGGGTTGCCAGCCCCTTCCCCCTGGCATGGCGGTAATATAGTGAGCTGCTAAGGCCAAGAAGCCCATAAGGCAGTGCTACTTTTTTCCATTGGAGGTAATGATGAAAATCATACGGTTATGGTGGCCGAAGGGTATCCTTATATCTATGTATGGATGAACGAAATGAATTATATTGATGGCGTAAAGGAGCTCGGAGTCCTTGACGTCTTAAAGCTATCTGGCATTCATCTTCTCGGGTAAGGAAAAACTCCGAATAAAACGTTACACAGACAGCTTGGTCTGACTGGGAATCCAACCCAGGACCTCCGGGATATCGTAGGACAATGGATAATTGAAAGCAATAGCAAATAGCCGAGCTTGCAATGTAAATTTATTGTTACTCGTATGGGATTGAATTGAAATGGTAAAAATAACTGAGAGAGAAATGAGTGAATTTCTTTAGGTACACCTGAATTTTAACAGGTGACATCTACACGAGTTACATAACTTTTTAATTTCATTGTTTACCTGAGCGAAGTATTTAGTGATTAATGAAAGATTGTTGGCTTAAAACTACCAGTCAACTGAAAAGACTGATAATAATGTAGAACAATATGAGCTGTCAAGTTTGAATAATATTCTTTTTTATCAAAGGAAGAGGAAGACTAGCCCGTGACACTTTTATTTCATCTTCCGGTTTTCTTGGTACAGCACGTCACGGTTAACTAGCAAAACATTTTCTTTTCTCTGCCTTTCACTTTCTTTGTTTCTGTATTCCGTACAAAAGCAACGAAACTGAGGCTGATTATTCGTACTGACGCAATAATATGAGCTTTTTTAGTTTTGAAAGTTTAATGCTCCATACCAACTGTTAAAGTCTCAAGGTGATGAACGGAATGAAACAATGACACAAATGAGGCCAGAGTCTGTGTAGCCTTAAGTTACATGCCTTTTATGATACTGAAAAGCTCCAGAAAAAAAATGTACTTAGGCGATTTTTCCAAACATGATTAGAACACGAGTTCTCCACTGACAAATTAGATGCAGAATGGTGTCACGTGGATAATGCAAAACTGAATAAGCATTATGAAAACGCTTATTCAAATTGTCCCTAATATAGAGAAAAGACATTACTTTGAAATAGCTATTAATATTCAAACTTATTCACTAGTATACTTGATCATTTAAAATTTGGGAATTTTATTATAGAAAAAAAATCCCAGCTTCAAGATTAATTTTTAAAGAATGTCCTTGAAGAATATAGTGTTACATTCACAGCATTGATATGTTTTAATTTATAATATTATATTTCCGTAGCAAAAATAATATTTGGCTGCAGGCATTAAAATAGTATATTTTCATATATCATTTGCAAACATAAAAATGTTTACAAGAACCTTTTCTACCAATACTAACAGAACCAAGCCTTTCCTGATTAATAGCGGAGTTAAATATAGTCATCATCATTATCATAATCATCATCATCACACACCGCCACGGGTGAACGAGGTCGTTAGGGCGCGGACTCGAGCGGGAGGTCTGGGATTCGAATCCCATCAGGACAGTCTTCCCTGGCTGAAGTTTTTTTCCCCAGGTTTTCCTCAGTTCTCATAAATGGAAAATGCCGGGGAGGTGCCCTTAAACTTAGGCTGGAACGCTTCCTTCCAAATATATCATTTCATCTCATGTATCACCAGTGTTTACTGCCTCATGTAGTAAAAATGGGCGTTAAACACCAAATAAAAAAAATCATCATCACACTACAGTCATCATGCTATTTATTTAATATGAGTATAATTCTGTTGTAGAAGTTGTCATAAATAATATATTTTACAACTAGAATTGATCAAGGTTGATACAAAATTATCTTTTCTAACACATAGAGTCAAACTTCAATAACTAATTACATATTTTTAAATCTCTTAATTTGCTGATTTGTTTATTTTCATCCTATGGATGTCGGTCCTGGTGGTGTAGTGGTTACCATACTTGCCTCCTAAACCCAAGATCGCGGGTTCGAACACGGCCAGGACCGATGGATTTTTTCGGGCATAAAAATCCTAAGTATGGATGGCTTCCTTCGGAAGGGAAGTAAAGCCGTGGGTCCCGTGTCGTACATTTACGGCACGAAAAAGAACCTCAAGCCTGAAAGAGAGGCCTCTGAGCAAAATTTGTCGGCCGTTTCACCCCCTGAGTTGAATGGGACGCTGATGACCTGAGATGTTAAAGAGCGTCCATAAATAAATAAAAAAAAAATTCCTATGGATCAATATAATTGACATCAGACATGATTCAGAGCAGCTGTACAAAATCATACACAAACAGTTAAAATGAGGAAGAGTTAAAGTGCCAATAAATTTAAGTTGTATACTAAAACAAAAGCTTACATAAATACCACACACTGAGATATAGTACTACTGTTTATAATTTAGTAAAACTTGTACCTAATTATTACTCCAAGTAAAATAGGATCCAATAATAGAGTAAATAAATATAATACATAATATTATCAAATACAGGACTCATAAATATGTAAAATTATCATAGATTTACAAGGAAAAAGATATAAAAACAATATACTTTATTATTATTATTATTATTATTATTATTATTATTATTATTATTATATAATGTATTATGTTGTCCTTTATTTCATACAACAGATATAAAGGGACTTTTGGTCACTCTGTGTATTGACATAAAGGCTACTCTCATTCTAGTATCATGAGTATACATTTTTCTATTTGTTAAGTAGCTATGACTTCCGTCTTTTATATACCAAGTGTTTAAATTTACATAGTTTAGAATTTTCAGTTTTCAATACACTACTGTGCATAAGTTTGTTTCAGTATGGCAATATACGGGCTTTCATGTAAAAGCTATCCTGCACGTGCAGTGTTTTGATTGTTGGCGGCATGTCATGGTTACCAGAGAATATACTATAACTTCACTTCTAAAATTGTGTATAAAATCTTACCTAACAGAAGATGCTGGAAATGCCCCCTTCGGCTAACAAGCATTGTATCAGGAAAATACATTCTGATTGTCACGTTTAAGTTTGGCCACTGTAATGTTTCAGGTTTTATTTGTAATATTTTCCTTTAGTTCCTCCAATGTGTGAGGACTTTGTTTTATAAACTCTGTCCTTCAGCAACTCCATAGGCAAAAATCACAAAATGTTAAATCTGATGGGGCATACACGAGCACTAATCATTGTTATCTTCAAACACTTCCTTGATTTTATTCATGGACTCTGCTGCCTAATGAGCAGTTACAGAATCCTGTTGCAATCACCCATATGATTTCTTATATAAGCCCTGAAAAAATGGGGTCAAAATGTCCTTTCTTTAACTTTCTGCATTTATTGTTGTTTCATAAAAAATCGGTCCAATGCGCCTTGCACTAAGAGCAAAATCGGTCCAATGCACCTTGAACTAAGAGCACACCAAACTCCAACTTTCCTATCATAAAGAGGGGTTTCCTATGTGTACAGGATGTGGATTTTCGGTACTCCAGTAGCACATGTTTTGATTGCTCACTTAGCCGTTCAAGTGAAACCTGGCCTTGTCTGAAAAGAACTTGGGTCCATTGGGTCTTTATTTACAGATGAAAAACCCACTCACAATTCTTGCTTGCCTTATTTTAAACAATGGACACATGCACACTTATATGGTTTGAGGTTTAATAAATTGTTTCTTTATGTGTAGAACCCACTGAAACTGCCACTTGTGCCAATTTTGGGAGTGATTTTATTGGTGAACGTTCAAGGTTTACACCAATTTCACCTAGTTTATCATTTGTTAAAACTGTATGTTTTGTGTTGGTTTCATCATCTTCTTTTTCTTCTTCTTCTTTTTTTTTATGTGTACTGATCCATTGGAATCAAATTTATTCACTATATTGTGAATTGCTGTTCTGGAAGGAGACAATTGACAGGGAATTGAAAATCAAATTCTGCATGAACACAAAGAGCTGACTCGTGTTTGTGGTAGCATGTATATACCAAAATGCACTGCTTTAGAGTCAACTGTTCCATCTTAGTAAACCTGAACTACTGCACTGCTTTGAAGCATCATTCACCAGTCATCAGGAAAGACTTGTGCAGGAAAGAGTGGGGAGCATCGGTCACAGCCAATGGGATTCAAAACACTACGCATGCTATGTGAATGCTCTGTATTGAAGGTTCACAGAAAATATCAATAATTTTATCTGATGGCTCTAATCTAATAGCATGTTTCACACTAAATAACAATCCATTTCTTTTCAAAAGAAAGAAAGCATATAGACCACATGTATTCTACTGACTTTTCTGGGTTCAAAATGCTATCTGCAAAGCTGTCTCAGAAATAAAAGATTTGGTTAGGGATTAAAATGCAGTGTAAGTCCCAGAGAATGTCCCTGATGCCAGGAAAATTTCAACCAAAAAGCTCTATATACTAGATCCTGTAATAATATATAACTTTTAAAGAACCTGTAAAACTTGGTCTGTTTTAAATATACTGTAAGGAAAAGTTGTTGGGATATTCAAAACATTATGCTGATTCATATATGATATTTGACATTTAAAAGGCCCCATTTGACATAGGTCATTCTTTAACAAGCCCCTCTACTGCAATGCAATAAGATATGTACAAATGTACTGAGATATTTTATCTTTTTCTGTGCTACCAATAAAGTCCTATAAGAAATATGATAAAATGACAGTATGTTAGGGTGTCAGTATGCAACCAGATGCAAAAGCAGAGGATGCACATTTAAATCATGCAGAATTTAAGCTTTCTGAGTAGAGTTTCATTCTAAAATTTCTCTCACCATGAAAAAGTTAATTCTAAATTACATGAATGGGACATTCTCTTTAAGAAGTTAATTTTTTTTGTTATATACATTTTCAGTTTCATGTCTATGAAAGAATGTTTTCAATATCTACAAAACTGGATAAGCCAGGCATTAAAACATTTCAGTGTGGGATTATAGTTGGATCTTTAAATCAACCCTAGCTATGGCCATTTCCTTACTTAAAGACTTATTCCTCTTTTATTAATTTAAATTTTGCACTGTTACTAAACTTATTCATTCTAGTAGTGTAGTGAATCTGTTAGCAGCCTGCTAGACCTATTACAAAGAGGAAGTAATTCTTTAGCTCTTTATTGCTGGTTTTAAAACTGAAAACAGATAGTCAAGACAAGTTCTTCTTTTTGGTGATTTTGGTGAAATATAACCAAGCATGGTTAAAAGAAAGGTGCAACATTGTAAGAAAAGAGGTGATTTTAAAGGTAATAACCACAGTAAAAGTTCTGCTTATTAGGACTGCAACTATGTATAGGGTTTGTTGTTCATTTTCACAAAAATGTGTGTTTTCCAAAAGTGCCTATGTCATAACCAGAGAATGGATTTTAATGTGCAAAATTATGGCTGGAAAGTAGAAAGAAAGGTTCTGAAAATTTATATAAAAGGTTTCCAAAAAGGAGTTGAGAAAATGCCTTTATTCAAGTCTAAATCATTACATTAACATTCTTTATTCAACACTGTAGCAAATAACAAAGTAACCAATATTTAGAAAGGAAACTTTTCATTTACTGATTTTCAATCCATTTGTTACACTGGATAATGCACAACATTTCTATGTTTTCAAATGTAAGTCGCTGGCACTTTGAGCTCAGGAGATGCTTATATACTGAAAAACCCTGCTCAACATCCACTAAAACCAATGGAGCATATTTTGTGTACATACAGAAAGGGAGTTCAGTGCAACTTGCAAAGGCTCCCAAATCCAGATTGTTTCTCAAAGTGAATACAAGTTTGGCTTGTCAAGTTTATCCCTTACAGTTGCCAGCTTCTTCTACTGTTCCTCCTTTTCCATACCTTCTTCTTCTAAACTATGAATCACATCAGGTGAATTCCTGTATCCATGCATGGCAAAAAGTTCCAACTATAGGTCTTTGCCATTGTTGGACACGCTTGATTACTGTTGCATCTGTTGAATGTAGAGCACATATGAAGCTTTTGATTAATTTTCACACAAGAAAACTGTGCATCTTATTCACATACCCAAGCTGGTTATGACAGGGAATAGTGATAGATAGAGCCACCTTCAATTGCTGGAAAGTTAAAAGCATGTAGCATGCTTGATCAGTCTCCTTAAGCCTGATTTTTTTTTTCAAACTGTATGCCCTTCAGTCACAGCTTGATACATGAATCGTTGAATGACTGCATTACGTTCTGAAGTTCATACATCTCAAAGAGTAAAGTTTTCATCCTTTCATCTTGTTGATCCTGATGGTGTAGTGGTAACCATACTTGCCTTCTAAACCCAAGACTGTGGGTTCAAACCCAGCCAAGGTCGATAGATTTTTTCGGGGCGTAAATATCCTAAGTATGACTTTCTTAGGAAGGGAAGTGTAAAGCTGTGGTTCCCGTGTCGTACATTTACGGCATGAAAAAAAACCTCAAGCCTGAAAGAAGAGGCCTCTGAGCAAAATTTGTCAGCCTTTTCACGCCCTGAATAGAATGGGACACTGATGACCAGAGATGTTAAAGAGCATCCGTAAATAAAACAAATCAAAAAAATCCTTTCACCAGATAATGGAAATACCAGTACATTTAATTTATATCTTTACAGTGCATCAATGGTTTCATCTAACATGAATCGCACTTCATGATTGTCAACCACTTCATATACTTTCTCGAAGCATTCTTGTAAATTTACTTTATGTAATTTTTTCTCAGGTGCTCTTATTAGTACTTACCTTTGCAAGTACTTCTCGAGGAATGATTTGATGCAGGGTTGTCTAACTTGTGGACTAGAATTCCTGACTGAACTCTACAGAGAACTGACTTGATGATTTTCAGATCCTGAAGAGAAAGCACATATAAAGGTAGTTTGCATAGGTCTTCGCATGTTTTGCTGTACTAGGTGAGCTGGTTCTTCGATGCTTCTCATCGATCACAATATGTATATTGCAGATGGTACATCAAAAAATTAGATCATCAGTTTCAATAAATTGTCTCTTGAGTTCTTCTGGAAGTGCATACAACTTTTCCTTCTGAACTTTTGGCATGGTATAGTACTCAGACTGCAACAATGTAAACATAATCAAGTAGAGCAACTAGAAATTTGAGCCTTTTCTTAAATAAAATGTGCATGAACTGCACAGAGAGCTGTAGTTCTGGCAAATAACTTTGTCTTTTTGCTATATTAACTTGGAAACTATTGCAGCTACAAATTTGTAAATATACCATTTTACAGCTCTTGTTCTGCTCTACAAAATAAAAATTATAGGATTTTATGTAACTACTCTAGAGGAATCCCCTCAGGGGCTCATCTTGGTGATTATAGGGAGTAGCGAACCTGAGGTATTCGAGCCATCCAGTGTCCACGGGTATAACTGGACCACCCCATTTCCTGGGGACATAAATAAGGAAGCCTGGTCCTCCAAGTTGGGGATTGATTGGCCAATACCTCATGTTGTAAACAAACAACTGTTACGAAACCTACAGATGATGAAGGATCTAATGTTGGCTACCTGGAATGTATGGATTATGTTAACACCTGGGAAAATGTAAGAAATATCAAGAAAAAATTTAAAATATAGATTACATGTGGTAGCACTCCAAGAAATAAGGTAGGGAAGAAAGTGGAGGATTGATAAAAAGAATATACTTTATTGTATAGTGTAAAAAAAAAACTGGACTATATGGGAGAGGATTCATGATTTCAAAGAGAATAAAAGGAGTCTAATAGAGTTTAATCCAATTAAGGAAAGGATCTGTAAAATGTGACTCAAATATAAATTTGAGAACATAACCTGCACCCACAGGGGAGAAGGAAGAGATAGAAAAAGAAGAGTTTTATGAGAACTTAGAAAATGCATGTAAACAGGTAGGAACCTATGATATGTTAATGGTATTAAGGAGATTTCAATACGAAAGTGGAGAAGGAAAATTATCTAACAAAAGTGAATGGGAAACATACCTTACATCAAACAAGTAATGAAAATAGGAATTTACTTGGACAATTTGCAGTCAGGAATAATATGATTATAAAGAGTAAATGTTTCCCGCATAAAGAGATTCACAAAGGAACATGGAAAGTACCAGGTTCAGATACAAATCAATGTGCTTATCAATGCAAGATATACTTCCTCCATTATACATGTAGGAGTTATAAAGGGCTAAACTTCAATTCAAATTACTTTCTGGTAAAAGGTGAGAATAAAAATGATGGAAAGAACTCAAGGGAAGAAACAAATTTAGTGGGATAGGACAAAATGGAAAATGAAGAACAGAAAAAGAAATATCTGAAGCTAATGGAGAGTAAATTAAGGGAAAAAGAGACAAAAGAAAGTATGGAAGAGCAATGGGAGAGTATAAAAAAGGTAATAAAAGAAGAAGCAAAAATAAGCATAAGGGAAAAAAGATAAGAGGAAAATGTGAAGTAGTTCAATAAGGAATGTGAACAAGCAATAGAAAAAAAGAAAATGGCTAGAAGGCAGATGCTACAACCCAAAATAATTATGAAGAATATTGCCAAAGAAGAAGAGATGCAAATAATCATCTCTGTAAGAAAAAGAAAAGAGAATACAGGAAAAGACAAATTTAAGAAATAGAAACATTAAATCAAGAGTGAGGTAAAGAAATTTTACATAGCAATAAAACAACAAAGTAAACAGAGAAGAATGAATGTCTAAGTAAGGAAGGTAAAATCTTAGGAGAAGATTAAGATATACTGGAAAGATGGGCAGAATATTATAAAGAATTGTTAAATAAGGAATATACAGTAAAAAGTAATATAGAACAGGAAAGGAATAAAAATAGAAATAAAGAATGAAAAAGGAAGAAGAAGAAGAACCTGATCTTTGGGATGTTAAAATAACAATACATAATTTGAAGAATAATAAAGCACCAAGAGAAGATGATATAATGTCTGAGTTAAATATGGTGGGAAGGATGCTATTAAAATTATATATAATGTGATAATAGAAATATGGAGGAATGAACCTGAAAGATGGAAGATGGGTCAATATATCATACAAAAGGGAAATAAAAATCAATGTCATAATTATTGGGGAATTACATTATTAAATGTAGTGCATAAAATATTCTCATATATTTTAAATGATATAGTAAAGAAGTATGCAGAAAGTATTTTAGGTGAATATTAATGTGGATATAGGGGGAGGAAAAATATAGTATTTTAATGGTGCAGATTTATGTTTTTCATTTATTGATTTTAAATATGGATTTGATTCCATTAATAGGCAAGCACTCTATGAGACTCTGCGTAGTTTTAAATTCAAACAAAAAATCATAAGATTAATAAAGATGATAATGGAAAATACTAAAGCTAGGATTAAAATAATGAATAAACTAAGTCCAGATTTATATTATAATACTGCGGTGAGATAAGAGGAAGGGCTATTGGCTACACTTTTTAATTTAGCCCTACACAGAGTAATAGATGAAATAGATCCCAAAGGAACTATATTCCTCAAGACTAGTCATATTTGTGCCTATGCAGATGATATAGTCATCGTAGCAAAAGATAAAAACAGTGGAAGTCTATAAAGTCTCAAAAGAAGTAGGATTAGAAGTAAATGAAAGAAAAACTAAACATACTAAGATGACAGGCGATAAAAATAAAAGAAAAATTACAAATCTGGTAATTGAAGAAGAAATATTGAAGGGTTATCACAATTGAAATATTTAGGAGCACTTGTAAATAACAATAATAATTTAAATGAATGTGTAAAATAAAGAATTCAAACTGGGAATGCAGAATATTATGCTAATGTATAATCACTATTAAATAGACAAATTAAACAGTAATAGAGGGACAAAAGGTAAGATTTATAAAACGCCAATAAGAGCAGTGTTAACATATGTTGCAGAAACATGGACCCTAAACAACACAAATGAGGAAATACTATTAAATTTGAAAGGAAAGTATTGAGAAGAATTTTTGGAACAATGGAGAATAAGATACAATCAAGAAGAATTAATAGACAAACAAGATATTCTGAGACTCATAAAGCCACAAGGAATAAGATGGCTAGGACATATAGAGAGAATTACTGAAAATAGAATTCCTAAAAGAATGTTAAAGGAAAGATTGTGTTCTAGAAGGAAAAAAAGAAAGTCAAAAACAAGATTGTTAGATGATATATAGAAGATCTGAGGAAGGTGGAAATTAGAGGATGGAACAGTAAAGTGCAAGATAGACAGGGGAAGATATGCAGGAGGCCAAAGCTCACGAATGGCTGTAGGCCAAAAGAGAAGAAGAAGACTCTAGAAGAATAAAAATTGTTTATTTTTCAGCTGAAAAATGTGAAAATCATTTATTTTTCTGCCTAATTTTCTTAACAAAACATAAAAGGAAAGGTTTACAAAAGTGCTGAAGCATCAAAGAGGGGAAAAAAAGAGGATAAATATGCAAATCTTATGGAAAGACGCAACAAAATTGTCTATTTTGCTTTATTTTATGTTCTAAAATACAAATTTTAAACCATCTATAAGAAAACAGTTATAATTTCTACAGTTTTTAAATTAATTACATTAAGCTTTGAAGAGATATTCTTCTTATTTAGGCCAACAACTTGAATATTAATTTTTAACTTATGGTAAACAGAAAATGTTTTTGAAAATGTTATTGTGGAAAAAGAGTTTAAAACTCAAATCTATTAAAAAAGCTATATATTTTCACTGTATACATTTTACAATTGAGGTTCACTTTTTAGATTTAGATGTTACTTTTAAATAAAATAAATTACTGACAAAAGTTTGAAATCATGGGTATAATTTTGTAAATGTAAATTGATGCAAATATAGAAATAGGTATTTTGGGAATTAATAATTTTAAAATTTCAGTACATAAGGAAGAGGTTTTTAGATATTGAGTTATAATTTATTTGATTTATTTAAGGATGCTGTTTAACATCTCTGATCATTAGCATCTCATTGAATTCAGGGTGTGAAATGGCTGATAAATTCTGCTCAGAGGACTCTTCTTTCAGGCTTGAGGTTCTTTGATATGCAAAAAATCTATGACAAGGGACCAATGGCTTTATTTCCCATCTGAAAGAAGTTATATCCGTAACCATGTGTCTATGAGGTAAATATGGTTACCATTAAACCACCAGGACTGACTTTAGATATTAAGCATACAAATTTTTATTCTAATAACTCTTAAATAAGTGAAGAAAGTAAATGTGTTAAAGGTACACATTTTTAAGTGTCAAAGATATATGTACCCCCTTACTGTGCCAATGGACTTCAGACTTGGTTGCATCATCATTAATTAATTCTATTCATTGAAATTTTTTTAATATTTATATGAGAAGTTAAACAGTTACATATAATGATGACAAAAAAGCAGCAGCAGCAGTAACAATAACAACTATTATTATTATTATTATTATTATTATTATTATTATTATTATTATTATTATTATTATTATTATGTTCATTCATTATCAGTAATTTAAATCTAGTGCTATGCAAAGACAGGCATACTTTGAACAATAATGTCATTCCAAAGTACTTGTAAATTTGAGATTGTTTTCTCTTGCTTATCTTGTGAATAGCTTTATAAATAATTTTACATTTAGATACTGTTATTTTCATACTTATGTTTCTTTTCACATAGTTTTCCTATTACATGAAACATATCCTAAATATAAGGAATATTATTTATTTATTTATATATATATATACCAATATAAATATAAAATTAAATCTTAAAATTTAATTGATGTGTATTACAAAATCAAACAATCACTTTTTTAATCAACTGTATCTTAGAATTGAATAAGTTAATTTAGATCACAGTAGATCAATAAGGTATTTGTAAATTCTAAATAATTTCTTTTAAAACTGGTACAAATTCCATGATCTCTTAATAACTAAAGTTCTGTAGTGTTTTAATCCATAATTTGTAGAGTTTACCGGTTCTATGAAAATTTGATCAACTGACCTTATTTTATAGGAGTGTATATCTTTCTTGTGTCTAATAGTCTAATAGTGGAGCTAGCACATAGGAGAGTATTTCCAACCTAATACAGAACTGAACAATGAACTAAAATAATCTCATAAAGTGTAGAGATGTTGTATATAAGCATTTCGGAATATTACACATGCAGCCTTCTGTTCAAATTTCCAATCTATGGCTATAAGTTTCTAAAGTGCCTGTATGCCATAGCTAATGAAGATGCCCATTGAAAGCATAACACATTATAACAAAGGGGGGTTTCTGAAGGTATCATTCTGGCTGCATGACATTAGCTTTTGAGTAAGAGATGGTCATTTGTTTTCCAGTTCAATTCTTGTTCATCACATATTTTTATTTTGTTTATTTTCTGACTGTCCTAATAATACAGCTTTTAGCCTGTGTTTTAAGATTAAGTTTATCTTTATACACTTAAACCATAACATATCAATTCATATAATTTCAGCCTTTGTAGTTGTTGTTGTACTTACTAACTGGAATCGTGTCCTAGGTATGTTTTAGATAAGTTTTAGGCATCATGTTAGTAGTAAACTGTTTGTATTACATTCATTGTTGAGAAAGATAATAAAGTTGAAAGCATTATGTAAATTTCATTATTCATAATTCTTTAGTATGCATATTGCAGCACTTTATATTTAATAAAAAAAATAAAATTAATGCCATTCCAAGAATTGAGCCCACAGTTTGCGGAACATTGGTTTTTGCATTATGCCATGCAAGCAAAGAGCTCCCTTTAGAGTTGGCTACATAATTCAAAGAGGCAGTCCATAGATGTTCAGTGTCACATTGTCAAATGATTAGGTTCAAGATTTGAGGGTTTTTTTATGACACTAAATCTTGAAAACACTGATAACAAGATGTTGAAAATCAATATTTCTATGCTTGTAAGGCAGTTTTAAAGACACAGAAAAATAATTTTTCACCCTGCTTGACTTTAACACCATGTTATCAACATCTGATGCCAAAATGTTTAACACCACATAACTGCGTGTATTCTAGGAACTAAGTTTTTTTAGTGCTTTTGCATTCATATACAATATATCAGAATCTATCAATTGAAAATGTAAAAATTTTAAATGGCTTCTATAAAAAATCAATATTTTTAATCTATATTTCTTGTGAAGTGTGACAATAGATTTTGCTTGGTCAGTTGCTTTTGATACAGTTTAGTTTCAGATGTAAAATTCAAGTATCAAAAAATATATCTTTTTTGGAATGCAAGGCCACATATATAATTAAACATAAAGGCAGAGCCAAGTATAAATAAAAATTTATAATATTATGCAAATTTTGCTCATTGAAGAATTCCTTCTTATATTCTTTTTATTTTCAGGTTTATTGTTCATTCTTGTGCTCATCATGAACACCTTGGCTCAAAGTTCCTTCTTTTTTCTCTTCTTCTGTGAGTAAAAATTATATGATGATAAATCAATGTTTTCTTGGGAAATTGAATTTGAATTTACTGTGCATTTATCATATTATATCTCATATATTTCAATTTTTCTAACAGTGACAATGGCAAGAGCTGATATGGATCAAGAGAGACAGAATTCCATCAGGCATGAATCTCAGGTAAGTTTTTGGTTAAATTTGTACAAATAAAATATTTTTATACCTAATTATGAACATAACATTTACTTCTAATGGGGAAAATCTCATTTCTCTAACAAGATAATATTTTAGGGTTGAAAATTTTGATAATGTGCAAAAAAATATTCTAGCTTACAATTGTGAAACAAACATTTTATCCCCCCAACCTTAATTTTTTCAACTGTTACCAAACCTATACAAAAGCCTCAGTTGATGAAGGATCTAATGTTGCCAACCTAGAATATACAGACTATGTTAAGACCTGGAAAAATATAGATTATATGTGGTAGCACCCCAAAAAATAAGGTGGGGAGGAAAAGGGAGGATCAGTAAACAAGAATATACTTTATTGTATGGTGGAACAAAGAAAGCTGGACTATATGGGAGAGGATTCATGATCTCAGAGAAAATAAAAATGAGTCTAATAGAGTTTAATCCAGTTAATGAAAAAATCTGTAAAATATGACTCAAATGTAAATTTAGAAACATGACATAATATCAAATACATGCCCCTGGAGAGGAGAAGGAAGAGATAGAAAAAGAGGAGTTTTATGAGAACTTAGAAAATGCATGTAAACAGATAGGAACCTATGATAGTATTCATGTCCTTATGCAATGGACAATGGCTGTCCTTGATTAATTTCATACTGAAGAGATGTTCTGACAAGCAATCATGCCTGACAATCAAGTAGAATTGGGCAACTCCAATTTTTCTTGGTTTCAATAAAATATATTTGAAATTCTTTAGATCTTCATATGGTTTTTGCTGAGTATTTGCTGTTCTTGTTCAGTTAATAATCTTTTTAGGGGTTTCAATTTAGGGGAAGCTCTAGGTCAAAAGTTAATTTTATGATGCCCCCCCCCCCCTTTTTTTGCTAAAGTATCATCAATCCTATTCCCTTTAATCCCACATGACTCTAGATCCATTATAAAATTATTTCTGTATTTCTGATCTGGATTGTTTGATATAGTTCTCTTATTTCATTTATAATGTATGTTGGTGGGTATCTGTAATTCATTATGCTGCTTTAGGGTCACTGAACATAACAATTCTTTTATTTATGTTAGGTCTACACTTAACTTTTCTAATGCTGCTCTAATGGCCATTATTTTTCCATCAAAATTGTTAGCATATTGCCCCAAGGTATATATTGAAAGATTCTTCACAGTATATTCCAAAGTCTGCCCATTTTTAAGTGATCTATATACTCTACATTGTGTACAAGTCAGATAATAGTTTAGTGTACTAACATAAGTGCTGTCAATCTTTATACTTGAGACAGGTTGTGTTCTTCTTGGATACCATTGAATTCAGATTTAGTTTCATGCTGATATCTATATATTGTAAAGAGTCAGTTGGTATAATGACAGGTTTAGTGCTTATTTTTAAAATGTGGTATAAATCTTCTTTCCGTATGTAATTTTTTAAAGTATGTTGTGTTTGTAATTGTATACTGTCAGGAATACGGAATCATTTCCATTTTAATACCTAGCTTCATTTTAATTGGCATATTGTTAGTTATTCTCTGCACAGCCTCAATAGGGTTCTTTTTAATATTATTTATTATTCTTAATTAACTAGCTTTTATTGTATCCAATTTATTAAGTTGATAGCTTATTGTGGATATATCATTTCCATAGAGCAAATTGGGCTTTATGTAGCTTTTGTATGTGTCATTAAGGAGACCTATGGATACTCCCCATTTGACATCTGCTGATATGATCTTATTCACTTTCTCAGTTATATTGTTAATTTGCTTAGAAAAGGAAAGATTTTTGTTGATTGTTAGTGCAAGATATTTAGCATGTTCCTTTTTCTTGTATTAGTGTATTACTGATTTTAAGCTGCACATCATCTGCAGTGTGCTGAAGACTAAAAACTGTATATTGTTAGTGGATGCCCGTGTTTCCATGATCACAATCAATGCTTTTTTATTTCTGTAAAAATGTTTACTGAAACTCTATAACCAAGCCCATTAAAAAATAAATACATAGTAAATTATAATTAATCTGTCATCTAACACACTCTTATGCTTCACTTACTTTTAAATACAGTGGGACTGGATTTGAAGAGACATCCTCTCCATCTTCAACCAATTTAACGAACAGTGTCGTCAAGTGTGTTAGACAACAGATTAATTATAATTTACATTAACAAGCTTCACTGTGTGAGTTCCAACAGAATTTTTTAAAAAATTTCTTATTTTTCGAAAGTTTTTAAATGAATAAAAACATAGGTTTAAAACAATACCTTATATTACAATAAGTTCCAAACAGAGCTCATCACACTAGTGCTGCCATCTTCACATGCTGTTTCTTTGCTATTTGTGTTACTTTCTAAATGTCTGCCTTTCAGGAACCAGGAATTGACGTGTGACAGGATAGAAAGCACATAGAGGAAGACCAACCAGTGTGATGAACATTAATAATGCACTTAAGGTCTTGATTTGTAGAGAAGATCTTGTTAGTGTAAGAAATAGATTCATTTTGGAAAATCCATGTTCATATTCAGCAGTAGAAATGGGGATGCTGTTAACAGTGTTTACTAGCTGCAGTAGTGTGCAGGCATTTTCTTCTCTAGCAGGAATTCAAGATAACTTCTTAGAACCTGTCTCTCTGGGATCCTAAGCCTCTTGCTTCTCAACTTCAATCTCACCAAATGTCATATTCTTCACAACTTGTCTATCTAATACCTGGATAGAACACTTTTGTCCATTTTGGCATTAGTGTGTTTTCTTTAGACAAAAGGCAATTTTCCATTCATTGCTTGAGGCTATAATAGAACAGTTTAGAATCAAGATTCACATTTGATTGATTTATCCTTTTCTCCTAACTCTTTTAAAGTTAAATCTTCAACTGCTCTTACAGCATCACAAAAGTATGGCCCACTTTTAACTTTTTTGTCTTCGAATAGTTTAATCTGCATTGATATTAGCTGTATGGAGAGAGATATCATATGCTTGAAGTTTCACAGTAAGTTCTGATAGTTCCTAGAGGGTATCATACATCAGTCCCAGATCCAAAACAAAATCTACACTCTCAAACCTGAGATCCATTAAATCTCTTAATAAAAAAGAGGTAATCTTATTTTGATTTAAAGTAAAACACTAAAAATCATGTCGTCACATTAAAACTCTCTTTAAGTTTCACAAACACACTTATAAAAGTAATTTTGGTACATGTTTCGTGAGGTACATTCCTCACATTGTTAACCAAAACGACGACTGAGGAGCCAATTTCAGCAAAGTATGTATGTTACTATGCTTGCTCTGGTGGTCTGTTAATGAACTTAAACAATATGTTGTCTGCTTCCGGTATATCAAAATTCATAAGTTTGTATTCATATTTTTTTATGTAAATTTTTTCCCATATATTAAGTTCTTTCGGATGTTGAATTGTTTTTAGTAATGTTATGTCCTTCTCTATTTCATGATTCTCATTCCAAAAATGTGCAGCCACTGCTGATTTTTCTACTTGTTTGTGTCTAATATTTCTCCAGTGTTCCTTTAATCTTATCCCCAGATTTCTCTTTGTTTTTCCTATGTATATTTTCTCACAATCCTTGCAATTAATTCTATATATACCTGAATGTTCTTCTTTCTTCTTTTTTTGTTTAATTTTATTTAGATTTAATAGTTTACCAACACTATATCTGTTTATTGGTGCTAGAGTAATGTTGTACTTTTTGAAAATTTTTTGGAATTTATGGTTAACATAAAGGTGATATGTGAATTTTTGATAGGTATTTTCTTTAAGTGAAGAACTGAGTGTGGTGATTAGTTTAATTTCCTTTTTATTTTTAAATCTTTTTATTTTTTTATCTACCATTTGTTTGTTAAATCCATTTATTTCTGCTGTGTGTATTATATGTGCATATGCTTTCCTGTATTCTTCTTTACTGAGTGGTGTATTAACTAGCCTATATGTCATACTATTGAATGCTGCTTCCTTGTGGGGTCTGGGGTTGAAACCTTTTGCTTTTATGTAATTGTCGGTATGTGTGTCCTTTCTGTATATACCAAATTCTATATTTTTATTCCTTTTTATTATCCTTAGGTCCAGAAAAGGTAAAGTATTATTAACCTCGGTTTCCATAGTGAATTTTATGGTTTTTTCTTGCAAGTTCAATAGTTTCAATGAATCTTCTATGAAGATGAATCATAGAAGATTCATTGAAACTATTGAACTTGCAAGAAAAAACCATAAAATTCACTATGGAAACCGAGGTTAATAATACTTTACCTTGAAGATGAATCATAGAAGATTCATTGAAACTATTGAACTTGCAAGAAAAAACCATAAAATTCACTATGGAAACCGAGGTTAATAATACTTTACCTTTTCTGGACCTAAGGATAATAAAAAGGAATAAAAATATAGAATTTGGTATATACAGAAAGGACACACATACCGACAATTACATAAAAGCAAAAGGTTTCAACCCCAGACCCCACAAGGAAGCAGCATTCAATAGTATGACATATAGGCTAGTTAATACACCACTCAGTAAAGAAGAATACAGGAAAGAATATGCACATATAATACACACAGCAGAAATAAATGGATTTAACAAACAAATGGTAGATAAAAAAATAAAAAGATTTAAAAATAAAAAGGAAATTAAACTAATCACCACACTCAGTTCTTCACTTAAAGAAAATACCTATCAAAAATTCACATATCACCCTTATGTTAACCATAAATTCCAAAAAATTTTCAAAAAGTACAACATTACTCTAGCACCAATAAACAGATATAGTGTTGGTAAACTATTAAATCTAAATAAAATTAAACAAAAAAAGAAGAAAGAAGAACATTCAGGTATATATAGAATTAATTGCAAGGATTGTGAGAAAATATACATAGGAAAAACAAAGAGAAATCTGGGGATAAGATTAAAGGAACACTGGAGAAATATTAGACACAAACAAGTAGAAAAATCAGCAGTGGCTGCACATTTTTGGAATGAGAATCATGAAATAGAGAAGGACATAACATTACTAAAAACAATTCAACATCCGAAAGAACTTAATATATGGGAAAAAATTTACATAAAAAAATATGAATACAAACTTATGAATTTTGATATACCGGAAGCAGACAACATATTGTTTAAGTTCATTAACAGACCACCAGAGCAAGCATAGTAACATACATACTTTGCTGAAATTGGCTCCTCAGTCGTCGTTTTGGTTAACAATGTGAGGAATGTACCTCACGAAACATGTACCAAAATTACTTTTATAAGTGTGTTTGTGAAACTTAAAGAGAGTTTTAATGTGACGACATGATTTTTAGTGTTTTACTTTAAATCAAAATAAGATTAACAAAAGTTTCACTGTGTGGATTCCCAAATTCCGTAAACATAAAAAAGAGGTAGTTTATACTAAAGCTGACAAAGGAAACCAAATTATAATTTTAGACAAAGAAGGTTACAAAAAAAGAATGCAAGAACGTTTGAACAGCGATGAAATAAAAACCGATCCACTATATAAATGCAAAAAGTTAACAGAAGATACCTTAAAAGAAAGTACTCTATTCTTAAAATCTAATCTTTACAGAATCAAAGTACCAAATCCACCATTAACAAAAATATTTGGCCTATCTAAATACATAAACCTGGAAAAAGCATGAGACCGATAATTAATAATATCATTACTTCCTGTTACCATCTGTTGGTTATCCACACAGTTCAATACCTTTCCAAGATTTCCAAGTTTAAGTTTAAAAATCTCTTTGGATCTGGTGAACTAAATTAAAGATCACAAATTTTCTTCAAGTGATACATTAGTTTCTTTTGATGTAAAAGCTCTATTCCCCAGCATTCCAAAGAAGAAAGCCTTGACTCTTTTCTTAAAAATGGTTATCTACCCATATTACAGATACACACATCAAAGAATATATTAAACTTACAAAACTATGCTGAAATCATGCCTTCTTTACCTTTGAAGAAAGGTTCTTTGAACAAAAATCAGGTTTAGTAATGGGCAGCCTTCTCTCACCATTCCTGGCAGATTTATTTATGAGTTTCTTTGAAACACACATAACAAAAGCCTTTCCATACATACTCAAAATCTGGTATAGATATGTGGATGATATTTTTCCATTGTACAGGACAATACATAGAAGATGCAATAAAACAATTAAATTTGCAAGAACCCATAAATTCACTATGGAAGCCACTGCCTGTGGTGCCTCAGTAGTAAAAACGAGTGTTAAACGCTACTGAAAAAAAAAAAAAAAAAAACTATGTAAACCGAAATTAATAGTACATTACCTTTTTTGGATTTGAAGATAATAAAAAGCAAAATAAACTGAAATTTGGCATTTACAGAAAGAATACATACACGGACAATTATATAAAAGCTCATGGTTTCAACCCT
This sequence comes from Metallyticus violacea, assembly GCA_030762175.1. NCBI lineage: Eukaryota > Metazoa > Arthropoda > Insecta > Mantodea > Metallyticidae > Metallyticus > Metallyticus violacea. The sequence continues at coordinate 76,236,032 of CM060844.1, forward strand.
TGATCTCATAAAGAAGTAGCCTTTAATAGCATGGTTTATAGATTTCTCAATGTACCACTAAATAAAGAAGAGAATAAAAAGGAATACATACACATAATAGAAGCAGCAAAATTTAATGGATTTAACAAACAAATGATTGATCAAAAATAAAAAGATTCAAAGGAAAAAAGAAAATTAAATAAATTATAACGCTTAGTACTTTATCAAAAGAAAAAACTTACCATAAGTCCACTTACCACCCATACCTCAATAATAAATTTCAGAAAATCTTCAAACAGTGCAACATCTCTTTAGCACATAAAAATAAGTACAGTAAATAAGTACAGTGTTGGCAAACTGTTGAAGTAAAACAAAACAGACCCCAGACCCAAAGAAGAAAATTCTGGTATATATAGGATTAATTGCAAAGACTGTGAAAAAGTGTACATAGGCAAGACAAAAAGGAACATAGGCATCAGATTATAGGAACACTGGAGAAATGTTAAAAACAAACAAACAGAAAAATAAGTGGTTGCAGCACATTTTTGGAATGAACACCATGAAATCAAGAAGGATATCACTTTATTAAAAGTAGTGCAACACCCAAAGGAACTCAGCACATGGGAAAAATTTTCATAAAAAATATGAACACAGACTCATGAACTTCGATATCCCAGAAGCAGACAACATTTTGTATAAGTTCATCAATAGACCACCAGAGCACTCACAATCACTTAGATGGCCAATTTAGATTGATCCATGGTTGACAATGTGAGCAAGGTCTCACAAAATATACCCCAGTTTTTTTCAAAAAATGTGGAACGTCAAGAGTGTTTTAATGTGTTGACATGATTTTAAGTAGTTTTACTTTTAATCTACCTAAGATTTTAAGATCGTTTCACTGTGTTACATTCCTATATTCATCATTAAAATCTACACTATTTATTTTCTTTAACAGGCCATCATACAATGCTTTTCCAGACTTGTCTAAATCTTCAGCTACTTTTTCCCAGTTCTCTGACATTTTTGGGTGATTGATGGTATAAGGTGTACAGTTTATCAAGAAATGGCCTGAAGTGATATGTTGTGATGGGGAGTCATTATGTCAAACCAAAACATGTGGATATTTTTCCTTAATAAATGTCACTGCTCCATTCTTTGTACCCAACATCACAGCTGCTGCATTACATGCAATAGCATTAAGATTTTATAATTAATGTGGATAACTGGCTAATAATACAGCTCTAATCAGTTATAAGGGATATCTTGCAATTTGATTCTATTTTTTTCTTAATAAGTGTATTCATTTCAGTTCCAATATGTTATACTGTTCAATTAAAAATGAATGTAGGAATCCACACAGTGAAACTATCATAAATCTTAATTGGATTAAAAGTAAAACTACTAAAATCATGTCAACACATTAAAACTCTTGATGTTTCACATTAACACTTTTTAAAAAAGTAAGTCTGTCAATTGCTCACATTGTCAACCATTTGACAACTAACGAATCACTTCAAGTGGGATGTATACTTGCCTATGTGGGCTCTGGCGGTCTGCTGATGAACCTGTACAATATGTTGTCTGCTTATGATATATCAAAATCCTGACTTACTTTTTAAAAAAGTTTTAATGTGTTGACATAATTTTAGTAGTTTTACTTTTATACTGTATTAATGCAGCATTAGTGGAATGTAGAATTTGACCTAAGTTGCAACCATTTCTTGAATGTCAATTTCAGATTCCAAGTAATTGAATGCTGTTCCAAAGGTTCTACATGTGACATTTTTTCATGTTCAATTGCTTTCTTGAAGCTGCATCCAATTTCTGTTCTGTTGTAGAAGTTATTACTCCAGAGCTACAATGTATGCTAAGCTGTTTTCATGATCATGGGTTTTTTGTGCAGCAAAATTTTAGTTATTTTTTTGCTATCACCATTATGGGAAATCTGAATATAATCCCATGATTTAAAATATCCATACCTAGTTTGCATCTTTCTTCTCCCAAACTTGCCACTTGTTTGTATGTTTTGCAACCTATTTTAATATCTTTCAATACCAACCACTTATTTTACTTACAAAAATCATCCTTTTGGCTAGGATTCCAACAGTCAGGCAGAGCTTCTTTGTCATCTTCCATGATACTTTTGCTGCAATAATCTTGTGTTTTTTTAGCTTGCTATTGTATTCGTTGCAACTAACACTAGTTTTGGGTCATCATTCATACTAGACTCACTATTTCTAAGCTTAATATTTTTAGCTGAGGAACCCATAGAAAAAAAAAACTGTGTACTTTTATATTTATGATATACAACTTCAACTAATGAAGCACGTTCACATGCTGAAGCTGCACATACAATATAATTCTACCGCATGTGAAGTGAACAAATCTGATGTGGTAAACCAGAACAGGAAGTTCCGATTGACTATTAATCTTTTTGTATTTAACAACAATCCATATTTATCGATTTTGCTATCAATTACAGTATAGTCTTCTCTCACATGAAAATGATGCAAACTTCAACTAAGTGTCAAGGTTTGGCAGCACTAGATTGACCATGGATTGTAATGAGATTAGGTAAAATTGTGGACTTGGCAGTAGCCGTAATCTTAGTTTCCAGTCTTGCTTATAAAAATATTTCTTTGGGTCATTTAATGACAAAATATATACTAGAATGCATTCCAGATCTTTCTGGCTGAAAAAAAGCACTGCTCTAAAATATTGTGCACCCATTGAAACATCTGCCCAGTATTTATTTAATTGGGACCAACTGACCAGTTAGCATATTGGTTATTGAAACACATGATAAAAGTGGTGACATACTACAGAGATGCATCTGTATTTATTTAAAAGAACTGCTTTACATCTTGTCTCACCCAACAATATTATTTATAGATACACTAACAAAGATGTCCAGCTGTGATGATGATTGATATAACAATAACTAGTATATTTTTATTTTTTAACACCTAATATTTTTTCATTAACATTTTATGCCCCTTTTCAATACTGGAGCATTATAGCCAATAAACATTAATACTTAGGGCCTGGAGTTTTAGGTTTTTATAAACCCCAAATTAGTTATTGTAACTTGTTAAGATAGCTTTTTTTTAAGTTTTTTTAACATGTTTAGGATAGTTTTTTTTAAATTTCTCCTAGTTAAAGCAGAATGAACACATTCAAAAAAATATAATATACATTTATTTTAATTCAATTTTACTTTAATGTTTCATTGTTCTGAAACAAAAAACTAATACTTAAAATTTCCAGGTCTTTATGTCAGGGCGCTAAACTTTTTTATGTTGTAAAGGGCTAAATTTACTTAAAATTTCCAAGTCTTTATAATACAATTTTGTATCTGTGGTCAAATTGGAATCATTGCCAACCCATTTTCTAAACAATCAACTTTTAAAAACCTTTCCTTTTGGCATCTTGCTGTTGCTGTTAATAAACTGAAAGTATAAGCTTCTTTATAATGCCTTCAGTTTGCTTCTAAATAAGTTACAGAACATGACTGACAATAAAGAAATAGAAAATATCCATTTAATAGTCATTTGAGAAAAATGGCATTGAACATTATTGATAACAATGGTATTGCAAAATTAAATTCATTTGCTTCTACAAATAAGCTAATTTCAACAATGTTTTTAACAAAACATAACAATAATGGTATTACAAAATTAAATGCAATGATTTGTCTTTGGATTTCATCATGTTCAGCATTGTTGTTTTAAAGTAATTTTATCACAAATACTATGAATTAAATATAAAATTAATATAAAGAGAAGGGAAAGGAACAAAATAGTTTAAAATCTAAGAATCTGGGCCTATTAATGATACATGAAATTAAATAATTAATTAGGCACAGATTTTTTTTTGGAGGGGAGAAGAAAATGTTTCAGTCCTAAATTTGGAATACCTACCATTTGCCAGATGAGAACTAAGGAAAACCTGGAAAAAACTTCAGTAAGGGAGAAATTGGGAGAAATTGAACCCTGGACTTTCCATCTGCTTTTCACATTTTACAGAATGGAGTTAGCCAGGCTATGGCATTATTATGTCATGATCATTACATAGGCCTGTAAAATATGAGAATAAATTTATATATTAAGAAATAATTTTAATATTGTTTTAGTTAAGTACACCTTTAATGTATACAGCAATACCCTTTTTTAGTTTCAAGGACTGCTCAGTTCTTAACGTACCAAATTTATCACAAACTTCTAATTTTTAATTGATATCATTGTATGATTCAGTTGAACTACATACTCTTAAAGCTTCACTTACTTTTCATAAATGTATGGAACCGGTTTTGAGAACATTTAGTTCTTCTTCAGCCAGGCTAAAGCTCAACTGTCAGATCATTTGTGGGAATGTATATTTTGCTCTGGTAACGGTGTGATAAACTTGTAGTTTATGTTTTCATCTCCGGCAATGTCTAAGTTCATTATGCTGTCTTTGTATTTGTAGATGTAGATTTTCTCCTAGGTTGCTAATTCCGTAGGTCCTTGTATTGATTTTAATAATTTTGCTTTATTTATTATGTCGTGATTTTGTGTCCAAAAATGATATGCTACTGCTGATTTCTCTATTTGCTTGTACTTTATGTTCCTGAAATGTTCCTTTAACCGTGTGCCTATGTTTCTCTTTGTTTTCCCTATGTAGATTTTTTCACATTCTGCACAGTTTATTTTGTAAATACCTGATTTTTCTTTTTGTGGAATACTGTCATTAACATTATCTATCAAGAAGTTTTTAACATTAAACCTATTAATTGGTGCCAACCTGATATTAAAATCTTTAAGAATATTCTGAAATTTTTTGTGGCCCATGGATGATATGTGAATTTTTTAAAAATTAGTTTATATTTTCTTGCTGAAAGTGTTGTGGTTTCTTTGATACGTTTTTGTCTCTTGAATTTCTGCACCTTTTTATGTACTAGTTATTTTTGAAAACCATTTTTAACTGCCGGTGTGTTAAACTGTTAATTACTGCATGTTTGTGTGCTGTGGGGTTAAAACTGTCAGCTTTGATGTGATTATCTGCGTGTGTATTCTTTCTGTATATTCTAAATTGAAGATTTTCATTGCATTTCATTATTTTAATATCCAAGAATGGCAGCATGTTATCTGTTTCTATTTTGTATGTAAATGATATGTTTATATCTTGTATATTCAGAAGTTTTAAGGCATCGTCAATGAGTTTTTTGTTAACTATGGCAAATTAAGTTCTAATCTAAAAAATGTCTATAACCTATCACAACAAAAATTCACAGATGCAGAAATCACTTTTTTGGATAAAGGTTTAAAAACTTGTGTAAATTTCTCCAAAAAAACTGAAGATTATGTAGCAGACATACAGATAGCCACCAAAAACCTTACAGAAATAGATAAGAATACAATTCAAAGCCAGTGTTGTAATATTATCGAACAAATTGGAAATAAAAACAATACCAACCCTTACACAAAGATAATAAAGACACTAAAAGACAAACCTGTTATTTACACAAGAGCAGACAAAGGAAATACTGTTGTAATTCTAGATAAGAATGACTATATAGACAGAATGGAACAATTACTAAAAAACACTGAATACTCAATAATAACAAAAAATCCCCTAAATCAATGCAAAAGCACATTTAATAAAACAATTACTGATTGCAAATTAATAGATAAAAAGGAACATTATAAAATTAAAGTAGATAACCCTGCAATACCTACAATCTACGGTCTCCCAAAAGTACACAAGCCAGGGAAAACTATGAGACCTATCATAAATAACATAGATGCTCCAACCTATAAACTAGCAAAATGGTTGACTTACAAACTTTCTACTTTTCCAAGATTTGAATCTCTTAGTATAAAAAACTCATTAGATCTTATTCAAAAAATTAAAGGCATAAAAATAGAAAAAACAGATACCTTAGTTTCGTTTGATGTAACAGCACTGTTTCCAAGTATTCCTACACTAAATTTATACTCCCTGATAAAAAAGTGGTTACAAAAAGTAGGAATAACCACAAAAGATATCCAAGAATATATCATATTAATCAGCTTATGTCTAGAACAAAATTACTTTACATTCAATAACAAATATTACAAACAAAATTTTGGTCTGACAATGGGTAGCCCACTATCACCAATATTGGCAGACATTTTCATGAGTGCATTGGAAACTAGAATAGTAAATAGTTTCCCTTGGATATTTAAGACTTGGTACCGTTATGTTGATGATATTTTTGCAATAGTACCAGAAAGACACTTGGATGATGCACTAAAGTTGCTTAACTTACAGGAAAAAACAGTTAAATTCACCATGGAGAGAGAATGCAATGAACAGTTACCTTTCTTGGATATTAAGATAATTAGAAAAGAAAATCATCTAAATTTTGGCATATACAGAAAACCTACACACACAGATAACTACATTAAATGTAACAGTTTTAATCCAATTCCCCATAAACATGCAGTTTTAAATAGTCTTGCATACAGACTGGTTAATATTCCAATGAACAAGGAGGAATATAAACTAGAAATGAATAATATAATACATATAGCTACAGAGAATGGCTTCAAACAAGAAGTTGTACACAAGAAAATAGACAGAGAGAAGAAGAAAAAGAAAATTAGAGACAACACTACACTTACTCCTATCAAAGAAAAAAACAGGACATACAAAAAATTCACATACCATCCATCAACCTTTCATAAATTTCAAAAGATTTTTAAAAGATACAACATTGTTCTGACTCCAAAAAATAATTATTCCATTAAAAATATCCTTAACTCAAAACAAAAAGAAGATAGCCTACAAGATGAAGATAAATCAGGAATATATCAGATGAACTGCAATGATTGTGATAAAGTTTATATTGGAAAGACCAAAAGAAACATAAAAACAAGAGCCAAAGAACACATTAGGAATATAAATCAAAAACAAGAAGAAAAATCGGCGGTAGCCTGGCACTTTTGGAAAGAACAACATAACATTAATAAAAACCCAAAATTACTTAAATATATTAAAGGAAAAACTGAACTTACAGTCTGGGAAAATATCTATATTTGGAAGAATAAGGAGAAAGTTTTTAATTTCGAAATCCCGCCAAGTGATGTACTAATACAAAAGTTCATCAAACCTCCACCAGAGACGAATCGATTTATCACAAACAACGAGGCCGGCAGTCGACCAGGAACTGATGATAGGAGCGATGGCTCCCGAAACTAGTCTTCCATTTAATTCAATTTTAGTGGTGTGTATGTTACTATTTCGACTCAATTTCTCTTAAATGTTAAATTAAGTTCTAATTTGTATCTTCTTCTCTTTGCTTTAGATCTGCAATTTCTTACAAACTGTGCTACATTTTCCTAATCTTTTGGGCATTGAGCATTTCTACAGATTTCCTCCTCCTTGAAGCTGAATTCTGTGTGATGCACATAATACATTTTTATAATAACAGATTCACAGTGATGACAATGACCCAGAGGGAACTGCTGTGAAGAATTATGGATATGGACATAGCATTGGCAGTGGGCTAGTTTCTATTGCTCAGGGAGCTGCAGAGCAAGCCAATTCTGCCATTCAGAGCCAGCATGAAGCAGGGGGACAAGCTGCTTTTCAGGCCAAGAGCAGCATTGCTCAGAATGCTGCAGCTGCTGCAGCCACTGCACAAGCTGCGCTTGCTGGCAAACAGGTGAAATAATACATTTATTTAGTTATTACTGCCAATAAACATGTAATACAAGTTTCTGAAATTGTCATTGTCAAGTCTTTGGTTACAATACTATATACAAAATACACCTAAAATTCATCCAATCAATATAATCATCTGTGTATAAGATATTTAATTGATATTTCAATTTTGATTTTTCTACAGATTTGATTTCTGCTGGTAATTTATTGTACAAAAGAGTTCCCATTATATTTACATCCTTACATACTATTTGTTTATTATAAGAATACCTATTATAATCATTAATATTTGTGGTATTAAAATGTTTTTTCTAGTAACTTCATTCTGAAAAAATAAATAGTAAACATTTAAAATGCATATTCTGTATCTTTTTGAATATATTCACAAGAACTCAGAAATAGAACAATGATATAATATAAAAAAATATAACATGCATGTAAGATTACCACATTATCATATCATAGATACTATATTTGAATTAATAAAACTCTAACTCTAGAATGTAGAGTGCATCAGAAATTAATATCACTAATATTGTTACATTGAGGAAGGAGATAATTACATTTTAGTTTATATTTATATGCATGGAAAAATTATTTTAAGAGAAGTTACAGCAATTATTTTTCAGATAAATGAATTTGCCTTCTGTATAGATGTGAGTAGGAAAAATATATATTTTTTAACTTTAACTTTAATTTGACCTATAATGCAATTCTTTTATCATTGAATGAATGAATGAATGAATTTATAAACGAACAACATTACAGTTTGTTATACATCTTTTACATTGACATCTATACTGTGAATTCTAGCAGTACCAATACAAATACCATTTCTTCCATACTTTAACCACCCAGTTGTAGGCTCTTTTATAGAATAATGGAATTGAATTAAACAATATAATACTATATAGTACACATCTTTCTGAAAAACTTGAGATTACTGCTTACTATGCAAGTCATGCCTGAAATTTCTATTTTTGTAATGAATGTCTGAATTTTTTATGAATACCTGGAATTTCTACTACAAATACCAGTATAACTAAAATATACTAACCTATTAATGGTAGAATTTCAAATGTTTTGAAAAGTGATTTACAGTAGAGTTGTGCATTTGCTCCTGCCATTATTCTTACCACCTTTTTCTATCAGTAAAATAAATACCCTTTTACACAGACAGAATTTCTCCAGAATATTATTCCATATGTCATTAATGAATGAAAGTAGGTATATATTAGGATATTCCTATTTGTAATATGAGTTAATGACCTGATTGAACAAAGTATTGAACTCAATTTTGGTAAAATACAATCAATGGATATTATGATCAGTAATAAGACCAAAAACTTTTATGTTGGGAAATTCATTTATTCTCTTATCTTCATACTGACTATTGAGTTTTCATTTTTTTATTTTTTGTTTGAAAATTTGTTTTTTTCAAAATATATACTGACTTTGTTGCTATCAAACCAATTATTATTTTGTTGGACAAATCTGATAAACAGTTGATCTGATTGTGAGATTCCTTAATGACAATACTTGTATCATTAGCAAAGAGTACTAGAAAAGTATTTGTTTATTCTCAAGGCTAGATTATTAATACTTACTAGAAATAAGAGTGGATAATAATATAGTATTCATATATTTATTATTCCTGGTAATTTAATAGTTGAGTGTTGCTCCCTTATGGCAAGCCTTATTACTGTGATAAAAAGTAGAGATTGCTTAACTAGACTTAACAGTGCTTTGATGCAGAAAAGAAATAAAATAAACCAACAGTCTTGGATTCTGAGAAAATCTGAGAAAATCCCTTTGATGTATCAGCTATTTGTAAATAAATTTCTGGTTTTCAAATTGACCAGAGTAGTGAATATCTGAGATAAGTGAACAGCAAAGATTAAAAATAAATGACCTTGAACTAAAGGATTAATTTTTGAGGTAACAACATTTGAATTTAATAGACTTCAGTTTACTGCATTACCATCATATCAAAGAATAATTTCAACAATTTAACTGGTATTTTTAATGCAATTTAATTTATTGTGCACTATAAACACATAAATACTGAAATTCAGATTTCTAACTCTTGATGTTCATTTCATTGAAGCACATCCCTTCCACAGGTAATAGTGGGCACTCTTGAACAACAGTATCGTGATGTACAGGGCCAAGTAGAATCAGAAGCATTACAGTTGAACCAGGCCCAGCGTGCAGCCACTGCCACTAGGGACTCTGCACAGCAGGCCCAGGCTCAGGTAAAAAATTGTTAGAATAAATATATTTTTACGTATGTATGAAAAAATTCAGCAATATACTGATCCTGTCTATGCTTCATACTTCACACCCATTAACAGTGATACAGCTGATGAGGTTTCAAGTGCTTTCTAATTTAATTCATATTCATCTAAATGTACACATTTATTTCAGTCAGGATGAAAGAAAACTCTATGAGAGTTGTGTTATCATTAGGTTTGTATATGTAATTTAAATATACTAATTATAATATATTTTTACTTCCTTATATATTATATATTCATTTAATGAAGTCCAAATTTATGTATAGAATAATTATGGTGAAGAAAATATCTATCTATTACAGGTGCGCGCTCTCACAGCAGCCTTGAATGCTGCACAGCACAATGCAGAACAGGCAACTCGTGCTGCCCAAGAGGCAGCTGGAGAACTGGCTTCTCAGAGTAGCATGCTTGCTAGTGCAAGACAGCGCCTAAATCTGATTGCTGAACAGCTTGGTGATGCACGTGCTGATCTGGAAGCCACTCATAATGCTGCTGCACGTGCTGCAGCTGCAGCAGCCACTGCCCAGGCCAATGCTGCTAAACATGCAGCTCATTCTCACTCAGTTGCAGACTTCGGAAGCGATGGAGATTTTATTACTAAATTTGGTTTCCATCACAAATTTTATTAAATTGACTGCAATGTAATAACCAATAAGATGGAATGCATTTATATTAAACTTCTAGTGCAAACCTTTATTATTTCTTGATTGTTGATAAAATTGATTAGGGTTTTTAAACTTTTAGAGTTATAATTTTATCATTTTTATGGTTTTAGATGAAGTTGCAGAACAAATAGAAAAGGTAATATAAGAATTACATTTCTATTTCAAAATATAATGTTTATATACTCATGTAATAAACTGCTGAACTACTGACATAATTAGGGATAAACTGGGTACATATCAAATTCTGCAACTTCTAGATTTTGTGCAATATATTTCATTTTTGCTACATTACATGCATTCAAGGCTGTGACAGTTTCATAATATTAAGCACATTAAGGTAATGGATAAAGTTTATTTAAAAGTTAATACAAATGAAAAAGAAAAAAAATGCAAATATCTAAATAAATAAAAGAACTTATGCTTCATTTAGCGATGATGCAATTTACTTCTTGCTAATGTACATGCTTTGTTTTACATAAGCCACACCATTTCTGAAGTTTTAGCATTGTTCTTACACTTCCATATCATAAACTTTCAAGCAATGTTGAAATAACGTGGCTATTTCCTTTTGTTTATTTGATAAATACTATATTTCCATTTTTGCTTATGTATTTATTTCCTACCCAATTTTTTCCATTAAGAATTAAAAACATTTTATTTGTCTTTGTCTCTCTTTGTGATGACAGAAACTATTTTAAAAAGAATGCTTAAAAACTTCAGCTGTGGGTGCAAATTTAATTAAAAAATTTCATTTAGAGTTCCTAAATCTAAAAATTCTGCTCTACTTATTTCATTATTTAGCTTTAATTATATTACATTACATTTAAGAAATGAACTATTTTGTTTTAATCTCTCTTACTTTAAATGTTGATTACACAGGGTATTCAGTTACTTTTGTCTTAAAAAAACTTACAATTTATTTCAGAGTTTGCCATATTATAAACTAAACTAAAATATATATTATACTAGCTTAGAGAATTTTAAAATGTTCTACTATAATTTTTCTTCTTTATATCACAAGTGAACTTTACATATGTTCAAGATTACAAACCTTGACTAGAAATTAAAAAAATAAAAATAACAATAACAATAATAATTAGGAAGTATACATAATGGAAATGTTCCAGCTTGTTTACAAGATATAGTGGATAGTTTTTGTAATGTTAAATATATGACTATGCTTTTTTATTTATATATTCTTGTACGACTCTATGTGTTTTATCAATAAATTAAAAACAATGAATTTGATTAGCATTGTTTTCTTTATTAAAATAACCATTCACAAACACCAGAATTTAGAATTTATCCTATAACATCCCTTGAGGACTAAGGCCCCTAACCCAATGGCAGGACCTATGATTATACTCCCCAGGTGGGATAGTCCTATGGAATATTTTTTTACGTTTGTGTTCTTCGCATTAAATCTTGGTAAATTGCCAATTAAATAGAAAGTGATCATATTGAAGTTGAACCATAATTTATTTGTTTATTTATTAGATGTTCATATCTCTTGTAAGAACTAAGGTCTAAAGGACTTATGGGTTTTACTTTGCTTTTTTATTGTTTACTCAGTATTTTATCTTAGAAAGCTCAATTTATACTCCTGTAGTCTTAATGTAGGTACCTATTCAAATCAGCTTTGGTACTGGTACAATGGTATGAAACATGGCGGGCGACAAGTTTGGTAACAGCCGTCGGCTCGACAAGAAAACAAAGAAAATCAGCGAAAACAAGGATTATCCAACTAATTGTCATGTAATTAATTGCCTGAACATAAATGGTGGCAGCGAAAATAAAATACAACTGAAGAACAGTGATATAGCAGATAAAACTAGTGTTGATTGTGGCGTTAAGAAGAACGTGGAGGATAAGGAACGAATAGAATCCTTGCAGAAAGTAATAAAAATATTGAACAAAGATCTGAAAAAAACACATAGAGAAGTGGAAAGGCTAAAACAAGAAAATAAGGAATGGCTCTCTTCAAAAGAGGAGAAAACGAAATGGGTAAACCTGCGAAAGGGAGCGAAGAGATCTTCGAAAACACCGAACCCGGACATCGCAACTCTGAACTACTACAACACATCACAATATAATGTGTGCAACTTGGCAGTGGAACAAGTGAGTGAAAATAGTGCTGCAAATAAAAGTGCAATTTCCAATGTGAAGAAAGTGAAAATGGCAATATGACTATAGTCATGGTCGTAATATAACACCAAAATTACATGCTGCCTAAGCAGTATACATGTAGTAGGTTATGTCGAACAAAATGTTAAACTTTTTCATACAACTAACAGTTAACAGTAGTTCAGATGTAATGGTAATTGTTGCAGGTGCAAACGATATGTATAAAAACTAGGCGAAGGAAATGGTCTGTGAAATGGAAAAGCTGTTCATGCACTACCCTAGAGATAAGCAATTAGTAGTAGTAAATATTCCCCATAGGTATGACTCAATGCAAAACTCATATGTAAACAAAGAAATACGCAAAACAAACCAAAAACTTAAGCTTCTCTGCGATAATCATAGCAACGTACAGTTGATCGACGTAGGCAAATTAGACTAAACCTACATAAAAGATATGGTTTTCACTTAAATTCATGTGGAAAAAACCATATAGTCAAAAGAGCTGTGTAAACTAACTGAACGCATAAATATAAAACTAAGTAACCTTCAGGTATCACTAAGTGGTGAAATAACCTTTCAATCGGAAAACCCAATGCCCTTGAAGGAACTAGAGCAAACCTAAGCAATAAATTCTTCACCACCAAAATGTGCATTATTTTTATCAAATAAAACAGATACCATTAAACCAGCAGACCCCTTGAATTTCCTACTTAAATCGGCTGATCACATCCTAAAACCAGTAAGAAATGAGATGAGACAAATTAAGCAACCCCCAATATCAATAAAACTCTCAAAATTATGTTGCAGAATACTCGGTGTATAAGAAATAAAACAGCAGATCTTGAAATAATGCTGAATCATGAGTATAACGATGTGCATACAATTTGCATCACTGAGCATTGGTTAAATATGACTGAAAGTGCTCTGTACGCAGTTCCCGGTTCAAAATGGTTAATCTCTTCTGTCACTCTACCCATCTTAGGCATTTTATTAAGGTCAGGAATGCACTATAAAAATAAAACTCAACCAAGAGTTGCACTTCCAGCATGTTATGATGGAGATTATTTATCCAAACCTCTCCTGCTTATATGCATATATAGGTCCCCTGGTGGCAATATTGACTTATTTCTTGAGAAATTTGATACATTATTAAACATTATAAAAAATGAGTACTCATATGTGACTACTTTACATAAATTTTGTGGTAGAGCACAGCATTAAACACAAGCTTCTTTTAATAGCTCAGTCATACAATTTAGTGCCAGTTGTTGCTAGTCCAACCGGTATAACAAAGTCCACTAAGACTTGCCTAGATCAGATCTTCATTATTTGTATACTAGAGGATTTCTCAATAACTAACTTAAATACAGGAATATCAGATCATAATACAATATTTCTCACCCTCCATTCATTATACCATACAAAACAACGATCAAGTGAATTTCAAGTAGTTAGGAAGCAACAACATAGTTCCTTAAATATAAATTACTTTAGGTTTTTAATGAGTAAGGAAATTTGGCCTGATTTAAATGCTAATGATATAAATGTACAGTTTAGTAATTTCCTAGATGCTATAACTCATAATTATAATGCAGCATTTCCAATTAAAAACTGCTTTATCCCTGTCCAAGGCAGAAAGAAAAAAGTAACATGGTCACAAAAGGGATTTTAATATCATGCAAGAAAAGGTGCTTACTAAGGGAAATTAATAATACCACAAATAATCAAAACTTTAAACGTTATTGCAGCATTCTAAACAAAGTTATTGCAAAAGCAAAAAAGCTGGAAAATAGTAGGATTATAAAAGAAAGTAATTATAAAGGCAATTGTGGGATGTAGTTAAAAGGGAAACAAATAGTGCAAAAAACACCACTACTAAAAGAATTATACTATTTTCAAACAATGTTATTACTGATTCAAAAAACTGACCTCTATTTTTAATGAATATTTTGCTAATATAGCTACCAGATTAATTAAAACAAAGGAACTAAGTAAAAATGATATTAGTGTTTCGCACATTGTAACCAATCATGCCTCACTATACTTGCACCCAGAAACTGAAAATGAGATGTTGCAAGTCATAAACAACCTTAAGAATAAATGATGCAGTGGCTATGATGAAATTCCAGACTTTCTTGTAAAGCAGTGTGCAGATTATTTTGTTAAACCCTTGACAAATATCTGTAATACATCATTTTCAACTGGTTGTTTCTCCAAAGCTCTAAAAGTTGCAAAGATTAAACCAATTTTTAAAAAAGGGGACAAAACAAAAATTGAAAACTATAGGCCAATATCTTTACTATCTATTTTTGTAAAAATAATTTAAAAACTTATGTATAAGCAACTGGTTACCTTCTCTGGAAAAATATATCTCACATTCAAAATTTGGTTTTCAGAAAAGCAGGACAATAAACAATGCAATATTCCCATTTTTGGGGAATATCTTAAATGCTAAAGACAATAAAGAAAATGTTCTAGGGCTATTTATAGATCTTACTAAAGCCTTCGATGTGGTGGACCATGACATCCTGTTAAAAAGCTGGGAGCTTATGGTTTAAGAGTTCTTGTAAATGAGTAGTTTGCTGCTTATCTAAAATTCAGAACCCAATTTGTAGAAATAGATGGAATGCAATCTGCTCTCCTGTTTACCAAATTTGGTGTACCACAAGGTTCAATACTGGGACCAGTTTTATTTATAAGCTACATTAATGATCTACCAACACTGTGCTCACCTGCTAACATGGCTCTGTTTGCAAATGATGCCAATCTTATATTCAGGAACCCTAGTAAAGTTACCTTGCAATCAGATATCAATGATACACTGCAAAATTTAGATAATTGGTTAAAAGCTAATAAGTTAATATTAAACATTGACAAGATTAACTATATAAATTTCAATAAACATACGGCACTTAATAATTCATGTAGCATAGAAATTGAAAATACACCTATAAAAATCTAAATAGTACAAAATTTCTAGGTATCAAAGTCGAATATCCTGTGCAATGCGCATATTAACTAGGAGCTGCATTAAAGATACTAAGAATAGTATACTTTGGCTACATATACTGTAAATTAGCTTATGGTATACCCTTCTGGGGAGCAGCAAGTTTGTCAGCTATGGTTTTTAAATGGCAAATGAAATTATTATGAATAATGCAGCGATTACCATCTCATGCTCCTAGTAGACCAATTTTTGAGGAATTAAATATTCAATCATTACCATCCATATATATATATTAGAAACTGTATCTTTTGTGCATAACAACAAACAACATTTTAGGAATAATGAAGATTATCATGTGCATCACGCTAGAGCTGCTGGTCAAATTCACCTACAACATCACAGACTTACACAAAGCTTTAATTATGTGACACATAGAGGTGCAATTCTATACAATAAAATACCTAAATCATTTAAAAGCAATTCAAGCATAAAATTTAAAAAATGTGTTAAAAAAACTTACTGTTAAAGCATAATTTTTATACTGTGAAGGAATTCTTAGAAACTAAGGTATAGTTATGTATATGTGTATATAAATCTTGTAGTTATGTTTTCAGGAAGCCAAATGTGCAAACTGTACATAAATCTGTGAATAAAAACCTTGAACATTATATAACTTAAAAGTATTTCATAATACAAACATTTTACACAAGGTACTTCTAAAATTCTGGCAAATAAGGTTACAGCATTTCTGCAGTGTCATTCTGCTAAGAACTGCAAACTGATTTTGCTAGTGATAGAATAATACACAACAGCCTTACCACCTGCAAAGGAAAATCATGTCACATGGTCAAAGCTCATGGCATGCATTTTTTTATTTCTTTTGCTATTTATTAGTAGAAAATAAGTAATATTGTAATTTAAATCACAGTATGATTGAATCAAACTAAACACTCTTATTGCTCCACTTACTTTCTAAGTAATCATGCTATGATTATAATTATATGACTGGCTTCACTGTACAAGTTCCAATTGGCATCTCTAATTAATATTGTACAGAACATCATAGTACATGCTCAAAGTGCCTGCTCTCTGCTTTGAGACATGCCTGAATATTTGTGAAAAGATTTTGAAATACTTACTGCAATTCATTTTGGAGAATATTGTAAACAGCCTCCTCGATATTTTGTTTCATTGCCTCTGTGGTTTTATTTAAAGTATGGCAGTAACTTCATATGAATGAAGATGAGTGGTTTTATATACACTGCTGACAGATGCACCAACTTGCTGGGCTTATTGTGTTAAAGACTTTTAGAGTTCTAATTTTTAATGAAAATGTCTTGGGTTCAAACTTTATTCACAAATCTGAAAATTGAACTTCCCAATGGAGATGTTACTTCTGGAAATTTAGCACAAAATTCTCTCCTAAAGTACTTGTACAATATTTTGTTTGCACATAGCAATCATAAATAAATATTCTTTGTTCTAATGTATATTTCACTCTTGCCATACTCCACAATATGCAAATACATATTAGAAAACCTACTGAAGCTGGTGGCATGATAAACATGACTGAGCAAGGAACTTCCTGCATCAGCAGAACTTTAACTCCAATTTTACTGGGAACTACAAGCCCATTGAAGGAGATCAACCAGTTTTTACTAATGTATAATTCTTTTGATCTGTTCTGATTTCAGAAAGGCATAGTTTACAAAAAAATAAAAAATTCTCTTTCCTACTGAAACATCCACTGCAAAATCTTTCAAATAGAATGCTCCAAACATTTAGTGTTTTCTACATCTACAAGAATGGTAGCATATTAAAGCTTTTATAGTTTAACTATACTAAGAATTAGGTACATCATAACACAAAAAAGTTAACTTTATTATATTCAATTGCTCATATTAATACTGTCACATATTTTGAATTGCTTAGAGTTTCTTAAGTGATCAAATGCTAAATTCTGACCACAATCATTATTATCAGTGCTAAAAGCAACTCTTCTCATGCTGAAATTTATTATTTTTTAAATATGTATTTTCTTCCGTACATTACATCTGCACCAGTTTCTCTGAAACTTGATTTTTATTTGTTTCAAGCTCAGATGAAGGTTGTTGACCACAATTCTCCCAGAAAGAGACCAAACTTGTTGAAACGTTGACTTAAAAACCTTATTTACCAAATCAGAAAGGAACACAAATAGGTGCTCACACGATAAGAAGCAAGAGTGATACTTAATAACAATACTTTTATTAACAGGGAGCTAATTTAGAAATCTAATTTCTGTTATCGTTCTCACAAATGCAGAAGTGATCACTAAAAACAAAATAGTGTTGGAGAGTGTTAATAAAGTCAAGGGCCTTTAAATTTGTTAAGGGCAATGAACTTGCCAGTTGTTTGTACAGTTAACTTTAAACCAACCAATGTTAGTAAATGTTTTAAACTTCCAAATAGTAATGGGTGATATGCATTGGCAGGTGAATTTTAACCAGCCATTAGTAGATGTATATTTTGAATTTTTAAAGCAAGGCATGGAACTTGCGGATGCTTATGTGGCTCCTCATAGCTTAGTGAAGCCATCGATTAGTTAATTTGAATTGAATATATAAGGAGGCATTTGCTCCACTGGGGCAATCAGACCAGACCACTTATTCAGTTCGGCACTCAGCTGTAAGATCTTCATGCAGTGACACTAATCGCCTTACATTCTGCAAGGATGCAGTTCACATACTCACTTCAGAAAGTCAGTTCAGCAGATCAGATAATTGCAATTCATTGGAGCAGTTCAGATAATCAGATTCAGTTCATCTCCTTGGAAGTTTGGACAGCTAAATTTATATTCGATGGAGCTAAGTTCTATTGTATGCAGAAACACCAAAGCAATCAATGATCAATTAATGATGCACCGCTAAAAAATATGGCAATCAATAACTAAATCATTTCATAATTGGCTACCAACCTGTCACCCATAACCAAACCACTTCAATATATATTACTGAAAAGTTGCATAATGCACACAACATTTAATGAGTGAATGCAGCATATAATAAAGTAATGAGTAACAATTTTTGGGCGCAAATCTGCAACTACAGAAGAGCGAGTGATGTTCTGATAGGTGGCACGTATTTTGGTATTCTTGAGTGATCTATGATGTCAATAGCTTGCATCACATTCACAAGGAGTGCTAACAAAATGGCCATTGAATTTCTTGTTAAAGAGGAAAAATAATTCTGCATGAATGCTAGTAGTGTTAAAAGGAGAGTAAAACATTTTAAAGATCGGAACTTGACATCCAAGATCAGCAGTCACTTTTAAAACAGCCTCAATTAATGCAGCAAGTACAGAAATGGTGGTGATATCATTAATAAAGATGACTGTAAATCAAATATTAAAAACGCTTGAAATAGAACACAATATAATTCAGGAGATGATTGAAAGCTTAGGCTGTATCACAAAACCATCACTTCAGAATTATTTCAGAGATATCAGAATAAAGAAGACAATTATATAATAAATTATTTAAGAGGAAATCACTCAAAATTCACTAGTTTGTTCCACTTACTAGTTTGTTACATTAGTGAAATTTGAGTGATTTCCTCATAAATAATTTGTTATATGATACTATATTTCACTATGAAAATCCCAACTATACAAATCTATAAAAGACAATCTTCTGCTTGTGTTGTGACAGGTGACAAAATCTGATTTTATTATTTCAAGACTAAAATGAAATAGTAAAGCATGAAATGGTCCCTTTTGAATCCTCTAACAAAAAAGAATGCAAAGGTAGTGTTAAGGTGTGAATGCTATCTTCTGAAATGTAAAAGGATGGAGTTTGATTTTCTGGAAATAGGCTAACCAGAAATACTTGATCATTAATGTCAATTGTTTAATTTATAAACAAAGTAATACAAAGTTGTTTTCACACTAACTCCATTCACTTACATATGTTCCAAATTTTATGTAAGTGAATGGAGTTAGTGTGAAAAAAACTGTATTACTTTGTTTATAAATATACCACTCCATTGTCAACAGCTTCGTAAGTACACTTAATTGAGTTCAATTGTTTAAGTTTGATTGTTCTGGAAGAAAAATATTCCTCCAGCATGCCAATGCTTGGCTCTGCTCCTCTTCTCATTGGAAAATAATTAAAAAAAAAAAATGGGTGAAAAGTTCTTCCACTCCGTTCCTAAAACCTTGATCTGGCACTCTAAACGGTCATATGAGACAAGAGAGGCAGCCCAAAAAGTAGTGTCTTTGACATGCTGGAACAGAATTCTTCCACAGGGGAATTCAGATTAGTGGGAAAATATGTTCATAGAGTTAGGATTTTGGAAAAATAAACAAAACTCTATATACACTATCTATAAGTATAGTGCACTTGGTGTTTTAATCATATAATATAACAACTTACTAAAAATTGTGGTATGACCCCTGTACATTCATCCTAAAACTGCCATTGGAATGCAACAGGTTGGAATTTCATGAGGATAAAGAGTATGCTTCTCTGAAAATATTCTGTTTTTATTTTTGAATCATGCTTTATTAAAAGCATCATAAATATCTTGAGTTAGAATTAAAATAGCTCGTAAAATATTATTCAACAATAGCTATATACAAAATATCATCATTACTTATTTATAGTCTGAGATTTTCTCACAATCGCCTTTCTTGCCACACCCTGGAAGCTACTCTATGGATGATAGTATGTCGTTTTGCGAGTTCATCAATGTCTCGGGAATAACCTCCACCAATTACTGTAGCACAAGGAATTCCCTGAGCAACAACTGATGTAATCACATAATGGTCCCTTTCATATAAACCTGGAACAAGAACAGATTAAGCAGTTTTATTAAGGGTTTATTGTTGTTAATTGCTGCCAAGTAAAAAATGAAGTGCTAACAGTGAAATATCTTTTAAGTATAAAAGTCTGGTGTTTAACTTTTTTGAATATCAAATCATCTTGCAAGTCTTGATATTTTAGAATTTAAGCTATTACAGTACAGTAAGAAAAAGATAAGGGAAGACTAACATTTTTGCTTTTATTCCTGGCATAAGGTAAGATGAATGTTAGCACAGAACATCTTTCATTTGTGATATAACTTCATTTCGAACCATAGTGAGGGTTGAAAGGGAGTATCATTTCTGTAATAGAATGTTTCATTTTATGTTCCCTGTTTCTATCTTGTTAGTAAAGTGGTATGTGTAAATCATACACTGAATGTAACAGAAATGCTAGAAAAACTTTGAAGCAAGTTCTTCATGCTATAACAAGAAAAAGTGCCATAGAAACATATGTCTGGAAATACTGGTTTACAAGTTATTATTGAAAGATGTTTCAATGCACCATTCAACAAGTGTTACAAATAATAACTTTTTCAGGCAATCAAGTGACATTATTGATGCAAGTCATACTGCTGGCGTACCCTAGATGTTGCCAGGGATATTGTTTTATCTTTGCTATTTCTTATCTGTGGGAACACCTAAAGTCCCTAATTTATGCAGTGGACATTGCTAATAATGAGAAAAATGCATCATTCAAAGTGTTGTAAAAGCCTGTGAAACCATTCAACACCATATTGGGGTCTTTGAAAGAATATGATGTGTCCATGGTACAAAACATGGTCTTCACTTAAATTCAAGTGGAAAAAACCATATAGTCCAAAGAGCTGCGTAAACTAACTGAATGCATAAATATAAAACTAAATAACCTTCTTCAGGTATCACCAAGTGGTGAAATAACCTTTCAATCAGAAAACCCAATGCCCTTGAAGGAACTAGAGCAAACCTAAGCAATAAATTCTTAAAAGAGTTCACCACCAAAATGTGTAGTACTTATCAAATAAAACAGATACCATTAAACTGGCAGACCCCTTGGATTTCCTACTTAAATCGACTGATCACATCCTAAAACCAGTAAGAAATGAGATGAGACAAATTAAGCAACCCCCAATATCAATAAAAATCTCAAAAGTATGCTGCAGAATACTCGGTGTATAAGAAATAAAATAGCAAATCTAATGCTGAATCATGAGTATAACGATGTGCATGCAATTTGCATCACTTAGCATTGGCTAAATATGACTGAAAGCGCTTTGTACGCAGTTCCCGGTTACAAAATGGTTAATCTCTTCTGTCGCTCTACCCATCTTAATGGGGGTGTAGGCATTTTATTAACGTCAGGAATGCACAATAAAAATAAAACTCACACTACAAGTCTTAACCAAGAGTTGCACTTCCAGCATGTTATGACGGAGATTATTTATCCAAACCTCTCATCCTTATATGCATATATAGGTCCCCTGATGGCAATATTGATTTATTTCTTGAGAAATTTGATACATTATTAAACATTATAAAAATGAGCGTAAGCAAGTACTCGTATGTGGCTACTTTAACATAAATTTAGTGGTAGAGCACAGCATTAAACAAAAGCTTCTTTTAAAAGCTCAGTCATACAATTTAGTGCCAGTTGTTGCTAGTCCAACCGGTATAACAAAGTCCACTAAGACCTGCCTAGATCAGATCTTCATTGGTTGTTTTCTCTTTGATGGAAGCACAGACTCTGTGCAGTAGAACAGCATAGTACTCCCCATTTACAGTGTTCCTCTTCTTGAAGTCAATGAAAAGTATTCCTTCACAGTCCCAAAAGATTGTGGCCATGATCTTCTTGGTTGACTAAGTGATCTTGGCCATTAGAAATGGTGCTTCACCAGGTTTACACCACTCCATTGATTCTCTTTTGGACAAAGTAGAGGACTATAGTTTCATCTCTTGTAACAATGGTTTGCAGAACTCCTCTCTCGTTACCGTGGCAGTGCTCCAAAAATGCCTAACAACAGATTTCTCGTTGCTGCTTTTGGACTGAGGAAAGAAATCTTATGCAAACTAACCATATTCATGTTTGAATGTTCATGAATAATTTGAAGAACTGTTGTTTTAGAAAGGCCCAACCTTGCTGCTATTTCTGTAACTTTGAGCCACCGGTCTTCCGTAATTTCTCCTTCCACAAGAGCGATGTTTTCAGGAGTGAGTAACTCCAAGGGCCAACCTGCACGCTCTTCATCTTCAATGCTTTCTCGACTCATTCAAATAAGTTTGGCCCATTATTTTATTGTAGAATATGAGGGGGATACTTCCCCATATACACCATCCAATCACTATTTAATTTCATTTGGAGTAAGTCCTTCTTTTGTGAAGAACTTAATAACAGCTGGATACTCCATTTTGAACATCTCACAATCTTCTAAATGTAGCCTTCTTTATGCAATTATATCTGAACAACAAGGGAAAGTTACAGCTGCAACTATTTACTTAACAGATAAGGTATGATACCAGATTGGGTTTTGCGAAGGTGATAATCCTTATTGGTAAGGCCGGAAACTTAATGGATCTACCCTCGTATGTTTATGTCTCGGTGTGAGAAATTTTCCCCCAAAGTTTCTCTCAACATTTTTGTTACATCCTATATATGAATTTCTAAATTTGTGAATCCCCTTGAAGAAGATAGTTTAGAGAAACTATCAGATTTTGTACTAACCTTTGTCTGTAAGCTTGAGCTTCCCAAGCTCATCATCTTTATGAGGGTCAACTCCTGCATCATAAAGAACTAAATCTGGTCTAAAGGAATTTAAAATTAAGGGCAAGTAATCCTGCAGAAGAAAAGAAGTAAACAAGTTCATTAACACATCTTCTTGATTAGGAATGTAGCTTAGAATAAAATTATGACAGAGCTTACCGTGAGTAGCTTCATAAACTCCATGTCATCAGTTCCAGGCTGCAGTTCAACATCCAGGTCACTCTGTTGTTTACGAAAAGGGAAATTCTTACCACAATGCATTGAGAAGGTAAAGATTGATTCAATCCCTCTAAATATAAATGCAGTGCCATCTCCCTGGAAAACAAAATGAAGATAATTGATATTATTGTATGATGTAGTTGACTCACTTGTCATAATATGTAGAACTGCTTTTGGGAACATTTAATTCAAAACCGGTTCTATATATTATGACAAGTAAGTGAAGCATTAAGAGTGCATAGTCAACTAAATCATATAATCAAAATTATTGTATGATTGAGTTGAACTTACACTCTTATTTGATGACAGTAAACTAAGGATATTGACGATGGTCTGCAAAACATATTCTACATTTAAACAAGTGGAGCCAATAAGAGTGTGTAGTTCTACTCAATCATTTAATAATCTTAATTAAAATGAAGATATTTTAAAGATTTTCTTTTCATCATTATTGACTGGTGTTCAAATTTGAAGAAAAATAGCTAAGCTAAAAACACAAAAGAAAAATATTCAGAATTTTCTATAAAACCTGATTACAGAAGGGATGCCAATAATTTGAGGGTAAATAGAATCAGAAAGACTTAACAACCATTAAATGAATGGGGTGGGAATTAATGGAAACATGCATATAGCTATGCCTTTACTGCATATAATAAGAAAATTAGCTCCATAGATTCAACAGCTAAACATCAAAACAAATTATTGAGGAAGACAATATACAATAACCACTGTATAGAAAATATAAACATTTTATTGAGAATTTCAATTTATAGGAATTCAACTAGCATTAAAAAAAAAAAAGGAGAGAACCAGAGACAATAATATATATGTTTACGGAATTTGGGAATCCACACAGTGAAACTTTTGTTAATCTTATTTTGATTTAAAGTAAAACACTAAAAATCATGTCGTCACATTAAAACTCTCTTTAAGTTTCACAAACACACTTATAAAAGTAATTTTGGTACATGTTTCGTGAGGTACATTCCTCACATTGTCAACCAAAACGACGACTGAGGAGCCAATTTCAGCAAAGTATGTATGTTACTATGCTTGCTCTGGTGGTCTGTTAATGAACTTAAACAATATGTTGTCTGCTTCCGGTATATCAAAATTCATAAGTTTGTATTCATATTTTTTTATGTAAATTTTTTCCCATATATTAAGTTCTTTCGGATGTTGAATTGTTTTTAGTAATGTTATGTCCTTCTCTATTTCATGATTCTCATTCCAAAAATGTGCAGCCACTGCTGATTTTTCTACTTGTTTGTGTCTAATATTTCTCCAGTGTTCCTTTAATCTTATCCCCAGATTTCTCTTTGTTTTTCCTATGTATATTTTGTCACAATCCTTGCAATTAATTCTATATATACCTGAATGTTCTTCTTTCTTCTTTTTTTGTTTAATTTTATTTAGATTTAATAGTTTACCAACACTATATCTGTTAATTGGTGCTAGAGTAATGTTGTACTTTTTGAAAATTTTTTGGAATTTATGGTTAACATAAGGGTGATATGTGAATTTTTGATAGGTATTTTCTTTAAGTGAAGAACTGAGTGTGGTGATTAGTTTAATTTCCTTTTTATTTTTAAATCTTTTTATTTTTTTATCTACCATTTGTTTGTTAAATCCATTTATTTCTGCTGTGTGTATTATATGTGCATATTCTTTCCTGTATTCTTCTTTACTGAGTGGTGTATTAACTAGCCTATATGTCATACTATTGAATGCTGCTTCCTTGTGGGGTCTGGGGTTGAAACCTTTTGCTTTTATGTAATTGTCGGTATGTGTGTCCTTTCTGTATATACCAAATTCTATATTTTTATTCCTTTTTATTATCCTTAGGTCCAGAAAAGGTAACGTATTATTAACCTCGGTTTCCATAGTGAATTTTATGGTTTTTTCTTGCAAATTCAACAGTTTCAATGAATCTTCTATGAATCTATCTTCTACAATGGCAAACACATCATCAACATATCTGTACCATGTTTTGAATATGTATGGGAAGGCTTTCATTATATGTGTTTCAAAATAGCTCATGAACAGATCAGCCAAAAAAGGAGATAGTGGACTACCCATCATTAAACCTGATTTTTGTTTATAAAACTTTCCTTCAAATATGAAGTAGGTTTGGTTTAAACATAGTTCTGTGAGTTTTACATATTCTTTTGTGTGTGTTTCTGCAATGTTGATAGATAATAGCCATTTTTTTAACCGAGGTTAATAATACTTTACCTTTTCTGGACCTAAGGATAATAAAAAGGAATAAAAATATAGAATTTGGTATATACAGAAAGGACACACATACCGACAATTACATAAAAGCAAAAGGTTTCAACCCCAGACCCCACAAGGAAGCAGCATTCAATAGTATGACATATAGGCTAGTTAATACACCACTCAGTAAAGAAGAATACAGGAAAGAATATGCACATATAATACACACAGCAGAAATAAATGGATTTAACAAACAAATGGTAGATAAAAAAATAAAAAGATTTAAAAATAAAAAGGAAATTAAACTAATCACCACACTCAGTTCTTCACTTAAAGAAAATACCTATCAAAAATTCACATATCACCCTTATGTTAACCATAAATTCCAAAAAATTTTCAAAAAGTACAACATTACTCTAGCACCAATAAACAGATATAGTGTTGGTAAACTATTAAATCTAAATAAAATTAAACAAAAAAAGAAGAAAGAAGAACATTCAGGTATATATAGAATTAATTGCAAGGATTGTGACAAAATATACATAGGAAAAACAAAGAGAAATCTGGGGATAAGATTAAAGGAACACTGGAGAAATATTAGACACAAACAAGTAGAAAAATCAGCAGTGGCTGCACATTTTTGGAATGAGAATCATGAAATAGAGAAGGACATAACATTACTAAAAACAATTCAACATCCGAAAGAACTTAATATATGGGAAAAAATTTACATAAAAAAATATGAATACAAACTTATGAATTTTGATATACCGGAAGCAGACAACATATTGTTTAAGTTCATTAACAGACCACCAGAGCAAGCATAGTAACATACATACTTTGCTGAAATTGGCTCCTCAGTCGTCGTTTTGGTTGACAATGTGAGGAATGTACCTCACGAAACATGTACCAAAATTACTTTTATAAGTGTGTTTGTGAAACTTAAAGAGAGTTTTAATGTGACGACATGATTTTTAGTGTTTTACTTTAAATCAAAATAACAATAATATATACCCAAAATTTTTAAAAAACTTAGAAAATAAAGCAAAATTGTTTCTAATAGATATATTCAACAAAATATGGCCAGGCAAAATAGTATTCCCTCAATCTGGAAAAAGTTGTAGTACCCATAAAAGAGCCATAGAAAACAAATAATTATCAAATCATAGACCATTCTCCCTAATCTATGTGTTAGCTAAACTATAGAAAGAATGGCAATGATGAGGCTCTCTTATCCCTGAAACAATGTACTTACTAACCGATACAAGCTGGCGTAAGATCAAACTCACCAACAATACACCAAGTGATACAGCTAACTAAGCACATTAAAAGGTATTCAATCATGGGAATAGGATTTAAAAAATGCATTTAATACTGTTGTACTGAGATAAATTTTTTAACAAAATCAAAAAAATTGGGTAATGAGTTTAATGCTTTATAGGATACAAGATTTTATCTTACAAAGATGCAACATAAAACTTTAAGTGCAAACATACATCAAAATATAATGACCATAAACACTGACAAAATATATAATTAAGATAATTAACATCATGATTATAGATAACATGATCATACAATAATTAAGATCATACCATCCATGGGCTATGCAAAAATGTTAAAATATTCTAAAAGATTTTAATATCAGGTTGGCACATGTACTGACAAATTTAATGTTAAAAATCTCCTGATACACAATGTTAATGGCAATATTCCCCAGGAGAAAAAAGCAGGTATTTACAAAATAAGTTGCGCAGAATGTGAAAAAAAACTATATTGGGAAAACAAAGAGAAACATAGGCACACAGTTTAAACAACATTGTAGGAACAGTAAACATAAGCAAATGAAAAAATCAGCAGTAGCATTTCTTTTTTGGGTAGAAAACCATGATTTAGTGAATAAAGCAAACATAAAAATCAATACAAGGACCTACAGAATAAGTATCATGGGAGAAAATCTATATTTATAAACACAGAGACAATTTAATAAACTTTCACACTTCCGGGCATGAAAACATAAACTTTAAGTTCATCACATCTCCACCAGAGCAGAATACACATTCCCACAGCAACAAATTATCCAGCATTCGACAGGTAGCTGAGGATGTGAACAATGGTTTCAGAAACTAGTACTACATATTATAAACAAGTAAATGGAGCAATAAAAATATGTACAATGATCTTAATTATATGATTAGCTTCATTGTACAAGTTCCAATTAACATTTCTAGTTACCGACAAAACAGTTTATCAAATATTTTTATTAAAGCACAAGACAGAAATTATGTATAAGGATCGATGGAAATAAAATCAACAGTAGTGAAAAATATTTTGGAATAAGCATAGACAATAAGCTATCATAAGTCAGCATACCAGCAAAAAAATTAAGAAAGAATGGGGGGATGTACATTCTGAAAAGGCTAGCTGATAGTAAATGGGAGAGCAATATGACTACTTTCAGCATAACATACAAATCAAAGATAGAATCTTCTCAAAACAAAATGCTGTGGATTGTCATCTAGGCAATGAAAACTACATCCATCCCTGCACTCCTTATAGCAAAAAACATTCTCATTATTGAAGCCATTCACAATCTCGACATCCAACCATGGGCATTGGCAACAAATACTTTCTTAAACTTAGGCATTAATTTTTTACACTAAACTCCACTTACATAAAAATAAGACACATTTCGGGAGAATCTCTCCTATCTTCAGTTGCTCACTGAACAACCATTACTGGAAATGATGGTTAGACACCCGGATGCAAGTAAGTAGAGTTTAGTGTAAAAAATGAATACCCAAGTTTAGGATATAGTACCACTCCATTGTCAACAGCTTTATATGTACAATATTTATATACTTACCAACTCATAAACAAGATAGCCTAGCAACAACAATCAAACATATAACACAGTATCAAATAGCAGTTTATCCTTGCTGAGGCCTGAGTCACTGTTTCTTTGTTGATGCTGTTCAATTTTAAAATTTTGAGATATTAATGATAACCATTAAAGTGTTTTATTAATGTCTCATGATCATCACCATGGATATTATGACATTTTTTGAAATAAAGAAGGTATGTGAACACGAAGCTTTGTTAGTTTCTAGTGCTACAGCCACCACCACTAAGAATTATTCATTTTGTGTTAACCCAGTACCAGAAGAAAGACCAGCATCAAAATCAATGAACAAGAATAATAATTTCAATTTTAAAATATTCAGTGAAAACGAGTGAAAAATCCCCAGTAGATAAAATATTTTAGAATGCTAAAAACATTTCTGTGGCTTCACTTTCAATGGACTGGGAAGCACTTTGAATTAAAAACATTTAAAATATTGATACAATGATAAAACACTCTTAACGTTTCACTCTCAAAATTATAAAATTTAGGAATGTTTCATGAGACCTTTGCTCACACTGTCAACTGTTAAACGATTGGTGTATGGTGGATATATTAGGTTCGAAAGGTAGACAATTGTGGTGAATCTGGTGATCTGTTGATGAATTTGTACAAAATGTTGTCTGCTTCTGGAATGTCTAAATTAATGAGTTTATGTTCATATTTCTTTATGAAAATCTTTTCGCATATGTCACGTTCCTTGGGATGTTGAACACCTTTTAATAAAGAGATGTCTTTTTCCATTTCTTGATTATCATTCTAGAAATGTGCTGCTACTGCTGATTTTTCTATCTGTTTGTAATGGATATTTCTTCAGTGTTCCTTCAATCTCATCCCTATATTTCTCTTGGTGTTGCCTACTTACCATACTTTTTTCAGTCTTTACAATTGATCTGGTATATACCTGATTTTTCTTCTATGGGTTTGGAGTCTGCTTTATATAACTTTAATAATTTACCAACACTGTATTTGCTCTGAGATGCTAAAGTAATGTTGTACTTTTGATGTTGATGGAGGCAAACGCCTTTGAATCATGTCCAAGTAAGTGGAATAAAATTTGTGAAATTTAAGTGATTTCATAATATTAATTTGTCATGCTAATGTTGTACTGTTTTAAATTTTTTTTTAAATTTTCTATTCGCTTGTGGGTGTTAAGTGAATTTTTCGTAAGTTTTTTCTTTTGATAAGTAAGTCAAAATAGTAATCTGTTTAATTTCCTTTTGTTTTAAGAATTTTTTAATTTTGTGATCAATCAACTGTTTATTGAACTCATTAGAAATGGCTGTTTCTATTACATGCAGGTATTCTTTTTTATATTCTTCTTTATTAAGAAGAATAATAATTATTATGCAGGTAGTGGTGTTAATGTTCTGGATGTAGGATGTTATTTAAACAGCAATCAGCCAATAAGTAGTGACTTAAGGTATGAACTTATCAACAGTCCTTTGGTATCTTCCACAATATATAATTTCAAATTATATGTAGCCATTGGTCATTCCAATATCAATGGCTTACTGATCATCTTGGCTGGTGCTAAACAGAAAGGTGCTTTGTGTCGGCATAGCATGATTTTTCAACCAAAAGGGCATCATGATATTTAAGGTGCATTTTCTTTTACTAAATATAAGCATTAAGTAATGAGAAACAAATCATTCAGTGTGATGCACTCAAATTCTTGCCTTTTGGTGATGACAGCAGAAACCAATAAAACATTAACTCTATAAAATATGATAAATTTGCTTGCATGTTAGATTTTCAAATACCAGACTTGCTGACATTTTCAGACAAATTGTGATATAATTCTGACAAACTCTCTTAAGATATTGCAGTATTTTATATACTGCAAAACAGTAACCACATCTATAGTAGCTAATGTTATTGAAAATGGATGACTAATGTAACAGTGAAGTAGTAGCAATTAGGTAAATAACAAAATGAATAAAGTTGTTGAATTCTTATAAAATACATCTGTTGCATCACAATGTTTATATATGTCTTATAGGCTCAAACTTC
The DNA here is from genome assembly GCA_030762175.1 of Metallyticus violacea. Classification (NCBI taxonomy): domain Eukaryota; kingdom Metazoa; phylum Arthropoda; class Insecta; order Mantodea; family Metallyticidae; genus Metallyticus; species Metallyticus violacea. Next base: position 76,266,660 of record CM060844.1, read on the forward strand.
ACACCTCAAGAAAATTCATACATAGTAATGCATATGAGGTTATCAAAGCATGCAACTCACTCCACAAATAAAATCTAAGCAAAATAATATTCTTGAATCAAAATCCTAACTATTCCCAAAAATAATTACATTTTCCTACAACTGTTCATCACATGAAATGAATAGATTTACACATCTGGTCTCCCTTTATCTTTTATACCTATAAAATGCAAGAAAAAAGGGCTATATTATGTAAGTACATACAGCAATTACCTGGTGTACATCAAGGTCAATGATTAGAACTTTCTGGGCTTTCTGCAGATTTAAAATATGTTGTGCAGCAATTGCTATGTCATTTATGAGACAATACCCTGCACCTCTGTCAGGGAAAGCGTGATGTGTTCCCCCTGCAGTACTGCAGGCAAGCCCACGTTCCAGAGAAACTTCAGCTGCCATCAGTGTACCACCTGTTACAGTTATGTTTACAGCAACATATGTAATATAAGACAATATGTTAGCATTCTCAATTAGAGATATTACACTAAAAGATATTCTCTGTTTTAATTCATTTTTACCATCATCACATGAGAAGAGGCACATTAATTTCAAATTTGGTAAACCTGGACTTGAACAGTTTTGAGTCAACTTATCTCAACCCCTCCCAAGCTATTGAGTGAATCCAAACTTCACCGACAAACATTCACAAGTTGTTCAAGGATGTTTTCTAAGTGTATTGATATAAGGAACCCATGGTCTCTGCTGGCTCATTACTGGGTGATTTCATTGCTTTTGTTTTGTTTAACTCAACTACCTTTGTATCTGTTTACTTGGAATATGATTGTTTCCAAACAAACTGAACCTTTCATTGCTGTAGTACAGCATAGTAGTACATGTTTTCAATGCAGTCTGCCACCAGGTTTGAACTCCTGCTCAGTTCTGTCTCAGTTTTTGTTTCCTGTAGTACGTTACTTTTTAGTACGTTGTTAGTGATACGGTATGGATAACTTTACTTATGCAGAATTAACTGATATGCACCTTGTGTATAGTTTCACTTAATGCAATGTAAGGACAGTACAACCATGCTATGCAGAGCTGTTCCCACAGTGATAGCAACCTCATCACACCACATTTGCAGCTGTACACAGACAACTGCAAGAAACCACGTCCTTCACTGTAACTATGCAAGACACTGGCCATAAGAAGAATGTCAGAATGCCCTATCTTGAAGATGTTTTAAATGCAGAGTGTGAGGATCCTGCAAGCAGTAGTCATTATATTGGTTTTGAGGGTATTATATGAGGTGCAATTGCACCCTTATTATCTACAGGGGGTCCAGGTGTTGCAACCAGCATACTTTCCAAGTAAAGTGCTGTTTGCTAATTGGTTCTTAGAGCGAAGTGCAGACAACCAACATTTTCCAGATAAGATATTGTACACAGATGAGGCAAGTTTACTAGAGAAGGCATGTTTGTCAGAATAGCCATATCTGGGATGAAAATCCACATGCTGTGGTGAATCAAAGCTACCAACAGACATCCTCTGTGAATTTATGCACTGGTATTGTACAATTCTGGGATTGGGCCTTATGTACTACCCAACAGACTGAATGGAGTAGTCTACATAAGTTCCTTCAACATGTCCTCCCACATTTTCTGAAAGAGTTGCAACTGATAATTCACAGATGTATGTGGTTTCAACATGATGGAGCGCCAGCACTTTTTGCAGTGAATGTTAGGGAATACCTTTACGAACAGTTCAGGCACAAATGGTGGTCCCAGAAAATTTAGCCTATCTTTGATTATTTTCCCAGGAAATTTAACCTATTTTGAATAAATTCCAATTTTCAGGAAACAGCCTATCTTTGCCTAATTTTTCCATTTTCCCTGGAAATTTAGCCTTCCTTTGCAAAAAGACAAAGATAAGCTAAATTTGGTGGGAAAGGGCAAAGATAGGGTAAATTTGGTCGAAAAGGGCAATGATAGGCAAAGATAGGCTAAATTCGGTAGAAAAAGGGAAAGATATGCAATGATAGGCTAAATCGCCTCCAAAATTCAACCTATCTTTGAGTTTTTCCTGTGAAATTTAGCATATCTTTGTCTTTTTCCTCCGAAATTTAGCCTATCTTTGCATTTTACAGACAAAATTTAGCCTATCTGCCGAAATGAGCAAATGATAGGCTAAATTGTGCCGAAATAAGGTAAAGATATGTCATTTTTTCGAGAAAAAGGCAAATATGGGCTAAATTTAGCCAAAATAAGGCTAAGATAGCGTACATTGGGTGAAATAAGGCAAATTTATGCTAAATTTGTTTGCAAAAAGCAACAATTGGCTAAATTTTGCTGAAATAAAGCAAATAAAGGCTAAATTTCATTGGAAAAGCCCTATATTTTAAGCTACATTTTGCCGAAATAAGACAAATATTGGCTATATTTAAATGCAAAAGCCAATATAGGCCAAATTTTGGCAAAATAAGACAAAGATAGCCTAAATTTGATCGGAAAATGCAAAGATATGCAAATGTTTGCCGAAATAAGGCAAAGATAGGCTAAACTTAGGCAAAAAAAGACAAAGATAAGCTAAGTTTGGTGGGAAAGGGCAAGTATAGGCTAACTTTAGTAGAAAAAGGCAAAGATAGGCTTAATTCATAAGGAAAAGGCAAAATTAGGCTAAATTTGGGAGGAAAAGGCTAAGATAGGCTAAATATCCTCCAAAATTTTGCCTATCTTTGCCTTTTTCCTCCAAAATTTTACCTATTTTTGCCTTTTTCCTCCGAAATTTAGCCTATCTTTCCCTTTTCCGATCAAATTTGGCCAATCTTTCCCTTTTTCAACCAAATTTAGGCTATCTTTGCCTTTTTGCTCTCTCTGAAATTTGGCCTATCTGCCGAAATAAGGCAAAGATAGGCTAAATTTAGATGGAAAATGCAAAGATAGGCTAACTCCTCCAAAATTGAGCCAATCTTTGCTATTTTTTCCATTTTCCCAGGATTTTAGGCAATTTTTGGCCAAATTTCGCATTTACTCCAAAATTTAGCCTATCTTGGCCAACTTTTCAATTTTCCGAGGAAATTTAGCCTATCTTTGCCTAATATTCCCATTTTCTCCATAATAAGGCTATCTTTGCCTAATTTTTCCCATTTTTCTAAAAAATTCTGCTTATTTTTGCCTAATTTTTCATTTTTACCAGGATATTAAGTGTAAAATTTTTGAAAAATTGGAAATTTAGATGGAAAATGCAAAGATATGCTAAATTTCCTGGGAAAATTAAAAATTAGGCAAATATAGGCTAAATTAGGTAAAGAAGGCTACATTTCCTGGGGAAAATGAGATATTAGGCAAAGTTAGGCTAAAATTTGGAGAAAATGGGATAATAAGGCAAAGATACGCTAAATTTCCTGAGAAAATGGTAGAATTAGGCTAAATTTCCAATGTTTCTAAGAAATTTTGCCTAATTTCCACTTTTACAGGAAATTTAGCCTATCTTTGCCTAATTTCCACTTTTACAGGAAATTTAGCCTACCTTTGCCTAATTTCCACTTTTACAGGGAATTTAGCCTATCTTTGCCTAATTTTCAATTTTCCCTGGAAATTTAGCCTATCTTTGCCTTATCATATTTTCTCCAAATTTTAGCCCATCTTTGCCTAATATTCCCAATTTCTTGAAAATAAACATATCTTTGCCTAATTTTCCCATTTTTCTAGAAAATTCTGCTTATTTTTGCCTAATTTTCTATTTTCCCCAGGATATTAAGAGTAAAAATTTTTGGGAAAATTGAAAATTAGGCAAAGATAGGTTAAATTTCTTGAGAAAATGGTAGAATTAGGCAAAGCTAGGCTAAATTTTCAATGTTTCTAAGACATTTAGACTATCTTTGCCTAATTTTCAGGAAATTTAGCCTATCTTTGCCTAATTTCCCATTTTTACAAAATTTATACTCTTAATATCCTGAGAAAATTGGAAAATTAAGCATAAATAAGCAGAATTTTCTAGAAAAATGGAAAAATTAGGCAAAGATAGGCTTATTTTGGAGAAAATAGTAACAGTGTAATTTGAGTTTTTTCATGTCATTTTTTGTATTGTCTGGTCATCTATCCTTAAAAATAAATAATTCCAATTGTCAGAAGATGATGAGTAGTTGATTAATTGGTGGAAAACCATAATTTAAACATGCTCAACAGCAGTGAAAAGTTGTGCTTTGTTTGGAAATAATCACATTCTGAGCAAGCAGATACAAATGTGGTTAAGTTATTACAAAACAATTAAATTACCCGGTATTGAGCCACTGGAGACTATGGGTTCCTTTTTTCAAAATACTCAGAAAAGAAAAGATCCCTGGACAACTTGTGAATATTTGTCAGCAGAGTTCAGATTCTCCTTGTAGAACTTCCTCGTATGTTGAAAGACATAACTATTGTCTCACAATTGATTTACAATTAAATCATTTTATTCATTACAGGTCCATTATCTACAACACAAACTATTTATTCAGAATCATCAATTCTACCTTATAGCACTTACATTTTCGGTCTATCTATGAAATGGTTGGAAAGAGTATTAAGGCAGTGGTAGAGGCAAGGATGTTGTATGCAGTCGAAGAGGGGTGGAGGAAGGTGAATGTGGTACACAGAACGTTTTGTAGCAAAGTGTTCAGATTACCCAAGCGTTGTTCAAGGGGCATTAGTTTGCTTGAATTAGGTATGATGAGAAGGAAAGGATTAATTATAGAGAATAATAAAATATTGTTATAGTATCTTCAATTTAGATAGCTCAAATATATTAAAAGAATGTAAGAAATATCAAAAAGAGTCTTGCGAGGGAAAAGTTGGTATGGGGAAGGTACTAGAAGAAATAGGTTTGGGGAATATATGGAGACCAGGTGAAAGTAATGTTAATTGATTTGAAAGATAGTGAGACAGAGGATAGAAGATAGAAGATCCTGAAGATAGGAGATACTGAAAAACAAGAGATTTTAGAGGATAAAAGATCTTTAGTCATATATAAAAGAATTAAACAAAAATGGGGATGAGAGAAATATATTGAAATATGAGATCAAATGGGTAGGATGAGTTGGGCATGAATGCATACAGGAGTAATATTCCTGAAAGGATAGAGAGGAGATGATAATGATAGATGTAGTATGTGTGGGGGAGTAGTCAGTGTGTCCCATTATTTATTGGAAATGGAAAGTCAAATGGAGTGGGAAAAAGTTTGAGACAATGAGAAAATTTTACAGAAGGATTTAGTGTTGAATAAAATGTTAAGTAATAAGGGTGTAAAAAACATCCAGAAAATGGGAGAGTTTTTAGACAAAGTTAAGGAGAAGTGGAAACAAAATAACAAGAAAGTAAAAGCAGGAGGTTTTTTACAGCAGACAGCCATATAGTTAACAAGGTAGGAAACTGTATTTTGGAGGATGCTGCTAGGATCTAGAGTACTTTTTTCCTCAAAAAGTTTTCAATGTTCATTTCGTGCAATTAAGAATTAGACTTGAAAATTTTGGGTCATGGCCAGGTTTGAACGATGGATTTTCAGCTTGGCTGTAACTCTACCAACTTAGCTACCTTGTTCTCCTCCAAGGAACCTTCCTCTTCTGATTCTATATGCCCTGGAGACATTCCTAGAGTTTCTTTACTATGAGAGATTAATTCCTTAAAAAGCAACTATTAATGCTACAAGTACTTGTAATCCAGGCTTCTTGTTTAACCACCAAGCATATAGTGTTTCATTTATATATGGAAATTGTTCCTTCACAATTCATAGTTGGTGGTATAAGCTTATGAAAAAATATTAGCAGACAAAAAAATGTAAATAAAAACCTATACTGAAGAAAACAGTATTCATTGTGAGACTTTGAGTAACATAGCTTTCAATTACAAATGTCACTAAAAATCTTTGGTATCTGCAACAATTCAGTATTTTATATAATTCAGTGCAAAAGACTATACAGTTACTAAAGGCAAAAACCTTATAAGCTTAGTGTGATGCAAAACCACCATGGGCGGCGAGGTCGTTAAGACATGGATTCGTGAGCAGGAAGTTTGGGGTTCAAATCCCCTTAGGACCATCCTCCCTACCTAAGATTTTTTTCCAGGCTTTCCTCAGTTCTCATATATGGCTGGTGAGGTACCCTAAAACTTAGGCCTGGAACATTTCTTTCCTTAAAAAAAAATCCTTTCCCAACATGTCATCTGATATGTAATCAGTGTTCACCCCCTGTGGTGTCTGTAGTAAAAACATGATTTAAACAGCATTAAAAAAATAATAAAAAAGTGTAATGCAAGGATTGTAACATAAATAGACAGTGCCATTAATGAAAGTCTACCAAAATGTTGGTTATATACATGGTCACTTTTTCTAAGGTGATGGCAAATCTTTCATTCTCTATTAGGGTACCTTCCTGGCATTTTCCAGTTATGAGGACTAAGGAAAACCTGGAAAAAACCCCAGTCAGGGAGGATGGTCCTGGTGGGATTCGAACCCCAGACCTCCTGCTTAGGAGTCCGCGTCTTAACAACCTCGGCCACCCGTGGCGGTATTATTGAGGAAATCACTCATTTTGTCCCACTAACTTGGTCATGTTTCAAAGGCTGTTGCCTGCATCATCTATGAAGTAGGTTTGATTGATGCCAATTTTGGTTTTGTTGAATGATGTTTATTTTTACTACTGAGACACTACAGGTAATGAACACTGATGATGTATCAGATGAAATGGTATATTGGGAAAAGATTTTTTTTGTATGGAAGGAAACATTCAGGCCAAGTTTACAGTACCTCCCTAGCATTTGTCATTTATGATGACTGAGGAAAACCTGAAAAAACCTCAGTCAGGGAGGATGGTCCTGGTGGGATATGCCTTAATGACATGGGTCACTCACAGTGGTGCAAATTCAAAGGCAACAGTTATACACAAAAGAAGGGTCTAGCAATGGGAAACCCACTCTCACCATTCTTGGCAGATATGTACACGAGTTTCTTGGAAATAAAATTAGTTCAGGCTTTTCCACATACCGATGGTGCCAAAAAATGTATACACGTTTCACATTTAATATTTTTCAAAGTTGAACCGAAAAACAACAGTAATGTGTAATATGATGTTTTATAAACAGATGTGACTCACATACATTATGATAGCATTGCTATGTAATACGTAAATCAACAATTAACAAATGAAGCTAAGATTATCATAAATCAACAATGAACAAATGAAGCCAAGATTATCATATGATGTTCTGTAAACAGATGTGACTAACATTACATTATGCTAGTGCTGCTATAACAAAATGGAGGGAAGATTATCATTTGAACAGCAGAAAGCAATTTTGAAGCAGTATTGGAAAACCAAGAATATTGTTGAAGTTCAACAGCAATGGAGACGTGTGCACAGAACAGAACTGCCAATGCGAGTAACAACTGCACACATTCAAGACAAATTTGAGACTCATGGAACCGTATACGATGTTCACAAGGGCAGATCTGGGCAGACTAGCAGCACTTTGGGAAGAAATTTAAGTCGATCCTGGTGGTGTAGTGGTAACCATACTTGCCTCCTAAACCCAAGATCACAGGTTCAAACCAGCCAGAACCGTTGGATTTTTTTGGGCATAAAAATCCTAAGTATGGCACCTTTCGGAATGGAAGTAAAGCCGTGGGTCCCATGTTGTACCTTTACAGTACGAAAAAGAACCTCAAGCCTGAAAGAAGAGGCCTCTTTGCAAAATTTGTCAGCCTTTTCACACCCTGAATTGAATGGGATGCTGATGATGCTGATATTAAAGAGCGTTCTTAAATAAACCAAATAAAAAAAAAAGAGAAAGAAATTAGCATGGGCTACAATCGCTGAGGACACTTTCACAAATGTTGCTCAATCAGTAGTTCAATGCACTCAGAAGTGTATCGATGCCAATAGTAGGCATTTTGAGCAACTGTTGTAACTGAAAAAGTTCAAGACAATTAGTGCTAATTATTTTCTGTTTGTGTGAATTCAGTTTTATTATGTGAACATAGTTTTTTCTTTGCTTGAAGTATGTATGCATTTTTTGGCACACTCTGTATGTACAAATGTCGGTACCATTATGTTGATGATGTCTTTGCAATAGTGAATGATAAATGAAAACAGGATGCAATAAAACTACTCAACCTACAAGACAGCACTGTTAAATTTACAATGGAAATAGAAAACAACAAGGTTATTCCCTTCTTGGATAGAAAAATAGAAAAATAGAAAACAACAAGGTTATTCCCTTCTTGGATATAAAAATTATAAAAAAATAGCAATATACTGAATTTGGCATATTCAGAAAAGATGCCCATACAGATAATTATATAAAAAACAACAGCCATAATCCAAACTCACAATAATCAATAGCCCCACATTCAGCAATTAGCAAGACAGAATACAAATTGAGTACCTTAAAATCATAGATATAGCACAGAAAAATGGCTACAAAATAGATCTGGTCAAAAGAAAATAGAAAAATTCAAAAATCAAAAACAAATAAAAGATAATACCACACTAAAAGGCTACAAAGATTATATATATATAAGAAACTCATATTCCACCCATCAGCACACCAAAAATTCCAGAAGTAAACATCATTTTGGCTCCAGTAAACAAATGCAGTTTAAAATACCTCCTAAAAACCAATACAAAAGACAAAATTCTTCCAGGAAAAAAAGCAGGCATTTATGAAATTGATTGCAGAGACTGCAATTTTGAAATATAGGCAAAACAAAAAGAATTTTTTTTTTTTAAGAACTATCGAAATTACACAAATTCGAAAATTCTAATTGGAACTAAACACAGTGAAGCTTTTGAAATGCATATAATCAACTACCTGTCGTCTAAACACTCTTATGCTTCACACTATTTCTGAAAATGACGGGACCGGTTTCGGAGCAACATCCACTCCATTCTTGACCAACTGTCGTTGTCGAGTTGTCGAGAATGGAGTGGATGTTGCTCCGAAACCGGTCCCGTCGTTTTCAAAAATAGTGTGAAGCATAAGAGTGTTTAGACGACAAGTAGTTGATTATATACAAAAAAGAAATATGATACGTTTAAGGTACACATGAGAAATGTAAAATATAAACATATGGAAAAATCAGCAATAGCAGACCGTTCATTTCTGGCAAAAAAACCACGAATTCCAAAAGGAACCAAAAATTTTAAAAACTCTTCAAAAACCCATAGAATTAACAGTATGGGAAAATATATTCACAAACAAAAATAAGGAAAATTTGGTTATTTTTCATCATACAAATAATAGTAACCTCATCACTTAGTTTGTAAAATCCAGAGCAACATCTTAATACCATGTTGGGAAGCTGACAGTGAAATCATGCTGAAGATGAAGGCAACAGCCTTTGAAATATGTCCAAGTAAATGGAACAAAATTAGTGAAATTTGAGTGATTTCCTCAACAATAATTTGTTATATGATCACTTATATTTATTTGGTGGTTGCTGCAATGGCAGCCAAGAAAACTTTCCAGCTCTTGAATTGTCCACCAAGTTTCACTGTACAATTATGCTTAAGGCACAAGCCTTAAGATTTTCATACAGACTAACAACTGCAACAGTAATAACCAAAGTATTATTATAACAACATATTCATAAGACATTTCTTACTACCAGCTCTTACTATCTAATGTATTTAATGCTAAATAAAGAGTTCATCTCATAAATTATTCTTTCAAAATTGCAAATTGTTAAAGAAGATGCATTTCTGCATTACTATTACATGTAAATTTATAATAGAAAATGTAAAATGTTATCAAAAAAAGTTTCTCTTTCTCAAACAACAGTAGCAACAACTGTAGGGAATTGTCAACACCATCAGCACCATTATGATCAACATGTCTAGTACTTTGGCTCAAATGTTAGCACATCTGTTTGTCAATTAGAAGGTCCAAGTTTGATTCCTGGTAAGTACATGTTGACTAAATATGGTTTTATTCCTTACTTTGAAAAGGTGAATACCAAAACATAGATAACTAGATACTTTTGTGTTATCATTTCATTCATTGCATTTATTACTTCAAAGCCCTTGGCAGGACATTAAAACACTTACAAAAATATTTTGATAATGTAGGTAGTGTTATAATTGTAAAATTTTAACTATAAGCAAAGAACTGGCACTTTTATAGACTTGTAATATTCAAAATTAAGAAATTAGCAAAACTAGTATTAGCTTTTATAATCAACTATGAATTTAGGTAATATCTCGCATACTATCTTAAGTCACTCTTGGCACATAAACATACCACAATAAAAATATATTATTCTGTAGATGTTTGGAGATTATTCATACCTGTTTCATATCTAACTCTGCTAGCTAATCCTGGAGTCCATACAAAGCCAGTTGGCCTCTGCTCATCTTCTGAAGTCTTTCCATTAAAAAACCTATCTATATAGTCTGTAGTGTGAACAGAACAGGCAATCTCATTTGCTACTTGTACTGGTTCTATTACCTGTATATAAAACCAAAGCAAAATAAGATATTTATTACAATGGAATCACAAATGCAATCTTCTTAGAAAAGAGTTACAGTTAAATTCTATATTTCTTCCTTTTATTTTATACAGGACTTCCAGAATGTCACTGCTCACAAGGGTTTTTGCCTCTCAGCAGCTGGATATGCCACAGCAGGCCACACCTATTCTCTGACTTCACTTCTTAAAACTGTATATAAAATGTTACCTAATAGCAAATACTGGAAATGTCATCCTTCTTTAGATAAACAGACATTGTATCAGGTCAACTTTCAGATTAACATGATTTAGTTTGACCACTGTAATGTTTCTGATTTCATTCCACGAATTCTTCCAATGTATGAGGATTTGTTTCATACACCTTTTTCCTTCAGGCTACCCCACAAATAAAAATCAGAAACTGATAGATCTTGGAATTGAGACCAGCATTAATAACACTATCATCAAACTCTTCCCTAATTTTACCCATGGGCTTCTCTGCAGTATGATCAGTAACAGAATCTTGTTGAAACACATGATTTCTCCATCAACTGGTTGAAAAATGAGGTCAGAATATCATTTTGGTACCTCTCTCAATCATTATCGCCTGCTCATATGAAATTGGATTGATTATGCATCTTGGACTAATTTGCACTCCAAACTTCAATTTTATTTTCATAAAGAGGGGTTTCTTGTATACAATTTGGATTTTTATAACATTAATTGCGAATATTGTGAGTGTTAACATGGCCATTTTGATGTAACCATGCCTTGTCTGAAAAAAACACAAGCTGTGGGTTGATTAACCCTTCAGTTACTGATGAAAGAAATCACTTGCAATGATTTACAGGTACTAAGGGATAATCTTATCATAGACATGTGCACTTGAAATGTTTGAGTTTTAACAATTTTGTTGCAAGGGTGTGCAGAAGACACTAAAACCCCAACTTCCTGTACCAAATTTATTCACAAGATCATGAATTGCTCTGGAAATAACAATAGGCTTAATAAAAGAATCAAGCCTAGATTCTTTCAGCATGAAAGTCGTGGCTAATGATTATTGAGCAGCCAGGGCAGCTCTCTTTGTGAACTTTTGTTAAAAAAAAATAAATTGAGAGGTTCTAGGATTGGAGGGAGTAAGAAGAAAAACCTCTGTTTTATTAAAACCCTGAACTCAAGCTGCTATGAAATTAGCTATTTCATCATTGAATTCAAGGGTAGAATCATTTGACAAAGTTTCACAATATACAACACATCCTTCCCTTGAATTCAACACTGATATAGTTAATTTCTTAGCAACTCAAGCTTCTGCTTAGGGTTTTAAGAAAACAGTAGTTACTGTTCTAGCTCCCTCCAATCCTAGAACACCTTTCATTATTTTTTTGCCTAAAATTCACAAAGAGGACTGCCCTCTATGACTCTTCTACCAAAAGAATCTCAGCACTTATTCTTTTGTTAAGCTCATTGTTATTCCAGAGCATCATATATTAAGGACTACCATTTTCTGGAAATTATCAAAAAGGTGAATCATCCTTCTTTACACTGAGGAAAAGCCTAACAGGCTCAAAATATTTAACTTTTTTATATGCATGTATACACATACTTGTATTATATATATATAAAATTTTGTGTGTGTGTGTTTTTTTTTCTTTTTTTTTTACTGGCATAATAAGGCAACCAGTATCAGCAGCATCCAAAGACAATATAAATTGCAAACTTTTTAATGTTCACTTTTACTGTTCACTCATCAGCAGCATTTTATCAACAATGTGGTAACACTGTAAACTAGAAAGCAGTCAGCAGTGCTCTGCTTGTAGCTTAGATATTTTGAAGTACACAAGGTCCATAAAATAAAATAAAAGTAACGTGCAATATAAATCAATACATAGTATGTGGTTAGAAAGGGCAGCAGGTACACAAAACTGAAACAGTTTTAGCCAAAAATAGTACCAATGCTCTCATTACTTTTTATTTTTCACTACTTTTTAAAATCTCTCTCCCAATGTCTGATTGCTCACTCCTTGACTTTACATGATAGTTCAACCTAGAACTTCTAATTAATTTCAGTTTTATAGTTACCACCATGGGTGGCCGAGGTCGTTAAGGTGCAGACTCCTGAGTGGGAGGTCTGGGGTTTGATTCCCACCATGATTGTCCTCCCTGACTGAGGTTTTTTTTCAGGATTTCCTCAGTCCTCATAATTGGCAAATGCTGGGAAGGTACCCTAATCTTAGGTCTGGACATTTCCTTCCTTAAAAAAAAAAATCCTTCCCCTCAATATATTATTTCATTTCATGTATCATAAAGTGTCCACTGCCTGTGGTGCCTCAGTAGTAAAGATGGCCATTAAACACTATTAAATAAAAAAAAAGGTTTTATAGTTGGAGTTAGTATTAACATAAATTTATTTACATTTAAACATATTTTAATTCTGAATGCCCAAAATTGTGCTAAATTATCAAACATAGAAGTTACAAGCAATAACATTGTCGGTTATGACGATCATGTTTTAATTATTCTGAAGCTGACAAAAACATATAGTTAATTTGTAGTGTCCATATGACAGGTGATGGTTTGTCATGTCAATAAGTTTTGATCTCTGGTTTGTGAATATTGAACCCTGAATTAAGTCATATAATTCTCTCTAAATATCTGCAAAATGATTTGCTATGTCATTCATACTGTGAAGATTAGAGTTGAAGCAGCCTGATTAGTCAGGAACTTCTAAAAAATGGGTTTAAGATAAAATTAGGTTTTAAGTGAACTGTAGATTTGCATTTGATGGAGGTGTAAATCTTGTTTTGATTTTGAAAACTGCATGATAGGCAACCAGTGGGGTTCCAACATGCCAATCACATGCCTCCCTGCAATACTGCCCAATATTAATGATGTTGCAAGAGGACACAGCAGTTGGTGCCGCAAGCCATGCCTGATATCAGGTTGTTGTGCCATGATGGAGGATAAATAATTTAGCATGCAGTGCCAATCAAAGTGAGTATTGATGACATTCTAGGTTTTATTGTATTAATTCATGAGTAACTGTTTTCCTTGAGATAATGGGGTCTTGCAATATTTCATTCCCTGATTTTGGAATCAAACCTTGGCAATGAAGTCTTAATTTCAGTTTTCATTGTACTCAGACACTGAATTGTTCTTTATATACACACTTCTTTGCATTTCATTATCATCGCTTTCACTGCTATTGGGGTCACTTATTTAGGCCAACTGATTCTCTAAATTATTGAAAAAAATCATATTAAAATTATATTAGTATTTGAAATTACTATATTTCTGCACATGTTGAGAAACCTATACAAATTACAAGAACAGGATTAATACTAATACTTCTGAGGAATAAAACAATGAAAAATCACTTGTAAGTATGTAGTTGTAAAATACAAATGTAGAAAAAACCTTTGTAGAGCACAATTCTCTATAAACTACAAATTACAAATTCATACATTTACCATAGAGTCTTATCTCCCATCAAAAAGAAACTATCATAGTCTATTTAGAATGACTATGTGGAATAAACTACCAAGGATGGGAAGATTGGCATTGCTGTTGCAATTGCAAATACAGTTGCTTCAGAGATGATGTTATTGTCTACAGAGTAGAGAAATTTCTTGCAATTAGATTTATTTAATGTCTATTAGCTCCATTTAACATCTGCCAGTTAGCATCCAGTTTCTTACTCTTGGTAAGGAGTCCTCTTCATGACTGTCAAGCCAATTCCTACTTGCCATCAATTTGCAGGCACATTAATAATCTGAAATTTTTTACACAGACATAGTTGCTCTTTGGATGTACTGGAATCTTCAAAGTCACTCTGAACATTTAGTTCCAAGGTTATAGCATTAGTTGGTTGTCCATTAATGAGGTGTTTCCATCTATATATTGTTTTAGGAACATTTTGGTTGGAATGTTTCAAGTGACTGCTGTTGTCTCAATAAATATTGAATTGCAGATTTTAATGGCAAGGGAAAGAAGTAAGCAATGCAGATGCACAGAAAGTAGACAAGTGAAGTTGCTGTATAAGATTACACTTACATCGAGGGATCTATAAGTTTCCGGCCTACCCAATAAGGATTATCACCTTCACAAAATCCTTATTTGGTGTCATACCTTATGTGTTAAGTAAATAACTGCAGCTGTAACTTCTGCTCTTCTGTGTTCAGTTGTTCAGATATAGTTGCATAAAGAAGGTTATGTGTGGAAGATTGTAGCATGTCCAGCTGTTATTAAGTTCTTTACAAAAGAAGGATTTACTCCAAATGAAATTAAACAGTGATTGATCGGTGTAAATGGGGAAGCATCCCCCTCATATTCTATCATAAAAGAATGGGCCAAACTTTTTCAAATGTATCAAGAAAGCATTGAAGACAAAGAGCGTGCAGGTTGGTCCTTGGAGGTGCTCACTCCTGAAAATGTTGCTCTTGTGGAAGAAGAAATTATGGAAGACTGGTGACTCAAAGTTACCCAAATAGCACCAAGGCTGGGCCTTTCTAAAACAACAATCCTTCAAATTATTCATGAACATTTAAACAATAAGGTTAGTGCAAGGTGGGTACCTAGACTTCTTTCTGCAGTCCAAAAGTAGCAACGAGAGAGAAGTTCTGCAAACTATTATTACAGGAGATGAAACTATGGTCCTCTACTATGATTCCTTGTCCAAAAGAGAATCAATGGAGTGGCATAAACCTTGCAAAGCACCACCTTTAAAGGCAAAGGTCACTCAGTCAACAAAGAAGATTATATTTTAGGAATGTGAAGGAATACTTTTCATTGACTTCAAGGAGAGGAACACCACAGTAATGGGGTATACTATGCTAGCTTGCTGCACAGATTACATGCTTCCATCAAAGAGAAAAGGCAAGGAAAGCTGAGTGGTGGTGTGCGCCTTCTTCACTACAACAAGCCAGTGCACACAGCTCTTGTTGTAAAAGAAGCTGTGAAGAAATGTGGCTTCAAGGAGATCGACCATCCACCCTATAGTCTGGATTAGTTCCCAGTGACTATTTTTTGCAGACAAGACTTCTGACTATTTGGGGGGGATTGAAATGTTATTTCAAAGATGTAAGAAGTGTATTGCAATATATATTGAAAAGAAATATAGTTTTTGTCTTTATCATACCTAGAAAATAGTTATGCCAGAAACTTATGGACCTACCCTCGTAATTAGATAACTAGAATTCATCTCTGGATTGCTATTATAGACTTCGAGCATTACGAGCATTAGCATGATAATTCAATACGAGCATTAGCATGATAATTCAATGCTATTTTAATATTTTCAGGTTGTGGTTCCAATACTGTTTTCTATTAAAAATTTTGTTTTCATGATACATGAAATTTGCAGACATATAGAGTGCTTTTCTGAGGTTCATGACAAATACATTAAATTGAACAATTTAAAAGTGCAGAAGTGTAACAATATTACCTGACCTCTTGATATTACTGCATCTTTTATAAGATATTCCATGACTTTGTGAAATTTAAGCATTGGAAATCTGTGCTTAAATGGCAAGTTGCAAACATAGCCATGATGATGAACAATTGGTACACCTTTCAGCTTCAGAAGCTGTTGCTGCACAAGACTCCCTAGTCCAGCCATCCTGAAATGAGTGAATGTATGAATTAATTATAAAGCCAATCAGAAATTACAAATAAATATATTGTGTAACAGGTTTTGTTTCATAACATCATACATTTCAGTGTGTTTGGCAGTGGGTTAATTTTGAAGTTTTATAGCATAACCTACTGCTTGCACATGTAAAGTGGTTATTTCATTTTTTCATGCATACAGCTTTCCTGTGAATTTTAAATTTTTATGAGATTAAGATGCAAATTATAGGTATATCTGTTTTTTACTAAGGAATAAAAACATTAAGCATCAAGTAAACATTTGTCATTGACCATTTTAAATGACAATCCCTTTGTATTGTATTGACAGTTTCCCATTCCTTCTCTTCAGATGCATTCTTATATAATAATAATAATAATGATAAATTAACACATTTGTAAATCACATTAAATTTAACAATTATTTGTAAATTCAGATTCAACCTGTTTAAATATTGCACATAAATATTATAAAACAATGAGTTGACAACATTAAAGTTTATACATACATATTAGTAAAACAATAATATAAAATAATTAGTGTAAAGATAACACTAATGACAAGTTAGAGGCAGCTGATGTATGATTGACAAGTGTTAATACAATTATTATATTGTACTTATTGAAATGCTAAGAAACATTAGAAAATGGCAACCATCTAATTCTGGTTCTAGCCAATTTCTAGATGTTGCCCATTACAAATTCTTATACAAAAAATATATTGTAATTACATCAATCTTTAATTTTAAACAAATAATTTACTCCTCAGTACATATATCTGTCTCTGATTCATCGTAGTCTACTATTGGAATATTCCAGGAGACATGTATTTCACCCTTGTTTTATTATTGCACACACAAAAGAAATTATACTTAATAATAATCATCTTCAAATGTATTTTAAACTTTTTTTTTTATTGGTTTATTTATGGACGCTCTTTAACATCTCAGGTCATCAGTGTCCCATTCAACTCAGGGCGTGAAACGGCCAAATAATTTTGCTCATAGGCCTCTCTTTCAGGCTTGAGGTTCTTTTTCGTGTCATAAATGTACGACACAGGACCCACAGCTGTACTTCCCTTCTGAAGGAAGCCATAGTTAGGATTTTTATGCTGGAAAAAATCCATCGGTCCTGGCCGGGATCGAACCCACGATCTTGGGTTTAGGAGGCAAATATGGTAACCACTACACCACCACATATTTTAAACTGTAATACTATTTACTAATAAAGGTTTCTAGCTAAACTTAATTTATTCCACCATCTCTACTGACCCTTTCCTTAAAATTAAAAGGTCAAAACTCTCACTTTCCATGCAAACTTATCCAATCCCCTCTTAACTGAATTTTATCACCAAAAAATTTCTTGATCACCAACTAATTAATCTCCAACCATTTCTTCCTAATTAAAAACTTCCTCCATTCCAACAGAATATGAATCATTACTACATATTAAATTCTAAATAATTTGAATTCAAAATTTTTCCAATTTGACTGCCCCAAATTCCAGTACCCAGTTCATCAGCAGCTACCAGTTAGAATATCCAGGGATCCAGGCTCTGATCCAATGAGAGACACATTAATAAATTATACAAAATCCATAATAACAAATTAAATTTTCCCATACATATCACAACCCTTCCTAGTCCGAATACTATTTTGAGTACAAAGTAATCACAAAATATTAAACTGCCTTCCAAAATTGACCCTGACATTTTTCAATTACAGAGCCATCTGGTATTTCTTCTGTATGTATCATACAATGATTGTACCTCTTATCCTAAATACATGTAAATACATGCATACATATTTAATTATCTAATTATCACTAGCTCTTTTAATGTCCATTTCCATTTGTTTTTTATTTTGAATTGGCCTATATTCTTGCAATTTTGGCTAAAAATATGCTTTAAAGCAATAGTTATATTCATTATAAGCCATTTTTTCACTCAACTTTCCATTATTCATATCTCAGTCTCTTTACAATCAAGCGCTATATGTTCTACATTTTTTCTTCCCCTATATAACAATAACCTTGCATATACCCATTTGTTTGCCCTTTTAACCTCCACATTCTAGCTCTTAACCATGTAATACCCTCTCTTTCTTCTCTACTTTAGTTTAGTTTAGTTCTCGGAGCATTCAGTGAGTTGGTGAAGCAGCCACAGAGACCTACGAACATTGAACTTGTCATATACAAATACCACAGTAGTTTTCAATCTGTATTTACAAAAATTTGTTTACATCTACATAAATAATTACAATAAAATAAAAAAGAACACTTAGAACAACTCAACCAACACCAAAAACAGACAAATCAATCATACAACTTTTATTAATACATATTTACATATACATTGATATGTTGTGCAGTATACTATTGTCACTCATATATTCCTTTACAGAATAATAGGCCTTTTTACATAGGTATTTTCTAAGAGCAGATTTAAAGGAATTGTCATTGTTTATTAAGGCTTTTAGGCTAGAGGGAAGAGCATTGTATACTAAAATGCACTCATAATAAACGCCTTTTTGATGGCATGAAAGTGCTGAAATTGGGCGATGTAGATTTGCTTTTTGTCTAGTATTCTTGTCATGTATATTTTGATTTTGAACAAATTTTTGTTTATTTCTTATATAAAAGTTCATGAGGGATAAAATATATTCGCAAGGAAGAGTTAAAATTTCAAATTTCCTAAAGAGGTTTCTGCATGAATGTCTACTGTGTGTACCAGCAATTATTCGTATGACTTTTTTCTGTAACAAGAAGACACGTTCACTTTTAACTGAATTTCCCCAAAATATTAGACCGTACTTTATTATTGAGTTGAAATAAGCATAATAAACTTGAATAAGTGTACTTACGAAGCTGTTGACAATGGAGTGGTATATATATAAACAATGTATACAGTTTTTTTCACACTAACTGCATTCACTTACATAAATTTGGAACATATGTTTCGGGAGCGATCCCTCCCATCTTCAGCCTGTTGACAAACTGTTGTTAAACGTGGCGGTTGGGTCTCTTGATGTTCTTGTGGCGGCATCTGTTGGTTCTATTAGGAATTTGCTGAGTTCATCCAATGGAGGGATATCGAAATTCATCAAATTATCCTTATTTTTTGTAATGAAAATGTTTTCCCAAGTGGAAAGTTCTATTGCATTATGAAGTTGTTTAAGTAGTTTTATCTCTGATTTAATTTCATGATTTTTATTCCGAAAGTGCGCTGCTATTGCTGATTTATCAATTTGTTTTAAGCGAATATTTCTGAAGTGTTCTTTTTTCCGGATTCCCAAATTCCTCTTCGTTTTTCCAATGTATTTTTTGTCGCACTCTGCACATTCTATTTCATAAATACCTGACTTTTGTTCTGTTGGCATGTAGTCCTTTACTCTGCAACCTAATAAGTTCTTTATATTAAAATTGTTCTTTGGAGCTAACATAATTCCTTGTTCTTTGAACATCTTTTTGAAAGTTTTGAAAGTTTGTTACTTCCTTTGTTAAACACCACAATTTATATTTTTTTCTCTAATCACCTTCAATCCCTATTCCCCATTTCATGTCATATTTATCTATTTCTTATAGGGACAATTTTAAACCCTTAAAGGTGATAGATCCATCTCCAAATCATAAGCAAAAAGTAAACCCAAAATCTATACATATTTATTATTGGCAGGAGATTATTCCGTTTGTTTATATTCTGCAATTTATTGTCAATGAATAAATTAAAAAGGACTGGACTTGACTTACATCCTTGCCTTTTGGTGTACACATGTAGTTATTACCCCTTCCTCATACCTTACCAGAAAGTATTAATAACCTTTTAAAATGCTCATCATATTGTTATTTATATCTTTCTCCAGCAATTTATACCTGAGCAATTTCAATTCTAATTTGGTCAAATGCTTTAAGTCAATGAAAGCTATGTATAATTTTCCCCTCTTTTCCTTTAAATATTTATCTATTAATGTTTATATAATGAACACATTATCAACAGTGCTTCTTCGTTTCATAAAACCAATACATTTATTAGAACAAATCTATTTACGCAATAATTCTTCTATGGAATAATAATATTTATCAGTGTTACCAGTGACCTGTAATAAATATATATATTGAACTCAATGTGAAGTGATGTAAATAGTTGGGCACTGTTAACAGGTCAGTCTGGTACATGAGTAGGTACTATTCTTCACATGATTCTTGCACTGGCAAGAACAGTATAATCTAATATATTGCAAGTGTATGGAGTTGTTACATGTAGTTAATAGCAGAAATGAGTTCAAAACAGGTTTGCACCACCTTCATATTTTACATAGGTACCTATTTAAGTATATAAGTGTTTTTTCTTGCATGTTCCATAGAATTATTATTATTAGTCATACTCTTGTATTCTGTATAGATTTCCTCACAGATGTGGGAATATTG
Source organism: Metallyticus violacea (assembly GCA_030762175.1). Lineage (NCBI taxonomy): Eukaryota > Metazoa > Arthropoda > Insecta > Mantodea > Metallyticidae > Metallyticus > Metallyticus violacea. Next base: position 76,287,155 of record CM060844.1, read on the forward strand.
GTAACTTAAAATATAAAGCAATTTTTAAACCTTTTTTTTAATAATTTAGGGAATCAGTTGATCTAAATAAGTGATCCCAAGAGTAATTAAAGCGATGATAATGAAAATAAGTATGTATGTAATGAAAGTACAAGAATTGGTCAACTGCAATTAAAGGTAACACTTACAATTACTTTGCCTTTATTAGTTTCAAATCTAAATTTTCGTCGAGCATCTTAGTTTATGTTCTTCTTGTTGTGGTATTATTATTATTATTATTTTATTATTATTATTCGCTAAACACCATGAAAGTTATTTTATTTCCTAGCTTTGTTTTTGTTCTGGTGTCGACTATATTCTCTGCTTGTTTCTCTATGCATTTTGCTCGTTGGCACTTATGGTCCTTAACCAAAATTTAATTCTTTATGGCTACAATTTTCAAAATTTTGCTTATAATGACAATGCCATTTCGAAATAATGCAAACGATGAAAAGGTTTAATAAATGGAAATTCGATTCTTGTGCCATCTCTAATCTACAGTTGCTGCGAATTAGGCATGCATTAAAATATACCAGTTATCTCAAATTAACAATATGCACGAATATTAGCACAAGCTAATAAAATATTAAAAACGTCATTATTTCTGTAAGCAAATAAAATACTAATATATTAGGAATTGTTCGCTGCGTACATTAAAATATGCGATTTTATTACCAAGAAGTGGACATGGGTTCATTCAAAGCATGGCGTCGTGTAATGTACCAAAATACCAGGACCAACTATATTTACCACACCCCTAAAGGATAAAATGGCGGCCGAAGTGTCCCTATTACTGCCTATAGAAAATACCGAACTTTTACCCAGTATTATGTCTACAATTTATTATTAGAAAATATTTCGATGGTTTTTCAGAATCTGAAATTGTTTACAAAAATTTCTCTCATAAGTAAATGAAATATAAAATAATATGAATTAAAACTTCTCCCCCGGTAAGCCCCTCCCGTTATAAAATACACAAACTTTCAAATAACTGGAACCTTAAAACTAATCGACACAAAACAGCACTATTTATGATCGTCTATTTTAAGGAAAAGGACACCGTCTTCCTTGGAGATAGTTATAAATGGATGTAACTGTCTTGTTTTAACCTCACTAAGGAATCGGAATATATTCTGCTCACAATATTTATTTATGCTCCCTTCTTCTCACTCCTAAATCCGCTTCATACATTCAATCGAATCTTTCCTTTCATTAACCCTTACAGTGACATCAGATAGTAGATTAAGGAAAATTGCACACAAAAAAACTAAAACAAATTCCAATCACAAATTTTATTAAGAAAAATTTAATACACACTACAGTTTTATCATTAACTTCAAAACTTGCACCGTGTATACTATTTATACATTCTTCCTTTAATTAGTTAGGGAATGTAAATATGGTGTTATGCGTGCACTGCCCTAATTAAGACATACAAGAGTAATCCATGTTGTATTACACACTTTCTGTTATACAATTTCTGCTGTGATTTCAGTAAATCAATTTTAACTTAATAAAGAACTAACACGCTGTAGTTTAATTACTTCCAACTATAAACTATAGTAATAAACTACATAACTGCAAAGAACCAAATAAACAAACCCATGTATTTAATAGTAGCAACATGAACTATTTTACTGCGAATATACCTATCTCTGCATAAACTCACTTGCAAACGAGTAGAAAACATATTATAACATCAGGCCCATTAAAAGTCTCATTATCTCGATCCAAAACCCGCCATATTTTTTATATCGGATTTTTCGTTTCTTTGCTAATCTACACTATCACATACAATAGTGATTAAAGAAATTTGCTGGGAAAATGTTCTCCCTAACCACAAATTTTGGTAAGATACCTTTACACACTACAATTTCATCATTAAGTTCAAAATTTTTACAGTATATACTCTTTAGTCACTCCTCCTTTAATTTTGCTATTTAGGACATGTAAAGGGACATTATGCCGAGCACTGCCATAATAAACGCGTACAAAATCTAACTCATGTGGTACTAATATTATCTATTAAATAAGTTCCTGGAAATTTCACAAAATGAATACTAATTAATTAATAGAAGAAGAAAGAAGAAGCAACACACTACAGTTAGTTTACTTCCAACTTTAAACCACTGAATTAAACCAGAAAATTGCATATTAATAACGTGAGGTACTAACACATGGATTTTTCACATTTTGTTTATTGATGCTTACATTGGAGTCTGGTAAATACTAAGTCTTGCAAAAAAATATAAAAAAATTGTGATGGCCATGGTCAAGAGTAACTCCTCAATGCAGAAAAAAAATGTGGACCGTCATCACCTTACTATTGTCGGTCCTGGTGTTGTAGTGGTTACCATACTTGCCTCCTACAAGTATGGCTTCCTTCGGAAGGGAAGTAAAGCCGTGGGTCCCGTGTCATACATTTACGGCACGAAAAAGAACCTCAAGCCTGAAAGAGAGGCCTCTGAGCAAAATTTGTCGGCCGTTTCACGCCCTGAGTTGCATGGGACGCTGGTGACCTCAGATGTTAAAGAGTGTCCATAAATAAATCAATCAAAAACAAAAACTTACCATTGTCAACAGCAAATACGAAACTTTTGCACAGTATAGTGTTTACATTATGACATTGTTCATCATTAAAAAATATTTCGATGTTTTTTTAAGAATTTGAAATTGTTTAAAAACAATATTTCTTATATATGAATTTGGCTTACATAATATCATCCATGTACAAAAAAAATGACTCATCAATTACTGCCCCTTACTGTTTACTGCAATGCAATAAGAAATGAAATAATCATAAGAACAATAATTAAAACAACAGGCATGAATAAGAATAACTTAATTATTTCATTAATGTACAGAATGTATTGAATGATATGTACATGCATCTATATACAGATTTGACTTTAGGCCGTTGTAAAGCCATACAAATATAAAATGGTTAGCCATTAATATCTAATTACAATGCTCTCTTCAAGTAAAACAAACAATTTTAACCGAACTATTGGAAAATAAAATATAATGAAAAATATAATTTGCCTTATATATGTGGAAAAAAAAAAATATTTTGCAGCCCCATTGCAAGAGTTCTGCTGAATGTATAATTTGATTTATCATAAGAAAGCTTCAATGGTTCTAATGAAAAAAATATTTTTCCTCTGTGTTCAAATCCTGATATTGTGGTAAGCTTTCTTTGAAAATGTTTATTAATCTTTCAATGTTTATTAATCTTTCAAATGTTTATTAATCTTTCAATATATATAATCTTTCGCGTTTTAACTCCTTACTCTACTGCACTCCAAAATAGAATTGAACTTCTACACAGGCAGTAACAGATGTTTTTAAAATACACCAATTTCCAAATTACTGGACACCTTAAAATCCAATCGATTAGATGATGAGACCGCATCATATTTATTATAACCTATTTTAATGGAAGAGAAAAACTCAACTCATACCTGGTAATGAACTCGTTTGCTACAGAATGAAGATTTCAGTTTATGGCTTCTTCGCGATGACAATGGATGATAGCAACAGTGTTTAGGCAATCCTGCCTCATAACAGACCTAATATATGTCTTTAACCTCGCAACCCCGAGAATGATCGTTCAGCAGTGCATGCTGATACCGAAACAGTCAACACTATTTTCACGAATTTCGCAAACTCAGGCAAGAGATCTTGCAGATATGTCTCCTTTTTTTAAACATTCTACCAGACCATCAAAAGAATTAATCATTCCCTTTCTCTTTCCCGGTAGGATTTCAAGTAACATGGAGAAGTAAGCGGTCCTTAATAACATCTGATTCACAGAAACACAACACTTCATCACTATGGTTGTCATTACCTAAAAGAAACTGCTCTATTTTCTGCAAGAGTTTATGTGCATTTGTACTAAAATGTGATCCAGGCAGCTGAATGTTACGTCCATTATCTCAAAATAAAATTTTCGGCATTTGTCACGAATGTCTGAAAACTGCTGAATGGGAGGTCACTAGATTCATCATACCTTCGGGCCACTTTTCTTTTCAATGGTAATTTTGCTAGTCTCCACTGCCTCATTCCAGATTGTTTCAAACTTGTCTCTTAAGTACTGAATGGTGTTGAAAGCGCAACGATAATTTTATTGGTCATTAAAAAATGAAGGAACTTTCCTTGCAGAGAATTATTTGCAGTGTCAAAATGTACAAACAGTTAAACAAAATCAACCAATGTATAAAAAAAAAAAAAAAAAAAAAATGAAGGATTGCATCTTCAGTAAGAAACCAATTGCTTTAGAATGTGTATCTGATTTGTCATCCTTACAAACTGTAAGGAAAAAAACCCTGCAGTTCAGTGTAGTTGACTAAAACAGTAAACAACGCGGGGTGTCTTGCTGTACATTAGAAGGACAAAATGCCCTACGGTTTGTGGAATCATCAAGTTTAAATGCGTGAAGAGGGAGATTCCTTGACAAAATGTATTTTATCTTTCATTACTCCTAAACCAGTCCGACATTCCGTACCTGAGATGAAATGATATATTGGGAAATGATTTTTTAAAGAAGGAAACGTTCCAGGCCTAAATTTAGAGTGTACCTCGCCGGCATTTGCCATTTATGAGGACTGAGGAATACCTGGAGAAAAAAAAAAAGCTCTGTCAGGGAGGACGGTCCTGGCGAGATTTTAAACCCAGACTTCCCGCTCACAAGTCCGCACCTTAACGACCTCAATCACCCGTGGCGATTTCAGAGAATATACCAAGGAGTGTTCAAACACGGCTTTATTCTCAACTGCTGTAAATTTACCCAGCACTCCATTATACACGTTGACAATGTTAGCTGCATCACCATAACGCTGTCCTCGACAATCAGACGTAAGTCGAAACACTTTAAGATGTCAATGATATTAAACAATCTCTGAGCTGACGTGTTTTCTGTAGAGAAATTCCAAGAAGTATTCCTTTGTTTCTAAAGAGTTAAGAGCAAATTTTAAACAAATACTGAGTTGTTCTTGCGTTGACATATGCCAAGTTTCATCCCCTATTATAGAAAAATATTCTACAGTCTTAATATCTGTGATCAGTTTTAGAAGTAAGATATGGTGTAAAATTGATAGTAATCCATTTTATATGTCGTGAGAAGTCCACTTACATGAATTACAGGAGTTACGTCAATTTTTCGAGTTCGTGACTAACCTCACACCTAAATTGTAACATGTTTTAAAAATTACTTTTGTCATCTACGTGGACATGGGTTGAAAGTACTGCAAAGAAACGTAATGTAGAAATTAATGTTACCAGACAAGCGTGCTTTTCATTCATTTGCTTGAGTTTTTCACATATAACACTGATAACTAACGTTAATTTTTTTTTGAGCACTGAATTAAATAATGATTCATTGTGGCAAGCTGACTTTTCGTGTATTTTCAGTTTTTCAATGTATTTTTTCCAGTTGCGGCAACCTGGTTCTATGAATACTGTTTCAATTTTATGCTACATGTGAAGTTGCTGCTCCTTATACATTTGTTTATATATTTTACAGAAAATAGTATTTTTAGTTTTTTCGTACAATACTCATGAAAATTGCGTACTCCAAAATGGCTGGAAACGACGCCCCTTGTTTTGATTGGTTTTTGTTGACTCTTCTAATTACATTGCTCACGAACAATTACTTCCATTTTTACTATTGTACGCCCGTTCACCCTTCTGATTCCCCTTTTCTTTGTTAAGAATCTATATATTTTAAGCACCTACTGCTATGCTACTACATTGTAAAAACATTGGACAACTATACCACTGCTACGATGTTAATCAGCATAACACAACAAAATGTGATCCTAATTCACTAACAAGGCAGTACCGCAGTTACGCAATTATTTAATTATTATTCACTTACAGTCACTGTCACATGTACATTCAAGTTGTATAAAAGTTAAGAATAATGAAAGATTTATTAAGAGCCTGTGGTACTTTTTACCCACCCGGCGGTGACACTTAAAAATTTTGAACTGAAAGATAAGGTCATCCTTGCGTTGCATAATGTAGGATCATAGGATGAACGACAATCTCATGGTCACATGTGAGTACTGCTCTCTAGTCAGGAGATAAGTATTGACAGAAATTTGCTAACTTTATTGCTTTGCAGCTGCACATGCTAGGAAGCGTAGGTATCAGGTGCTAATGTTGTGTCACGTCAGCGCAATACGTGCAATTGGAAAACTTACACTCACACTTGCACTGCGCGCTTTAATGTGATATGAGGAGAAGGAGTAGAGATACATATCATTTTCGGGGAAATACCGCACTGCACATGTGCTCCGATTCTGATCATGTGTCAACCGAAACCCAAGGTGCGTCATCATTACTTGCTCCTGTTTAATATTTACGGCACGAAATAAAGGTAACTCTTTTCAACTCCGTTTGTTCTATTTCAACAATTTTTGTTTGTTTAATGAGAAATCAATCTTGGAATTTGGGGAGTAGGCAAGGCTTCTTAAGTAAAACTGTTGGAGGAAGGATGTCCCTGACTTTGTAAGTTAAGTTATGGGGGACAGAAATTGATGCCTTCACTCCCCCCCCCCCCTAAGTCTGCACCTATGATCTGAGGATTCGAGTAGGTCTTGGTCGTCTTGATCTTGGATGAACAATCTGAATTAATTGATAGTCTCAAAATATCGTTTCATTCGTTTTATCAATCGATTTGGTTGCGCTTAGAACCGATAGCGAGTATATGCTCAAGACCAACTACAATATATCAGACCATAATACAAAACAAACATGGCAGCTATGTATATTGGATATACGAAATTGTGTACTATATTAGCATTTTTTAAAATATTAAGCATTACGTTATTCATTTCTCAATGATAGATTTGCATTAATATTATTTTCTAAGCAGTAAATACAGAACACCCTGTTTAAAAATGTATATGTGTTTTTTCTAACTACACATCAGCTTTGAACAAACATAACCTGGGCTATGGACTCTTAAGCAAAATTTGTGTGTGTTTTTTCCTCTATTATTAATTTCCTATCAATGAATATTTATATACATTTTATTTTCTGCAGGGGAAATACAATAAAATGTTTAAATATAAATAAATATTTAAGATCTTTCCTAAATATCTATATTCGAGAGGATATAGACGATTCTTATATATGGGTCTGTGTAGATGAAATCTCAGTTTATATACAAGTATGATAGGAGAGGAAACTCGAACCTGATGAACCTTCGATTCCGCACCTTGTATGTGTTAAGGAACTTCCGAAAATGAATAGCGAAACCATTGCTTATTTTATAACTTAAAACTTTTTATCCTAACATGTAACCTGTTTAGTTCATGCCCTTCACAGGATTTCTGAAACAATCAGGAACGAATTCCCTCTTCAACTCGTTTAAATTCCAATATGAAAAAATGTTTAACACAAAGTCCTATCCAGGATTTCAATGTTCAGAGAGAAATGCCCAGATATTTCACTCCCACCTGAACCTGTTGTAACACAATGGGGAACATGAATTCAGTCAGTGGTGCATTATTTTAAATATTTTTAAAGAAGTTGTCACAATTATTGAAGAATTACCCGGATCCGATATTGCAGTATGTGTAAAAGCAGTGAAAGAGTGTCTGAATGCCCAGTAGAAAATATATTGTGCTTTGGGTGAAACTGGGGTGGAACAATTTACTAAATGAGAAGGTAGGATTTTCTTTGTTGAAAAAAGTATCAAGAGTGATATTGGGGGAAAATGTAAATGTTCCAGTAGGTATTAATGTTTGTACTATTGCTAATTTAGAATTTGCTCCTTTGACATCTGTGCAGTAGTTTTTCCGCTTTCAAAATGATTCTCTGACAAAAGGCAAAGATTAACTTTGGAAAATTTAGAAAAAAAAATTATGGTGATGTACTGTGCAGATAATTAGGAAAAATAATTAGTATACAACTGAATTTAAAAAACGTTAAAATGATATTATATATATATATATATATATATATATATATATATATATTCATTATATTCAATTTGCACAGTTTGCTGTTGGTTACGGTTGTTTACCTACATTTGTTAAATATACTTTTTGTGGCATGTTTTATATACTTTAGTGTATAGTTTTAGTTAAATAGATTTGAAGCCTTAGTCATGTGTGCCTAAAATGCCTTGTTTTACTGAAATATGGTATAATTTATTAATTTTGGAACGTTTAGGCTCCAAAAATTGCAATTTTTAATGCCTTAAAATTCGAGGTTTAGTGATTACCCATTATGAGATGTATGCATACTCTACAACCGAAAGCGGCACCGTTTTGTTACGTATCGGTAGTTGCATTATTTTTTACTATTCTAATTGGTCTTTGTGTGTTCCTTTTGGTTCCTATCCTGTTATCAAAATGTTTCCTTAAATGTGCCAATTGTAGCGCTGCTGATACAATTGAATTTGTAGCCAGTTGCGCATGTCACATGGCATAGAGCCGGAAGCATACGTCACTGTAGCTGAAGCGGCGCCATTTTCAACAATTTATAGAAGGCAATAACGTTTCTGATAATTTAACATATCCGCAAGGAGCTGGGCAATCACCTTTTTCGTTTCTTTCTCTTATGAGCAAAGAAACTAGGTATAACGCACTTTTATAACGTTAAAGCTATTGCTAGAGTGATATAAATGTCTTTTCAAATAATCAATGGTGTTGGCTTCACACTATGCTGTAGTAGGTGGTCCTTGCCCTCTAGGGATGATTATATATATATATTACAGGCTCATATCGTTATCACAATTCTTCTATCATTAGTTGTTTTCTTGTTAAATTGTTTATAAAATTATTTATTTAATTGTTAAATATGTAATATTCGGTGAACAAAACATGATGAAAGGGCTGTCTAATGTTAATGAACAAAACTTTACAATTTTTACAAAATTACAGTATGTGGAAATGCACAAAATACATTGTTTATTTCAATGAAAATCATAAAGGTTTACATCTAAGGCCTATTCCAAATCACGAGGGCATACGAACCAATGAAAAACTGAAGCAATTGTATAAAATATTTAAATATAAGAATTAGTAGGTATTACAAGCAAAAACTAAAGCAATAAAACTAAATACATGAAGTATATGTTCTTGAAAAATCAGATAAGTCTCAAGGACAATTAACTTAAAAAACTATTATATTTATGAAGTTAACTTATGATTTCATAAAAGTGCTTAAAGTAATCCTTGGGTTAGCGAAGCATTTGGATGAAAGCTGATTTATTTTTATCTTGTATTAAAGTATGTATCCACATTTCTATTATTCTAAATTTAAATTCACAACTTATTCAAATAATAATGCCTGCAATGGAAATAGAAGCATTCAGCTTTACAGTACTGTCAATTTGTAAAAGAACATATAAATGCACAAATATTTAACATGTTGCAGTGATGAAAGCTAAATTTTTCTTCAAGTACTGTTCTGCAAACTTGATAAAAGTTTCATAAGTTTGTTATGTTCCCAGACAAATTACCTAGACAGTTTTTGACCATACGGACTAGTCAACTGTTTTGTTTCTGAATTATTACATTATGAAATGCCAACTAAACAGAAACAATAAACTCTATATTAACTACATGAGCAGGTTTCAGTCTGGGGGCTGTTAAGTTGTTACACTAGAGAGGGACGTTGTAGAACAAAAATGTCCAGTGAGGATAATTTGTTTATTCTTGCATTCGGGTAGTTTATGCTGCATTCTATGGCAATTGCAACCAGGAAACTGTATGCTGAGATATTGGATGAGATTACTTTTGTCTAGATGTGAAAATGATGCAAAAAATGTTGGATATAGTAAAAAATAATGATATTGGATTCCACATATTATACACCAGTAAGTGGAGCAATAAGAGTGTGTAGTTGAACACAATCATACATTGATCTTAACTTAGTTTCTTTGCTTGTCGGGCCATATAATTAGCAATATTAAATTCATGCATTATATTTATGACATGCCACAATTCAGGCAGGAGGCTAAAATCATAAGTTTATTTTCCCACTGGTTGAATTGCTGAATTTGGTCTTGAGAATGTGTTTTTTTTTTATTTCTTTATTTAAGAACGCTCTTTAACATCTCAGATCATCAGCATCCCATTCTAATCAGGGCGTGAAACTGCCGACAAATTTTTGCTCAGAGGCCTCTTCTTTCAGGCTTGAGGTTCTTTATCGTGCCATAAATATACGACACGGGACCCACGGCTTTATTTCCCTTCCAAAGGAAGCCATACTTACGATTTTTAAGAATGGGTAATACTGTTACATCTGGATCTACAGTATCACTATCAGAAGTCAGGCTCGCATAAGAAAAAAGTTATGCTTTCTGGCTAATTAATATTCTTAACCTTTTTTTGTACAATTTTGTTTACATCTTGCCTTTTCCTTTTCTTGAAGGGATTGATTAAGCATCTGGAGAGCTGATGATCTTCATAATAAGAGTGTGCATCTTGGTCATTATCTGAAGGGGCTGCACGGTGACACTCCTTTTCTTTTTAAGTATACCAAGTTGTTTTCTGGAATGCCACACACTTTAGCAACTGTTGGTATTTCAGTAAATAGCATACATATCCATTGTGAAATGGTTCTCATTACTTGTATGATAATATTTTTTAATTATTTGAAGACATATAAAATCAGGTATTTGTCACTTTTCTTTCTTTTCACTGCTCTCGGTTTGTGACCTACTTTAAATATAAAATATCTATAACTAATTTTTTTTTATGAAGGATCAACACAGCACTTAATTGAAATGGTGACAGTATTTTACTTGCATCATTTTATGTTAATTTATACTTGTAAAAAAACTCTCATAACTACTTAAAGCACCCAAACTTGATTCAGAAATCAGTGCAGGGGAGTAGTATACATTTAAACCAGCCACCTCTGCCTGAATATTGTTAACAGGTAAAGTAGTACAAAAGCTCTGTGCATTACCAGCATGTTTTGTGCAAGTTCATGTTTTCTGTGCATGACTCATGTATGTCTGGTACAAGTTCCTGCTTGTAAGTTTCACAACAGTGGTCATAGTAAGCTTTTTATACACTTTTGCAACGTATAGAACGTGAATTTCAGCCATTCAAATTGTAACATCTTGAATAAAATGTTCATTAATATTTTTAGTATCCATATCACTAAAAAGTCAAAGTAAATTATTGTGTCATGAGTCCAAGATAAAACTTTAAGATTTGTCAACAACAGAATGAACAAATTCTGAGGTTGTTTTTTTTTCCCCCCTTCAAAATGTAGCTTTCTGAGAAAATTAAAATTTTATGCAAATTTAAATAAAAATGTATTCTTAAAGAAGTTATACTACTTGTATGGCATATGAAAACCCATTAAATCAGGTTTAAAACATCATAGCCAGCTTTATAGCTCAATTAGGTTAAATGGCAAATAGAGTTTTCAAATAAGCATGTAATATCCTTTTTTTTTTTTTAAATTGACAACTTTAAAACTGCACAACAACGTAAACTTTGAGCATTTTCTTTACATATATCAAAGCATCCAGCATACTAAATTTCATTACATTATCTGTAGTAGCAAGTGTTATACTTAGTACGTATTGATTTGATGTGGAATGATCCAAATAAAAGAAACTATAATTACTAATCCTCCAAACTTTTATTTAGATAACAAAATAAAATATAGTTGAGATATTCAAATTTTCTCAAATATTTAAACTCCAGCAGAATACAGCATTTGCAAGCTTAAAATTTCAACATACCTCTAAGTATAACTGCCCCATATAGTGCTGTAAAAAGTACAAAAAGAAAACACTCGAAGAAGAACTGCTTCACATCATATAAATAGATGCAAATCTGATTTCATTTCTGTCCACAAAAACAATAGTGTAAAACACACGTTTATCATCCAGAATTGAAGAGAGTAACATAGTTTGCTAATCTGTGCAAGTTGACTAATAAACATTACACTATGTTTCTCAAATACCTGCTTATGTAATGGGCGAAATAATCTGTAGAAAGCACAATATGTACCATTAGCTTAAAGTGAGAATGGAAATAAAATTTTTATGTAAATAAATGTGGAAAAATAAATTATATCTAGAGAGACCATTGCAAATAAGCTGCTTCTCTAAAACAAACTAAAATGTATTTGTATTTCACGCTAGTTAAAAAAATAATAATCAGAATAATGTATTCCATTAACATACACACATTTCATTGGTACATATAACAAGCTGCATAGAAATTTTTTCTTCCCTTTACCTATTGCACTAGGTTGGTCAAAGAGATTGCTCTTGTAAATCCCTCTTCTCTATATAAAGTGAATAAGGACATGTTTCTTGGTGCATTTTTATAAGAAAGATACAATGTATCAATACAAAATTATATAGGATTTCCTATTATATCCACCATAAAATGTGGCAAATTAAAAAAATAAAGACACCTTATTATCAAACTCAATTCATTCCATGCTTGCAGTTTTCTTCCTCATAATGCCGTAAAAAGCCAATATTTTGGCATAAATATGACAAAAATATTTACCTCTAAATAGAGCAGCACAATCATTGATTCATTTTTTGTTATTAGCACAACTAAAAAGAAGTTCATAAAGCAGAAAGCACATGTTAGGATGTTTATGGTATTTTCAATTCTATACTTTAAAGGTGCTATAAAACTATAAATAGGTAACAACACTTACTTTGTTTAAGAGAGATTCACTTAAACTGGTTTGAAAATAAAGTAATGTACCATTGGCATGTTATCAAATGCTACAATTTCACAATTAGATAGCATTAATAAGTTAATTTCCACATGCAAACTTGTTATATTAGTATCTCATTATTATACTTTACTGTATCTCATATGATACAGTGAAGTATAAAAGATTGGCTATGTTGTCATTTAATAACAGTGTCAGCATAGTTTGAGCTTACCACCCGTCTTACATGCAGTTTATAGAACAAGTTTATTTATACATTTTAATTCACAATTATTGCATTCAGTAATTTTTTTCTTTTCAAATAGCTTTCACAGGAGAATAAACACTCTAGTTTATTTTTACAGGATTAAATCAAGAGGATGCAAAATTTAAAACAGGGATGTTCTAGTTTGTTTCAAATAACTTTAAGTCTGGTTAGCAGTTAACACTACTCAGAGGCCTAAGTCTTAAACATCTGGCCTTAAGTGTATCATTAATGGATCTTGTAATTGATGAACCATTTGTTGTCTCCAAAGGTTTACAGGAAATGAAATAGGGTTTAGATGCAACCTCAGAGTCCAGCTTGCCCACAATTAGATTCCCCATGAAATGGCCCTAAGTAGTTGTCATCTCATTGGCAGAAATCCATATATATATAAGATTCACCTATGTCAGCTCTGATTTTTTTCTAAGATGTCTACATAACAAGGATCCAAATAATTCTTCTTGAGAAATGACCGGTCCAGAATGCTGTGGTTACAGTTTTTCTGTAAGAAATAATTAAATTCAATATCTGAAGTTTGCTCCTGGGTATGTTCACTGTAATCATTACCATGCACATTTACTTTTAAAAGTCACTATTAGATGATGTAGGCTGCCCCTGCAATTGTGTAAATAGTACCTGTTTCTTTGAAAAACCCTGTTGTATTTCTAATATGTAGATTGCTTCATGAATATTGTTCAATTTGAGATTTCCATGAACACCCGATGCATTTATCATAAGTTAGGCAGAGGACTGTTTTGTCTTTTGGGAAAGTACTGTCAATAGAAATCCATGTTTTTAACTTGGGTGATAATGAAGACACGAATGGTGCCATGGTTAGTTGACTGCAAATTCTGGTGCATTTTGAGAACAAGAAAGGAAAACATTTGAAATGAATCATTGTTGGCAGCACCAAACTCATCAAATTAGCTTTGAATGTAACAATGTATCAGTAGTATAAGAGCATTTAAAATTAATTTTACTTTCTTGCTACAATATTGGATAATTCAACAGAAGCGCAAAATAAACCAAAATTTTTATAATATTTCTGCAATAATGTTAAAATATGTAAAAATAACTAGTGTGAAATATGTAGTATGCCAAATAAGTAAAAAATTGTAAAATAAAATTTATTAACATTCCTATAAGTGTATCTCATCATTTGTGTTTTGATCGTGCATAAATATGTAGCATTAAAATATGTAATTAGATAAAATCGGGCTTTACTTATTATGTGCGATATACTTCAGTTTTTATAGCTCCATCTCTTTTGCTAATCATTAATACCACTTTACAAATTAGCTGCACATATATATGCACAGTTAGTTTCTTCTTGATCCTGAACTAAGATTTACTACATCCACTTGTTTATTATTCATATATTTTTTATATAGTTTATAAATTCAAAATGCTGCAGATTTTTACAGGTAGTTCCAAATGGTACAAAGTAACTTTACTAAACTGACATTTCTAAAGAGTATCAAATTATCTGATGTCTGACATGGCTGTGGGGACTACATAAACTGATAAGTAATTTCTCATGGCCAGCAGGCTACACTAGAGTTTGGGCAGGCGAAGTGACCCATAAGTTGGTGGAAGAAACACTACTAAATTCTAATGCACTTAAAAAGTTATGTGCTCCCTCATGTCATGCAAAGAAATGCTGGAAGATGTTTTCCATGTTTCTGACATCTGCTCATAAAATTACCCATTAGCTATTACTTGTTTGGTCAGAAGATTATTTGAAGGGAAATTTTCAGATGATAAAGTTCCAAGTGGTAATGCTATTCATAAATTAATAACATCCACAAACATTAGACAAACTTAAGCATAACCTCTGTTAAGGGATCAATATTTCTCTCAATTAAAAATAAGATTCTCATTCAGGAAAAAAATGTCTCTCTTGACAGAAGTTATCCTTTACTGTGTCTAAAGTTTATGGATGTTATTAATTTATGAATTGCATTATGACTTTAAGCTTTATCATCTGTGAATTTTCTTCAAATAATATTCTGACCAAACAGGTATACTTGGTATGGACATATGAATCATAAATATTATAACTTCTTGTGGAATAGAATAATTAGGCCTAGTACTTATCAACTAGTGTTCTTAACATATAGACACATGTTATTTCTTTCACTGTTAAAATGACACTGTTTACGTGGTGTGAAACATTCAGTAAACCCCATGTCTGAACTTATGTAACACAGCTGGCCTTTAGTAATGACCTATCGGTCAATGCAATCTTCTTGTCCTGGCTGCCTTGTTGGTCATGAGACAAATGTATCACCCAATATATTAATGCATTCTTGATGAGAAATAAGTTTTGATAAATTCAAGGAAAAACGAGAGAGGTTAATTTTCATCACCCACAGTTTTAGTTCCAGCTGCAGTCCACTAAAGGGATTAGGATTATTCTAGTAAATTATTTGTTTGCATTTTCATTGTGTTTTCTTTTTTTTTTATGGAAAAATGTTTAATTATTTTAATTTATTTAGATATCCAAAATATAAACCATACAATGAATATATATGTCCAATCTTAGGACATAGGAAACACAGGACATCTAGAATAAATGTTTTGAAAAGGCAATGCTATCCTAATTTGAATTCATCATACCCTATCTTCCATTATACCACAGAAGGATGCAATAAACTTTCAAGATTACTAAAGATTTTTTTTACATAGGAACAACCAAATCAATAGACAGATTTATCTATCAGAGGACATTTTTGCAATTACTTGATCATGAAATAAGATTTCAATCCATACAGTTTAACATCAGTGAAAGCGAGATTGTCTAAGAAACACCTTAGCAAAGCGAGATTGTCTACGAAACACCTTAGCTTCTTCTCACAAATTTATTGAAATAAATTTCAACTAAACTAAGGCAGTTTCTTCTCTTGCAACACATCAATATTAATCAGTTTAGTTCAGAGACAATATGAAATGTAATCATCAATTACAAAAAATTCAATAGCAAAAAATTAGCACTAAGAGAAATGGAAAGCAAGCTGTCATAGATGCTCTGTAGGTAGTCTTTTAAGGTTTGTTCTAATTATTATAACTTTTTATAAATAGTTTTGTACTTAACAATGCAATCCAAGAGTTTACATATTTATTGGAAGCAATTTTTGGATCTTTACTGACAATACTCCAGTAACAGGTTAGCAGCTCTGTTATTGATAATGGCTAAAAGTTATATAGGTGTACAAGTTATACTTTGATAGTTTCATATCCCTTATTTCCTTATCCTTGATTGTTACCTTTCCAAACCATTTAAAGTATATGTCAAAATTTCTTTTTCTGGGAAACTACATTTCCCAATGCAAATGACTATTTTCTCATAAGAAATCAAAAAGGTAATAACAGCTAACAATGCATTAAAAACCACTGCAATTGAGCAGGATCATTAAAATATATGAACATGAGTTCAGTACAATACCAAATGTACTCTCAAGATCAAGGAAGTCTTCTTAATTCTCCTAAGATGGTTAGCTGTATCTATGAAGATTAATCAGTAATAATTACATAATATTTTACTTATTTTAACTGCTAACCAGCAAAATTGAAAGCAATAACCATGAACACCCTCTATTTGGAATAGAGCAGATCAAAGTATTTCTGAAAAGAATTTAAAACATTTTCCTCATATAACAAGAGAAATATGACATTTATACATATTATTGAGATTGAAAGTCCTTAATCTGAATGTGGATTAACTGAGAAAATGAGATGTCATTTTTGTAATTCATTTGTAAATTACACACATATACACGAATACATAGATACATGCATACAACATGCACACATACATTAACCATAAATTAAAGCTCTATCCTTGTCCAAAATGTTTCTTACACACTTATCCTTCATACCTTAAAAGAAATATTTAACATGCTATGAAAATCAAATAATTGAGCAATGCAGTTCAATGGCACAATATCAACCGTGAACCCTATATATTCCAAGGCAGCACAGAAATACGTGAAAGTCTTTAGCCATTAATACTGCATACTATATATATACACATATATGCTGCAAATTCTGAGATTCTCTGCAATTAAAAAAAAAAGTATAAATATAATACTTATTTTTATTTGTACAAAAATTACTGAAATGTGATATCAGAGGGCCTTTCCAGAAAATATTTGCTCACTTTTCACTGCTTAATTAAAATACTAATTAATGCATTTGTATTTTCAAATGCTAACTGGAGATCTTATATTTTCCTAGAGAGTGTCTGCAAAGGGCATAGATATGAAAAGTGTTCCAATCAGCTATATAAAGAAAATGCGAGCTCTTTGATTCGAAAATCAGCAAAATTCAGTTTAACAACTAAGGTTAAAGGCTCAATGCAATCCTGAAAGACATGCCCTGGGCTACTAACCAACTTGGCAGGCTAGTACTCCTTGGGCTTATTAATGACAAACTGTTTCAAATTATATTTTTGGTGATTGGCGCAGAGAATAATTTGACATTGTATTAAAAGAAAAAAGGCTTGGCTTTGATTCAGATGATTATAACTGCACCATAGAATAATCAAATATTGGTAAGATGACAACAGTTTAATGTTAACCTAGGCCTTCAAATGTCTGGGATTGCATATATGATAGAAATATGCTAACCCTTCTAGTCGAAGTTTCTGATTGGAACACCTTACTTTACTATAGCAAAAAGCACAATGCAAAACCTCTATGATGCATATTCCAGCAATGCTGTGTGTATTTTGCATACAACTTTTCTTATTTTTTTTTTTTCACAACCTCTATTTAGTGAATGTTAATTTTATTTCTTAATTTCTCCATTATATATATAAATTAACAGTAATTATACAAGCAGAAAAAGATAAAACACTAAGAGAAAGTCACACTTGTAATCGCTATTAATTGTCACTTATGTTCTTGCCATAGAAGAACTCTAGTAGTTTGCAATATAGCGATTACAAGTATGACTTTCTCTTATTGTTTTATCCTTTTCTGCTTTTATAATTACTGTTAATATGTTACATTGTTTTTCTTTTATATTATATATACACATACACACACAAGTCCAAAGATTTAATAAAGAAATACAAAAGTATATGAACTATGAACAGCATTTATGGAAAAGACCCAATGCACCTTCTACTGCAAAAATATAATAGTCTGAGCATTTTGTACTTTTATTTGAAACATATCAGATCCAGCTTTGGTTTACTCAAAACAAAAGGATAAAAAGAGAAAAAAAATGTACAAATCTTTCTATTTCAGTCTCTTTTTGAATAATCAAATCCATATAAATTTCCTTATACAGTTGCTATTATGCACTACATGTTCCTTATGAAAACAAGCAGGAATTATATTCATATGCACTGTGGTGTACACCCTTTGACAAAAAAAAAGGGGGGGGGAGACATCCCCAGATTCATTTCAATTGGAGAACTTTGGAGAGATTCGTAAACACTGTATTCACGATGACCTTGCAGCGACTGGCACACTGCAGTCAGTTTTTTTTTTTTTTGTTTATTTACGGATGTTCTTTAACATCTCAGGCCATCAGCATCCCATTCTATTCAGGGCGTGAAACGGCCGACAAATTTTGCTAGGAGGCCTCTTTTTTTCAGGCTTGAGGTTCTTTTTCGTGCCATAAATGTATGACACGGGACCCACGGCTTTACTTCCATTCCAAAGGAAGCCATACTTAGGATTTTTATGCCTGAAAAAATCCATCGATCCTGGCCGGGTTTGAACCCACGATCTGGGTTTAGAAGGCAAGTATGGTTACCACTACACCACCCACCAGGACCGACTACTGCAGTCTGTGCTTTGCCTGTAAACGTAATGGTCATAATCATAAGTATTTGGAAAGAGAATATAGGATACAGCAGTGGTGGCCGAGCAATTTATAAGGCATTGATCTTCTGCATAAGCTGCTGGGTTCAAATCCCACACTTCATTTTTGTTTAATTTTTTATTATTGGTTTTATAAGTGTATATGTAGAATATCATGTTGCTCTTAATATAATATTACATTTTAATGTATATTTGAATTTTATGGCATTACAAATAACTAAACAAATACACGAACAGAAACATCTATTTTCTAAAGTGAAAACACATAATAAACACAAATTAATATCAGGTGTATGAACCCTTAACATGCACAACTGTCCTCAATCTTCTGGACATAGATGATACCAGATTTCTACAGTAACATGGACGATAGGCTACAACATCCCAGGCTTCTTGAATTTGTGCCCATAAGCCATCTTTTCCCTTCATGAATGTGCAGGGAATGTGTGTGCAGCATATTGCACTTAGATGGAACATACAATGAAGGAAATAATATGTATATTACATGTTAGCATTAAAACTTACTGTGTATGGAAACAATATTATGAAATTAATATTTCATAATATTTTTAATTTTAATACATTTAGAATTAACACAGTGAAAATGAGTATAAGATCTCTAGAAGATAAAATATTTTAAAATGCTAAAAACATTTCTGTGGCTTCACTTCCAATGAACAGGGAAGCATTCTGAGTTTAAAACATTTAAAATATTGATGCAATGATAAAACACTCTTAATGTTTCGCTCCCAAAATTAAAAAATTCACGACATGTTTCTGGAGACCTTTGCTCACATTGTCAACTGTAAAACGATTCAGTTAGTTCGTCATTTAACAGTTGAGAATGTGAGAAAATGTCTCAGGAAATATGTCCTGAATTTTTTAATTCTGAGAGTGAAAAGTTAAGAGTGTCTTATCATTGTATCAATATTTTAAATGTTTTTAAACTCAAGAGTGCTTTTGCATTCATTAAAAGTGAAGCCACAGAAATTTTTGTAGCATTTTAAAATATTTTATTTACTAGAAATCTTGTCATAATATGCCACTTAGGTGTATTTAAAAAAAGAATTGCCTAATGCCCGGAGGCAAAACTGCACTCTTTAACCACAGCATCACTGCACACTTGGCCACAGAGCTAACAGAACAGACACAATAGTCAGCAGCATCTTTAAAGCATGCCATATAATATCTACAGTGGCTACAAGCTTTGCTGGATACCTCAGAACTGCATATTGTAACGAGTAAGACTCAGAAGAATTTTGTATTCAAGAGATACTTTTTTTTGTCAAAGGATGTACATATCATCTTGCCTAGAAACCTTTATTGCAATTTCCTTCCTTTAAATTTTTATCTAAAATACTGCAGCATTTCAAGCTATACCATTAAACAACAAATAACAATGAAGCCTTTTACAGACCCATGTAGGCCTGAGCTTTAAGACTTACTTTAGAAGGTATGACTTGGTAGCCATTTCAGCAGAGTTTGATATTGCAAGTTTGATCTTAAATTTGCATATTTGATAATTATACACTAAAATATCTACATTGCATTAAATCTATATGTTTAGTAAAAGAATGATAATTGTATGTTACAGCAATCACCTTCTAACACAAATAGTTTCTTTTAACTAATTTCAGATTAATTTTTTAATTTCAATATAATACAGTGAGGCACATTTAAAACTGTCCATTTGCAAGTCAGTCATTTACCAGCATGACTTCCCCCTCCCACCATTGCCAGCATCTGGCACTACAACACTTCTTTTTAAAACTTGGATACTACAAATAAAATACACAATTTCTATTATACTCATTCTTCCTACAGAAGATGCTGGATCTAATTAGGCTGTTAGTGCATAAGAAATGATGAGTAAAAGTGGTTGTTTTTAAGATGTAGATTTTGTGTCATACAAGACAGGTAATATTTCCAATATCTTCTCTAAGAAAGGTGAGTACAGAATTTAAGTATTTTATTTGCAGTACTCAAGGTTTAACAAGGTAAAGTATTGTGGTCTCATGAGTTTGCAATGCCAAATGGCAGCAATGGCTGTACTGGTAAGCAACAACTTATGAATAGAAAGTTGTGCTGAGTGTTTTTATAATTTCTTTCTTTCCTATCTATTTTCTTACGAATAAACCACCCAAATTTCTGGTCATATTTTTTAAAAGCATTTTGCATCAAATGTTTGACTATCAATATATAATTGTGAAAGAAAATATATGCTTTGTTTTTAAGTGCAACTCTCTCTTGTCAAATTCTTATAAAATTGCAATTAACATGAGCATCTAGCAAAGGGCAAACTAGCATTAACTTTTTGCCACCTACTATCACATGAATGTGTATTATCAGCTGCCTCATATCGAATTGTGTGGTAAAAGTACTTTTTAAACTGAACAACCATGCATTTCTTTGAAGCCAAAAGTATTGGATTGTGTGACAATGTTTATGTAGTATAAAATACAAAGTTATTTAAAAATTAAATTAGTTAATAAATACTTCAAACAAAACAAGCGATAATGAAATTACTAATCGTACTTCTATTTCCATGACCTGTTAAGAGATATGCACACCATTACATTTCCTGTGCATTTTTGTGCCAAAATTAGATTTAAAAGAGGGTCCTATTTATGAGTAATAGGGTATATAATCTAACTTTTCATTCCTCTGAATGTCAAATAATGATGATATTTTAAAGGAAGGTTTATATAATAATTTTATAATCTGATGATATTATTGTATTTGATGGGTTTACTTTAGAAATATTTTGGCTAGATAAAATAAATACATATGGAAACATGCAAATTCATCTGAGAAACAATTTCAAGTCGTGTTTTATCATTTTACTACATTTGCCATGAACAGGTGACATAACCATGAAAAACATAACAGATTCTCAAGTAAGTATGCTTTGTAATTAAAATTTTTTAAAAATTTTAAATCTTTAAAAAAAAGTTTTCATATGGAACTAACACAGTGAAGCTCATGTGAATTGAATCTGTCATCTTAACGCTCTTCATGCTTCACTAACCTTAAAAATATACGGAAACCGGTTATCTTTGAAACCGGTTCCATATATTTTTAAGGTTAGTGAAGCATTAAAGAGTGTTAAGATAACAGATTCAATTCAAGTATGCTTTGGTATAAAAATAATTGTGATGCCTTCTGTTGCAAAGAATGAAAAGTTTACTTTGACAGTGCATATAAATGTAATGTCCAGATATAAAAATATATTTACTTAAATGAAACTATTTTATAAACACTTGTTACTTTTTATAACAGTTTACAATTTTAAGCCTTCCCCCCCAAATTTCAAACTGCAGTACAATTTACATTAAAAATGGATTTTCCCAAAGCTTAATTATCTAAACCTTTACTTATTGCAATTTTAATTACAATTTACATAATTAAAGCTAAACTAAATTCTCTTCCACACACAAAACTGACTCAATGTCTTACACCCTAGGAAGATAGTGGAGACATAACACAAATGAAGAACATTTTAGACAAGAGCTGCAGTAACCATGGATTTGTGAATCAATACTTATGCAAGACAAATTGTGTTCACTCTCAGTAAAATTAACAGAATCTATCTCATTAAAATGTGCATACGTTCTGACACATCATCTACAAAATAAAGTTTAAAAAAAATAAACAATTTAACACAAAACTATGCCTACTTGAAAACGGAAATACTTCTTAATTACATCAATATTATAGGGCTTCCATGTTAAAACTATCCTGCTTGTAGGGGAAAAGAGTGGGGAGCACCGCTCGCAATTGATGGGATCGAAACACTGCAATGCACATTTGGGATAGTTTTTACATGAAAGCTCTGTATTTAAAACCACACTTTCATGTACACTGAAGAATGAAAATGAATTACAAATTTTATCAATTCACTTTCGTAACATATATATATCTCAAGAACTAAATAAAGCATAGTTTGTTAATCCTGCAATATATTTATAATAAATTGAGATGAAATAGTATTACCCATCTTTACTGACTTTTCATATAGAATGGTCATCATAACTGCTTGTAATTAAAAAACAAGTGAAATTGAGCAATCCTGACTCACAGTTTATTTACAGTATATTCTTAATTCACTTCATAAAATTTCCTATATTAATAAGCTCTTTAATTTATATGTATGAAACATATATATAAGGCATCAAATTATGGAGCTCTGTCAGTCAACATTTGGATGTACATTTCTGCTAACTTTACAGCAAGGAAAATCAAAATTATCCTCTTATATGCCCTTCTGAGGTTTGAACTGTAATAAAGTGACTGGTGGTGGTTTCTAATGTCAGTTGTACATCAAGTTCCACACTCACAATGGTATAGTAAATTTTCAGCACTAATTTCAACAGGCTATGCTACGGTGATAAGAGGAATGAGAATGAAGCTGATGGAACTGATAGTGGACTGGTATAAAGTACTTTAAAAACCTGCCAGCAAAAAGCATTTTAAGCTAATAAATTACCATTAGAGGAAAGAGAATCATCTCTTTAAAAGTTAGAAACATTAATGATACCAGCAACACGTTCAAAGTAAATTCTGAATAATCCTATTCACTTGAAATCATAATTAAATTTAATCACAGTTGCTCAAGTCTGACTTTACACTAATAAACAACAAAGAGCTAAGCTGAACAGAAAAATTGAGTCATTTCACATCAAATCGAACACTACAAACATTACAACTTAGTATTTGCTCCAAATTTTTTTTAAACACATATCCAGATTAAACTAAGTAATGCGTCCTTTCTTTTTGGATGGGCATAATTATTTAGTAAATTACTGCTTATTATTTTTCCAAAAATTAATGTGTAACGTAATATGAAAATAATTATTTTGAAGATTCTAACTGTAAACTTTTTTAGTATTTGACATTATACAGCAGAAAAACAAGGCCTCTACAAGCTTCAATAAAAACATAAAATGAGCCTCTTTTGGGATTAAAATAGATTTTTATGTAACAGCAACATCATTTTACAAAATGGAAAAATCACATTCCATTAAACATTTTACATTGAACTGCATTGGTTTCATAATGGAAGTCAAATGAGAGATGATTTTATAAATAATATATTGTTGGCATAGTCATTGCACAATGCTTGGATTGAGGGGGAGGGGGCATCTAAGAGGGGAGTAATAAAAAATGAAGCTATCACCATATCCACCATCATCTTCAGTTTTATCAGCACAGAAGTGGTTACTAAATCAAAAAGGTTATTTTAATTTGACCAGAGGGGAAAGTGTTGAAATACAACAGCATCCTTTTAATATAAATGGAGATAGTGGTTTTTGCCTTAGCAACACATAAAAACCTGTCCTTCATAATAAACAGTTTCCCTTTCCCCTCACCCCTCTGCCCCCCTTCACCCATCTGTCGGTATTGATCACTTTTGTGTCTGGCTAGGCCCAACATGACATAGTTCATACTAGACTGATGAACCTGAACATAGATAACTGGTGAAAGCTTGGTTTTAGTTTTTAAAACAAAAGACCATGGCACAACAACTAGGAAGTTTTTAATTTTAACACTGTGTAGGTATGTTTGAACTAACAATTGATATTTTAAATCATTGCATATAGAGTATTGTAAAGGTAATGAATGTGCCAGACTGTAAATGAGCAGAGATATCATATGTGCTCAGTAAACATAATGGGGTAATGTCTAACTGCAGCTCACCTTAAGCATGATGATACAGAAATACTGTTGTTAGCTGGCCTATCCACAATACAAGATTTGGTAAATTAATTTCTCAGCAATAGCTTGGAACTTTATTTTTATTTATTCCAGAATTGTATAAATATATTCAAGGTATTTATGGAATTTTTAACAATTTTTAAGCAATAAATTGGAGCTTTATTTTTATTAATTTCAGAATTGTATAAATATATTCAAGGTATTTATGGTATTTTTAAGCAATGTTTAAGCAAATAGCTGGTATTCATAATGCTGTTTATAATTTTAACTTTTTTGTGAAAATTGTTTTTGAAATGTTAATTGGAACTTGTACAGTGAAGCAAATCATATAATAATCTTAAATAGTTTTTGTTTTATATGGTAACAAAATATGCATTTTAACCATAAAAATGAATTGAAAATTCTTCTCTCTCTGATGAGTAATATCAGAAAAATTCATACCTATTCTAGAATGGTGCATACAATATTTCAGGAACTTTTATGCTTCATATTTATCTAACCTATAAGAGACATTAATAAAATAAAATGTTGACCTACAGTATGCCAATTTCATTTTGAAGAATATGAAGATAAACATTTCTGGAAATTTGCAATTTGACATGGATTGACTCAAATGCTGGATAATGGTGAACAATTAGTTTAGCAGTCCTGTATTTGCAGGAATTGGCTCTGCAGTACTGTCACAATAGAAGTGATTTACAAAAATATAAGAGCCTAAGCTATGATCTGAAATCACAGCTATTGTCATTACATCTGCACAGGAACATATTACCTAGACTCTGAAATTTCAGGTACATATTAAACAGTGTCACAAGTCAATATGTCAAGATCCTTGAGAGTTCTCTACCTAGTGCACAAACTGCAAACTTTTTCTGTTTACCAAAACAAATGAATTTATGATCAGAAGAGACTTAAACACCAATGCAAAAATATGCTCCTACCTAATTCAAACTGGACTGAGAGATATACATGCAAAATAAATTTGCTAAATATGCTTTTTTTTACCTTTCCATATAGTGGGGACAGTAAAAAATTACTGTTTCTAACCAAGCACAGAAAACATATTTACAGAAGCTATCATATTCCTATAAGAAAAGAACATTTTATGCTAGATCAATAAAATTAGTCAGTTAGGAAATCAATTTCATCAACAATCTTACTATGTACAATATAAGTCATTCAGAGCAAAGATCAAATTTCATGGTTTATACCTATTTGAAATCCAAAAGTAGCTACTAATTAAAAATGAATTCAGCTGACAACAAAACACTCATTAATCAAATCGTAGATTTTAAAAACAACTACTCCTCAATGAAACAAACATTAATATTTTCATAAAAAGAAAACAGGGATAAAGTTGATATTTACTGATTTCTTTGATGCCACAGGCCAAATACAGCATTTCCTTCTCATTCATCCTTAATGAATATGAATATTTATTCAGGTTTCATTATTTATGCTTTGAAAGTGAGTACTGATGACACTGCATTATAGAATTAATAGCTTTTTAAACCTTACTAAAATGAGTGCAAAAGAATGAGTAAAAAGTAAATCTTAATATTAAAAAATCGAGTTCAAAAGTTCACTATATTTTATACATATTTTATACATTCAAAAATAGTTTTGAATAGCTGGAATTTTCAGTGAAATATAGTATAATATAACAAATTATTATTGAAGAAATCACTCAAATTTTACTTATTTTGTTCCACTTACTTGGACATGTCTCAAAGGCTGTTGCCTTCATCTCAGCATGATTCCACTATCTGCTTCCCAGCGTGATATCAAGATGTCGCACTGTGGATTTTACGAACTTGGTGATGAGGTTACTATTGTTTGGGAGATCAAAATTAACCAAATTTTCCTTGTTTTTGTTTATGAATATATTTTCCAACACTGTTAATTCTATGGGTTTTTGAAGAACTAGGAGTTTTTGTTCCTTTTGGAATTTGTGGTTCTTTTGCCAGAAATGGTCTGCTATTGCCGATTGTTCCATGTGTTTATATTTCATATTTTTCACGTGTTCCTTAAATCGCATGGTAATATTTCTTTTTGTTTTGCCCATGTATTTCATATTGCAGTCTTTGCAACCAATTTCATAAATGTCTTATTGTTTTCATGGCAGAATTTTGTCATTTGTGTTGGCTTTTAGGAGGTTTTTAAACTATATTTGTTTACTGGAGCCAAAATGATGTTTGCCTCTTTAAAAATCTTCTGAAATTTTTGGTGTGCCCACGGAAGCAGACAGTGGAACCATGCTGAAGATGAAGGCAACAGCCCTTGAAACATGTCCAAATAAGTGGAACAAAATTAGTGAAATTTGTGATTTCGTCAATAATAATTTGTTATATAACAATAGTTCTACTGCAGATTGGGCATTCTCAAGTCAAAATATTTGAAGCTAGAAGGCTTTTTGAGTATTTCAGTGCATAAAATGAGATATCTTATGAATGTATCTTAGTATATCCAGACAATACAAAATGTTTTCTGTATTTGCCTATAAACAAAGAGATATCTTAGGTTTAAGATTAAAATCAAATGCATTTATGTTTCATACACCTTATAAAGCATGAAAGCCATATATTACATTTTGAAAGGTTTTATATACGAAAAAATCTGTATACTGTTAAAGAAAATGTGTCACTACCTCCGCCATCTATTTAACAATATCTTAACACCACAGAACACAGAATAAGCCCAAAAAATACTGTGAGCAATACCATGGCCAATTGGGAAGTTACTGTTGGTATCTTTGTCCTGTAAATTTGTGTTTTATTAATGCTGGCACAAAGACATCCAGCAGCAAATTAAGTCTTCATAAATCAATTTGCATGTCAAGGTACTTATTAAATTTTTTTAAAAATTGTAAATCTATTGGAACTACCACAGTGAAGCTCATGTGAAGTGAATCTGTCATCTTAACACTCTTCATGCTTCAGTAACCTTAAAAATATACAGAACCATTTCAAAGATATGTTATCTCCATCTTCGGCTGTGGATGACTGGTGTGAAAGGTTGTTGTTGTGTAGTATCAGAAGTAATGTTCCAATCTGGTGAAACTTTTATGAACTTAAAATTTATATTTTGACATTCCAAAAGAAGAAAATATAAATTTTAAGTTCATAAAAGTTTCACCAGATTGGAACATTACTTCTGATACTACGCAACAACCTTTCACACCAGTCGTCCACAGCCGAAGATGGAGATAACATATCTTTGAAACCGGTTCCATATATTTTTAAGGCTAGTGAAGCAAGAAGAGTGTTAAGACGACAGATTCAATGTCAAGGTACTGTTATGAAGAAACAGCACAAAACAGATGTATAACCAATTCTCATGCTTTAGTTTTCGAGCAGCTTATATAACTTAGGTTTACCTGTGTGTGTGCATGCATTTTTGTGAAGAAATTTGAACCTGCACAGATAATACAATATTTGCTGGCATATAAGATACAGTTTTTCCGCTGAAAACATGGTTAAAACAGCCTCAGTCTTATGTGCTAATAATGAAATTTACAAGTGATATTTTAATAAATTTAAATGTTCTATTATGTAATCTATATGAAACCATAAAGAGTAATCTAAATATCCTACTCAGAAGAGGTTAATATATAGCTACATGGGTAATGGCCAGGACTTGAGCTAAAAACTTGGACATTTCAATTTCTACAAAAATCACTATAGACTCACTATACAAGTCTGATAGCTACTAAGAGATATTGCTGCACTGTGGTGTTCCAGATTCAGGAGGAGAAGTGACGTGAACTAGAACAAAGGTATCACAAAATATGCCAATTGGTTAGCAAGACAAAATGATCTGGGGGAAACCACACAATAAACCCTTCATTGACAGGCAACAATGAAATGATATCATGGCATTTTACTTGCTCTTAAACAAAATCAAAGGTTCCAGAAACATTATTGTCAAAACAAGTGCTTATGAGAAAAAACACTAAACAGCTGTGCTGGTGGAACAAAATTGCAGTCTTTCTTATTTTTAGAAGAGATGTAATTCCTAAGAAATAATTACCTAAAAGAGTATTTATATATGTTCACACAAAAGGCTGGATGGATGGAGAAATTGATAAATAAAGAGTGATTATGCAAATATGGAGCAACAATGATGAAACCTGTCTTGGATTAGATTCAATCTCTCAGAACAAAAGAAGATCAAGTAGTATAAAACTCGGTTCAGCAGGCCTAACTAGTAGCTTCAACCTTTAAATGAAACTATCTAAAGAGTGACATAAAAAAAAGTCTTCAGATTATGAAGTGACATGAACAGAAAGAAAGAGGTGTAGCATTTTTCAAGCTTAAGAAAAGGTCAAAGCTTCTTATGATGCTGTGAAACTTCAGATAGTTTTTACATCATTTTAAGAAATTGGCACTACCTGGATGGCATAACAGATGGTTTATGTATGACAATTTAGTTTCTGATGTAGAGAAGATCAAGTGACTTTCTTTTAGATCTGCATTACGAGAATGAAGATTTAAATGCAGGTCTGCCAAACTATGATGTGTTTTTTAATATTTTATTCTCATAGTAAATTTATGTGAAGAATTTTATGTGTAAAAATTCCCAAGAAAAACTTATGCATCTTATATGGGAATAAATGTGATACATATCACCACTCCAGGGGCACAGACACTCTTTTCTTCCTTTGGATTATGATAATTTGAGAGAATATTTTTATTTTATTTATTTTATTGTTTTCATGTTTCATGCATTCTTTTTAGTTCAATGCATCATATTTCCACTCAATAGAAACAAACCGTAACTCCCACTTGAATGGCTTGTGATATACATACCTCTCATAAAGTATATCTTATGTCATCACAATATTTATGTTTAAATAGAAGGTTTTGGAACTGCCTCCTTGATCTAGTGGCCAACATTACTGGTTGCTGTCCGGAAGGTTTTGGATTTGATTGTTGGTATACCTGCTCTGAAATTTTTTAAACTAGGGAGGTCTGAAACAGGATTCATCCAGATTCATGAGAACAATTGGGGAGCTTCCTGATAGAGAAGTGTAGTGCTCTTTATTCTAGAAGGCCATGTGAGAGTTATTGGCAGTGTCAGTATGCCATTCATATGGCCCCCACGTGCAATATTTCCCTCTGATGATGATGTCACAAGATAAAGATGAAGAGCGCAGCAGTTGGCAAAGGGAAGAAAGTTCTGGAATTAACTAAAAATGTTAATTGGAACTTGTAAGTGAAGGTAATGATATAATTAAGATCATTGTGTGATTGAGTCCAACTACACACTCTTATTGTTCCACTTACTTGTTTAAAGTTAGAAGTTTGATTTGATTGTAAATGGAGCAGTAAGAGTGTGTAGTTTGACTCATCATACAATAATCTTAATTATAGGTTCTGGAATGTTCATCCAAGGCACTACAACTTCATAAATAAATATTCTTTGCTCATATTTCTAGATAATCTTTGGATACCTTAACTGCAGCTGGATTCTGCATTTTGTTTGCAAAGAGTACATCAAATTCATTAAGTTGTGCATGATAGCATTTTTTATATTTGAGGATAAATTCTTTAAACAGAGAGCAGGACTTAAAATGGGCAGTCCATTATCACCTTTCTTAGCCAACTTATTCATGAGCTATATGAGCTACATTTTTAAGTTTGACATAGATATGTAGATGATGTATTTGCTATTATAAACAATAAGCACGTGGAAGATGCACTAAAACTTTTAAACCTGCAAGAGCCTTCAATTAAGTTCACTGTCGAAATGGAAAGAGATAATATGTTACCATTTTTAGATCTGAAGATAATAAAATGTAATACTAATCTGAATTTGGCATCTATAGAAAGGACACCCATACAGACAATTATATCAAAGCCCATGGCTTCAATCCAAGATCACATAAGGAAGCACCATTCAACAGCATGCTCTATAGGCTAATAAATATACCACTGAGAAAGAAGAATACAAAAATGTATATCTACACATAATAGAAGCAGCTAAATCCAATGGGTTCAACAAACAGATGATTAACAAAAAAATCAAAATATTTCAGAAACAAAAAAGAATTAAACAAATAACAACTTGAAGTGAT
The DNA here is from genome assembly GCA_030762175.1 of Metallyticus violacea. Classification (NCBI taxonomy): domain Eukaryota; kingdom Metazoa; phylum Arthropoda; class Insecta; order Mantodea; family Metallyticidae; genus Metallyticus; species Metallyticus violacea. The sequence goes on from CM060844.1 coordinate 76,317,720, forward strand.
TTATCAGGGGAAAAAACATTTAAAAAGTTCACTTACCATCCATTAGTCAATTAGAAATTTTAAAAAATTTTCAACCAGTACATCATCATCTTAGCCCCTCAAAACTGATACAGTGTAAAAAATTTATTGAAATTAAACAAAACAGATTCCAGGCCCAAAGAGATAAAATCCGCATAGGAAAGATAAAAAGAAATATAGGCATTAGGTTGAAGAAACATTGGAGAAACATCTGTTACAACCAATAGATAAATCAACTGTGCCAGCACATTTATGAAATGAAAACCATGAAACAGAAAAAGGCATCAAGTTATTAAAAACTATTTAACAACCAAAAGAACTAAACATATGGGAAAGGATTTATATAAAAGAACACGAACATAACCTTATGAATTTTGACATCCTGGAAACAGATAGCACTTTATTTCAGTTTATCACTAGACCACCAGAGTTGCTCTGGATACCTACCTACTCACCCAGCTCCTAGGAATGATCCAACATTGTTTAACAGCTGATGATGTGGGTTAGTTTCACGAAAACATATGTCCTGAGTAAATCTCATTTAAGTGAAATCATAAAAAATGTTTTAAATATTCCACTCAGAGGAGATTATTAATGGATGTTTCACTGTGTTTGATTCCAAATTGAATTATTAGCATGTTTGATTCCAAATTGAATTATTCAAATTTATGTTTTACATAATTCATGACATTACCAAAGAAGATTGGAAAAATGGGCTTATGTGATATACATTAAACAAGACCATTGGGTTATGGTACACTCATGGTAAAAAGAAATTGATAGAATTGCAAATGAAGTGGGAATATCCAACAGCAATGAAACAGTACAATGAAGATGAGAATTGAGACGACAGTTCAATGTGGCAGGTGTCAGCTTAACAGAAGCAACAGTGGAATCCAATGACAAGGCCTGGATTGCTATGCTTTTCTGGATATCGAACAACACCAATATTAAGACACATTAAGTTACTGGGGTAGCTCTAGTATGTGCCCAACCATAGACAGGATAATCCAGAGTTCTATTTTTGATAGTGGCAGAGGGGTATTCCTCCGCTCTCTCATATCTATGTTCACTCAGCAATGAGCATCTAGAGTTTCTGTTGTACAAATCTAGCTTGGGGACTAAATTGGGTGGAAACATAAAATTGACCAAAATAAAGAGTGTGTCAAAAGTAATGCAGGATTTAAATTGCATGCCATTTTATTCCAATTGAGTTGGCAACGATCTTTGAAGCACATTCTGGTTAGTAGTGAGTTAGTCATGATGGAGAAATATATGATGCTGGAGTGCATAATTATCATGAAAACATATTACAAATACAGAGAATGTTGTGCTGATACCATATTTTCACTTGGATGGGTATGTAAACAAGCTGAACTCTCGCATTTGTGGCATGGAAAACCCATGTTATTGAAAAAAAAGTCAATTTATTCTCAACAAGTGATGTATGGTGTGCACTTTGGTATGTTGAAATTATTAGTCCATACTTCTTCAAAAATGAGTCTGAAAGTACAGTAACTGTCAATGGTGTATGTTGTTGCAAGGTGATAACATTTTTGTGGCATCAGTTGGAAGCCATGGACTTTTGCCTATGGTGTTGATGAGATGTTGTTCCAACAGGATGGCACTACACGACATGTGGCATGCAAACCATTGACTTGTTACAGCAGAAATTTTATGGGTGGCTGATTTCGCACAACAGTAATCTGGCCACCAAGGTCATGTGATCTTATACTGTGTGACTTTTATCTTTGGGGACTTGTTAAGTCCAAGGTTTACAGTAAACCCATACCAACCATTCCTGAACTGAAAGAAGAAATCCAACATGCTATTGCAACAACTGACCCCACTAGTCTGCAAAAATGTGATTGCAAATTTTGTCAAGAGAGTATATGTCACATGAGACGTGGAGGACATTTGCCAGATATTATTTTCCATATTTAATTGGAGTGCTTACTCTTTCAAAGTATGTCACAACTTTGCCAATTATGTATAAATAAAGGTTCATTTTGTAAATTTAAATCCTGCATTACTTTTGAGACACCCTATGCTTCCATATGCAACTTTATGCGTGCGATACCTTATCATTTATTCCAAAAGTTGTCACACATATTAAGTAATCATAATGCAAAAGACAGTAAATAATTACTATTTTATACTAATATAATGGATAAGTGATTTTGATTTGGCTTATTTATGGACACTCTTGAACATCTCAGGTCATCTGCATCCCTTTCAAATCAAGGCATGAAACAGCCCATAAATTTTTGCTCAGAGGCCTCTTCTTTCAGGCTTGAGATTCATCATACTGTAAATATGACATGGGACCCATGGCTTTACTTCCCTTCCACAGGAAGCCATATTTAGGATTTTTATTCCCCAAAAAATCCATCGGTCCTGCCCAGGATCGAACCTGCAATCTTGGGTTTAGGAGGCAAGTGTGGTTATCACTCCACCACCAGGACCGACATAATGCATAAGCATTGGCAAAGTTTCAACATATATGGTGCTACTGTCCCCTCCCTTCATACAGCACATGTATCAATGGAATAAACAGAATAGCTAATGCCCTCCTATCAAAATATATTTATTATAGATACAAATAACAATACTTAGTTTATGCTGTCATGTTGGCATACAAAAATGTTGAATTATGAATACCTAATCTATATAGTGAAAATAGTAATATATTATTTTAGGCATCATTACATCCTGAACACAATTCTATCAGAGATAATTTAGTTTCTATGCTTAACAATCCACTTAAAAGACTTAGCAGTTTAAATTAACACAATGAATGAGGAAAAAAATCAAACACTTCCTAATGATGATTAATGGACACCAGAGATATGAATGGAACATGTTTTGCAGTAAACACAAGAAACCTCTCAGCTAATGTCCTGTGAAATCAGTCATAATGCAATATTATTTTCAAAATATCAAAAACCATTTTCAGTATCTATATTAGTGTCATAATTTCATCAAAAGGAACTACATAATATTAATTTCACTAAGGCTATAATCATAGGACATAATTTCATTTGAAAACATTCCTATAAAATGTAACTTTAAACTGTCTAAGACCACAGCAACTGTACACAATGCAAAATATTACAGAATTCCTTAATCTAGCCGTCGTATACATGCAGAATTATTTTACTCACATTCTCATACATTCATGCCAAGCTCCAATTTTTTTTTCCCCGTGCAAACAAATACTTCAACATCACAGTTAAACTTAATTTAAAATATATATATATATATATATGCATGACGATTTTTACATTTTACTTTGGGATAATTTCCAGATATGTAGATAATATTTTAATACAAAACTCATGCCATTTTAGACCTATGAAACATTAACTTTCCAAAAAATCAGTCAAAGGTCAATATCTGGAATGAAGTCACTAACATATGAGCTGCCAGCGAAAGGACCAGACTTTCTTTTGGCTATGCAAATATGTCTATCCTATGTAATGAAGCATAAACTCTTTGTCAATATCCAAAAATGCATCCAGATGCATGATGGAACAAGCAAGCCTATAGCTCAAAACTGGATTTACTCTAACACTTAAATACCATGCAGTATAAATATTGAATCACCAAAACATGCTAAAAAAAGTCCTACATGTCTGGAAAGTAAAATGTAAGCAGTATAGGAAGACAATAGACTACACACTGTGTCATATAAAACTTTCAGAATACAAAAATATGATGACATATTCACTACTATGAGCAATTGTGTGTAGAACTGTAGCACACAAAGGATATGAAGATTACTTTCTCTTTTAAAACTTTCACTTGGATTTATGGCACAATATCAGTCTTGCTCCTATGCTCCACTGAAGACCAAATTTTCCAAGAGAGTAAGTTTCTTTCTCTGGTGTGCATTAATACTGCAACACATTTATAAAACTGAAAAACAGAACAGAACATAATAAATCTATAATACAATAAAAGCTTCGAGCCAGCAGCAGATAGAGATTTCTCTTGGCTTTGACCTACTCAAAACATACCTGCAATAAATAACAACCACTGAGGAACAATGCAAGGCTATGAATCAATCGGTACAGCCCAGGGATGTGCAATGTATCCATACTGAATACCCAGCAGTGTACTCCTGAATCTTGCAAAGAGAGCATTCTTCTGTTCTACTGTAGGAATATAGTAGCTTTTACCTTGGTAAAAGATGGATTCCACAGGGCTAACAACACATGCTGTTCCGGCACCAAACAACTCAAGCAGCTGCAACAAAAAATTAATTTTGTAATACAGGGTACCTTATCTCAGATTACTATATTAAACAGATACTTTGGTTAAATAGAATGTACGAGGATGGTTTGATTAGTAACTTGGTTCATATACTAATATCTATACATTTATATATATGATCATTAAGTTTAGTACTTCTTAGGCTTTCACGGTCGGTGTTATAGTTAAAACAGTTAAAATCTCCCAGGCTGTTTTGCTGTGGTCCATGGTTTAAATTACTACCATAGCTTTCACCAACTACTTCGGTTGGCATCTTCAGTGGTGATGAACAACGTCTAACTGTTAGCAAGATGACACAATTGATCCATCTCTTTCTGGCTTTAGAGGATGATCGATATTGGAGAAGTGGAGGGGGGAGGATAGAGGGGTAGTAGTTGTTAGGCTCTAGACATTGCTGAATACAAACCTTCACTCTGCTTGAGATAAGTGGACAACATTTTTGTAATATGGCCACATGGACATCATAAACTACAGTTCTTCTTAGAACATCTAAATAGTCTCCATGAAAACATCAAATTTACTATGGAAAAGGAAAGTAATGACACACTTTCCTTTTTAGATGTCTTAGTTCAGAGAAAATAATCAGGAGCTTTTGGTCATCAAGTTTATAGAAAAAACACACATACAGAAAGATATCTCAATGCCAGATCGGATCATCATCCTGCACAAAAAAGAACCATAATCAAGACTTTTATACACAGAGCAAAAACCATCACAGAACCAGAACATCTTAAACATGAATTAAATCATTTCCACAATGTTTTCAAAGCCAATGGATACAGCAACAAAGATATTGACAGTCATTCACCCTAAGCAAATGGAACATCTAACACCTTTTCAAACAAAAAACCATAGGCTTTTCTGACGTACATAGAAGAAGTTACTGTGCATATAGCATTTATATTAAAGAAAAAAGGCATACAATCTATCTTCACACCAACCGTTAAATTAGGGCAAATGCTTAATAATGCAAAAGACCCTAGGCATCCTCTTGACAATACGGGAATTTATAAAATACCATGTAAATGTGGCAAAGTTTACATAGGCATGACCAGAAGATTGATTAAAAAATGATTGGAGGAACATCAGTGACATCTGCACCTCAATCAACCCAAACTAACACATGCCCTTCATATGAAATCGTTTGACTTTGAAAAAATGACTAAGTTATATTGACTAAAATTGTTGATTGAAACATTGCACAGTGAAGCTAATCATATATTAAGATCATTGTGTGACTGAGTCAAACTAATGCTCTTTTTACTTAAATGTAAATTGGAACTCGCACAGCTAATCATATTTATTGGTATCATACAATGATATCAATTAATAATACTCTTTTGCTCCACTAACTTGTTTAAATGTGTAGAACCAGTTTCATGAACTCTTCATTCGAATCATCAGCCCCTAGTCGACGATATCTAGTAGAGAGGTGCTAAGTTCAAAAAATATTGTTCCAGCAACACTTTTATAATATGAATTTATCTGTTTTTAGCTTTTTGCCTCAAATATGTTGTTCCCGATTGTTACTTACTATAAAACTGAGTTTTTCAGGTATGTTTAAACTTGATCTCATTACTTTTCAGTCCACGATCTTATTGTTCATGTGGTATAGATTTGTCTATCAGTTAATAGTGTACCATTAATTCTTGTGGTTTAATCTCAGCTATAATAATAATTATTCTAAAAATGTGGTTTCTCTTGTGTGATACTTATAGATGGCAAGAATTCTAATTTTGTTCCCCTAATATCACAACATTGTTTATTTCAGTAGTCGACCAGGGCTGATGATGCAAACGAAGGATTCGTGAAACCGGTTCTACATATTTTAACAAGTTAGTGGAGCAAAAGAGTATTAGCTTGACTCAATCACACAATGCTCTTAATTCATAATTTTGTTTTAGCTCACAGATGAGTGAATGTGCATTAGTTAAAAGCCATGGGCATCTCAACTGAGCAGGTTTATTTTACTTGACATAATGAATTTACACATGAAAAAACTTTGGGCAAGATGAATGCTGCATTTGCTCACTCGGGAGCAAAAGCAAATTCGCATGCGAACATTTGCCAATGTTTAAGAAAAATTCAACCAATTTTTTACAATGCTTTGTTGACTATGGATGAAGGTTTCATTGTTATATACTGGAAACAAACAAAGACAATGGATTTTTTTTGTTTAAAAAGATGCATTATTATGATATTTTGCTAAATTCTCTCTCTCTCTGTTGTTTATATTTAACACTGCAGTTTTCTCTTCCAATGGTAGCAGAGACAAAGACTTGGAATATAAGCTTTGCATAATGCTCATTTTCTCTAAATTCAATTAATGCAAAATGAAATAAAGCAACTACTTCAAATTTCACATGAAATTTCATTAGCCTGCCATTTGACAACAGTGGACTACTTATGAAATAACTGATTATTGCTGCTGGAGAGTGCTTGAGAGCATAGTTTCTTCAAATGTAATATTGTTTGATAATGGAACTATTAAGTAATCATAGAGCCCATATTTTATGTAATTACATATTTTAATGCTACATCAAAAAGCACATCAGAATTTATAGTAGTCAATTGTTAACCATAGTATCATTTACTGTCTTTGTTATCGTTCAAGCTGAAAACATGAATTTCTATGACGGCGCTTTCACAACAATTGGTCCTCTGTCAAACTTGTGACATAATATGCATCGGGTGTATGATGAAATCTTAAATTGACATTTACCAAACAATCCAGATATTAGAAATAAAGAGTTTCTTTAAAGAAACAGGTTGCTTACACAGTTGCAGAGGCAGCCTATATTATTTAACAGTGACTATGAAATGTGCATGACAATGGCTGCAGCAAACATACCCTGGAACAAACTGAACTACATGAATTTAAATATTTCTCACAGAAAAATTAAAGCCGCAATATTCCAGACAAGTTAAAGCCTAAGAAGAATTACTTGGATTTTTGTTATGTTGATATCTTAAGAAAATCACAGCTGACAGATTATTTGTTTATATGGGACTCCTGCTGATGAGACAACAGAAACCTTAGGTATTTCATGGAAAATCTAATTGTGGCAAGTTGGACTCTGGGGCTGCATCTAAGCCCTATTTAATTTCATGTAAACCTTTGGAGATAACAAATAGTTCAACAATTGCAGGGTTCATTAATGATGGACTTAAGGTGCTATGGCCAGTTGGCGCTAAAGAAGGGAGGGTCCTATTGTTGTACAAAGATGCATCTGCATACAAGTTGAAAGCACAGAAATTGCTGAAAGTATTTTATTTAAACATAGTGCATGTTATAACAAATTATCATTGAGGAAATTACTCAAATTTCACTAATTTTCTTGTACAATATAATGTCTATCTCCTTTACTAATTCTTTTCTACTATTCTATATGAAAATAAAGAAACATTTAGAACTATTTACGACTTGTGTGTAGGACAAAATAAAAATTACACAATATTGCAACTATTCCATACTATAGTTCATTAATTTGATCCATTTGATTGAATAAAAGTTATTTCTGCTCAAAGAGGTTTCTCCTATATATAGTGTGATTCAGGATATGGGACTCAAAGCAAAAAGTTCACATTAAAGTCCAGAAAGATTCAAATGAACATGTAACGAGCTCCAGCAATAAACAAAAGCTCAGCCACACATGTTCTCTAAGTGGGGGGATCACATATAGCACCATACTATAGAGAGAAGTGTCCTTTAGCAATGAGTCTGATAACATATATGTCTGTTAATTCAATGCATGAGCTAATTTAAATGAAATATGGGAACCCCACACTATTATTTGAGACATTTAGATATTTATCAAACAAAAAATAGGACCAGAGCAAGCCTCCATCAGCCCACTAACGACACTCTGAGCATAATACAACAACCTACAGGCCCTTAGCCAGTGCAAAGACCTATTATGAATCTGTTACCACTCAAGAGGATATAGTAAATGATCAATATGATAGTAAAAGAAATTTAAGACATAGTTTAATAAAGGTTTATTCTTAAATTTTATAAACTCTTAATGGTTTGGCCAATTAAAGATTAATTAGCAAATTGAATGTAACAATAATGTAAAGTTCAGTTTTCTAATTTAAATACATTTTCTTGTAATGTAATAACAGCCTTGCGAAAAGCACTGTTGTCTCTGGTAGCCATACAAAAAATACATTCACCTCTGTTGTGGAAAAATGTGTAACAAAATATTCTAGTTCATAATTTAAATACATTCTTTCTTTATAATATTAATATTATAGCTTGTAACAGTCTTACAGTGAAGAGCATTTTTATTTCTGGAAGCCTTACAGAATTATTTAATTAATGATTGATAATTGTTATGAGGAAATATGTTCTCATTACATGGTAAACAAAATGCTGAATGGACATTATTGGCCGTATCACAATGTTTTGAACATTAAAAGGGCATTTACTCAATTCTTTGAAAAAGGAACTTAGATTTTCGTTGCTTTTATCTCCCATATATAATGATTTCCCTCACTATTATGTATTAATAACTTTTTCTCAGAGATATAAATGTATTATACTAATGATTAAACTAAATACCTCAGAGTTGTTGCCATAAAAACTAATTTAGCAAATACTTTTATCTTTTATTTAACTCAATTTACATTTTATTGTAAGCATTACGCTGCATAACGTTCCAAACAATGTAAGCTTTTGCAATTCCTTCGCTCTAAATTAACCTACTTACTCTACAATGCTCATTTTCCCTAACATTCCCCATCTTGTTCTATACTCAAAATATTTCCAGATATTCATGCTTAAACACTTTCATGCTTCATTTTCTAATCCATTATCTTGACATCCCTTTTTAATCTTACTTTCATTCATACTTACATGAAATCAAATCCCTTACAATACTCTAGCTATTTAACATGGGTGGCTAAGGTCATTAAAGCACAGACTCATGAGCAGGTCTGCAGTTCAATTCCCGCCGGGACATTCATCCCTGACATGCGTTGCTTTCATGCTTTACTAAATATAATCAATTATCAATGGGAGGAGGAGGAGCAGAAGAAACTAATGTTTCATTAGTATCCACCACCTGTGATGCCTCAGTAAAGAAAACGGGCATAAAACACAATTAAGGGTGGGGGGAGAGTTCTATTGCTAATTATTTTCTTAATTGCAAATATCTGTAAATCCAAATTATATGGTTTCTAGTGTGCTCTTTTATTACTATTTTAATATCAGAGCTGAACTTTCTAAAATAACCTGTCAAAAAAAATTTATAGTGAAAATACAAGTTAATTCTCAACTTACTCTTCTCTCGCTTAAAAGAGCTATCACTTCAGCCATTGGAATACTTCGTTCTGACACTGTGAATTCTTTCCATTCACGGGATAATTCTAGTATCGATGCTCTTGTAACACCAGGTAATATCAGGCCATCAAGAGGTGGTGTAACCAGCTCTTTTTCTATAAAGAAAATGGACACTCAATTAACTGGGAAACTCAATTATTATTTCTATTATGTTTCTAAACCTCTCTTCATTGAGCCAAATTTTATTGACAAATTTAACTTATAAGCTGAAAAATTAAAAGTGGAAAGAACAGCTGAGATTACAAGCAAGTGTGATCCTTCTTCCATTAGTAAAGCCATTGAGCAGAATATGGCCCACTGACAGCAATCAGTATTTTTATCACTGGGCTACAAGAATGATACGAAACACCCTAAAACCCAGAAGTTGAAGCAAAGGTAGCAAAAAGGTGAACTTGAGACTCAGTGAGATAGAGCTGCCTATATTTTAGGACTGGCTTTACAAACAGATTAACAGCTGAATCGCTTATGATACCTTTGTTTTTCCATGCAATTTTTCTTCTCTTTAGGTCTTTAGTAATGTGACAATATTATTTTTATTACTTTTTATTCAGCTATTTAGAAGCTGCTCTTAAAACAATAAATCATAAATGATAAAGGCATTAAACAAACAAATATTAGGCTGTACAAATATATTACTAATGTATCTGCAGCTCGATTAAAAAAATGACAGTCACGGAAGGATGAGGTTAAGGCACAGACCCGTGAGAAGAAGATTGGGGTTTCATTATTGCCAGCACTGTCCTTCCTGACTGAGGTGTTTTTCCAGATTTTTCTCAGTCATAAAGGGCAAATGCCAGAAAGATACTTGGGCCTAAAACATTGCCACCATGTAACTTCATTATTGTCAAATTGTCTATAGATGATATAACAAATTATTTACGAGGAAATCACTTGAATTTCACTAGTTTTGTTCCACTTACTTGGACATGTTTTGAAGGCAAATTTCCTTCATTGTCAGCACGGTTCCACTGTCAGTTTTCCAGCATGGTATTAAGATGTCGCTTTTTGGATTTTATAAATTTTTTGATGAGGTTACTGTTGTTTGGAAGATCAAAATTAACTAAATTTTCTTTTTTACTTAAATGTAAATTGGAACTTGCACAGTGAAGCGAATCATATTAATTGATATCATTGTATGATTCAGTTGAACTACACACTCTTAAAGCTTCACTTACTTTTTATAAATGTATGGAACCGGTTTCGAGAACATTTATTTCCCATCTTCAGCCAGGCTAAAGTTTAACTCAATGCGGGTCTATGTTCCTACGGCTCGAAGGCCAATTTATTACTTAAATGTAAATTGGAACTTGCACAGTGAAGCCAATCATATTAATTGATATCACTGTATGATTCAGTTGAACTACACACTCTTAAAGCTTCACTTACTTTTCATAAATGTATGGAAAGTTCAGTTGAACTTTAGCCTGGCTGAAGATGGGAACTAAATGTTCTCGAAACCGGTTCCATACATTTATGAAAAGTAAGTGAAGCTTTAAGAGTGTGTAGTTCAACTGAATCATACAATGACATCAATTAATAAATTTTCTTTGTTTTTTTGTTCAACAATATATTTTCCCACACCGATAATTCTATGGGTTTTTGAAGAGCTTTTAAGAGTTTTGGTTCATTTTGGAATTCATGTTTTTTTTTTTTTTTTTGCCAGAAATGGTATGCTACTGCTCATTTTTCCGTATGTTTATATTTTACATTTCTCACGTGTTCCTTAAACCGTATGGTAATGTTCCTTTTTGTTTTACCTATATATTTATTAATGCAGTCTTTGCAAATGATTTTGTAAATACCTGATTGTTTTCCTGGTAGAATTCAGTCTTTTGTGTTGGTTTTTAGGCTTTGCAAACTGCATTTATTCACTGGAGCCAAAATAATGTTGGCATCTTTAAAAATCTTTTGAAATTTTTGATGTACCCATGGATGGAATGTAAATTTCTTATATATCTGCTCTCCTTTGTAATCTTTCAGTGTGGTAATTGCTTTTATTTGTTTTTGGTTTTTAAACTTTTCTATCTTTTTCTTGACCAGATCTGTTGAGTAGCAATTTTTCTGTGCTATATCCATGATCTTTCGGTACTCCAATTCATATTCTGCATCACTTATTGGTCAGTTTGTTAATCTGAATATGAGGCTATTGATTATAGCAATTTTATGTTGTTTTGGATTGTGGCGGTTGCTTTTTATATAATTATCCGTGTGCTTATCCTTCCTTCGGTGTGGGAAAATATATTCTTGAACAAAAGCAAAGAAAATTTACTTAACTGTAAAATTGGAACTTAAACACAGTGAAGCCAATCATATTAATGGATATCATTGTATGATTAGTTGAACTACACACTCTTAAAGCTTCACTTACTTTTTATAAATGTATGGAACCGGTTTCGAGAACATTTGTTCCCATCTTCAGCCATGCTAAGGTTCAACTGTCGGATCATTCGTTGAGCTGTGGGAATGTAAATTCTGCTCTGGTGGCGGTGTGATAAACTTGTAGTTTATGTTTTCATCCCCGACAATGTCGAAGTTCATTATGCTGTTTTTGTATTTGTAGATGTAGATTTTCTCCCAGGTTGCTAATTCCGTAGGTCCTTGTACTGATTTTAATAATTTTGTTTCATTTATTATGTCGTGATTTTGTGTCCAAAAATGATATGCTACTGCTGATTTCTCTATTTGCTTGTACTTTATGTTCCTGAAATGTTCCTTTAACCGTGTGCCAATGTTTCTCTTTGTTTTCCCTATGTAGATTTTTTCACATTCTGCACAGTTTATTTTGTAAATACCTGATTTTTCTTCTTGTGGAATACTGTCATTAACATTATCTATCAGCAAATTTTGAACATTAAATCTATTAATCGGTGCCAACCTGATATTAAAATCTTTAAGAATATTCTGAAATTTTTTTGTGGCCCATGGATGATATGTGAATTTTTTAAAAATAAGTTTATCTTTTTTTGCTGAAAGTGTTGTGGTTTCTTTGATATGTTTTTGTCTCTTGAATTTCTGCACCTTTTTATGTACTAGTTCTTTTTTAAAACCATTTTTAACTGCTGTTTCTTCTATTTGTTTGTATTCTTTAAAATATTCTTCTTTGCTAATTTGTAGGTTAACTAGCCGGTGTGTTAAACTGTTAATTACTGCATGTTTGTGTGCTGTAGGGTTTAAACTGTCAGCTTTGATGTGATTATCTGCATGTGTATTCTTTCTGTATATTCCAAATTTAAGTTTTTCTTGGCATTTCATTATTTTAATATCCAGGAACGGCAGCATGTTATCTATCTGTTTCTATTTCGTATGTAAATGAAATGTTTTTATCTTGAATATTTAGAAGTTTTAAGGCATCGTCAATGAGTTTTCTGTCAACTATGGCAAATATATCATCCACATATCTGTACCATACCTTAAATATGAATGGAAACGCTGTGTTGATGTGTGTTTCAAATCTACTCATGAAGAGGTTAGCTAGAAATGGAGATAAGGGGCTGCCCATTGTAAGTCCTGCTTCTTGTTTATAAAATTTTCCTTTGAAAGTGAAAAAGGCTTGGTTTATGCAAATTTCTGTCAGTTGGATGTATTCTTTAATGTGTATATCATTAATTCCACTTGTTTTTAGCCAATCATGTAGATAAATCAGGAGTTTTTCTTTTGGTATGCTAGGAAACAGAGATTCTACATCGAAAGATATAAGAGTGTCAGAGGGGTGCAATTTTATGTCTTTAATTTTTTCTATTAACTGATATGAATTATTTATGCTCCTGGTTTGAAATTTTGGTAAAGCCTTGAATCTATTAGCTAACCATTTTGCTAAATAGTAAGAGGGAGTATTGATGTTGTTAATGATGGGGCGCATACCATTTCCAGTCTTGTGAATTTTTGGTAAACCATATAACCTAGCTATTTTAGGGTTGCTGTGTTTTATTTTGAATATTGTTTCTTTTGGAATGACTGTACATGTTTTCAGAACCTCATTGATGGAATTAACACACCTTTTCAATGGGTCTGATGGGATCGGAACATATTCTTTTTTATTTAATAAATTCAGCATTCTATTATTATAATCTTCTTTATCCAAAATTACTATTCTGTTTCCTTTGTCTGCTTTAGTATAAACAACATCTTTTTCATTTAAGGATTTTATTGTATTCTTGTAAGTGTTGTGTACTGCTGTATTCTTTTTAACAATGCCTTTAAAAACTTTTTCTGATTTAATTCTAACTATTTCTTTATCTTTGTTCTTCAAACCTTCAATGGCCACCTCCAAATCTACCAAATAATCCTCTATTTTAGTGGAGTATTGTACACAAGTTTTAAGCCTTTATTTAGAAATGCTAATTTCTAAATTTCTAAATTTCTAAATAGGCTAAATAGGCTAAAGGCTAATTATCTCCATTTCTAGCTAACCTCTTCATGAGTAGATTTGAAACACACATCAACACAGCGTTTCCATTCATATTTAAGGTATGGTACAGATATGTGGATGATATATTTGCCATAGTTGACAGAAAACTCATTGACGATGCCTTAAAACTTCTAAATATTCAAGATAAAAACATTTCATTTACATACGAAATAGAAACAGATAGATAACATGCTGCCGTTCCTGGATATTAAAATAATGAAATGCCAAGAAAAACTTAAATTTGGAATATACAGAAAGAATACACATGCAGATAATCACATCAAAGCTGACAGTTTAAACCCTACAGCACACAAACATGCAGTAATTAACAGTTTAACACACCGGCTAGTTAACCTACAAATTAGCAAAGAAGAATATTTTAAAGAATACAAACAAATAGAAGAAACAGCAGTTAAAAATGGTTTTAAAAAAGAACTAGTACATAAAAAGGTGCAGAAATTCAAGAGACAAAAACATATCAAAGAAACCACAACACTTTCAGCAAAAAAAGATAAACTTATTTTTAAAAAATTCACATATCATCCATGGGCCACAAAAAAATTTCAGAATATTCTTAAAGATTTTAATATCAGGTTGGCACCGATTAATAGATTTAATGTTCAAAATTTGCTGATAGATAATGTTAATGACAGTATTCCACAAGAAGAAAAATCAGGTATTTACAAAATAAACTGTGCAGAATGTGAAAAAATCTACATAGGGAAAACAAAGAGAAACATTGGCACACGGTTAAAGGAACATTTCAGGAACATAAAGTACAAGCAAATAGAGAAATCAGCAGTAGCATATCATTTTTGGACACAAAATCACGACATAATAAATAAAACAAAATTATTAAAATCAGTACAAGGACCTACGGAATTAGCAACCTGGGAGAAAATCTACATCTACAAATACAAAAACAGCATAATGAACTTCGACATTGTCGGGGATGAAAACATAAACTACAAGTTTATCACACCGCCACCAGAGCAGAATTTACATTCCCACAGCTCAACGAATGATCCGACAGTTGAACCTTAGCATGGCTGAAGATGGGAACAAATGTTCTCGAAACCGGTTCCATACATTTATAAAAAGTAAGTGAAGCTTTAAGAGTGTGTAGTTCAACTAATCATACAATGATATCCATTAATAAAGAAAATTTAGTTAATTTTGATCTTCCAAACAACAGCAACCTCATCAAAAAGTTTATAAAATCAAAAAAGCGACATCTTAATACCACGCTAGAAAGCTGACAGTTGAACCGTGCTGATGATGAAGGAAATTTGCCTTCGAAACATGTCGAAGTAAGGGAACAAAACTAGTGAAATTTGAATGCAAAACTAGTGAAATTTGAATGATTTCCTCATAAATAATTTTTTATGTGATCCAATATTTCACTGTGAAAGTTCCAACTATTCAAATCTATAATGTCTATATATACTTTTGTTTCATGGTCCACTTCATTGATGAGTCCCAACCAAAATAATGTATGGTTTCACTGTAATCACATAGATCATTGAAGTGTTACTGCCAGCAAAAAGTCATCTATCTATCTCTTTTATGAATAAGCAATAAGCTTTGCATCTCCTTACTAGTACTGTCTGGTCTTATGATTGAGGCCATAAATGATTTCTTACTCCCAAAATTTACTTTCACAGTCATATTAAAATGTTTATTAATTTTTCTTTACTTCCAAACAGCGCAATTCCATCCACGTTGTAAATTAGTAAAACTTCAAAACTTTAATATGAGAGAATGCATATTTTCATGGGCATGTGAATTCAAGGATTTTAGCATTATGTGTTATGTAGATAAAAAAAATGACGTGAAATAAATATTTTAAATATACCTCTGAAAGGAAAACTAACAAGAGATACTTTCAGAAAAATGAGACCAAAGCAATAAGTGCACAATGCTACATTTTGCAGCTATAGGTAATACTAGGAACTTGACTTATAAATCCAGGGAACATGCTTATAAAATTAGTAATGTACAGCTCAGATACCAGCAATATGTAACTATGCGTTATGACAATAGTATGATTCTGTCTGGAGTGTTGCTAACGTTGTGCCAATAGAGTAACATAGTGCATGGGCCTAAGCAGAGACTTAACAAAGATGTCCATGGGTTTGTGTTTACACTTAACTAAGTTCTGAACATCTAAATACAGTAAAACTGCTAAAGATGTAACTGACTAGGTCCATGCTATTTTTCCATTGTGGGCAGGTTTCTCTGTTATTTGGATAAGATATTAAAATGATCATCTCATCATCAGAGGTATATTAAAAACAAAGATAGCCAGTGAGGCTTCCTTTTCCATCTTGCAAATCACAATTTTTTTCTTTGCACAAAAACAGTTTTGTATAAAATACCCTAAAAATGATCTCTTTCCCATTGTATACATAACTGAAAATCTCTCTGATGTAATGTTTGCAGTTTTTTCTTGAAAACAAATCCGTTAACATCACTCACTTCCCCATACATCTGTTTCCAGACAAATTTTGTGTCTTTTTCTAAAGCTTTCTAGCCATACGTTAGAAGCTATGAATTTTGGCTAATTTATTAGCCAGTTAAAGAGTTTGGGCCTGAAGAATAAGCATGGAAATAGGCATTTTCTTTGAACATACCATTCCCATTGCAGTTTACTTCATCATAGCCAATTGTTTTCTTTTCTTTTCATATTATCATTATTGCCTGCAAGCCACTATGATGCAATCTTAACAATGTTGATCATGAACATTCCATTCTGTACCCTAATTAGCCACTCACAAGAAGGTATACTGTTGGTATGATGTACAGAAATTTAATGAAATAGCTCTTGCATCTAGTCAATAAGGGCAATAAAACTATTAATTAAAAACTTAACACACCCTCTGACTGTTGCAAAGAAACATGGCTTTTATCAGTGACCTACATATAAAGAGGGTGCCAAAAAATGCACACACACTTCAAGCAAACAAAAAACTGTGTTATCATAGCAAAACTGAATTCACACAAACAGAAAATGACGAGCACTAGCCATCTTAGACTTTTACAGTTACAATAGTTGCTCAAAATGCCCACCATCAGCGTTGATACACTTCTGAGTAGGTTAAATACTGATTAAGCATTATTTGAGAAAGTATCCTCAGCGACTTTAGTACATGCTGTTTCAATTTCTTCCCAAAATGCTGCCAGTGTAGCTGATTTTCTACAGTATACAACACCCTTAAGAATACCCCACAGGTAGGATTTCAATGATGTTAGATCTGGAAAATGCAGTACACATGTCTCCATTGCCTATGAACTTCAACAACGTTCTCTGTTTTCCAATACCACTTCAAAATTGCTTTCTGCTGTACAAACAATAATCTTAGCTCCATTTTGTTGTAGCAACACTAGCATAATGTAATGTGAGTCACATCTGTTTACAGAACATCATATGATAATCTTGGCTTCATTTGTTCATTGTTGATTTACCTGTCATGTAGCAATGCTATGATAATGTATATGAGTCACATTTGTTTAAGATCATCATACTACACATTACTGTTGTTTTTCGGTTCAACTTTGAAATACTGTAAAAGTGTTTATACATTTTTGGCACCCTTGGTATTGTTATTTCCTTGAAACTAACAATGTTTCAAAATACAGCTTATTTCAAAGAATGCATTGAATAATATTGCTTCCATAATAAGCAGTGGCAGACTATGTCCATTTCTACATTTGACAGTCTTCATTTGATTCAGGAAAAATTAATATTTAAGACAAGCCCATAAAATTTGCTAAAATATTCAGGTTCCAAAATGGACAGGATTTACTATACTATAAATGAAAATCTTGTTCAAATATGTGGATTATCTTGAACTTTTTAATAGTTTTTTAACTTTCCATTGAACCTTTTTGATATGCCCAAAGAGCAAAACATTATTACTATGGTCCTTGCATCCAGGGGGTTTCAACTTCATTATACAAATTGATATTCTTATGAATATTTATTTTACATTTCAGCATTAAGTAGAACTCTCCTCCTTCATTTTTCTTTTGTCTAATTTGTACAATTTTATAAAATATTCAGGAAAAAACATCAAATATCTACTTAGTCACATGCATTGGCACTTATTCACTTATTACACTAATTCTTACCTCCATCTTCATTGATGAAGATCATAAAGATATTCATAGTTCCAACCTCTGTTATAAGATGATCTTCACCATATAACCACAGAACCTGCTGAAGTCCTTG
Source organism: Metallyticus violacea (assembly GCA_030762175.1). Classification (NCBI taxonomy): domain Eukaryota; kingdom Metazoa; phylum Arthropoda; class Insecta; order Mantodea; family Metallyticidae; genus Metallyticus; species Metallyticus violacea. The sequence goes on from CM060844.1 coordinate 76,335,996, forward strand.
CCCCTCTGCTTCTTGCTATAACAATAAAAGTTGATGTTACCTAATGGCTTACCAGCTTCACTTTATCAAATAGAAATAATAACAGTCCTCCAAAGGGCATAGATTCAACTTTTTTCAGATTACTTATGTTAAAACTGGGTAAAAAATAAAACTTTTGGAAGTAATTACTCTCCCTTTCAGTATTCTAAATTGAAGACATTTGCCTGCTCCTTATTCTCTGCACTTAGCAATTGTTTCATTTACCTAATGATAGTGCTAATTTCAGAAGAATAAAGATCACATGTTAAGATCATTGTATGACTGAGTCAAACTAACAATGATCTTAATGTATGATCAGCTTCACTTTGCAATGTTCCAATTAACAATTTTAGTTAAGATCACATATATTTTTTCCACAGTGCCAGATTTTAATTTATAAGCTTAAAACAGATATTTTTTCTTGGATCATTATTTTAATTATTTGAAAACTAATGCTGTATATGATCTTTTTACACCATTTGATGCATTTTTGACAAAAAAATCAATCTGCAATAATTAAAAGTCTGGTAATTTTATAGTAGAATAATAAGTATATCTGGAATAATATGAACAGTGTTTAACATCCGTTTTATTACTGAGTCACCACAGGAGGATATATATATCTTAAGTGAAATGGCAGACTCAAGTGTGACACTCACAACCCATAATTATTAAATATGTAAATAAAGGAAGGAAAAAGGGATGCAGGGGGATGCAGACAAAATCACATTTCTATATTTGGACAGATAGTGCCTGTAAAAAGATGCCAAAGGACGAGTGACCAATTTCAACTTCAGAAGGTTATGAATTTCATCAGTAATGACATGACAATTTTGTTCAACAGTTTTTTTTTTTGATTGATTTATTTATGGACGCTCTTTAACATCTCAGGTCATCAGCGTCCCATTCAACTCAGGGCGTGAAATAGCCAACAAATTTTGCTCAGAGGCCTCTCTTTCAGGCTTGAGGTTCTTTTTCGTGACGTAAATGAACGACACGGAACCTATGGCTTTACTTCCCTTCCAAAGGAAGCCATACTTACGATATTTACGCCCAAAAAAATCCATCGGTCCTGGCCGGGTTCGAACCCGCGATCTTGGGCATAGGAGGCAAGTATGGTAACCACTACACCACCAGGACCGACTATGTTCAACAGTATTGTGCAGAGGAGGAACTACTATATTGGCACTTACCTCTTCATTAGATGAAGAGGCAACATGGGTCCTAGTGGTGTAGTGATAACCATACTTGTCTTATAAACCCAAGATTGCAGATCCAAACATGGCCAGGATCAATGGGTTTTTTCGGGCGTAAAATTCCTAAGTATGGCTTCTTTTGGAAGGGAAGCAAAACCGTGGGCCCGTGTCAAAAAAGAACCTCAAACCTGAAAGAAGAGGCCTCTGAGCAAAATTCATCATTTGTTTCACACCCTGAATTGAATGTGACGCTGATGACCTGAGATGTTAAAAAGCATCTTTAAATTAACCAAATAAATAAATAAAAAAGGAAGAGGCAACTGTAGCATGAATCATGTATGCCATCACTGAAACATTTGGATACTCATGCAGTCTTCCCAACAAACACGGGGTTATCCCACGATGGCTATCCATAGCAGTTTCAATTTTTGCTGTCAAAGAATGTGTAACAGCATGTAACTCACAATGGACATACTTCATACTGGCCCTTCTATGTTATTTAGTTGATTACCATTAAGACAGTGTACAGTGGCACAAGAAACCATCTGAGAGCTGAAAACATACCCCAACAAAATATGCCAATTCACTGACTTTAATTGTTGCAGATTGTTTTATCAATATAAAATATAAAAATTTGAATGAACCTCATAGTTATCTATTAGGCAAACAAACCACAATGTGAAATCATGTATGCACTTGGGAGAACACTCAAACTGCTACTGCAATGCAAAAGAAAATACAGGAGATATGCATTGTGGTTTCAAAGAACTTCATCAATGCTACAGTTCTCAAAAAACATTGCACCTAATCATTCTAATTAATGATGCATTACAGAAACAATATTATTTATGTGAGACGCATTCATGGAGAAGTTAAGAAAAACAAATTTGCAGGAATTTGTAAAAGGAATATACTGATATGTCACTGTAAACTAGTCTTTGAACTTTTATTAATTTTTTATGTAAATTATAAACTCACTGACACCTCTGATCACCTTTTTGAAGTATGATAAATTCCTAAAATGCTTATCACATTTAATAAAAGGCAAATATTTTCCTATAAAGAGAATTTCAAATTTCCACGAACCTGATGAAGTTATTGCAAGTTTGAGTCTGCCTCAAATATGGGTGTTTGTAGCATGTTTGTACAAGACAGGAGCTCTAAATATATGAGGATATTTTGAAAATAAGTTTCACAAGTCTATTAGGTCCAGGATCTTTATTGAGGAAATCATATGGTGACAATAGAAAGAAATATTTCTCGTTTACTTTTCCAATTAGTTTCCATGAACAATGAGACATTTGTCATACCTCTTTATGAGTTTTAAAAAGCCACTCTCATAGAACTCCATTTGCTGCACCTGGAGAAAAGCATCTTCACTGCTGTAATGTTGTCCAGACAACTCCCTTTTCAAAGCTGGGAACAAGAAAAAGTCACTGGGTACAAGATTGGGACTGTAGGGAGATGATCTAAAGAAGATCTGCTGTTATTGTTTGGAGTTGTCATGAAGAAGGACAACACTTGACACCTGCCCTGATCTCTTTCGTTAAATAGCAGCTTTCAACCTGCTCGGTGTATTGCAGTATCGTTGGGCATTCACTATCCTTTCATAAATGAAGTTAAGCAAAAGAACATCTTTAGCATTCTGAAACTGCCAATATGACCTTGCTGGCAGACAGAGTCACTTCTTCATAACTGGGGTTCTTGGTTGCTTCCATTCCACAGAAGCAAGCTTTGTCTCCAGGGTGTAGTGCTGAACCCAAACTCTAGCCCCCTGTCAAAATACAGAACAAAAATTGATTGCCTTTCTGTTCATAAAAAAATGACATATTGCAGAGTGATGCACATTCTTCCAGACATGTGTTAGGGGACTAAACTGTTTAGATGCCCACATGCTGCCACTTTGCAGTAGTCCAGGATGTCCCTAATAATATGTTTGAGCACATCCAATATTCAGTGCTGAGGCAACATCATCTCCACTGGTCAGCAGCATTCACACTTTTAAGATGCTCATCCCTGTAGTCCATGTTGCTGTATGTCCAGACAGCTGTTTGTATGCCATACTCATGCGAATCATGGAACTGCTGACACCTTCACCAGACCATATACCGCAGCAAAATGTGTGTGGATTTCTGCACCACTCTTGCCATGTATCCTGTATTAGTTAGATTATTTAATGCAATATTTAAAATAATATACCAGTAATAATGATATCAGTATTTAAAAAAAGGGGATGTGAACAATTACAAATTGTTACAAAAAATTACAGAGGCAATAGCTTATCATCAGTTCTGGGTAAAATATATACAGGAGTTTTGGCAGATAGATTATAAAATTGACTAGAAGAGGGAAAACTTTCAGAATTTCAAGCAGATTTCAGGAAAAATAAGAGGACAATAGATAATACTTTTATGATAAATAAATATTTAGTTAGAAAAAGAGAATATATATGTTATTCATAGATTTTGAAAAGGCATTCGACACAATTAACACGGAAGCATTGTGATTTAAACTGAGCAGTAAGGGATTAAGCATTAAATCCATAGGAGCATTACAAAGAATATATACTGAGAACGACTTTGGTATAAAGATTTTAAAAGTCACTGTGACTGAAACTATCCCAAAAGAGTTAAGGCAGGATATAAGCTAAGTCCTGTACTTATTCAATTTGTTTATAAATTATATTCCATATACAATTAATATAATTAACAGACATGTTTTAACAATCAATAAAAAAGAAACCAGAGCCGAAGATGGAGATAACATATCTTTGAAACCGGTTCCATATATTTTTAAGGTTAGTGAAGCATGAAGAGTGTTAAGACGACAGATTCAAGAAATAGCTCATTTGCAGTGTACTAATGACCTTGTAGTAGGGTCAATAACCAGTATTGGTTTAAGAAAAAAGCTGAAACAATAACCCATTATTATAAGGAATAGCATTTAAGAATTAATTTAAATAAATAAAAAAACAATGGTATTCAAAAAAGATAATAAGTTAAGAAAAGATGAGAAATGGTGTTGGTAAGTAACAGACATCGAGGTAGTTAATAAATATATGCTTAGGAGCGAGATTTAACAGTATAGCCAGGAGTGAACAAAAGAAAATGATGTTAGCTAAAAGCAAACTTTCTTTGAAAGTTATTTGTGCATGTCTAGACAAAATACCAGGAATGCAGATAAAAGGGTTGGATAGAGTTCATTAAACAGTAGTAGAGGCTAGAATGTTAGATGGATTGAGATTTGGGGATTGGAGGAGGGATGGATAAAAATGAATGTAATTCATAGAAACTTTTGTTAACAAATATTGGGCTTGCCAAGAGTCTCACCCAATGGCATTGCACAAGTTGAATCAGGAAGAATAGGTTAAAAGGGGAAAATACTGGAAATAGAATTGATATTAGATTAGTGTTTGGACTAAATATTTTACGCCAGTGTCTGATTGTACAGGAAAGGATTAATAAAGGAGAAATTTGCATTAATAAGATTAAGGAAATTTTGGATAAAATTGGTTTGGGAGCAATATGGAAAGAGAGAAAATGGTTTCTGGGAAGTAATTAAATTAAGAATAGAAGACATTAAAAGCAAGAAATACTTACTAGTTTCAATTACATAACACCACTGAAAAAAATCAAGAACTTAAAATGGTTTGGTCAAGAGAAAACTGTGTTGAACTATGTAACAAAGTAGCAAGAGAAGGACTTGTATGGGCTAGAACAGCAGTTTTAAAACTGAAGGTCTTAGAACAAGAAGAGATTTAGATAAACATCCACTACAAGATAATGATTGGCACATAATTGTGGAATGTGAAGAAACCAAGATTCTTAGACAGAATCTAGGAAAAAAGAAGTGATCCAATTTACCAAGGAGATTACAGGCAAAAAGATGGTGAACATGAAATTAAAAAAATATATATTGGAAAATAGGAAATTATTTAGGGGAAAAGGGTGGGGAGACTGAGAGAGAGAGAGATTGAGGAAAATTAGTAATTATGATGAAAGTGAGATATAAAAATTATTAGGTACTAGATATAAGGGCAAATAGGCCCAGTAGCTGATAACCACAGTGTTTCACCAACTTAGTGCGTAGTGCTTTATAATTTGCTTATATATATATGGGTTATAAAATTCTGGAATTGACGAAGGCATTTATTACTTGTATTTAATTGGTTTTTATTTTTGTGTTCATTTAGTATAAAATGTTGTATGTTGATGTGTGAGAAATAAATTCATATTCAAATATAAGGAAAGGGAAGGGGGATAAAAAGTTGATATACAAAAAAATTGTACAATTCATTATTTAAAGCAAATTATGCAAAAAAAAAAAATGTTCCTCCTGAAAGACTTGATAAATTTAGGATGTAATACCTGGACATGTATAGTTGGAGCATAATTAGAACCCATCTTTCTGTCCCCACAGCCACCAGGCCAGGCACGAGTATATCGTGGGTCTGCTAACAAAGATACTGGCTTCTCTCCTTTCCCAGCAAAATATGCACCAACAGGACAAAGGATAGTATACAGCATAGCTGAATCACAAGCTGCAACACCCAATGTTGGCTGCAAAACAAATATACCAACACATTTAAATATTAAACATTTACCATACAGTTTTATACATTCACCATCACTATATTTGACTGCTATTAATAAAACCTGTGAAAAATATCATCAACATAAAAAAATACATCTTTTAAGTCCACAAAGAGAAGAAACTTAAAATTACTGAATATATTTTTTGTTTTCATAATATATCATTATTTTCATAATATATCATTATATTTTAAAATAGATAAAATAGATAATTTTAAAATAAATAAGTAAAAATCATTTTGAATGATTTTTTTTAAGTTACAAGATCACCACTTTGTTACTTTGTTTTATAGATTTCAACATCAAGTTCAAAGATTTCAAATGTTGTTTGTCTTGTTACCTATCACAAATAAATAAATGTATAAAAATAGTGTACCATGAAAAGAATATTCCTGAAAGTTGTCTATAAAAGTGAGGATTAAATGCCAATTATAATGGCACAATGTTACTTTAAAGGTCTTTAACATGTCTATCATTAAATATAAAATTTAATTTCATTTTGGAACCAATACAGTGAAATGACTAATATATTCTTAATTATCAAATCAACTCACTAGATAATTAAGAATATGTTTATTACATTTATTGGACAGATATTTCAAACAATTTTTTTCAGTAAGATTACACGAAAGCATAATGTTTCAGTTCTACATTTAATATACACTTAATGAATAAACATATTTAAAAAAAAAATGTATTGAATTAATACCATGACAGCAAATTGTTTGAATCTCACTTTATACAGCAGATTGGTGCTGGTAGAATGCAGCCAAACACACTCCTAACTAACACATTACCATCAGTGATTGGCAAAACAGAATAGTACATACCATTCTTATAATTTAGGAGTATGAATGTTAAATTGCTGCATTAACAGATGAACAGACGGTCTAAATTACAATTTTTCTGCAGTTTAAAAAGTGTGCATAAGCCTTCTTTTTCATGCATGATGTTCAACACTGGTGCAAGACAAATGCACCTCTGCTTCTATAGTATTAGGTGTTTCTTCTCATAACTTGTCTTGCAGCTCATCTAATGGCTGAAGATTTCATTTAAGTTTGTAATGTTGTAGAAGTTTGGGTGATTTACCGCTGACTCTAGCGAGGCTAGCTCTGAGAGAGATTTTCATAGCAACCCATTTCATACTGACCCTATAGTTTTGACCTTTATTTTTTACTTTTATCTCTAACTATGCCTCAAACAGCACACACACACAAAAAGAAACATAACAAAAACCTACACTATTTGGTATAGTATCTACCAAATTACACCCGATTACAACTAATCATTAATAGATACGCAAGCATCTATTAATGGCCAGGATTATTCGCCTGGAAAATGAAATCTAAACAAATAATAAACGTAACAAATACATTTTCTTCTTAATAATGCATGAAAAGCAAAATAATAATGAGAAAATATTTATTCTTATAACTGGAGAAAGTTCAACAGACTGACATTAAAGTTGGGAGTCTTTAATTTTTACTCTTCTGTCAAATAGGAATAATGGCATCAATGTTTTTCATAGGTACGATCTATATATAGAATTAGAATTAGCTGCTAGTTAATTTCTTCCAATTAATATCTAAATGTCTGGAGATTTCACTTCTAACTTATCCTCATTTTCATATTCACGTAAAAAATGGTGGAGCAACATTTTTAATTAAAAAAAAGTCACTTATTAATTCACTGTAATATTTTATTCACTTGAGTAATCTTCTACCATATTTCTTCACAATGGGTATGTCTTATCAGCAGTTAATGGACCTGAAGTGATTCTTTTACGAACAGAACCACTTTCATATGAAGGAAGGAGTAAAAAAAAACGAATTTAGTATGCTACCATAAAAACCCCTTCATAATTCATTTAAGAACTTTCGAAAAATAAGAAATTTTTAAAAAATTCTGTTGGAACTCACACAGTGAAGCTTGTTAAATGTAAATTTTATCTAATCTGTCATCTTACACACAAGAGTCAGACATTAGACAGAATTTACATAAAAATCCCTGTTTAACTATGAAATCACTGTGTTTATATATGTACACCCCTCTGGTGGTATGCACACTGCTTAAATCACATATTCTTTAATGGCAGATTGATTATTCTGCATGTGCTTTTTTTAAAAATAGTGTTTGATGCCCATTTTAACTACTGAGGCAGGCCTAAGTTTAGGGTACCTCCCCAGCATTTACCATTTATGAGAACTGAGGAAAACCTGAGAAAATCCACAGTAATGTAGGACGATCCAGACCCTCCGCTCACGAATCTGCACCTTAACGACCTCAGCCACCTGTGGCGATTTCTGCATGAGTGAACTATCTGTTTTGCAGCATATTAATTACAATCGCCATGGGCTGCCAATGTCATTTATGCACAAACTTATGAACAGGAAGTCTGGGGTTCAATTACTACCAGGTTTTCCCAGTTCTATAAATGGCAAATGCTGGCAAGATACTCTAAGCTTAGGCCTGAAACATTTCCTTCCTTTAAAGGAAAAAAATATCTTTTCCCAGTTTATTAATGCATCTCATACATCACTGTCTACTGCCTTTGATACCTCAGCAGTAAAAATGGTTATTAAAACTATTAAAAAAATGTCCACTAACATTTAATTTCTGGATTACGTAAATTCTAAGTTTCTAAGTTTCAGAATCTTCCACTGTCCTTATTTATGTCAGAATTTTGCACACTAAGAGAAATTTCTACTGTAGTTTTCTTACCACTCAAGTTGTTTACACTATAACTAATATTTAGTTTGCAGTTTGTACTTCATAACAACTAACTGCCTGAACAATTACAGAAAATATCCTCACTATTTTAATATTTTTCAATAATACACGACAAAATTAATGATATTCAAGATGCACAAATTATGCTACTCCTTCAAGTCTGTGACAACAGTTTAAAAGTAACTTAAAAGAGTTTTTGGAACTCATTTCCACCCATTGAGCTATTGGGGAAACATTCATGACTGTATGGCAATTCCAAAAAACTTTTCCATACCACCAATGGCACTCCATGATGAATCCTCATAACAAAGCTCAAAGATGAGGCAAACCAAAATACAAACTTTCCATTCTCTTTGCTCAAAGATGTAGAAAATGCACAATGTGCTCGAGACAGTGTGCAAAACTGAAATCCATAGTGCTTTACTTCAGCCAACTTCTTTTTTCCTTCTTCAGGATTTGCACAGAATTTTAAGGTCTACAATGTACATTGTACACTTGCAAGAATGTCAATGTAGGTAAATAGGTTTAAGCTAATTAAGATGCCCCTGCCTCTTCCAGCGTCAAATGCTTTCCTTACCTTCTGGTTCTAGCAATTACCTAATGCTAACAGCCTATCTACTCCCTTGTTTGAGGGGTCAAGAAGTGATAAGGGCATTGTACCAACATTACAAAAGAGAAAACACTGTTAGTTATAGTGTAAACAACTTCAGTGGTAAGAAAACTACAGCAGAAATTTCTCTTAGTGGGCAAAACTGTTAGGGCTCTAGATGCATTGGTAAAATTCCATGTATGCAATTCTACTAAAGAAGTGTTTTGTACTTTTTACTTTTAGAAAAAATTATACTATACTTAGAAATGAGTATAAGATTTGGCTTATCTAATGGATGTAACAGCCCACTTAAACTAATCATCTAAAAGGAACAGATTAAAAGATAGCATGTATGATATATTGGTCAATTTTAAAAAGAGAAGTTAAATGCATGGCAAAATAATTTTAAATAGAGCTTACTGGCTTACTTTTATATTTGTGGACAGCTAAGCAATTGAGTTAGTGAATGGTCGGAAGCTTTCATGGCAGCAGTTAGAATTACAGCTAAAAGTTTGCGGGCTTAAAAACCCTGGTCCATTGAAGCTTTGATACCCAAACATTTCATCCCTGCCTAAAAAGGGCATCATCAGTGACGAGGTGTAAGTCTTCTTGGTGAGGGATCAGGCACAACTGAATTGCTGGCTGGAATTGTCATATTTATACATGGGCTGCTTGTAGGGGATTGGCTTGGCTGGAGCAGGGGGTGTGTGCTTGTTTGGCAGGGCATCTCTGCTTCAATGACTGATTGGTTCGTGCATGTTTGGGCTTGTTTTATATGTTTGGTTTTATTTAGTTTAAGAGTCTCTCCCTTTCTGTTACAGTAATTAGGGTGTTTGTGTGTTAGGGTTTTTAAGCGTGAAAGGAATTTTTAGCTGTAATTGAGTTAGTACTTAATTAATTCCAGAATTTCCAGTAAAGTGTATAGCTGATTTAACAATTCCCTATACAATAGTAAATGCATAAATAAATCTCCATCATCACCATTTCAAAAAGCAACCTCCAAGAGTGACTTTTAAGAAACAGGGTTATATTGAAAATGATGTGACCAAATATATACTTAGCTAGTTAAGTAGCATTATACAAATAAACGTTAAACTGACAAAATTCTATGGAAGTTTCACACCTTTCAGGCTGCCCCCATAAAATCCTGACCTGTATCCTGTACATGCACATGCAAACACACCACACACACAGAAGTGGTACCAGAGGTAGGTTTTTTTAATGGTGTTAATGCCCTTTTTTACTATTAAGGCAGATGATACATGAGATGAAATGATAGATTTGGAAAGGATTTTTTTTATGGAAGGAAACATTCCAGGCTTAATTTAGGGCACCTTCCCGGCATTTGCCATTTATGAGGACTGAAGAAAACCTGGAACCCCAGATCTCCCGCTCACAAGTTCGCACCTTAACGACCTCGCCACCCATGGCGGTACCAGAGGAAGGATGAATTACTATAATTAGAAGATAAACTTATCATTAATGTTGATCTTTGTGATTGAAGAAGATACCTTAGGTTGGGATGGATTAGGGTTAGTTTCATAATATTTCAAAATACTACAGATGCAGTTGATTAAGTAGAAGCTTCTGTCTTGCAGGAGTACAGCATCTTCCTTAGTAATGCCATATGGCAACACAAGGGATTATATCAAAATTCCTTATAATTTATACTTTAGCTACAAATGAGAGCTACAGTTTTACTCTGGATGCTCTGGCGACCAGGTACTGCTCCCTATCATTGTTTTTTTTTTTTTTACATCATTCATAACAACAAAAATCCAAAGAAACAATGAATGTATGATGAAATGAGTGCATAAATGAACCAGAGCCTACAATTCTCAAAGGCACAGCATCCACCTTAATGAGTAAGGAAAAACTACAAAAAAAATACATAATAAATTATTATTGAGGAAATCACTCAAATTTCACTAATTTAGTTCCACTTACTTGGACATGTTTCAAAGGCGATTGCTTTCATCATCAGCATGATCCCAATGTCCGCTTCCCCGCGTGGTATTCAGATGTCACTCCGTAGCGGACATTGGGATTATGCTGACAATGAAGGCAACCACCTTTGAAACATGTCCAAGTAAGTGGAACTAAATTAGTGAAATTTGAGTGATTTCCTCAATATAATTTGTTATGTTATACTATATTTCACTGCGAAAATTCCCGCAATTCAAAACTATTTACAAAAAAAACTTACCAAGGCAACTGATCTTACTGAATTTGAACCAAACACTTCCGGATTTGCAGGCAAGACATGCTGATCCAAGATCATGGAGGCAGTCTCCTTTTGTTCAGAAATACTGCTGGCTGGAGTCAGTAAAATTTGGCTTGAAATGGCATAAAATTTATTCTGGACATGTTTAAGTGTCCATACTGAAAAACATTGTTTTTATTTATAAAGAGAAAGAGCTAAATGTAAATGTGTACATCCTGGTTTCTTCTATGATAATGACAGGTGACTTGGAACAATGAATAAAACCCTCATGTTTAGTATAGGAGTGATTTCTAATAATATATAAGCTATCTTATACTAGAAGTTGTGAAGATGTATGCACTTTTCTATAAAGGATTTACACTGAGGTTGAGGAACTTAGTAATTTTCCTATAATTCTAACATATTGTAGGATTAAGAGAGGGATTACAGGGACAGAGGGACTTAGCTCATTCAGTCTGTTTTCAAGGAACCTGTAGGAAGTCTGCAGATCTCCTCATCTAACTGACTGGACAAAGAAAAAGATATTATGTTTGCCACTCTAAAGAATTTTTGAACAGGCTTATGAAGTCTCACTTCCTTTCGGAAGCTAATTGCTTTCATCATCCGCTTTGAATGAGTGGTGAACAGATGGTGAAACATGTCCTAGTGTTATGTAAGTAAATGGAATTAGTGTGAACAGGTTGAATACATTATACTCCAATGTCTACAGCTTCTTAAGTACAATTTATTCACTTAATCATTTTGTTTGTTTTAATTTTTTGTTTATAATTGATCCTATACATAAAAATATCAGGATTCACCACTGGCTTACCATTACAAACAGTCAGAGTGCAGGAGCAACCTTCTCTGATATGGCTGAACCTTTGTTTGCACAGCAAATATGTTCTAGTGTGTTTTTTTTTTTTTGATTGATTGATTTAATTATGGATGCTCTTTAACATCTCAGGTCATCAGCGTCCCTTTCAATTCAGAGCGTGAAACGGCTGACAAATTTTGCTCAGAGGCCTCTCTTTCAGGGTTGAGGTTCTTTTTCGTGCCATAAATGTATGACACAGGACCCACGGCTTTACTTCCCTTCTGAAGGAAGCCATACTTAGGACTTTTACGCCCGAAAAAATCCATCGCTCCTGGCCGGGTTCGAACCCACGATCTTGAGTTTAGGAGGCAAGTATGGTAACCACTACACCACCAGGACTGACTCTAGTGTGTGTGTAATTGCAAAATGAGAGAAGGAATTTTTAAATGTTATATGATATATTACATTAAAGTTTCATCCTGCTCTTTTTCAAGTAATAAAATTATATTCTCTTGAGCCACTGCCTTTCCAGGTGGGTGAAGAACTAAGTAGCTTACATGCAATATTAACAAAATAAAGTTTTTGGTATTCCATGTCAACAGTACCATTGAGGCTTAAAACTGGATACTATATTATTATTTTATTTTTTTAACTTATCAAAAGCAAACATCTATTACTTATAAACTTTCAATGTTCATTACATCACAGATAGATATTGGAAGAATCTTAAATAAGGCCTATTTTCTAAACATGCTGTTTTGTAAATCTTAATATGTCTTTCTAAGCATAATTATCAAATTAAATTTTTTTAAAATTAAATTCTGCCACAATTTCATTTCTGTGCCTTTAATCTTATACAGTTTTGAGAAACACATCCCAAATAAATCAAGTTTAATGAAAGGGTTAAAATTGCACTAAAAAGTTGTAATCAGAGTTTTTGTTCAAAAAAACAATATTTGGAAAACTAATATAATCTTAAAATTCCCATCTTAAACCATGGAGAGAATTATAATGAATCATAAATACAAAACTTACAGTTACATTTATATGTATGCACATATATTTTTTATTTATTTATTTTAATCTCACAATCAGTGAAATGCAATATGTAAATATGCACTTTAATCCTACAATCAGAAGGTTGCAAGATGCATAAAACAATATCAAAAAGTCTAACTCCTCTACAGTACAGATTGTTAGTCAAAATTAAGAACTGAGAAAATGAGAGAGACATTTCAAATATACTAGTTAATGCAATAAATTGTTCACAATCTTAATATGTTAACCAAAAGCTTTCAAATGAAACAAAATTATAAACAATCTTTGTTAAAGAAAATTATGATAATGTGTCATGGAGTGTAATTTTTCCCTTCTCAAAACTTAATTGTCAACAGCACAGTGCTGAAAAAGGGAAAAAATTTCTCCTTGGCTGCTACAGAACAAAATAAATGTAATACTGGAATTTATGGAATTAAGTTGATAATTTGCCTTTTGCCACAGATACTGCATTTAGCCGTATGAGGGAACCTAATTATAAGTTATGCAATTCTTACTGTGATAACCTGACCTAACCTTGATCCCAAACATTCATTTTATAATAGGGCGTTATCTCAAAAAAGTTTAAAATCTTCCTTTATCAATGTACTGTCTGACAAGCACAATGTTCATTTGACTTCTAATTAAAAAATAAAGTGGCAATGTATTCTGCAGCATCTGACACATTAGCATTACTATTTCAGGAATTATTAAAGTAATAAAACTTTTAATTAAAATGTTAGTTGGAACTTGAACAGTGAAGCCAATCATATAATTGATATTTTTGTATGATTTAGTTGAGCTACACACTCTTGATGCTTCATTTACTTGTCATAATACATAGAACCAGTTTCGAGAACATGTTACCATCAGCTAAGCTAAATGTCAACTAAACTTTTTGAACCAAAAGAAAAAAAAAGGGGAGGGGGCTTTAAATAAAACAAATTAGAATTACTGTTCCAAAGTTCCAACATTTATCTTATGTACTGCTTCAGTACACAAAATAATATGTTTTAAAATAAGTTGTCCAAAATTTAATGTTGTAGTCTTAATAGTTCTCCCACAGAAGAAACATAATAAGCTAATTTAACAATGATAATATAGGGCTTTCCAACTCTCTTCAAGATAAAACTCAAAGTACTGATAACGTCCCCCCCTTTTTTTTCTATTTTCATAATTTAAAAAACAGAGGGTATATTTACAGATCATTACATGCATCTAGCCCAACTAATTTATATATCTTTTTGTAATGAATCAAACGAGATGGTACTTTTGTTTTTATTTAATTGGTACACAAAAATGTATAAAATTTCAGTGTGGACAACGAACAGCTACAAACAGAACCAATAAAGTTGAACCGTTTTAAAAATCAGTTACTTGGAAATTAAAATGTATATTTTAATTCTTACTATGCAGATGCAAAACAGGAAATTTGAACACAATGAATGTGTTAGGTATTGCACCCCTATTGAAAATGTATCTGTATTTGGAATTTGGCACCAAAACCCTATTCCATAAAAGTAACTTGACATTACACCCTGAACAGATATGCATGGAATCTGGGAAGCTAGCTGCAGTCCTGAGCAACAGCAAAGAGAGCCGAACTTGTTTTCACTTCACACGGAGAACCTGGCTGTGACCGCTAGCTGCAGTTCCGAGCCAGGTGGAGAGAGCTAATTTATTACTTCACTCCACGCCCTTGTGTAACTGAGTTTCTATTGTATACACATGTTCCATTTAATGCTGGAATCAACACACATGCAAGAGTATCTGTGAAAGTATGTATTACATTCACTACAGATTAATTTGCATTTACACTGCAGATCAATATCTTGCACAAAATATTTTTGACCGCTGTTGATGAGAACAGGATTTTGCAATCACAATCTTCCTTACTGATTTCCAAACTTGCTTTGTGTCTAGAACATATGTCCTTCATTTTAGAACTCAGTTTTCCTTTCATAAGCACAATTAGCATGTTGAACAGCTTATTGCCTGATTGTTTTTCTGGAAGAATTTTGTCTTTTGTGTTCATTTTAGGAGGTTTTTTAAACTACATTTGTTTACTGGAGCCTCCTAAAAATGAACACAAAAGACAAAATTCTTCCAGAAAAACAATCAAGCATTTATGAAATTGCTTGCAAAGATTGCAATATGAAATATATATGCAAAACAAAAGGAAATTTTCCATACGGTTTAAGGAGCACATGAGACATGTAAAATATAAACACATGGAAAAATCAACAATAGCAGACCATTTCTGGCAAAAGAACCACGAATTCCAAAAGGAATCAAAACTCTTAAAAGCTCTTCAAAAACTAATAGAATTGACAGTGTGGGAAAATATATTCATAAATAAAAGCAAAGAGAATTTGGTTAATTTTGATCTCCTAAACAATAGTAACCTTATCACTAAGTTCGTGAAGTCAACAGAGCGACATCTTAATACCACGTGGGAAGCGGACATTGGGATCATGCTGATGATGAAGGCCTTTGAAACTGTCCAAGTAAGTGGAACTAAATTAGTGAAATTTGAGTGATTTCCTCAATAATAATTTGTTATATTATACTATATTTCACTGTGAAAATTGCCGCTATTCAAAACTAGTATAACTTTGGTTGCAAAGCATGGCTTTCATTTCTGTAAAGTGATCATTAACAAGCTTTGAGTTAATTTCCCATCTTCCTCAACTGGTTAGCAACAGTTATAAATTTGTCTACCAGGGTTTCCCCAATTAAGTCATTAGAATAGGTTTAAAAAAAAAAAAAAGGGGTGGGGGAACAAATGGGCAGCACCACCAATGAACTGCAGGCTGCCTTATGAAAAAATTTCCATGAAATGGTGCAAAAATTAGCATCATTTACTGCAATCCTTTTCTATAACAAATGTTCAACCAAACTGGGCATAAACAACATTTGACAGTCAACTGAATAGACCATTGTTGCATCTGCCATAAAAATGGAGAAAGCAAATTCCTTGAATACTCAAACAATTTTATTTGAAGTAAAAACTAGATAGAAAAAATGCTGAATTAATGAATTTCTGCAGATTCTAAAACCAGCATTCAAATAAAAAGTATGGTTTAAGGGTACAAAACAGCAAAAGTCCTAGCGCCAAAACACACTAAAACTGTGCCAATAATCAAATAAAAACATAATCTATCTACACTAAAGGACTGCGTAGAAAACAAGTGACAATAACAAGATGGGGAATAAAAATAAAAATTCCAATGACAATAAGAAGGTTAATAAAATTTAACAATGTACAAAGATAGTTTTACAATTGGTTTTAACTCTGCATCATCTATTTTTATTGCAGAACTTTATGCCTTTTTACTATCCTTATGTACTTTATGGCATTTGGAGCCCAGCTGTTTACAATGAATCATATTTGGCAATATAGGGTGGCGACGCACTTCGGCTTGCACACAATGTATCATGGCATTCATAGGTCCATCAAGGAACCAGAAAGTGTCTGGGGCGACTGGGGAATAGTCTGATCTGTGGCTGTCAGTATCAGTATCAAGGTGTTCCATCATGGTCACACCTCCCAGGATAAAGAGAGAGGGACCCAATTGCCCACAGGAAGGTTAACAACACATGCAATGGTCCCTCCCCAGAGCTCACCCTTATCCAGGGATATGCTCCTGTCCTATATGATAACACGGTGCTTGGAGTTATGCTATTACTCAGTCACTTTTTACCACATCAAACACAGGGGGCATCCATCAGATTAAGAATAGGGAGGTAAGAATAATAATGGGGAAAATTAAAAGGTCAAATATGCAAAGCTTGGACCTGTGGGAGCTGCTCAGGTACCTCAGGATCACTACACCCTGTAGCCAATAAGAGGGCCCCTGAGGAAACCAGCATTCAAGTTTTTAAATGTGGTTGTACAAGCATTGAAGACGAAACATGTTCTGGATGACCAATTGAGTTAATCATGATTGAAAAACCCATTGTATATAATGGAAGACTACTAGTGACTGCCTGAGATGGGCTAAGACTGCAGGCATTTCAAATGAACAAGTGATTACTATTAGAATGAAAAAAATTGCTTATATCTGTAAGTATAGATATACTACAGTAGTCACTAGTAGTCAAGCATGCCACAACTGCTGTTTCTGGACAAAATTCTTATGTGAAAGGCTTATTTCAGTTTGGCAATATTTTATCCCAATACATAGTGCTTTATCTGTCCATTCATGACTCACACAAAGCTTGGATCTAACACCATACCCTTGAGTAAAAGGTCTTATCAAATTGGCTGGGAAGGCAATGGCCAGTTTTCATTTTAGGATATGTTTACGGAATTTGGGAATCCACACAGTGAAACTTTTGTTAATCTTATTTTGATTTAAAGTAAAACACTAAAAATCATGTCGTCACATTAAAACTCTCTTTAAGTTTCACAAATACACTTATAAGTAATTTTGGATTTGGATTTTAGGATTTCCAAAGAAACATCCTGATAACACTAGTTGGAAAGGGATAATACAGGCATTTTTGAACCATTCATGGCCAATCTGCCATCCCGCATATCAACAGTCACTGATCTAGCTTAAAGCAGATTCCTTGTCTACTTTATTCAGTGCACTTAGCCCCAAGCAACTTCTTCAAAACTTATTTTTCTGGTGGTATGACAAAATTGGAAACTTGCTGAACCAAATTTGTAGCCCTTGATGAGGGACTATGGTGAGAAATAGCATTTATATTTTCAAAACCAGTTTTTAACTTAACATTCAAACAACCCTCATAAACATAATTCTTTATTCAAAATAAAAACTAAGTTTGGTGAATAACAATCACCTTAAGTATACAAATTCAAATACAATAATTAATATTTATGCACAATGTTTGTGGCCTACACAGACCCTTACAGTAAGGGGCATTCTAAATATTTAATTTTTGTTTTTAATCATATATATGTGTAAAAAGGCAATTTTTAAATATTTAATTAGCTCAATAATAAATATTTGACAGTGTGATCCATTATAAAAATTGTCTATTCATTGTTCTATTAGTTTCTGTTACATTAAAAGCGTGCAAAAATTAACCACTAATGAGTTCAGTAGTAAACAATGATAGCCATGGACTGCTCAGTCTCGAAATGTATTCTATTTTCAATTTGTATGTAAATAATCATAAATATTACTTGTTACTAATTTATAACCTTTTTGCTCAAATACCTAACAGCATTAACAGAAGCTTTTCATTAAGTGTTGAGCAGACTTGAGCTTTTGTACTACTCAGGTTAAAAAAAAATATAATATTAGCACTCACATCAATTCCAATGAGTGTAGGCCGGATATAAAGGCTGGAAGACTCTGAATGTGGAACCCATTCCTGATCTATGCTAATTAGATGGCAAAGGCATTTTATGAGTTCCTGGCCATTAAAGCTGGGAAGACCTGCTCGCGCTGCTGATCTATTCATGCGCTCCATATTCATTTCAGGTCGGAAAATTCTGATTCTCCCGTCCACTCCACGGTAGGCTTTCATACCTTCAAACAACTGAAAAGAAAAGAGCAAAAATTAATATATTTATCTTTCAATTTTGCCAGCTCTTGCAAAATATTTTTCCAATAGTTGTCAGTATGCAATGAAATGAGACACAAAGTCTCTGTTCTTATTAGTTTACTTCCAGTTAGCAAAAGCTGCAACCATTATCCAAATAAATAAATAAATGATTTATAACCATCCTTCAGTCCAACATTTTCTACATAATGTCTATAGCTGTAAGCACTACCTATTAAACAAAATCTATGCTCCTTATGGTGTGCCTTTTATGATACATGCAATGAAATGGAATGTAAGTTATCTGCTGCTCATTTGCCTTTGGATTTCAAAATGAAGTCTCATATCTGTTATATAAATTAAATGGCTGCTGGAGATGTTCTCAGAGAATTGCATTGATTATGTTTGTGCTATATCATACATAGTTATTTGTTAACTAAAATTGTTAATTAGAATATAGCACGGTAAAACTATTCATATATTAAGATCATTATGTGATTGAGTCCTTGAACACCTCCACCAAAGCAGATTACACATTCCCACAGCATAATGGTTTATCCTGCAAGACAATGGGCTGACAATGCGAATGAAGAGTTTCTGAAAACTGGTCCTACATATTTAAACAAGTGGAACAAGAGTGTTAGTTTGACTCAATCACACAAAGATGTTTATTTGTGTATCACAAAATTTAACCTGCATTTGTACTCCTGTAATTTGTTTAACTTTTTTTTATCAGTGCACAAATTTAAAATTTAAAACTTTAATAACTGATAAAAATATAGTTATTTTAAGCACTGATTTTAAAAAAAAAAATTATATTGTTAATTAATTCTGAACTGTCATGAATGAAGTCATTAACTCTCTTGCTCTCCAAATAATTAAAAACATTATAATCATTTTTTCTTATAATCCAAAATTCTGCAAAATGTTGATAGCCATATTAAAAACATTAGCTCCACTATAGCATATAAACCATGTTTCTTCAGTAATTATTTCTTATTTCTAGAGAGGGAAACAAATATGAGCATAAGCCAGGTTACGTGATGTCAGAGGGTGGAGGTTAGAGGTTGTGACTGCAATGCAGAAACCTGCTGCTGCTTACTTTAAAATGCTAGGCAGAGTTGAGGGTATGTTATACTACATGATTGTACATGGTTGATGCTATTTGCATCCCTAGTAGAAAATGTTTCATCGCTAGTTAATATATATGATTTTTAAAAAAGCTCATATTAAAATCATGTTGTCCACAGAAGAAAAGATTGAAATTGTGTAAAAGGGTTTGGTCATTATTTTGTCTAGGTTCACTATCAGTGGCACGGGCAGCAGCCCATTATCAAGCCAGTACATATAGGCAAAATGATATATACACATCCTTACAAATGAAAATTAAACTTATGTTAGTGAGTTTTACTGGTTTCATGACACAAAGGGGAGGGGGTAATTATTATTTTTGGATTTACAGCACAACACCTTAGGATTGTATAATGGATAAGTCCCAGTTTTTATTTTGATCCGTAACTCAATTGATGGAGCTGCCTCATCACCATAAAACTATAAGCATTCTGTAGGGAGCACCAGGATTGTAAATTTGCATTTTGTATTCTTGTATGGATGGACAAAATTTCAGTATTTTCCTACTGCAATGTGCTAATTTCTACTTTTTTGGTCAACTTTCAGAGAGATTTTTGTGGGGATCATTCTAATTGAATGGCAATATCATCAAGCTTTTGCTCTGTTAAAAATGTGACATCTTCAATTTATTTGATGCCCAAGACCAATTCTATAGTCTTGAATTTGTTGACTGCTTTAAGTACAATACCTCTACTAAGTGTGGCAGAACTCCAGGAAACCTTTGCTGAAAATGAAATTGGACAAATAATTTTTTATAAAGTTATGACAAATGAAAACTCCTGTTTCTGTGTGTTAAATTTATAACACACCAATGCATGCACATATGCACCCATGAACAGGAGTGAAGCAACACATCAATAAATAATGCACTTCATCACTGACTGAAGTAAAGTAATTTGCATGCCTGCATTAATGTGCACTACCATTTCTTGAATGTGAGCTAAAAGGACCACAATGTCCGCCATATATAAATTCATGTCTCATTTAATCATGCATAGTGAGATATAGCTTGACCCGACTAGGAATAGAACCTAGGCCTGGCAGCAGTACATAGATAGGTACTAATGCCTAAGCAATGGAATTGGAATAAAACAGATGTAATTACATCAATATTTTACAAATTTAAATATAATTTTGTAAGTCCTTGTGCTCAAAAATATTTCAAATGAATAACATTCTGTTTTATAACCAGAATAGAATCATTTGTTTAACATTTCATTTAATACGAATATTTCATACCACAATGCTTCAGAAATCTGTTAAGCTTAATGACAGTTGTACCTTATAGTCATCATGATGAGGAGCATAGGAAAATTACATGAATTCAACAATTACACAAAGGAGTTAAATCATTTATCTTAGCTTTCAATATCATTAAACAGGGTGATTTTGGTAGTATTGATGAGTATTATTGCCAAAAGGATGGTAAATGAAATTAATGAGTGAACATGATGTTAAAATATGTCTTTCGTTTTGGGACTGTAGTCTAGTGGTCATGAACAATGGTAAAACATTTTATGAACACTAGACCAATGTCTTAAAGCCCACAAACATATTTGAATACTCAGAACTCTGACAGTGAAATCCTATGTATATTTCTTGCTATCGATAATAATATAGTGACAATAGCATTAAAAGCTGTTCTGAATGCCTGCTAATTATGTCAGTGTTAGGCATGCTGCATGAGAGCAACCAGCAGAGAGACAAGAAAGGCAAAAAGGAGAGAGACACACAAAGAGATACATTGGTTGCCTGGCTTGGAGTGGTTCATATGACCTGGTGCTTACGGGGACCTTACTGCTTTCTTAGATCTGAAGAAACTTATTTCCGCAATTCTAAATTTGAAATCTGTTTTGGCATGAAAATTTCTGGCACTCCAGTTTTGTCCAAGAAGGCTGTATTAAGAAGAGCTTTGCTAATGATAATATATTTAATAAAGTATGATTGCTTTAATTTAGGCAGGGGTAAAAAAGTTTGCTTTGGAACTGCCATGGGTGGCCGACGTTAAGGCGAGAACTTATGAGCGAGAGTTCTGGGGTTCAAATCCCGCCAGGACCATCCTACCTGACTTGAGGTTTTTTTTTTTTTTTTTTCCCTCAGTCCTCATACATGGCAAATGCTGGGGAGGTGTGCTAAATTTAGGCCTGGAATGTTTCCTTCCTTAAAAACAATCCTTTCCCAATATATCATTTCATCTCGTGTATCACCAGTGTCCATCGCCTGTGGTGCCTTAGTAATAAAAACAGGCATTAAACACTATTCCCCCAAAAAAGTGTTTGCTTAGCAGTCACCCTTTCATTAAGGGAATGCTTTTTAAATGTACTATTTCAATTAATTACTGCCCATTGTAATTAATTATTAATGCCAGTGTTTTTATGTTATTTAATTACTATTTGGGGAATACACTGCACTCCTTGAAAATACGAATAAACTTTTTACAAGTCATTACCTCTCATGCAAATTCTTAAAGGTACCCTTTTTTCCCCTCCATATTCAACAATTAAAGCCTCTGGCATCTCCAGGAGCACTTGTTGGATAATGCTAAATATCATCCATTCTAACAGGACAGTAGTAGTGCTGGGCAAAACATTTGATTTTACATAAAGGTTACCTCTGAAACAGCTGCACACAGACAACCAACTTATGAAACAGTCACAAAAGAACTGTTACTTTTACCGTAGCTAGTACAGCTGCACAATGACAAGAAGTGCAGTGCCAAGCTTGCAACAAATGCATAGGTAGTGAAATGTCACTTATCAATTACCTGTTAATGTGATAAAGAATGCACCAGAAGAGCGGTGCTGCAACTACCAACTATTATTAGCTGAGCAAAAGGGCCTGCTGAAAAGGATATGGTGCAAGAAAGACTTAAGAGTTAGCTCTGCTTTTCTACTACAGATATCAAATTACTGAATACCTTAAATGTACCATTCATTCATGAGATTAGCACTGGTAATTGTAACACATCATGCTTCACTTATGTGTTTAAAACACTGGATATGTTTCAAGAGCATGAGCTAGACCAACTAAAACCCTCTGGCAATGGCAGCATAAATTCACTTAAGTTAATATTCTAAAAATATAGATGTCACAAATTTTTGAGATCCTATCACTGGACTGTTTATGTAAACTTATCCTGTCATCACCAGAGGATGTTAGTGAGGATGAGAGCACATGTTAAGTAAAGCATAACAGTAATCTCTTCTGAGTCGGATGTTTAAAACACTCTTTATGGTTTCACTTAAATGAGATTTACTCAGGACATTTGTTTCGTGAAACTATCCTCCACATCACCAGCTGTTAAACAACTGTTGGATCATTTCTAGGAGCTGGGTAGGTAGGTATCCGGTTGAATCTGGTGGTCTAGTGATAAACTGAAATTAAATACTGTTTGCTTCCAGGATGTCAAATTCATAAGATTGTGCTCATATTTTTTTTAAATAACTCCTTTCCCATATGTTTAGTTCTTTTAGTTGTTGAGCATTTTTATGAGCACTTTATTTGTTTTACACTAGATCACCAGAGTCAACCCGGATACCTACCTACCTACCTACCTACCCAGTTCCTACGAATGATCCAACAGTTATTTAACAGCTCCTGAGTAAATCTCATTTAAGTGAAACCATAAAAAGTGTTTTAAACATCCAACTCAGAAGAGATTATTAATGGGTGTTTCACTGTGTTTGATTCCAAACTGAATTAATATTAAAAGCATAACAGTGTTACCTAACATACTGCTAATCTCATTAATGAATGACATAACACTTCACTGCCAAAAGCTTTTACTTACTTCTTCAATTGAACATACCATGCCTATTTAAACTAATACAATGTAGGTAACTTTTTACAAACTTCACTTATTATCTTTAAGTTAAGACAATGTTTCGGGAACCAGCATTTCCATCCTCAGCTGTTAACCCAATGTACATTAAAGATAGTAAGTGAAGTGTGTAAAAAGTTATCCACATTATATTAATTAAGTATAATACCTTTACTGTAAACAGCTTCAAAATTATATATATATATATACACATACACACATAGCATGCCTAGTTTTATTGTTATTTTTTGTGTATTTTCATTTTTTAAGAATATTGTCACGTGGCAAAATATAAAATCAGGCATGTGTACTTGGCAACTTTACAAAAAATTCTTTCACACACTACTTTGGTTGATGGTGCATCCTACCTCTGTTGCATAGTGCAGGACCTTGGCAGCTGGATGGAGAACAATGTTTTCAAAAGGAACTATCTCTGGCCGTTGCCATCCTCCCAGAGATTCATAATAAAGAATTTTAAGCATGTGATCTGTAAAAAGTTTGCCAAACTGGAGAGCATTAACATCTGGCTTGGATTTTAGCTGCTCTGGTGAAGCCAATTGAACTGATAAATCTGAAAACTAAAGAGTTCCTCAAATTAAAAAAAAAAAAAGTTCAATAAAGCTTAAGCTGTGTAGCAAACCAATACCCCTTTTGCTTGCTACATGTATTATCTGGTGGGAGGCTGTAAATGAAAGATTAAGACATAGCTGTTTAATAAGAAAGCAAAAAAGTATCAGACCCCGAGAAGGCATAACTGAAAAATCCTTCTGCAATTATCTACATGGAATATATTTACAAATTATTATGGCCAACTTGGGCAGATTTTGTCTTCTTTGACAATAATCAAACTAATTTTAATTATGGCTTATATGTCTTTTTAAATGCTACAATTATTTTTGAAACACAGCCGAATTACTAAAATATAATTACTAATTAATGCTGTAATTATTTTATATTCTTTTATCCATCAGGCATATATAAAGTTGAAACTATCTATCAAAACATTGCAACAAACAAGATCTAACTTAACAAATTCCCCAAATTTTATGAAAATCTCCGATGCAAAGACTACCTGAACACTGTTGTCTTTAATGCTTCCATTAATAGATATGTACATAGTTCAGAAAAAATGTTCAAAAGCTTTTTAACTTTTCATACAGCACCAGTTAATTGTGTTTGATAATTGCTATATAATCAAGAGTTAAACTCTGATTTTCAATAGAATTTCCTTACTGTGCTAATGGAGATAAATCAAATATATGAGGGATGCCATGGCAACAATTGATTTTCGATGGAAGAAAGGACAACATGAAAAATCTAAGATTCACAATTGAAAGTGTATGAATTGCACATTTGAATGAAGCCACCAGATGGTGTGAGTGAGTGTCTTAACATGTCCTGAAATTCAGTCAGTGACAATGGTCAAGAATGGGGATCAGGAAAAGTGAACGTGCATAAGTGAAATAGCATTTTTCTGCACCAGGAATACACGAGAATGCCACATAGAGCTATGGAAAGCACTGGGTATGCATGTCCTCCCCTATCTTACAGTAACAAGATAGACAGAGGCCTTCAAACTGGGCAGAATGTTCATATGCTGATTCATAATAATCTAATACTGTTCAGTTGTCTGTATTTTGCTTCTTACCTACCAGGGCTGCCTACATTCAGCTTTAAGTTGGTGACACAACTTGGCAGTAAATATCATATGCTTTCAATAGTATTATCTTACATTTTTTGTGTTGTCCTTTGTTTGCAAGAAAAAAAATAGTTGCCTTGACGTATTACTTATCCCTCGCATTTTATCAAAGCTAAAAGGGCGCAGGTCCATAAGTTTCTGGCCTGGCCGATAAGGATTATTGTATTCACAAAATACTTATCTGGTATCATACCTTAACTGTTAAGTAAATAATTATAGCTGTAACTTTTGCTAAGCTGTGTTCAGTTGTTCAAATAAAGTTGCATACAGAAGGCTATGTGTAGAACATTGTGACATGTTCAAAATGGAGTTTTGAGCTGTTATTAAGTACTTCACAAAAGAAAGACATACTCCAAATAAAATTAAACAGTGATTAGACAGTATACATGGGGAAGCATCCCCCTCAGATTCTACTATAAAAGAATGGGCCAAACTTTTTCAAATGGGTCGAGAAAGCATTGAAGAAGAAGAGTATGCCTTTGGAGGTGCTCATGCTGAAAACATCACTCATATGGAAGGAGAAATTATGCAAAACAAAGTAACAGAAAATAGCAGCAAGATTGGGCCTTTCTAAAACAACAGCCCTTCGAATTATTCATTAACATTTAAACATGAATAAGGTTAGTGCAAGATGGGTGCCTAGACTTCTTTCCTCAGTCCAAAACCAGCAATGAGTCATCTGTTGTCAGGCATTTTTGGAGCTCTGCCATGGCAACGAGAGGAGGCTCTGTTACAGGAGATGAAACTATGGTCCTCTATTATGATCCCTTGTCCAAAAGAGAATCAATGGATTGGCGTAAACCTGGCAAAGCACTGCCTCTAAATGCCAAGGTCATTCAGTAAAGTTGAGTTGTGGTGTGCATCTTCTTCATGACAACACAGCTCTTATTGTAAAGGAAGCTGTGAAGAAATGTGGCTTCAAGGAGTCGACCATCCACCCTACATCCTAGATCTAGATCCCAGTGACTATTTCCTCCTCTCAAAACTCAAGAAGGACCTCTGAGGAAGGAAATTTAAGTGTGATGAAGAAGTGATGGAGCTGTTTATGCCCATTTTGCAGACAAGACATCTGACTATTTTTTTGAGGGGTTGAAATGTTAATTCAAAGATGTGAGAAGTGCATTAACTATATTGAAAAGTGAAATATAGTTTTTGTCTTATCATGCCTAGAAAATGGTGAGGCCGGAAAACTTAATGGACCTATCCTCTTAGCTAAATATTTTCACTGAATGTGCTATGACTTTGGTTCCAGGAACTACATAGCTCATGGCCTGTCATACTGAAGGAAACAAACAGACATGTTGGTTTCCCAAAATTGTTGGAATACAAAAACCAGCAGAGAAGAAGAAGAAAAAAATCACCTAATAAACATTAAGGAAATTGCTCACACAAAATTATAATCCAATAACATATCCAAAATGGATATTGCGAAATATGCCATGGAAAACTCTGTTATTCTTTAGAAGAAAAAAGAACATGAACACTTGGCTGAACCCCTCAATTAAGCATTCATTTAGCCACAATCAGACCATTTGAAGTTAAGCCCTTATGCACTGCAATAGGTTGACAAACAAAATACAGATTACCATTGTGCAAGTTCACTGTGGATTTTTCCCCCTGTCCAATGTTCAACAAGAAAACACATGATATAATGTATATTTACTTACACCAATACTTTACTGCAAAACAACTTTAGATTTGCATATATTGTGCATACATAATGAAAAGCTAGTGTGATGGTATTTGAACACTTATAAAGTAAAAGAAAGTTAACATAAAAAAACACCCGATATGACTTGACACAAGCAACATCCCAAATTGATTTTTCATTTTTGCAATTAGCTTGTAGTCGGTCCTGGTGGTGTAGCGGTTACCATACTTGCCTCCTAAACCCAAGATCGCGGGTTCGAACCCGGCCATGATCGATGGATTTTTTCGGGCGTAAAAATTCTAAGTATGGCTTCCTTCGGAAGGGAAGTAAAGCTGTGGGTTCCGTGTTGTACATTTATGGCACGAAAAAGAACCTCAAGCCTGAAAGAGAGGCCTCTGAGCAAAATTTGTCGGCCGTTTCACGCCCTGAGTTGAATGGGATGCTGATGACCTGAGCTGTTAAAGAGCGTCCATAAATAAATCATTCAAAAAAAAAAAAAAAAAATTAGCTTGTATCAATATCCTTATCCAATTGAACATAATGTATTCTGTTTCAGACCTACAGTCATCCCAATTGTCTACATTCATTAGAAACAATAAGTGTCAAGTTCATAGCTTACAGATGTACCTTAAGACAATGCTGTACAATTAAACACAATATAGTTGACACAAGTTTACTCTGTGCCTCAGCTTGGTGGTTGCGAGGGACAAGCTCCTTGGTTAGGCATTTCCCGGAGTTTTCACTCTTATTTGAAATGGTTAATGCTACATAATTTAAGCAACAACATTTATTTGCACATCATCTTGAAGACTTCTAAGCCGTCAGCGCGGATCATTTACGTGACAGAAATTTGGTCGTAACAAATAAATGATATAAAGATTTTTTTTTTCTCCCAAGGCTTTTCCGTAACACTGAGAAGGCAAACACAAACTGACTACAAATTTGTTTTACAGCTTTACTAATTCATCTTATTCACTGTCGCAACCTTACGGCATTGGACACTAAAACTGAGCAAAGAAAGAAAGATAAACCATCTCCAATATCTTTATCATGAAATGTGGTTCAATACTTCAAAATGTATGCATTTATATAAGTATGTACTTTTATTTCTATTATCTAAGCCATAAGGTATGATTTACCTTAAATACGCTATGCACCACTTCTCGTGCAGCAGGCTTGCTTTCTACTTTTAATGTATTCTGTGCCTCTTCATTTGCTGTAGATTCAGCAGGCTTAGCTTTCACTGTCGTCACACTCCTGCAAAGGAACTATACAAAAATATTCCTAATTATAAGAATGAAATTAATATGTAATTTACACTAACCTGAAAACTTGGAGATTTATATCCTAAACTTAGGTATTCATTTTTTACACTAAACTCCACTTACATAAAAGTAAGAATCTCCCGAAACGCATCTTACTTTTATGTAAGTAAGTGGGTGGAGTTTAGTGTAAAAAAATGAATACCTAGGTTTAGGATATATTACCACTCCATTTTCAACAGCTTCGTAAGTACAATATTTATATGGAGATTTATGGTTAATCAGCCTAATTCCAACACCAATTACTGGGAGCAAGGTTTCACACATATGTATTCAAGTATTACGCTTTAAGCAATATCTTCATAACTTGTGTTCTTTTCATTTTTTTCCATTAAATGCCCATATCCTTCTACTTTTTGCTTTATATAGAAATTGATTTCAACTTATTACAATCTTTTTTATACATCCCCTTAATTGCTGATCTTCTGTCCATATTACTCCATTTCATATCAACAAATTTCTCTCTCCAATTCTCTGTTTCTTTACACTCAAATATTATGTGCTCAGTGTTCTCTTTTCCCCACATATAAACACATGCCTTGTTCAAAACAGTTTCTTAATCCTTTAAATTTTTAGATTAACCTTAAGAAATGGTCGAGTATTTGTGTTCTTGTATTGCAACTTCCCCCTTCTTTCCCTACAAATTGCATGGTCAATTTAAGGGATGTGATCTTGTGCAATGATTGCTACATTATGCAACACAAACATTACAACTATGATAGGAGGAACTCGATGCAATTTGACTCCAAGTTTCAACAACAAACAGAGAAATCATCTTTTAACTAAAAGCTCTTTCAACAACTCATCTTGTTTGCTTACGGGGTCTGTTGTATTCTCATTCTGAAAGTGTTTGTTTATGCAATACAGGTGTTAATAAGTGATGGCAACACTAGGGCACTGTCTCCTAGCAGTTCCTAGCAGTACCCTTCGACAAATTCAAATTACGCATATATTCTAAAATTCACAAATGTGTTACTATCATGTGCAGATCCCAGTCATCTGGCAACATCATTCCAAAAATGAAGCCAGAAACTCGGACTATTTCGACATGACTAGCCATGACTATTTCTGAAGACTTTTGCATTATTACTCCCAGACAATATGATGGGTAAGTGTGTGCAGCCTATAGCACCTACAACCAGGAAAGTTGCAAATGTTACAGAAGCCTAATATCACTTTCCTTACAACGCCCTTTTCAGTTGACATTTTAAATGAAATCAAGTCTCAGAGCTGCAATTACTCTAGTAACTTTATGGATGGTTCTACTGGTTGTTTCTTTCTCCGCTTTCAATATATCTTAAATAATTATTTGGAATTTTCTCTATTATATAGAACCTTAAAGTTAGTAATATCATAAACACTGAATTTAAAGCACGATTACACTTGATTTAAGATTGTAATTGGGGACATAACATCTGTTTCAGTTCTTCCTAGACAAAATTGCATTTTGATTAGTTTGTCATTCAGTTTTAGGAAACAATTATTTCTCTTGTGAAATATGCAAGGAAGACAGTAAAATTTATAATCAGATGAGATGTCAGAATAATCAAAAATCTGTAAAGAAATATGTACAATATATTGCTTCTAAGGATAGCCTAGGATAACATAGAATTTAATGCAATTCTGTTTGCTGTTACTTCTAGGAATAGACTATAGTTATTAGTTAGTCAGTCTTGTTATTATGCAGAAATGATTAGTGAAACATTGAATTAAAATAAACATGATACACCATTTTATTTATATATGAAGTAATGCTACTGTAGTCTGAGAAATGTTTTATTTAACAATTACTAAACTCTAGTTAGTGTTTTAACTTGTGAGTTGAATTTTATTTGAGGTTAAGACAAAATAATCTTAGATTAATGTTTATACAATCACAATTTCCAAGTTAAGTATATAACCGATGGTTAATTTTATACCCTAAACTCAAATTTACTATTTATAAAAGTTCCTAATTGGAAATTACCTTCAACTGTAATTTAAAAAGTAACTGTCAAACCTATAGCAATGTTGTAAATTAATACAGAAATTCAAGTTTAAGATCTAGTTGATGCTCAACAGTTCAGCCTGAGAAAAGCAATAATTATTCAGGTTTCCCGCTTCTTAGACATATGTTTTTTTTTTCCCTTAATACATCTTTAAGCATGGATAAGGAAAAGTTAAGTGAATGCAAGTGACTATTTTAGTAGACATGAGAATAGTATTACTGATCTGGTGCTAAAATAACAGAAAACAATTAAAAAAAAAAAAAAGATTTGATCTCAAATAAGGATACAGAACATACATGGGGAAAAATTGCCAAAGAGTATAACTCTATTCTGAAGATTTCTGCCTTATAACACCCTAGGCAATATGTGCACGTCAATAGCACCTAAAACTCCAGGGAAGTTGTGAATGTTAAGAAACCTAGCATCAATTTCTTTATTACCTTCTTCATGTGACATTTTAAAGAACTGAGATCTCAGAGCTGCAATTGCTCTATTAACTTTAGGGATTGTTCTACTGTCCATTCCTTTCTCCACTTTGAATATATCTCCAATAACTATTTGGAAGTGCTCTGTCACATAGAACCTTAAGTTAGGTATCATGAATATGGAATTCAAAGCGTGATTTCACTTAGTTTCTGACTGTAATCAGGGACATAACATTCGTCCCAGATTTTTAACACCTTTTGCTAAGCGAAATCGCATTTTGAATTTGTCATTTGGTTCTAAGAACGCATTATTTTCCTCGTGAAATAAAATAGGAGCAGGGTGAAATTCATCTTTGGATGAGAAATCTGTCGGAAATCAGAAATCTGTACAATGCATCGCTTGTAAGGTTAACCTAACATAACCTACAATTGAACACAACTATTTTTACTAGGGTGTGAAAAGTGGCATACTGTAGAGCTTTATCTACATGAAATTAAAATAATCGTATAATAATCGCTAATCATTTTATTCATAAGTGAAGATGTTATGTTTCTGTACTATGAGAAATGTTTTATTTTACAATACTAAACTCTAGTTAGTGCTTTAATTTGTGAAATTTCGCGGAGTTAGGTTAATTTGAGGTTAAGGCTAAGTAGTCTTAGTTTAGTACTTATACACCAAAATTAAGTATAACTAATGGTTAAATTAACTCAAATTAACTATTTATACAACTGGCCCAAGCAGTTTCCGAAATAATCCCTGAAATTAATTGCTGATCCCATGACATAACTTTCAAAATTACTGTTTCACT
This sequence comes from Metallyticus violacea, assembly GCA_030762175.1. Lineage (NCBI taxonomy): Eukaryota > Metazoa > Arthropoda > Insecta > Mantodea > Metallyticidae > Metallyticus > Metallyticus violacea. The sequence continues at coordinate 76,367,541 of CM060844.1, forward strand.
ATTTACACATTTTTCCTCCTCTTCTCCATGCTATGGTACTTCGTGAGAACAACCTCTACACCCATTGCTGACGAATGCCATCAATTACCTGACAGATTATTTTGTACTTTTCCAATTTTAAACGCCTTAATTCACTAGGACGCTGCCGATGCTTTATTATTTCGAAAGGAATTCTCAGTTGTTCCGCAACAAATAAAAAACTGAATGTCTAGCTCCACATTTCCCCAAAATCCATCATTTATAAGGGTTTCAGGACCAATAAAAACACAAATATACCTATTTGAACAGCTCATTCAATTAGTATTTGTTGTAGACAGCATTCTTATATAACCTAGCAATTATTTTTGGTATCAGCAATACATATAATGTACTTTTCGAAACATTAACATGTTCTACTACGTACCTTAGGTAAATAAAATACTCTGGACAGTCGTATTATTCTCACCATGATTATTAAATTAACTTTTAATGCCGATCACATTCACTCCCTAATCATCTTACAAACTGAATACTTATAAACACACGCGTTCACAACGGCGTTACATATTTATGACGAAAGAATAACTCAAACGCTCATTCTAATCTCATACCGTTAATGCAATTAACCTTCACATTCCCTGCATGAATTCATTTTGTCAAGCTGTCAGACAGGTTTCGTAACATACTGCGTCTTAATATATTTCAGGAACACCACACCACCCATTCAAACGATGTACGTCACTGATAATGCCAACTTATGACATGTTAAATAGTGACGTAACAAGTCACTTGACATTGGCAATGAAATGAGCCTACAGTTGAAATGAAAACTGCGAGCGTAGTTAACATTAGCAAACGAAAGAGTTTCAAAAGAACTGATAGCGCAGATTCTTTTCATTTCTTACAATAAAAAATTTTATTTATGAGAAAACTTGGTTAGAAAATTCACTACCTGTTACAATGCTGTGCACGCCTCATAAAGACTATTGAAATTATCTCATTTCTTATCAGAGGTCAGAGCTCTCTTTGGTCTCTTCAATGCACTGCTAATACCCTCACAACTGTCATATCAATGATAGCCCACGCGTGTCACAAGGCCACTTTTGCATAAAATATTCACGGAAGAGTGAGCAGTAGATATAGTTATCTAACACAGCTCAAAATAGATTCACAACATTTTTTTCCAATTTACATAATGGAAATGATAGTTGTTTAGAAAAACAAAACAGCTGATGCTGTGTGAAAAATGTGGAATATATAGATTTTAAAACATTTAAGGGGGAAGATGTTCCTCATGTTGCTCAGGAAGGGTACAACAGTTGCGAAGCGGAACTTTATTAAAGGCTAGACTGAGACCTGGGATGTCAAAATTCATGGAAAATGTAATTTATGTGCTAAATGTGCCACGAAAACGGTTCTCTAATGTTATTATAAAATGTTTTCATGTTCAAATTAAACAAATTATTCTCAATAATGCATATAGATATTAAATTAAATTGCACGAAATATTAAAAAAAGTTAATGTTCCGTTACTCAACCATAAAACTGTTTATACCTGTATAAGCTCAATTCTCCAGATCCCTTTCTGTGCATATACACTTTTGAACTGAATTCTCGATGCTTTATTAAAATTACAATTTTCAAAGTGTAACGACTTTAGCGTGTTTTTTTACTTGGCGTACTTTTCTAGTTTTCTCGTGCTTCCGGTAGCTTTTCTGAATTTAGTGAAAGGTGCAGAAATGAACTCACGGCCAGTTTTTGTAGAGCTTCAATAACATTTTTATGCATTTCACATAATTTGCCAAAAGCCCCACCCCGATCTCGGCCAAAGTACAACCAATTGTCCTTGAACTACAATTTTTTTCTGGTGTTCAACACTTTTTACACTTGTTCAGGATGGGCCAGAAATAGTAAACTTTTTTTCGAAGACTAACGAACAGTTACCAAAGAATCACTAAGCTATTCACTATTACTAGCATTTCTTTCAATAGAATAGGTCTTCTACAATACGCTGCATTTTATTAGAAAATAAATATATCTCCTTTCCATAGTAAACTGTTGATTGTTAAAATAGCTGCAACTACAAGAAGTTGAAATTCGTTATAAAGCTTATTACAACAGCCCTGACCCTTTACATGTGCCCATTGTTATGTTTCAAATTAATTTTATTACAAATTTCTAGTTAGCAGCTATAAAAATGGACGAAATTTTTAAAAATCTTATATACATTTATAAATAAATTTAAGTCTTTTCGGTGGGTTCTCTCTACACCCCCCCCCCCCCGGGTCAACTCGTGAGTTCCTGCTGAGCCTAAGTGTTATAAAAATCCAAGAAGAGGACAAACATAATCAACCGGCGAAAACAAGCCTGAGGCAGAGATTAGGCTAATCTTCACAGTAACGAAAAATTCATGAAAGACCCCCCTTCACCTTTCCCTGATGATGACGCGAAAAGCATTACTACCATCCTGCAAGGATGACTGAACCTTCGACCATATTATTGGTGATCTTCTTTCTATCTATGTCATAGACATCCCACTAGTTTAAATAAGATAATACTTCAATTCGTCAATAAAAATTAACAAACTAATTTTGGATAGGTTCAGCCTTGCAGCCTTATAGGAGCTTTGCCCCTGGGTAACAGACACTTAGAAGTACGTAAAAATAGGTTGACTAGAAATGCAGGTGGAGACATCTGCAGAAGTGGGTATCTAAGCTTAATCAATAAACTCTATCAATAATTGTACTGTAATGAAAAACAAGAAAACATTTAAAAGCACAAAGAATGCAAAATCAAATATGTACTAATATTATCTAAAACCAAATAAAAGTCATAATGGTTAAAAAAAAGTTTTCCTTTTTATCCCCTTCTCCTTTATAAAAAAGATTTACTCCACAGCTCTCTACTGTCACTTTTGAAAACGATTGTCAAGTGTTATTCTTGACCCAATATTTAAAATACCAATATACATACATAAATTATGACCAATTTGAAATTAAATTTTGATTGTACTAAAGCTTGAAATATTAAATGTTCTTTATTTTATACAAAAATGCACCGCTACAAACTATATATAATCATTTTAGTGCTAAATTGTCATCTGGTGAATATAAAAATACTGACACAGTGAATTGTTAATTGCTTATAGCAAATGTTCGTTTACAAAGTCTGAATAACTCTTGCGGAACCACTGACAGCCTGTAAATAATATGTTTACCGTTCATCCTGGTTGGTGCTCTATTATATTTCTTGATTAGGACAGCTCTACATTATATCGTATCTTTGAACGCAGTTGATGGACCTGATGCATTCCCCATGGTAAAGGGCTCTTATCTGAAGACTAGAGTTCAGAATTCAGTCTATGAAAGTTTCGTCAGCACTAAGTAAGTCCAAAAATAAATAAATTAATAAATAAACAATAACAACAAATATTGGCCAACACAACTAACCCAAAAGTTTCTCCAAGATGTCATCCAGATCCCAGGTCTTTGAGCAGTTCTCATACCATTAATTTGGGGAGCTCGAGTCATTTTAGTTCTTCTATCTATAGATAGTATTTTTTTAATCAATGAAAGCAAGAACAAACAACTCTTCACTGAGTTACCACACCTGATGAGCAAACTTTCTCAGAACAGCTACGAAGTTTGCAGTATAGGCGGTGACTTTGTAATATATTGGAGGAGTGGCTCAATCTCCTTCTATGAGATTTGAAATAGCTAGTGAGTGACATCAACCGAAGTTTAAAATGTGTATCCTGTTTAATTAATATATTAATGGTATGCATAAATAAGGAGACAAATTAAAATAACGAAACAACTATATAATGTGTAGTACTTATATAAAATCTATGTTTATACAATAACGCTATCGTTAGATTTTAGTTTAAAAAATCTATGAACTAAAAAAATACAAAGCAATGAAGTTTAGGACATAAAATAAAGGAAAATGTTTATTGAAAACATCCTAATTAATTAAAATATTATAAAATACGTAGAACTCAAGAATTAACCATTTTAAAGTCTGTCACCGCAACTTGTTTCTTCGATAAATTAAGTCGTCGGCTATACCATCGAAACCCAAAGAGCTTATTATGTTTAGGTGAAAATTTTAAATAGCAATTGCATTAAGACGACTAATTCCCTCCTATGACCTTAAGTAGTTCTTCATTCAATGATCTTTTAGATGTACAATTTGGCATCTGCCGTTAAAAGCAGTCATACAAGTTTGGTTAACTGCGGAATATTTTCGAAGGCATGATTATCACTTTTTAGAAGATGTACAACTGAAGAAAAGTTGTCTAGGAAATTCACCTTTGATTCTAAATGGTCCATCAAAATTGCGATGCAATTTTAAAAAATTGACAATATCTATGATTTAGTGGGAAAACTTGCAAAAGATAATGCGCAGAAATCACGCGCAGTCTCTAGGTTGGGTAGTGGGTGGGACGGAAGAAGAGCACGACTGTAATTGGCTGCAATAAAAATGCTAAGAGGTGACGTAACGATGTAATATGTCCTCAGCTTTGAAATTTTATAACATATGTTTATGTTATTAAAACCGTTATCTTAATGTCATGTGCAACACACATAAGGTAGGGTCCGATGTTTATGACCTAAAATGTTAGAAATATGGAAGCATATGTGATCTGATTAATATGCACAAAACAATTGAACGTTGGTGCGATAAAATCAAAGTGATAAAACGGAAACGATAAAATCATAACAATAGCCAGCTGTGATTGTTTGGAATTCCAAATATTTCCATACCGATTGGTCACTGATTCGTGACCTAAATATTTAATGTAAATGATCGTACTATATTTGAATAAGTTTACGACTAGTTGTGATATTAGGCGAAAGCAATACAAATCACCAGATTGGATAAAGCATAGATGGGTAAACAGTTTCTAACTGTCCGTGGGAAACGATATAAGTACAGAAACTAAAATTTCAGGAAATAAAGAACATTGTTGCACTTCCATTATTAACTATTTTACGTTTTAAAAGCTTATGTGTTATTTAAAAATGTCATATTACGTATTGTATGTGAAGATATGAGGGTCCCTTTATTAGAAGACAAAGCATAGCACGTAACAAATATTTTTAAACCTGGAAAAGATATAAGTGGTATGCAGTACTTCTTCAGAAAAATAAAGTACTAGGAGTCAGCAGGCATTACAAGATTCGCATAAATACGACGTATATATTCAGAACTAGCATGCATGCCTAAGTTAAAAGCATGTCATGTTGACTATTGACTTCTAGTGTGCACCGATATTTAGCGGATTTTTTTTTTTTTTTTATTTTTCTCAGTGACCTGAAAACTGTAAACATGAGTGAATTTCTCCCTACCGGCTTTAGTTGTAAATAATGACAATTTCTGTTGCGTTACAAGCGAACGTTTCTCTCAGTTACATTGGACTCTGTTAGAAAGAATTGAACTCTCTTCCAGCCTCTCTGTTACCATAAAGAATTACTTAACGCTTGAAAGCATCATCATAATATGTTCTTCTTTGGTCTCTATTTCCTACTATTCAAACGCTATATGCAATAATAGGCCAATAATAAATGTAACGAATAGCAGCAATGCATTATACGATAAATTCAAATGAAGTTAACGGCGAACTACGGAATACCACCTGTGGTGCTTAAGTAGTAAAAATGGGCGTTTTTTTTTTTTATTTTATTTATTACTTGATTTGAGTACGGACGCTCTTTAACATCTCAGATCATCAGCGTCCCATTCAATTCAGGGCGTGAAACGGCCGACAAATTTTGCTCAGAGACCTCTTCTTTCAGGTTGAGGTTCTTTTTCGTGCCGTAAATGTACGATATGGGACCCACGGCTTTACTTCCCTTCCGAGGGAGGGATTTTTACCCCCGTAAAAATCCGTCGATCTTGGCCGGCTTTGAACCCGCGATCTTGGGTTTAGAAGGCAAGTACGGTTACCACTACACCACCAGGGGACCGACAAATGGGCGTTAAACATTATTAAAAAACACGATAGTCAAGTTTCCGACACGGATTCCGATATGGGCGTAATTCAACATGTGTTTTTGGAAGTAAGAGAAGGTGTTGCCCAGTTTAGCCCAAGAGAGGAGGGTTAGTAAGTCAACATTCTTTTTAATCAGGTAGACTTATATCATCGCTTCTATTTGTGATGAATTGTTCAATTTGGGGAAAAAAAAAAAAACAGCACTTTTAAATAGATCAGCAGCAGACAGTGAACTTAAACATCAATTATGTAAAAAAGGTATTAGTCGGTACATATCTTTTGGGGTGGTAAAACTATGAGGAACACTTACAGAAACCGAATCTTCTTGGAATGGACTTTTGACGTGATAGCTGTGGTTCTTGTAAATGAAAAGATTGGACACTTTATGATTTCTTTCCAAAACGTGTCTTAAGCGAATATGATATACAAGAGAGTGTCTACTAGGCGCTGAATCAACACTGAGCCCAATGTTAACTGCATCATTGTGACGAAATATCTTGCATAATATATGAACAAGTAGAAATATAAATAAGTCTATAAAAAGACAAACATCATTTACTTTAAAACGTTGAGTCTGTTGAGTCAGAAACTTACTCATAATTGGAATGAAATGATGGCAATGATGAGAATCGAACCGCCATCTAGTTGAACAGAATGACCTTATGTTAACCGCATCATTGCCTTGTAATTTCTTGAAGGATGGATGCATTTTAGACGAGTTACCCACAAATGTATATCTTTTATGAAATTTAGTACATTCAAGCTAAAATGTTAAGTATTATCATCGCCCTTTAAAAACATCGGGGGTTCAGTCCCTAATGCAAAAATTTGGGCTCCCAGGCCCCTCAATCTCCTCTTCGAAAAAATTGGGGGGAGGATACCCAAGGCCCCTAGGAGTCTGCACCTATGAAATTCCTACGATGTTGCAGTTTCTTCAGTAGTTCCATCATATAATATACAATACTTAGAAATTTAGCTTGAAATCATATCTAATGATAACAATATTTGCTACATTCCTTAACTCGTCACCGAGGATCAGTTGCTACAAAAAATATTATTATTCATTAAAAGAGTTTCTTATATACAGAGGGTGCCAAAAATGTATACATACTTCAAGAAAAAATAAACAAAACAAAATCAAAAACTGTATTAATAAAACAAAACTGAATTCACACAAACAGAAAGTAATGAGCACTAATCATCTTAAACTTTTACAAAATGCCCACCATCGGCGTCGATACACTACTGAGTACGTTGAACTACTGATTGAGCAACGTTTGCGAAAGTATCCTCAGCGATTGCAGCACATGCCGTTTCAATTTCTTCCCGAAGTGCTGCCAGTGTAGCTGGTTTTCTATGATATACAACATCCTTAAGAGTTCCCCATAGGTAGAAGTCCAACGAGTTAGATTCGGTTAGATGGCGGTTCTGTTCTGTATATTCCTCTCCATTGCCCATGAACTTCAACAACATTCTCGGTTTTCCAATATCACTTCAAAATTGCTTTCTGCTGTTCAAATGATAATCTTTACTCCATTTTGTTATAGCAACGCTAGCACAACGTAATGTGAGTCACATCTGTTTACAGAACACCATACAATAATCTTGGTTTCATTTGTTCATTGTTGATTTACCTGTCAGTAGCAACGCTATCATAATGTATGTGAGTCATATCTGTTTACAGAACATAATACTACATTACTGTTGTTTTTCGGTCCAACTTTGAAATATATTAAATAGATATCTACTATGAAAGTGTGTATCCATTTTTTTTGGTACCTTCGATATTATCTGTAAACAATTCATCAACAGATGTTTCAAGTGCATATATTCTTGATGCAATTCTTTGTTAAAGGAAATCTTTGATAATCTCCATTAATAAGCAATTTTATACCTTATTTGATAGAAAAACATAAATAAATAGAGTGACTGCAAATTTGAGTATATTTTCCTCTTGACTTTCTCAAATAAAATTTAGATCTTTCCTGCTTGTTTTGTTTGTTTGTTCTTTACCTTTCTTAATTTCATGTAGTTTCTATCACCCAAAGTAGATTTTGCAACATATTTTCAAAGCTGAATAGAGGTATATGCTATACAAAACCCAATGGGAGCTCCTGTACTACAATTGCACGTTTATTATTTTTTTATCAGATAAAAATGGAAAAAATAAATAAACCATTACCTATTACTTTGAAGATAGTTCAATGTTTCACTTGATTGCGGTCCAGTTCGCCAACATTTGCCATTTTACGCGTTTTTAATAGTGTTTAACGCATGGTTTTTACTACTAAGGCACCACAGGCAGTGGACATTGATGATATATGAGATAAATGGTATATAGGGAAAGGATGTTTTCTTTTTAAGGAAGGAAACGTTCCAGGCCTAAGTTTAGGTTATCTCCTCGGCATTTGCCATTTACGAGGACTGAGAAAAATCTGGAAAAAACCTCAGTCAAGGAAGACGGTGTAGCGGGATTCGAACCCCAGACCTCCCGCTCACGAGTCCGCGTCTTAACGACCTCGGCTACCCGTGGCGGTATTTTATGTGTAATAGGTAACCAACACTAATAGTAAAAATGTTCGTAATTCGCTGTTGCCGCTTGTGAATGAATATGAGGAGAACATGCTTGTGACGTGCGATGCGCCGCTACATAATAGAAGGATGCTACTATATCCAATAAATATAAAATCACGAGATATTTTAGCCTAATGGAATTGCAGACCTTTTTAAAATCAAAATATCGGTCTTCTTCGAGTTTAAAGAAGAGGAGTTCTTACATGTGTCCTCAGGATGGTTATCTCATTAGAAGCAGCTTTAACACGCCTGGTAAAATGCTAAAGGGTCCCTCGCATGTCGTTTTCAACAAATGATGGTTTCGTCATTGAAAAAGGCTGCTAACTGTAGAGCACAGGAAAAATGGCATTCGGGACTTTCCCGAAGAGAAGCAGAAATTTCCTCATAGGCGTATTCTAGCTTACAACTTTCACTGCTGAGCGGACATGCAAGTTTCCATACAATTTGTAACGTAAGAGACCTATTAGAAAAAGCGTGTCAGACATTTAAATTTGTGCAAATTGAACAATTCTGGACATTATGGAATTCGGAAAGAGGTTATGATTTTTTCCGACGGAGGCATGTATATATATATATATTCTGAACGGTTCGCCAAAAATCAGGACTGTTGGCTACTTGTTGGTTTGTTTTATTTACGGACGCTCTTTAACACCTCAGGTCATCAGCGTTACATTCAGTTCAGGGAGTGAAAAGGGCCGTAAATTTTGCTCAGAGACCTCTTCTTTCATGCTTTAGGTTCTTTTTTGTGCCGTAAGTCTACGACACGGGACCCACAGCTTTACTTCCCTTCCGAAGGAAACACTTGCAATTAGGATTTTCACGCCGGAAAAAATCCATCTATCCTGGCCGGGTTTGAACCCGAGATCTTGGGTTTACGAGGCAAGTATGGTTACCACCACACCACCAGGATCGACTATTGGCTACCCTAAGTAGGTCTAACAACAGCCATTTCTACACGAAAGTTAACTTGAAAGAGAAACAATGGTTATTTTACTTCTGTTTTCTTGTCTATTCTTTTGTGTTCAGAAGAATAGCGCATAAACGTTATAAACTGGGAGTGTGCGTACTGTAATCCCCTTACCTGTAACTTTAGTTGTAACCAATAACTTTCTGATAGAAACCTATGATTGAATACTGCACTCTTTTCCTTATGCAGTTGCTGCTCATATAGTTTTGATCAGATGTTCCGGAAGGCTCTAGAATGACTTAAAAAATTCAACTATTACAAAAGTATTGGCCAATGTAAAGCCAATCCAGGAATCCTCGTAACAACACAATGTATTCGATAATGCACAACAATTTTTCGCTGTTGAACAGTGCGATCAGTTTATTTTTTCCCCGGAGTGTTTTGCCTATGTGTAAGCACGCTGCTCGTTAGCTGGTTAGCCGGCCAGCCGGGTCTTGGTGATTAGTGGGAGGGTAAAACAATAAAACAAATCAACCATATACGAGTAGGGGCTCGCTCATAGGAAAAACACTGCGCCACGGTAGAAATCATCACTAATTGTGCTGTACTTTACAGGCTTAATGTAGCTCGGATTTGGCTCAGCATGGCCTTATCTGCTCAAGAAAGCTCAATATTGTTAAAAAAAATTCTAGAAAACTCTGAATTGTTTCAGAAAATTTCTGTATTGCTCTGGGCAATTCTAGATTGTCCCAAAATACCTATTGCAATCATAGGCGCCGACTTATGTAATATATTAGGGGGAGGAGCAACCTCCCTCTGTGAGGATTGTAAATACCGTGTGTGCCAAAATATGTATACACACTTTCACAGTAGATATCTATTTAATATATTTCAAAGCTGAACCGAAAAACAACAGTAATGTGTAGTGTGATGTTCTGTAAACAGATGTGACTCGCATACATTATGATAGCGTTGCTACAACAAAACGGAACCAAGATTATCTTTTGAAAAGTGGAAAGCAATTTTGAAGTATCCAAGGCACTGGATAGGACGAAGATATCGATTGAGTTTCCACTGCGTTCTCCGGATCTAACTCCGTTGGACTTCTACCTATGGGGAACTCTTAAGGATGTTATATACCGTAGAAAATCACTACACTGACAGCACTTCGGGAAGAAATTAAAACGGCAGGTGCTGCAATCGTTGAGAACATCGCAAAGTTGCTCAATCAGTAGTTCAACGTACTCAGAAGTGTATCGACGCCAATGGTGGGCATTTTGAGTATCTGTTGTAAATGTAAAAGTCTAAGATGATTAGTGCTCATTATATTTTGTTTGTGTTAATTCAGTTTGTTATGTAAACACAGTTTTTTCTTTGCTTGAAGTGTGTATACAATTTTGGCACTCTCTGTATATACGTCAGTGACATCAGCCACATGTTTCTTCAATGGTTCTACTGTTAGATTTTGTTTTTAAAAAATCTATAAACTGAAAACATGCAAATAAATAAAAATAGCTTAAGGCATAAAAAAACTTAAATTAAAAACATACAAATCAATAAAAACATTTTCATAAACAAAAAAACTTAATTTTTAACTAATTTACCCAAAACTGACGAACGTCAGCCGCCACTGTTAATTTCTTCAGATGAATTGGTAGGCTATACCATTGAGATCCAAAGCATTGGTATCGGGTGCAGTTTAAAATGGTGATTGCATCATGACGGGTTTGTGCTCTGATTATTTAAGTTGTCTTCGTCCTTCAACAGCATTTTTAGCTGTACACTTGACATCAAACAGTTAAAACCAGTCATGCAAGCTCGGAAAATGTTCGGGTGCACAGCTATCACTTTTGAGAAACTGTACAAAGTCATCTAGGAAATTATTGTTCACCTTTGATTTCAAAATGCATATCATGTTGCGATACAATGTCAATCTGCAGAATCAATGCCGTTTTTAAAAATATTTATGTATGTAATGTTCATCAGTTCATCATTCTAGAACAGATTTTAAGATGCAAAATTATGGTTAGAAAGGGGGGGGGGGAGTTATGAATTTTTTACAAAAAGGTTAAAAAATTGCAGATAAAATGTTTTTATTCAGGTCTAAACCAGTTATACTAACATTGCTTATTCAACACTGTAGCTAATAACATAACGTTTCCATATTTAGGAAATAAAAGTTGCAATTACAGTTGGATTACACAATATGTCTATGTTTTCGATGTAAGTCACTGGCTCTTTGAGCTAAGATGACCTTATACGGAGAAATTCCGCTCAACGTCTACTGAAATCAATGGAACATGTTTTGTAGAAACGTGGAAAGGGAATTCAGTGGAAGCTGCAAACCGTAATTTTTTTTCAAGTGTGGCTTTGGCAAATCCTTCCTGTTGTGAATTTCTTACACTGTTCCTCCTCCATACCTTTTTCTTTTAAACTCTAATCACACCAGGCAAATAACTGTAGCAGTGCACTGCGAAAAAATGTCATCTCTATATCTTAGTAGTTGAGCATTTGTTGGGCATGCTTGATGGCTGTTGCATTCGTTGAATCTAGAGCACATATGGAGCTTTTGATAATTTTTTCGAAATTTTCGCACAAAAAAACTGCGCATCTTATCCAAGTACCCCCTCTTATGACTGGAAATTGAGTTAGATAGAGACCAAAAGCTTCTCGGTACAAAAGTTGACGTTTTAGGGCCTTTACAAGAATCTTCTTCAGAGCGGCAATGGAGTCATTTACGCCTATCCTCCCTGACTCTTTCACAAACACCCGAAATCATATAGCGTCCTTAGTCATTCACCACAACCTGTTTTTGTTTTTTGTTTTGTTTTGTTTTGTTTTGTTTTTTTTTTCCCCCATACTGTGTGCCATCTGGCTATAACTTCATGCATGAGTCATTGAATAACCGCATTACATGCAGGCATTTGTCTTCTGGAGTTGGTACATCTCAAAGACCACGCATTTCACCAATAATGCAATCAACAGCACATTTAATCTTTGCAGTTTACCACTGGTTATATATGAATTCATGTTTGCCGGCCGCCTCTATTATTTTCTTAAATTGGCTTCATGTGGTTTTTTCTCTAGGTGCTCTCATCCGATGTGATATTTGCGAGTGCTTTGGAAAAATGATTTGAATGCAGGATTAAATGAATACATAAGTTTCCATGGCTCTAGTTCTTAGTTAAAAGACAATATAAAATCTTTTCTCTTGGATATGCCGTGTCTTGAAAAGTTGAGTAGGGGGCGATATTTAGTACAAACTTAGTTGCACTTTATCGAGCTGTTATCTCTTTGCTATCGCTTACCGCTGTTATCTCTTTATATGCTAGTGAATTATGTTCTCCTTCTGCAACTCTTTCCCTATGCGTTGATGTGTTTGAACTAGACCGGCTGTTCGCTGTTCTAGTAATTGTTTCCAAATATTTGCTGAGATGAGTGCCCGTGTCTCTATTCATGTTATTTTTATTTTTATATATTTTTATTCCCAAATGTTCTACTCATGCTAGTAAGATCATATTATCAAATTCGATATGGTGCCGGTTTTTCTAGTTGGTTAAGGCTTATACTGCGAGTGTTCTTTTTTTTTTTTTTTCTGGGTGTTAACATATTGGCCGATTTAACATATGTATGTCTTGCCGCACTAGCAAGGAATACTATATACGCCAGATGCTGCTTGACAGTCCATGGCGTCTTTGACAATGCGGAGGAATTGTAATTTTGGGCTGGATTTATATGTTGTATTTCCTTAGAAAAGTGGTTATTTTGTCTATAATCATTTCACACATGCTAAAACTGTGGAAGTTAGTGGTTTTTTCTTTCTTACGCGTAGTCTGATTCTTTGGTTTAGTGGTCTTTCGAATGTCTGCAGACGAATAGCCATTGGCTCAATGTAGTACGGAGGCGGCGTAATTAATGATTGGAGTCACATATGTTGAGGCCTGTGCGTAAGTGTATATAGGATTGCTCTCTTGATTGCCGGCAGGTGATGTAACGTAACCTTAAATACCGATTGTAAGGGTTGGCTTGCAGTGTACTGAAGTCTTAAGGTGATTATTTGGCGTTCTCTCCACTAAGAAATGGCAAAGAGCCTTTTCGTTCTATTTCCACCGTGAATTGAATATGTGTGTATTACTGTTGAGTTCTGTTAGAAACAATTCGATTTTGTCTTCTCCATGGAGCCTTATGTAACAGGTGTCACCACATGCTAGGTTTTAGCTGGATCTTCTCTAAAACTCTAGTTTCAAATTCCTCCAAATATATGTTGGATATGACTGGACAAAGGACACCTCATAGCTGCTCTGTCAATTTGTCCATGTACCGAGGGTGCCAAAAAATGTATACACACTTTCACAGTAGATATCTATTTAATATATTTCAAAGTTGGACAGAAAAACAACAGTAATGTGTAGTATGATGTTCTGTAAACAGATGTGACTCAAATACATTACGATAGCGTTGCTACGTGACCGGTAAATCAACAATGAACAATTGAAGACAAGATTATCACAAAGCAACAATGAACCAATGAAGCCAAGATTGTCGTATGATGTTCTGTAAACAGATGTGACTCACATTACGTTATGCTAACTTTGCTAGAACTAAATGGAGCCAAGATTATCGTTTGAACAGAGGAAAGCAATTTTGAAGTGGTATTGGAAAACCGAGAATGTTATTGAAGTTCAAAGGCAATCGAGACATGTGTACAGAACAGAACCGCTAACGCGAGTAACAATTGCGCGCATTCGAGACAAACTTGGGACTCGTGATACCGTATACGGTATAAAAACAGCTACACTGACAGCATTTCGGGAAGAAATTGAAACGGAATGTGCTGCAATCGCTGAGAACACTTTCGCAAACGTTGCTCAATCAGTAGTTCAACGTACTCAGGAGTGTATCGACGCCGATGGTGGGCATTTTGAGCAACTGTTGCAACTATAAAAATCTAAGATGATTAGTGCTCATCACTTTCTGATTGTGTGAATTCACTTTTGTTATAATAACACAATTTTTTTCTTTGCTTGAAGTGTGTATACATTTTTGGCACCCTCTGTATGTGTTCTTGAAAGCTGAAGTAATTAGAGTTCAGGCAGTGGGGTAGTTAGTTTTTTGTCAATTTTTATTTTGAGACATCTAAGCCTTCTTGTGTTGGGATCCTTGTGAACAGAGAGTATACATCAAAACTGAGCAGTGTTAAATTTTTGTGATCTAATCTGGACAAATTGACTGGAATCTTTCACATATGATGGAGTGTGACCCACAAGGATGCTTAATTGTTGTACAAGGTATTTGGCTAAAGCATTACAGTAGACACCAAAGGTCTGAGTGTGTCCAGACGTGAATTTTATGAATTTTAGGTAGTCATATATGGTCGATGCCCTGGATTCCTGAGGAAGGAGATTTTTTTTTTTTTTTTAAATTTCAGAAGACAGTGAGTTTGTCTCCTTGAATAACATCCCAGTCTTATTCTGGATCTTAGTAGTAGGAGTTTTACTAATAAATTTATAAGCTGTATTATCTAATAGTCTCGCATTGCCTCTGTAATCACAGGCATTCATAACTACAGTTGCGTTGCCTTTATCAGCTGGTGCATGACTAAGTCGGTTCTGTTTTTAAGTGCTTTGATAGTGGCATGTTCCTTTTGAGAACTTTGAAGGGTTTGGCTTTTTTGAAAATGAAGAAAGTTTTTATCCAACAGTTTTTTTTTTTTTTTTGAGTAGTGTTTAACGCCCGTTTTTACTACTGAGGCACCACAGGCGGTGGACACTGATGATACATGAGATGAAATGATAAATTAGGAAAGGATATTTTTTTTTTTTTTAAGGAAGGAAGCGTTCCAGGCCTAAATTTAGGTACCTCCCCGGCATTTGCCAGGTATGAAGACTGAGGAAAACCTGGAAAAAACCCCAGTCAGGGAGGACGGTCCTGGCGGGATTCGAACCGCAGACCTCCCGCTCACGAGTCCGTGCCTTAACGACCTCGGCCACCCGTGGCGGTTTATCCAACAGTGTCAGCTACTGCCGTTTCTACTCCCGATATGATTTCTCCCATGGAAACCTTTGTAGGAGTAGGTGAGAAATTTAGACCTTTGCCGAGTATCAAACGCATAGATTCTAATGGTGCATCCGATAAGTTGATGACTAATCGTTCTTCATCTAATGACTACGCCCGGTTTAACTTTTAAAGACATGGCAACACCCAGAAGCTAAGATTTTATATAATCTTTTAATTAATAATGGTGGATTGTTTGCCTTGTGGTCGATGACGGCTGATTTTCAGATCCTGAAAAGGAGGCATATATCAAGGTATTTCGCTTAGGTTGAGGCACGTGGATGAGCTGGCTTATTCTGGCATTAAAGAATTAGACCATCAGTTTCATTGAATTGCCTCTTGAATTCTCTAAAAGTGCATACAATATGTCTTCTGAACTTTTGACATAGCAAAGTACTGAGACTGAACAACACAAACACATCGAGGAACTAGGGAAACTACAGATTTGAGCCTTCTTTATATAAAAAGTGCGCGGACAGCATGGGAGACAGTGGTTCTGACGAATAGCTTCAATTGAAATTAATGTTCTCCCTTGCAGATTTTGCAACATTAACTTAGAAGCTATTGAGGGCTGAAAAATTATAGCTCTAGTACTCTCTACCAATAGAGACTATAGGTTTTTATGTAGCTGTTGAAGGACAGCAAACATCGTTTACTTTTCTGCTCAAGAAGTTTGAAAAATATTTATTTTCCACCCCATTTTCAAGGTTCAAAAATGGTGCTGAAGCATCAAAGATGGGATGAAAAGGGGATAGTTATGCTAAACTCATGAAAAGTCGCAACAAAATTATATTCATCATCAAAGAGGATAAAACTATCACCCTCTTTCAAACAGAGAATGAATGGAGTGGCTGTAAAATGGCGAAGTGAGCTCTAAAAAGGCCAAGGTCACAAAGTCAGATAATTTCAGATATTTTTTGGAACTGCAGAGGAATTCTGATGACAGACTCCAAAGAAAGGAACTAACTGATGTGCAGAAGATGAATTTCTCAACTCAGCATTCCACACCAATGTCCTTCCTGATTGCACAATTAATGAGATATCTTATGACATTAATTCCCAACTATCGATCAACTGTGCAGTGTGAAATGGAAGCCACCTCCATATGAAGTGGGATAGTGCTTTTTTTATTACCGTTTAACGCCCGTTTTTACTACTGGGGCACCACAGGGCGCTGGACACTGATGATACATGAAATAAAATTATATATTGTGAAAGGACTTTTTTTTTAAGGAAGGAAGCGTTCCAGGCCTAAGTTTAGGTACCTCCCCGGCATTTGCCAGTTATGAAGACTGAGGAAAATCTGTAAAAAACCTCAGTCAGGAAGTACGGTCCTGGCGGGATTCGAATCCCAGACGTCCCGCTCACGAGTCCGCGCCTTAACGACCTCGTCCACCCGTGGCGGTGAGTGAGATAATGATTAGTGCCGCGTTGTAATGAAAATGTATATTGGTAAGAATGCGAATTACTTCTCGATATGTTAAGTTACACCGACGACGAGAAGTCAGGTGCAGTGCCATTTTCTCCTTTTCCACCCCTCTTCGGGAACAACTGAGTCGTCTTCCTGGTTCCTGGTAGATTCTGTTATTATTTTGTTAGCTCGATATTTTCAGATTTATTATCTGGGGCGAAAGGGTTGAAGAATGAAACTAATTAAACATCACATCGATTGCTGAATAATATGTGAAGTTCATTGTTGTCTTCGATAAGTACAATTCTTGGAATGAGAAATTGTTGGAATGTTACAATACGTAGATCGAATCGCAAGACAGACGTGATTGTATATCTCATCTAGCAAAACTGATAATTACTACGATGTTTCTAAGTCTGTTGAAAAGTATGACAATATTTGGTTTTACTTGAACTTTACGATTTTCGCGTATTTTATTCCTTAATACTTTCACGCATTTTCAAGACTTCTTATATTTCCATAATTATACTCTCATTCTAATTTAAATGAGGTAATTATATATGCGAACAGGACTTGAACTCGCGTCTTCCAGTAATAGACGATAGATTTCTTACTGTTGATTACACGAACTGCTTTCCACAGAGAGGGTTGGCTGAGTGTGTAAAATTTGTTAATCTTGCACCTCTTACTTCTGTATTTAGTAAAGTGCTTGAGAACGTTATAAATACCAGATTGGTCAGTTTCTTCAATAAACATAATTTACTTGCTACTACTCAGCATGGGTCTAGGAACACTCACAGCTATGAAGCATTTGCACACTTGGACAATGGGGAAATAGTGATGGGACTCTTTCTTGATTTATCAAGGCATTCGGTAGTGAATCTATTGACCTATTATTGATAAAACTTGGAAACTAATGGAAAATGCTTGAGTTACTAAAATCATACTTTACAAATTGCAAACAATGCACCAGGATACAGGGTAACATTGGTAATATTATTAAAACATTTTCCTCATAGTATGACATTGTAAAGTGTGGAGTACCTCAAGGCTGTTCTTGGCCCTCTTTAATGCCTTATATATGTGAACGATATCCCTCAGTTTGAGAATTGCAAAGTAATTTCATATGCAGACGACATATCACAACTATTTTGGGATAAGCAGAGAGAGTAAAACATTTAATAGCAGACTCCTCAATGTTCATGCTGAAATATCTTGAAAATAATAATCTAAAAGTAAATTAAAACAAGACAACAATTTTACACTTCCAGCATTACAACAGTAAGAGTAATAATCCTGAAATAATGTTAAAAATGGGAAAGTGATAGAAGCAACTCATTGTGTTAGTTTCTTGGAAATATACCTTGAGAAGAATTTAACTGTAACTACTTGGTAGATCAAGAAAAATAAACATGAGATTATATTTGTCAAGGGTACTCTCAAAATATCTGGATACAGCTTTACTAAAAATGGCATATTATGGTATAATTTATCCTCATATGCAGTATGGCATAGAACTCTGGGGTAGCACAGCTATTCCTAACCTAAATAGACTGCTAATTTACAAAAACAATGTATAAGAATTATTTACAGACTTAACAAAAGAACTTCATGTCAAAATTCTTTAAAGAAAATAACCTGTTAACTGTAATCTTGCAGAATATATATGGACTAATCCTATTAATTGTAAATAGCAATAAGCACCCTGGCAGCAATAACCAATAACACACCCATGACACACGGGTAAAAGCTAATTTACATCGAGTCACCATAAACATAAAAGCATGGGAACTTGATCCAAGATGCAATTTTGTACAACAAACTACCAGAGACTAAAAAAACAGGAAGAAATTTAAGAGATCTAAAGATATTCTTGACTGAGAAATGCTTGTACAGAGTGAATGAATTGTAGATAATTATAGAAAAAATATGTAATTTTCCTTTATTGTTGTAAATCTGTACTAAAATGATTTAAGAATATATTACTGTTTATGTTACTGCTGATTCTGTTAAACTTTATTATTATTATGTTTTGGTACGTCTGTCAGTCTCGCATTTCGTTCCAGACAGCATTATTGATGTTATTAGATGTTTGCCATTTGTCAATTTTCTTAACTTTACGTTACTTCTATCTGATTGGTTTATTCATAATTTTTAGTATTTTGTGTGTGTCCTGAAAGAAATCATTAGGTTTAAATTTGTGTGTATGTACATACATGCCAACTAACAAGTTTTAAATACACATTGCCAGAATGCGCATGGTTTACAAACATACATGAAAATGAGCCTGTGAATCCAATATAATTAAAATGAATATTAATTATGTGCTCCTGTCATGTCATCAAGGAAAAGAGATATGGAATGTTTAGTCCAGAAATTCTTGCACATCAGTCTCTGCTGTTTTTTTTTTTTTTTTTTTTTTTTTTTTGAGTAGTGTTTAACGCCCGGTTTTACTACTGAGGCACCACAGGCGGTGTCTCTGCTGTGAACACACATGGATGGCTTCCAGGAGCTGGGTCATCTACTGCACAGTCCTCAGCAATTAATGTCTCTTTTCACAGGTGAAATCTGATCTTCAAGGGCATACGTTCAGGAACAGTAATAAGTTGAAGAATGTGTTTTGCATTTTGCAGACAGTTTCAAACTTTATTTTTATTTTTTTTTTTTACGATTAAAATGTCAATCTCATAGATACCAAAAATGCATTGAAGTAAAGAAATATTATATTGTAAAATAATACCTATATTTTAATTCTAACACCTACCTAACATGGCCAGGAAGGAAACTTTATGGAATGCATCTCATGTAATTACCCATTGTCTCATTTTCCTCTCATCATTTAAGATTCCATCACTGCCTTCCGTTTTCCATTGATTATTCAACATGATTTGAAATTTTATAAAGAATGTTTATTTTCTTTGACAGACCTTGCCTGTTTCCAAGATCCTCATACCAGTCACTTTTACTTTATTCTCAGATAAAAACCAACAAGACTGCCATCCATCAGTACTTATTGAATGACATATTAAGAAAACCATTATCACAAGTGAGGAAACCAGAAGATAGGCTGAGTTCTGGATGTTACAGAATTGTAAAGCAAATTTGTAATAAACAAAACAATGTCTGAGCAGGTTTTTTCCTTGTCAGTGTGTAATTTGTGTTTTTAACTGCTCTTCAAATTGCCATCTCCCACAGAAAGACGGGTTTTAAAGCTAAAATGATATGGGGCAGAAATGTTAATATTTCACATACATTCAGAGGCAGCTGGACACATGCACTTTAATCAAACTCTTCACAAATTAAAAAAAAGTAGGTACTTATGCATTAATGTTTAATAATTTTGTAAAAATTACACATTCTCAGTTTTAAGTTATTCTTCTTGGGGGTGAAGTATGGTGTTGCACTTCCTGGTTGCCAGTATTGAGCTCATGTCAACATACTTCATGAGTCATTGCCCACATTATTAGCTGTAAGCAATGGTCTAAGAAACATCTTTTGAAGTTTTATTAGTAAGCAGAGCTCTTAGAGCATAAAATCAACTTGGTGGTTTAATTATTAGCTTATAATTTGCACCACTGAAATAGTTCCTTAACAAATTTTATTTTAAATGCAATATTTTCTTTTATTTTCTTTTCTCTCTCTCTCTCTTTACAAAATTGAAGTTGCTTACACTTACTTGTGAAAATGGTAGTGGATCTACACATTCCCCATACTGAAATCTGAGATTTCCAAGTAAAACAAAATGAAATTACCATAAGACCCATTTTATCAAATCAAACAGATTACTGAAATCCATTGTGGTAATCATAATTGTAATTGGTTTCCTCACTTGTAATAATTGAGGGGATGGTCTTAGTGTTTCTTTTCTTTTCTTTTCTTTTTCTTTCCTTTTCTTTTTTTGAATGGAATTTAATGCCAGTTTTTACTACTGAGGCACCACAGGCAGTTTTAGTGGGTTAGCATGTATATAAAACAATTATGTGTGCAATGTTTTGCTAAAAATGCCTATTATTTTGCATATATAGTTTATTATTACTTTTTTCATGTATGTTTTTGCACACTATTTACCATATTACTGAGAAAGCAAAATTACAAAATCAGACTGTCATATATTTCTTGTCATTTTAACTTATGGAGTTTAGTTAGATAGACAAGATGAATGAGCCTGCTCCTGAAGGTTTGATGTTTGCTGTGATGCTCAGACTATCCATCTTACTGCAAAATTTTCTGCATCAAATGAAAATGAAAATCCAATTTATTTAAATAAAAAGTAGGTGTGAAAGTGCTGGAATTTGTACATGATTTCTAATCTCTACTAATCAGTAAGGGTTAGATTCATGGCAGTAAGCATGTTCACATTCAGCCATAGATACGAAGTGGTATCCACAATATTCAGGATTGGTGCTGCCATCTCGATCAGTAGTTGCAGTACAGTTTTGTACTGCTAGGTGGCAACACTAGCACATCTGATGAGTGAGTGTTTAAAGTTTCATGCAGCTGGGTACATGTATTGAGATTCTATAATATTTTTCATGATACTCTGTGGCAATTTTACGATGGATCCAAGATTAGAACAGAGAATGTGCATCAAATTCTGTGCAAGTCTCAGGAAAAATGCTACGGAGACCCTCGCAATGATTCAACAAGTATTTGGGGGATAAAGCATGAGCCGTATACGTGTTTGAGTGGCATGCTTGATTCAAGGCCGGCCATACTATGCTCACACTGGTAGGCCCATCAGCTGCTCAATGCCTGAAATTGTTGCCAAAGTACCTCATTCGTGAGGATCGACATCGAACCATGGAAAACCTTGCTCATGAAGTGGGAATTGGTTATGGGACATGCCAACGAATTTTAACTGATGAATTGGGCATGCATCATGTCACCACAAAATTTGTGCTAAGGATCCTGAATGCTGGTCAGAAGGCGCAGCGTGTTGAAGTTTGCATGGAGCTTTGTCAGGCTGTATCCTATGACCCAACCTTCTTGTCCAGGGTCATCACCGGCAACGAGAGCTGGATGTATGCTTATGACCCTGAGACAAAACAATAACCCTCCCAGTAGAAGAGCCCGAACTCGCCAAGACCAAAAAAAGCTAGACAAGTGAAGAGCAAAGTCAAGAGCATGCTCCTCGTTTTCTTTGATACCAAGAGGATTGTGCACAAAGAATTTGTCCCACCAAATCAAAAAGTGAATTCCACCTACTACTGCAATGTTTTGCGACAGATCCGTGAAAATGTGCAGAGATGACGGTCCAAACTTTGGCGACAATGGAACTGGCTGTTGCATCATGATAATGTGCCATCACAATTCCTTGTTCACCAGCAGCTTTTTGACAAAAAACAACACGACAGTTGTCCCTCACCCACTATACTTGCCTGATTTGGCACCCTGTGACTTTGCTCAAAAAGAAATGCCGTCTGTGCTTAACACCCTCAAAGAACATGACTTCCAAGATGCACTTGGAAAATGGCAGAATTGCTGGGACCATATATACATGTGGAAGGGAACTACTTTGAGGGTGACGGGAGTCAATAGTGTCAAAGTAAGTTTTTGACCAGATGGCAGCACCAGTCCCGAATATTCTGGATACCACCTTGTGTAAGTATAATTTGAGTAATTTCACAAGTTCTTTCACTGAAGTGGAAATGTGTTGATTTTCTTTATGGATGTGAATATCTTTAAATAATGATAAACACATGCTTTCACTTAATTTAAAATCCACCTTTTTACATACTAAATGAGAAATTGATATGTCACCATTAAAACACATGTTCACATTTGTCTGAAGATCACATATCTGGATTTAATATAGTTACATCTGAAAAGAAAGTCAAGTCTTCAAAATGGTTTTTAATATTGTCTGCCAAGATTGAAAAAATTTATTTTAAAATTTGTTTTATTCATTGCATGATGGTTCTTTAATTGAGACTCCTTTGAATGTTTGCTTTTCCTGCAATTCTTATACTATCATCTTAATACATGGGAGTCTTTTGTTTTCAATGTTCGAAAAGAATTTCTTGTTATGCATAAAGAAAGATGATACTTTCAGAACTTCTAGGGCCTTCTAAAGTACAACTAATTCCATTATATGCAACTACTTTGTGAAATATTTTACCAATATTTCAAATTTAGACCTCTCATGAATTGATCAGGAACCAAAAAGATGGATAAGAGAACTGTGGCTTTCAAGAAGATCTCAATAGCATTAAATGACAAAGCAATCCAATGTATCAAAAATGTGACCTACTTTTAACAGTGAGAGTTGAGTTCTTGTGAAACAACCTGTAGTAGTTTTGAATAGCGGGAATTTTCACAGTGAAATGCAGTATAGTTTAACAAATTATGATCTTGTAGCAGTCTCTGACATTTGGGACTTTGAGAAAACACAGATTATTATTAAAAAAAAAACCTCAGACAAATTCACGACAATTAATTCCTTATGTAAATGATTATGCAGCAGAAAGACTACACATTTGTAAATTGCAAGCGCACTGTTGATGTACTGTCTGTTAAGATCTACAAGATGGTTTGTTAGACATCATATTTAACTGTTTTATTGCCACTGTTAGTATCCTTACTGCCTCTATATGAATAGATTTCTGGAAATTCACTGTTCTTGAAGAATGGCAAAATTTTACTTTGTTTCTGAGACATACTGAAATTCCATAGTTTACACAGGCCTAGACATACTCAACTAATAACTGCTGCTTGCCTCGCAACTCACATGAATTAACAATGACTGCATACAATAATGGACCATAACAGATTAAAGCAACAATAACAAAGAGAATGAATATTCATTTTGAAAAGTTTAAATATATAATGTTGTTTCCGAAATTAATGAGCAAGATTATTGGCCTATAATATATCTATATGTTTTTTAAAAATATTTTAATGTTAAAATAGCTAGCTATAGAGCACATATACTTTCAGTGTATGGTTCCATAATTTTAAATTAATCGTTAAGTTACATAGTTTACATATCCAGTGAGTGGAAAACAAGCATCCTTGGTTGGGATGGGTAATTTAAATTCTGAGGGTGGGATGGTTCAATTGTACACAACTTCTTATTCCCCAGATTCTCTTGCTGTTCACTGCTGATTACTACCAACTTTTAATGTGCAACTTGGAACCAAACTGTATCATTATATATGCCAAACTCCAATACCTACCATTCATATGATTGGTTGGATACATTTACACTGTATTTTGGCCTAGTAGTATGTATGATTCTGGCTGAAGTAGATTTACACATTATTTTGGCCTAAACAAAGTAATAGGAATAAAAACTTTTTTTCACCTTTAGAAGTAACAGGTTCATTGATGACCAAGAATTAAAAACCATGTTGCATTAAAACAATCCATTATCTACTGTAAGAAGAAAAGATAGAAAATGTTTTATGATGTACTGCCTAAGTCATACTTTCATTTGTTATTTATCATGGAAAAAATCTTGGTAGCCACACAGCTGCTCAGTTTAGGCAAGATAGCTAGTGTTCAGAAGTAAAGAAACATTATTTTACATGTCAGCAGTCCAAAAGGACTACTCTTTGCAAATATATGTTTTATTTATCTTATGAATTTTACATTAAGACAGTAACACAGCTATGATAATGTCAATGACATTATGGGTGGATCTGCTGAATATATGTACTTGCATGTTAATTTTTGATAAGTTTTAATTTTATTTTAGTTTCTCTTAGCATAAATGGGTTGAACATCACAGTTTTAAATTAATGCCTTTTCTTTATTATTTATTTTTTCTTTCACATTCCAGATATACTAGAGCTGTACCTATAAATATGAAACAATGCCATTATTCCTGATAGAATTTTTTGTTATTACATCAAAACACCACATAATAACCTGAACAAAATGTTTCCTTGTCTATATAACATTTTTTCTTTTACCTATGAAGCTACATATTCACATAAGCTCACAATCATACATCTTTGGAATTTGTACAATATATTCAAAAATTTATCTCCAACATTTGGCACAAACATAAACTCACACATTTTCTGAAATGCTTATGTGACACCTTTTTTGGATAGGAAACCAAAACTTTTTATGAGTGAAAAAGCTGGCAATATATTTGTTGTTCACTTTGAATGACAACAAATGATGATATTAAAGAGCAACCAAGACTTATTTATTTACATGTATCACATATTTAGAAGATACCCACTAGACTGGCAAAAAGCTTCCTTAGATAAAATTAAAATAAAATTCATCTCATCTAAGGTCTGCAGATTTCTTGTACAGCAGTATTTTATTAATACAGGTTGTGTTAATACGGACTTTCTAATGCTGTATGCAAACATCACCACCCGTTTACTGTATTTACCCATGTACACATTTTATAGGTTTTCACAAACAAAATTTTATAAACCACCATATAACATGCATCCAAAACGACTTATACAATCATTAGAGTAAGTACATTTAGCACCGTTCCTACCAACAGTCAAAATCTGTCATCTCTCACATTTTCTCAGCCATTCACAAATAAATTACTTGTAGGCTGTTGAACACAACAGATGACCTCTTTCAACATTATAATTTTTTTGCAACTCTCTACCTAACAAGAATAAATAAATATTATTGCACAAGAGTGCTAATGTTTAAATTTGTTTGCCATGTACCAAATCTTTACTGGCCATCTGAATCTTGCCCTGCAATAATCAGAGCTACCCAAATAAATTTCAGGTCTTCTATCTTTACTCTATTCTGTCCTTATGTATCAACAGCTGTTGATTTTTTAAACATTAAAATTACTAACATGGGAGCTCTGAGTTAATGACAAGGAAATGAAGTTAAATGCATTTTTTATGAGACATGATTGAGGAGATTTAATTTGAGCTGCAAGAGCTGCCAAGAGGGCTCTTCTTATTAAAGGCAGCCTGAAATGTAAAGCATCTTGTATGAATGATTAATGACTAAAACAGAATTCTGTAGCATGTTTACTAAACAGATCATGGCTTGGTTATCATTGTTGACATATATCCAAATCAAGGAAACATTTCCTGTTGCATATAACCTACCTCTTTTTATAATACCTTGTTTACAATTGAATTACATCTTAATATTTGTGCTTCAATTATGAAGGGCTTGCTGGATACACATTAATACTAGAAATGCAATCTTAGCTGTTGGCAGCTTAACTAACCAAATGAAATGTACGATAATGCCCATGCGACATTGCATTATCAAACAATAACAAGAAGAGAAATGTAATAGGATGATTTTTCAACTTTTAAATACACTATTACAATATAAATAATAATTAATAATGATAATAACTATAAATATAATACACCACATTAATAACTTAAAATATTGCATCCGAACGACAATAATGTCAGTAAGTTTCTTAAACATCTGTTTGAAAAAAAAAACTGCAAACAAAAATTATATTACATCACATTTCTTCATTTTAATTCTCACTATGACATTTGATGTTTCGCTGGAAAAACCTACCTAAAATACTCAAGAAGAAGCTACTTCATGCTCTGTAGCTATATAAATTACTTAAAATATATGAGTTGTTCTCCATATTTACATGGAAGAAATGTCTTCTCCCATTTTGCTGCCAGTGAATTAAATCTGATTTTAACTGGCACATTTTTTCTAATAAGATTTCAGCTAATAGTTTCTAAAAAATAATGCAGGTTTTATTATGAATAAATATTTTTTTCAAAATAATAACCCATAAAGTTACAATGAGAAAGGTTTCATTCATTATTATGACTTATAAATGCACATTTTTGATCAATTTTCCTTTTCATTGTTCCTGTTCATAGTAGAGAGTTAAGATATTCATGTGTCCAATAATAACCTTGGCTCTCAGATTTTCTTTCCCTCTAATATAAAATTACATTACAATGGAAATTGACTTTATATAATATATGCTGATTTTTAAGTTTGAAATTATTTTCCAGCTAAAATAAATGTGTTTGTCTATTGTCTCAATGTAGTTGTTCTATTACATACATCTGCTGATTATACCTTTAAATCATAACCAAATATTATAAATTATAACAAGAAAACAATAGTGCATACCTTTATAAATAAATGAAACCTGAGTAATTTTTATAGTGCTATTAGCATACATTTTAAAAGTGTTATCCTCAACAGATTCTCATATGGTAGGAACATTTCAGTATCTTTGTTGAATTTTTTGAGTGCTTTGTATGTCAAGCCTCAAATTCTTTAATATTTTCTTCCTTTTTATTTTGATATGCATCAATAGCTAACTATTAATATATTTTCTATAAAGTGACATCCAACTTTACTCTGAAATCCATAAAATGATTACACAAAAGATAAAACTCCATAGGAAATTTAAGACATATTAATTAATACTATGCCCAAACTCAAAAATGTACAAGCAGCTGATAGAAAATGATACAAGAGCCTGCCTTCTTAACCAGTAATTAAACTCCATGTTATTTTTTTCATGCTCTTCACCTCCAGTCATGGCACATTAGAACAGTATCACAACCTATAGATTAACACCTCTTTAGAAGTCTGTTAATGAACTGAGAAGAGCAACCAAAATAATTTCACTTTTCCCAGAAGAATCCCATATTTGTCAGTAGCTTGGTGCTTTTAATTCAGATATTTGAAGAAACGTACAGACACTCATATGGACTTGCTAATTTCAGCTGCCATAATAGTAATGTGTGTGCATGTGTACATGCTTCACTAATTTAAGGGTAATTGCCAGTTGCTCATCAATTGACCCTGCTAAAGTGATATTCACCAGTTTACACTACACTTTGTTTTATCTTATTATGATTCACAGCATTGTCTCCAATATACCAAAATTGAGTCTCCAGAGTAACACTAAAATACTCGTATGAAGATTCAAACAGATGATCACTCCATTCTAAGCTTTTTCTTGATTGATGTTCAAGGTTAGAACAGAAGTGTAAAATGCAATGAAAAAAATGTGTTATCATGTTCAAAGATGTAGTTGTCAACTGAAAGCAAAGTCCACATTGGAGCTTTTAAAACACTACTGTTAATATATAGCATTAGCAGCTGAAGATGAGGGAATAGATTCTGAAAACTAGCAAGTTAACGATGTACATATGCATAATTAAATGGCGTATAATGCCCATTTTTCAGCTGAGACATCACAGCCAGAAAACATCGGTGATATATGAGGTGAAATGATAAGTTGGAAAGGAATTTTTTTTGTGAAGGAAGTATTCCAAGCCCAAGTTTATGGTGCCTCCTCAGCATTTGCCATTCTTGAGGACTGAAAACCTCAGTAAGGGAAAATGGTCTTGGTGGGAATTGACTCCCAGGCTTCCAACTCAACAATTCATGGTTTAATGAGCTCAGCTTCCTATGTCGGTACATGTGCATTCAAATAATGTTAAAGCATAGTTTATTTATTGGCTAGGTATTAAACCCAGAGTTAAACATACTATTTACAAAAACAAAAGAGTAAGCCTACTGTTTATTTCAACTTGAAGGTTTTGGGTGACAATTTTTTTTTTTCTCCTCTCTTACATACCAGAAATGACTTATTAGTCACATCTCTAGAGGCTGCGGCTACCTATCAACATGAATACAGCTAAGAACATATTTTAAAAAATGGAGTTCTTTTTAAAAAGGCTACACTTTATTAATGCACTGATTGATTATAAAGTATTTAATCAAAATAGAGAATTTCCTGTATATATTGTTTAGGTGCTGTTATCAGACAATTAATCAATAAAAAGTTTGCATTATTTCACATTTAGATGAAAAAAATCGAGTATAGCTCCACTTCATTAAAAAAAAAACTATTATGATAAATGACTTTGCAAAAGTGACTAGTGCAGTTTTTTAACAATAAGCAGAAAGCAAAGAAAAGTTATTAAACAGGCAGAGCATTTTACACATCATTCTAAACCTTAAAAGGTTTTGAAAAGGAATTGTAGATTATTTTACATTCTTCATCCAGGTGATTTTATTTTGAGGAAATTACCAGGAAATTTAATTTGCACTTCAAAGTTCACAGCATTATCCAATTGTTTTGGAGTACGAGGAATGCTCTCCATCCATAGTTTTTTCCTGGTAGGTTTGCAAAACCTTGGTACAAATGAATTTTATAATTTTAAGTGGCAGCATGGAGCATAAACACCCATGTACTTTTTATCTGCCATCTCCTACCATGGGGGAGATGGGCCGCACAGCCATTGTTGACCCCAACACGTCGAAACGGTTGGTGGAGGGGTGGCTCAGTCATCATCATGGTGCCTTCCTCCTCCACCGGGACTGGCATCAAATGCCATTGAAACAGATGTATCTGGGGAGAAATTCAACACATCTGTAGGAGAAAGACTGTCTGGTGGATAGTAAAATGGGCCAGCCCCGCTGCCACCATGCTCGGAACTTGGACCTGCTCCATTTGTGGGAGGGGAAGAAGTTCTTCCAGCTGAGGGTCCTGGTGAGGTCATATCTGTTGGAAGAAAGCCTCCCATATCTGGGGGACCACCATCCCGACACCACAACTGTCGCATCTCTTGGCGACGTTGGCGCATCAATGACTTGTACTCTGAGATGCGCATTTTCTTGCCATCCACAATACAAGTTCGCTTAGGCCGTGGCCTATATCTGTAATCTGGATGTTTTTCCATGTGCAGCTTGGAGAGCCTTGACTGTTCTTCATAAAAGGGTTGCTTTTCTGCATTAGACATGGCTTTCCAACGAGCACCTTTAAACACAGAAATACAAAAAAAATCAGTTTTGTTTTTCTTATCAGGTCATATATACAAAAGGAACATGTGCTTAGCTGAAATGAAAAGAAATGATAAAAAATTTTGTTTTTACAATATTAGAGTACCCCTAAAAATAAGTTTTTATTTGAATTTTAGTTTGAATTTATTAATCAATAATATCTTTACAAAAATTTACAGCTTATTTAATTTTACGTAACTAATCACTGAATCCTTGTCTTTGGCTCATCAGGAGAGTTTCCCTCCCACTGGGGTATCCAGAAGATGGGGCTCAGCTTCATCTAAATATTATTTTGCTTTAAAATTATAAATTTTTAGTAAATTACACAATATATATAGAAAATAATTAGCCAACAAACTTATAAACCACAATTTCACATATTTAAGATTCTAGCATTACTAAATATTAGGCTGTCCCATACCTTAACTCCAGGAAAAAGATCATTTATGGGATAGGGTGCATATTTTAAACTTAATAGAGAAACAGTGAGATTGATTGATTATAAACAAAAAGAAGTCACTATCAGGTAACGCTATACTTTACTGATTAATTTATCAGAAAATGTTTTAAGAGCTTTTACTCTCATCTTCAGCTGGGGACAGACTAGTGCTGGCAGATGTTGAAAGCTTCCAAAAACCCTATGAAATTAGCAATATGAGAAAAGATTTTCATTTTACAGAATAAGCATTATGTTATGGACTTTGACATCCTGTCAATGGATTTCCTGTTTCTCTGAGTTCACATCATCACCTGCCAGTATTAGTTGGTCCCCAGCTGAAGAGCAAAAGCTCTTGAAACATGTTCTGATAAATTATTCGTTTAGAAGTATACTATCATCTAATACTGATTTCTTTATAGTACAGGATATATATGTTTGTTATTTAGGAAGACTTTAAAGTCATTTTAAATTACAGTATTTTGACACTGTAAATTCACAAACTTTTTATTTCTCTGGACATTTTTCAAATCACTTGCATTTATATTCAGTTACTTTCCCCAACTGTTTTTTTTTTCCTCTTGTTATCTACCTCTCCCTCTCATGGTTGCCTGATGAACTTCCATTAAAAACAGCTAGAAAGCATACAGAAATAAGTATTTGGGAAAATAAAATTTAACACAATAAGAAACAACATGCAATGAATTTTGGAATTCCACCACAGAATGATTTTATCATTAAGTTCATTAGGCAACTATGAAAGGGAGAAGGAGATAGTGACAAGGAAACAACAATTGGAGAAAGCAGCTGAGTATGAATGCAAGTGCATTTTAAATATGTCCAGAAAATAAATAAGTTATTGAAGTTCCAGAGTCCAAAACTCAACCAAATATAATTTAAGGATACATAAGTGTAGAAAATTATTGGCTAATTATTGGGCATAAGGAGCTCTTGGAAAGAAAGATGTTCAATATGAATTAGACATGATGGAAAATAAATAACTTAAAATTAAATTATTAAATATCTAGGTACAATTAGCTGAGAAAATAGCAAGTTAGATCTATGGTGCTTTAGTGTAAATATATAGCACAGAATATTGTAATAATAATTTTAAATTCATAAATGCAAGCAATGTGATTCCTACATTTAACAATAACCACAAAGTTCTTTCCTAACGTTATGTAAACAGGGTTGATTATTAAAGAAATTTGATAACAGTTGCATTTAAGATTTCTTTAGGTTAGTTTCCTTGGTTGTCATAACTATTATATTTACTTATATATTTTAATTATGGTATATTAAAAAGACTGTGTTTGCATAATTTTGTTCATATAGAGGCATGATAGCTAACTGGTTTGCCTGCTTGCCCTCCAGCAAGCCTGGTTTCAAACCTGTTTGATTCCAGCTGCCATATGGCACAAAAATCAGCATATGGAGAAATTTCTTCCACTTATTCTAGCTTTCATTCTGTTAACTACTTCATTATAAACCTCATCCCCATTATCCCCACATTTTGCAAATAGGCATATTTGAGGGTAGAACCAGGTAAGTTTCCAGCCTAACCATTTTCTAGGAATGATAAAAACAAAAACTATATTTAATTTTGCAATATAGTTACCCTTTATTGCAATACACTTTTCACATCTTTGAATTAATATTTCAATCCCCCATCCCCCCAAAAATAGTGAGAAGTCTTGTCTGCTAAATAGGCATAAACAGCATCCATCATTTTTTTCATCACACTTAAATTTCCTTCCTCAAAGGTCCTTCTTGAGTTTTGAGAAGAGGAAATAGTCACTGGGAACTAGATCTGAACTGTAGGGTGGATTGTCAATCTCCTTGAAGCCACATTTCTTCACAGCTTCCTTTCCAACAAGAGCTGTGTGCACAGGTGCATTGTCATGAAGAAGACGCACACCACCACTTAGCTTTCCTTGCCTTTTCCCTTTGATGGAAGCACTAGTCTGTGCAGTAGGCTGGCATAGTACTCCCCATTTACTGTGGTGTTCTTCTCCTTGAAGTCAATGAAGAGTATTCCTTCACAGTCCCAAAAGATCATAGTAGAGGACCACAGTTTCATCTGCTGTAACAAAGTTTGCAGAACTTTTCTCTCGGCAGAGCTCTGAAAATGCCTGACCACAGATGACTTGTTGCTGCTTTTGGACTGAGGAAAGAAGTCTAAACACTAACCTTATTCATGTTTAAATGTTCAGGAATAATTCGAAGGACTGTAGTTTTAGAAAGGCTCAACCTTACTGCTATCTCTCTAACTTTGAGCCACTGGTCTTCCATAATTTCTCCTTCCACAAGAATGATGTTTTCAGGAGTGAGCATCTCCAAGGTCCGAACTGCACACTCTTTGTCTTCAACACTCTCTCGACCCATTCATTTATGGTAGAACATGAGGGGGATGCTTCCCCATATACACCATCCAATTGGTGTTTAATTTCATTTGGAGTAATTCCTTCTTTTGTAAAGAACTTAATAACAACTTGATGCTCCATTGTGAACATGTAGCAATCTTCAACACATAGCCTCCTTTATGCAACTATATCTGAACAATTGAACACAGCAGAGCAGAAGTTACAGCTGCAATTATTTACCTAACAGATAAGGTATGAATCCAAATAAATGTTTTGTGAAGGCAATAATCCTTATCGGCCAGGCCGGAAACTTATGGACCTATCCTCGCATATTAGACAAAATCATATCTGTTCACTGATGATGTACTTCAAGTTTTATGGCCTAACAGACAATGTAAAATTCATGTATAATAAACTTATTTTACTCTATTTTTAATGTTATCATTACTGTCATAATAAATGTATAATTTTCATCTTAAGTAGGGTAATTTTTATTTTTCTGTCATCTTTCATTCTTAAATTCTTCCATTTTAATTCCTGATTTTCAGTTAATCAACCCTTGCTAGGAAGAATGTTGATAAGATAATGATAGAATATTCATTTATTTATAAAATGGCAATAAGTAAATTGTGCAAATTTATCTCTATGGCAATAAACTAACAAATATGAATCACATGTGAAAGTATGGAGAGAAAAATGAACTAGTTAAATGTATAAACTGATGTAAACAGAAATCAAGACTTATCATCAGATGAACTGCACAATAAACTCGAATACACTCAGTTTTACATGTATGCACTACCTTTTGACTGACTACTCGAAAGCTGGATACCAAGATGCTTTCGTGATGGTCTCTGATGGTTCTAGTAAGAACTTGCTGAGTTCATCCATGGGTGGGAAATCAAAATGCATCATGTTTTTCTTATTTTTTAATAAAAAATATTTTCCCAATGGATAGTTCTATTGGTTTGTGAAGTTCTTTTAGCAACGTAGTCTCTGGTTTAATTTCATGATTATTGATCCAAAAGTGAACTGCTACTGCTGATTTATCAACCTGTTTAAAACGAATACTCCAATAGTGTTCTTTCCTCCAAATTTCCAAATTACTCTTAGTTTTTCTAATGTATCCTTGGTCACAACCCGCACATTTGATTTCATAAATTCCTGATTTCTGTTCTGTTGGTATGGTGTCTTTTACTTTGCAACCTGATAAATTTTTGATATTATATTTGTTCTTTGGGGCTAACATTTTAACTTGTTCTTTGAATATCCTCTTAAATTTGATGTGGTAAGTTGGATGGTATGTAAAGCTTTTGAATTTGTATCTTTCCTTGATGTTCTTCAGAGCGTCTTTGTCTTTTAACTTTACTGATAAATTTTATTACTGTCTTTGTTGAAACTATTGGTTATTGCTGTCTTAAATAGCTGTTGGTATTCCAATTTGTTCTCCCTGTCGTGGAATGTTAGTTAATCTTTATGCCAAGCTCTGAAACACTGCATATTTATGTAGAGTGGGATTATAACTATTATTTTTATGTAATTTTCTGTGTGTATGTTAGTTAATCTGTGTGCCAAACTCTGAGACACTGCATATTTATGTGGAGTGGGATTATGACTATTATTGTGATACATGGGAAAAACTAAGAGAAATTTGGAGGAAAGTACACTTTCGGAGTATTCATTTTAAACAGGTTGATAAATCAGCAGTAGCAGCTCACTTTTGGACCAATAATCATGAAATTAAACCAGAGACTAGGCTGCTAAAAAAACTTCACAAACCAACAGAACTATCCACTTGGAAAAAGATTTTTATCTTAAAAAATAAGAAAAACTTTACGCATTTTGATTTCCCACCCATGGATGAACTCAGCAAGTTCCTACTAGAACCATTAGAGACCATCACAAAAGCATCTTGGTATCCAGCTGCCAGTTCCAGTAGTTGGACAACAACTGATGATGAAAGCAATTAGCTTCCGAAACATGTCCTAGTGTTATGTAAGTAAATGGAGTTAGTATAAAAGTTTGAATACATTAATGAAGGATACTTTCTAATAACTTACTCTGTTCATGTAATTATGTTTGCCATTAAAATTAATATTTATTTACTGCATCTATATTGTGCTGTACATTTAGCATGAAAGCCTCTATCACGCTTCTTGCACACCTTTCACAAACTCTTTATTTTATGCAATGACAAATTAGTTATCAATAATATGAAAAATTATTATTACATAATAATAATTTGTCATATTATACTATATTTCACTATACAAATCCCTGATACAAAAACTAGTTATCAATATTTTCATAATTGAAAAAATTAGCATTAGTGTTTAGTGTTATCAGAATTAACCCCATTAGAAAACAAAAAATGCCCCTTCTTTAGGTATGGAGAACAAGGTGGCATGTCCAGAATAATGCTTTCACTGTCATCAGAACTGAAGTCTTCACTCCCATTAACAGACATAAAAGCATCAACACTAACATACACTTTTCAAGATATAGCATTATCTATCTTTCATCTAGGCCTGGCTTTAAAAAATTACAGAACCAACTTGCCATTTTCAACCTTCTGAACATCACTATAAGACATTAACTGACAGTGTTACTTTCAAACATAAAATAACACACTTGCAAAAGCTGAAATGCTTTCATATAAATACTGAAATAAGGCCATAAATTTCACTTTTCACGGGCTTGCATTTCCTCATCATAGGCAGCTACAAAAGGAAGGCCATAAATTTCACTTTTCAAGGGCTTGCATTTCCTCATCATAGGCTGTTACAAAAATAAGTATTTCACAGAAGTTTAAGCTGGCCAATGAGATATACTGGAAACCTGATTTAAGGAGTCAACCAAATAGGCTATGATTTAAAGAGTGGGCAATTATGTTACCACATGGCTCCAAGGAGGTTAAATGAACATCACTATGTGCAGAATGTTTTAACCACAACCATTTAAACATTATAATATTCAGAAATATTAGAAAAACCAGCATTAGAGACAGGTATTATTTTAATGAACATTAATCAACTCATTTTCATAGCTTTAAATGTTCTTATTCTGAAAAAAATCATGCATAAATCATAGTAAATGTTTTTTCTCAGAATATATGTATAAAGAATTATATGCATAATACCCTTTAGGAAGTACTTTACTTCATAGTAAAAACCTGATCAAAGAGTAGGGAAAATGCTAAACCGGAAGAATCTGCTTCATAAATAAAGCAAGATATTTATGCATTGGAATTATAGTATTTGCTTTCATTTTCACCTTTTTCTATTACTTTGATTTTATGCGTTCTGTTCAATAAGAAACAATATAAGGATCATGTTGAATTGACTTGAAGTAACTTACCTAATATCTTCGATATATTGGAATTATGCATATCAGGACAGGCCTTTAGAATCTTGCGCCGCTCATCCTTGGCCCAAACCATAAATGCATTCATGGGTCGCTTAATGTGAGGCTTATTTTCACTTTCCCGTTTTTGTTGCCTCACAATTTTTGCTGCAAGAGATAATAGGTATCTTATTTTCAGTATAATGAAAATGAAGCCTATAATAAATGCCAAAGGGATTAAAAATTATTTTAAAAGTTATTACTTCTCAGCTAAAAACTTTTAGCTAAAAATAGTAACAAATTTCAGCCTATCACAGCATCACATCTTCGATAAACCCAGAATTAAAAATGTAAACCTAGGAATTAGTAGAAACATTTTTTACCTAATACAGTGAATCACTTGTCAAATTGATTTATTAAGAATTGGAGCATGGAATGGAAATATTAGTTAACAAAATACATTAAAAATATATAAGAAATTTACTTTTTACTTTATGTTTTCAATGTAAATTAAGGATCAGCTCCAGGGACCATTAGTAGCAAATAAATTGAAATAGAAGCTGTTATATGTTGAAGGATTTGAACACTTTATATGAAAATAAATTTAAAACTTTGATTCATAAATTTTTTATCTTTCTAGTTAGCTAAATATAGATATTTAAAGCTGGTATTTTCCACTGCTAGTCTTTATATTATTACAACTGCATGCAACCAGTTAAATAAATTTTCTTCATTCATAATACTTCAAAAGACCCCATTTTCTTTTCATACATTTCATTACTCTAATATTTCAACCTTCTAGCTAGTTTTATCACAAATACTGTTACAAGATTTTCAATGAATGACAAAAAGAGTAGGGACATTTTAATATCCCAATAATATGTACCTTTACAAGGATATGCTATAAACACAAAATGCTTAATTATGTTCAAAATGAACTTCTTTACTTAACACATATGGTCCATAAGCCCTCATCAAATGCATTATGTGTTGTATTTGAACAAAATTTCAAGAGCTTTAGACTGGCAACATTTGGGGGCATCATATCTTGCATAGTTTCACAAATTTTAGTGACAGAGATAAACTGACATACGGTCAACCAGAAATGTTAATTAAATTTGGCACATTCCTTTCAAGCTTTACAAGCTTGAAAGCTCCAGTCTGGACTATGGAAGATGCTGGTGCAAAGATGCTTGACTACTGTCTCCAGCACTGCTTCTGGTACACTTTGATTAATTTTTTACCCCTTTCTTCAGTAATGCAGTTCAGCATACATCATAACTCACCCTCCACCATACAGTGATTAAATCAAGGTGATATTCAGTTTTTAATGCATGAGACATGGACAACTCAATTTATTTCAGATAGGGTTTCTGTACATACAGGTTTACCAGGTATCTAGGGACTTAAATCCCCAAGAATATTTATGCAAAGTTAATTTCAACCATAGTCCATTATCACACGGCAAAAAACATCCAGAGAAATCCTCCCAAAGAAAAATTACTTCAGATACTTTTGTTCAAGATTTTATCAGTGATAGAGGATAATGACACTTTGGGGGGGGGGGCAATGTCAGCTAATTGTTCTTACAAACTTGTGAGCATTCCCCCCTTCCATAGAAAGAGAGAATTGTGGAAGACTTCTCAGGTGGAACACCCAAGGGGTACTGCTGCATTGTTCCAGTGAGGATGAGATAAAGTTGATATGGTACACCAGCGAAGTCTTCAAATTTAGTGAAACCTACACTAACCAGGCTATAGTCATCATAGTATGAAAGGAAAAATCGCTCTGACAGATTCAGAAATTTAATGCAGGACCCTAGGAATGGCAGTCAGGAGCTCTGACCACTAGACCAAGGGGCTGTTCTACATGCTTGCAATAATTGGAAGATAAACAATTACAGTATTACTGTATTTACGCAAAGCTAATGTGCACCTTTTCGTCCAAATGTAGTAATTTAAAATTTTGGTGTGCATTAGATTTGAATTCAAAATCTGTTCCATAGTATACTGGTAAATCATTCAAATTTATCGTTTATTACATTATAATGCATTGCTGCAATTTTCAACTTCATTACATTTATTGTTAGCCTAGAGCGTTTGAAAAGTAGGTAGTCACGAAATGGAGGGCCAACTGAGAACATCTTATGATCTTACTTTCAAGCATAAATTAATTCTTTACGCTGAAACAAATGGTAACAGAAAGGCAGGATGAGAGTTTAATGTAACTGAGAACAACGTTCGCTTGTGGCAACAATAGAAATTGGCATTATTTGCAACTAAAGCTAGTAGGCAGAAATTCACTGGTCCTTGCAGAGGAAGACATCCCAACACTGAAGAAAAATTTTTGGAATTCATACATGAAAGGAAGAAGAATGGGCAATTGTGACTAGTGACAGCATAAGAAATAACTTTTTCTTCTTTGAATTATGCCAACTGTCCTGGCAATAGCACGAGTGATAGATTTTGTCCTATGAGCTCCAAAATGTAACAATATAACTTATAACTTCTATGTTCTGATCGTTTTATGAAGCAGATGGGCTTATCTCTATGCCTTATAACCATATGCCAAAATATTTTTTATTATTTTAAGTTATGAATTTGGGGCATGCGTTACATTCAATAGCACATTAGATTCACATAAATATGGTATTTAATTTAATGAAAACATAAGCTATTACACTGCCATGTTGTATTCACAGGCCAGCAAATAGTTCCTAAATCCTACTTGGTCTTTATACTCATAATGCCTGGAAGTTATGCTCTGCATCTTAAATTAAAAAGTTTATATATCTCCTTTTTTGAGATAGGCTATATTTCAGGCAACATACAACTCTTGGATCATGACATCTATATTGTATCTTTTCTGAAGGCATTACAATGATGGATGGATGATTCCTAGACATAATAGTATTGAATCTTTTGCCATGATGTTTCTGTTGCATTAATAGCACAAGGTTTGTACTTCTGACATTGCAAAGCCGATTCCACAAATCAGCTTCAGCAGCAGGCTGTCTTTCTCATGCATTAACCAAATTAGTCCCCCCCTCCCCAGATGTTCTTTAACATCTCAGGTCATCAGCATCCCATTCAATTCAGGGAATGAAAAGGCAGACACATTTTGCTCAGAGGCCTCTTTTGTCAGGCTTGAGATTCTTTTTCATGCTGTAAGTGTACGACATGAGACCCATGGCTTTACTTCATTTCAGAAAGAAGTCATAATTAGGATTTTTACACCAGAAAAATCCATCAATCCTGGCTGGGTTTGAACCCACAATCTTGGGTTTAGAAGGCAAGTATGGTTACCATTGCACCATCAGGACCAACAACCGTATTAGTGAATTTAATTATTTGCCTCAGAATTGTCTGAAGCACATATGGAAGATATCTGCTAATCAATAGAAATCCAAGAGTGCTTGCCAGAATGTAGAATAGTTAGAATTATTATATGAAGCCTATATCTCTAAGTCTTATAATTTTGTGTTATGCACTTTGTTTCACATTCAAAAAGCATAATCTTAGTGTGATTTGTTGATACATGTTTTGCACAGCATGAATAAGACATATTTAGTTTAGTATTACCATGGATATCCTTATACATCCCAATTGTAATCATAGCATTTCTGTATAATTGCTCTGAGAACAATTTTATATTTAGCTTGAACTTTGATTGGTTACAGAGCACAGATAAAAGGCAATGTTTTACCAAGGTACTCTCCATGCAGTATTACTATTGGTGCAAAAATGTTAGATGAAGTCTTTAAAAGTTTCATCAATGTGCCATATTGGAGACTATCAACTTTCTCAAATTATTTTTTTACTAAACACAATTATTTGGTCATACTTCTTTTCTACATCATTATCCTGTTCATTATAGGTGCCATATAGGTGTCATTATAGGTTTCATAAAATAAATCAGTATCAGTACCTTTTTGAAACATGGAATTCATTGGGTAAATTCGATTATCTCTCAATGCTTTTAGGTTTACTGCTAATTGTTGCTCTTTAATTACTCATATTCACAAATAATTTGCCATTCCCAATCACAATTTTGTGTAATTTGTTATTTGAAATGGTTAAGTAGCCATTTTAACCATTTAGCCATTGGATATAGTGTACACAAATTTCTTTGAGATTTTAAGCTTCTGGAGGGCCTCAAAAGTCTCACTCATTGATTTCCTTGAAGTTATATAACAGTCACACAATTTTTATAATTGCTCCATTCCAAACGAAAGTTAATAATTAACATTCTATAGCTTTTGCAGTCAAACTAACAATGACTCAGGTAAAACCTTCATGCCAAGGTAATATGTTTTTGACCACCAAAATATACAACTATAAAAAATTGTGAAAACATGATAGTATTTATGGTAAGACTAGGTTTTAGGTGTCAATAAATACCAAATATCTATATCCATTGCAGGCAATTATGTTAAATATAAACCAACCTTTTTCACCACTTTCTTCTGGTATTTTGTATCCAGCATCAGGACCCCATACTGTAAAAAAGTAAAACAATATAATTAAATAGAAATTATTTTGAACAACTATTATCACAAAATTAATTACACAAGTGATGAGTCATATTTAGCATATCCATAAATGGCTACCACACCAGAAATAATAAAGTTCATGTCATTAATTTAGTGAATTGCCAAATAAAGGTGGGTGAAATTGAGATAGTCATAGGGGTTTCTTACCAGTGGGTATTTATTAATGCTTTACAAAATCAACTGGATTATAAAAAAAAAAATTATTCAAGATGGGTGCTAAATTTGTTCACTTTGGAGCAAAAACATGTTTGAGCTAAAACCTAAGCGAGCATTTGGAAAATTGTTTAAGAGGAATCCAGCAGAATTCAATAGATAGTTTGACTGTGAATAAGACCTGGATTTACAAGTACATACCAGAAACAAAAATGCAATCAAAATAATGGACTGGATAAAATTAATCAATTCAATAAAATAAAAAATAAATAATTAAAAAATTAAAGGGGGGGGGGGAGGAAAAGGGGGAAAAAACCTGTAATCAGCTGTAAAGTGGTGGCATTAGATTTTTGGGATACCAAAGGGGTTTTGATAATTGACTATCTTGAGGAAGGAAAAAGTTTTACTGGGCAATACAAGTACTACACAACACTTCTGGAATAACCCCAAAGCAGCAATTTAGGAAAAATGCCTGTCAGGGGCATAGTTTGCAGATGGGTGGACAATGGTTACCCACAGGACAATTCTTCAAATTATTTTGCACAGTGTGTTTTTATTCCCAGTATTTTTAGAAAACACAAAAATATAAACAGGATAATCAACAAGTATCACTATAAATCTTGTACTTACGAAGCTGTTGACACAGAGTGCCAATATAACCTGAACTTATGTATTCACCTTTTTACACTTTACTCCATTCACTTACACAAAAGTAAATCGCGTTTCGGGAGTTGCTCGGGAGTCTTCAGTTGCTCAATGAACCGTTGTTACTCAAAACTTTTATGATATATATAGTTTCGAGTATCAACGGTTCAGTGAGCAACTGAAGATGGAAGAGATTCTCCTGAAATGCGTCTTACTTTTGTGTAAGTGAATGGAGTATAGTGTAAAAAAGTGAATACATAAGTTGAGGTAAACAAGTATCACTACTTGTGATGCCTCAGTAGTTATTAAAAAGGGGGGGAGGACCATCGATGGCAGTGTCATAGTTACTGAATGATAGGTACTTTCAAAATGCCAAATAAGTTATTGATATTTGGTTCATCCAATATGACTAGTCTGAATTAGCCCCTGATTTCTTGATTCAATGCAATTTTTTGGCAATAAACTGAGGGAATTTAGGTTTGACATCTTTGTGTATCTACTGTATTTGCCTGATTTTGCTTCTGTGGAATTTTATATCTTCTCATAACTAAAAAAAATTCTTGCTGGAATGAGACTTTGATCTAGTGAAGAGGTGATCTGAAACTGTAACCTTGAAGGAAGGCACTTCCAGGAGAGAGTCCAAAAGCTGGAGAAATGTTGAATGAAGTGTGTGGAGAATCATGTAAAAGATCAAATATAACTTAATCAAATTTATATTGTTTTTGTGTTGTCATTCTGGAAACCTTAAACTCTGGCTTAATATATTTTTGAAAAACTCTTTATAAACTTACTTTGACAATTGGCCACAAAATCAGATGTGTCCTCTTTGCCTGACACTGTGAGTGATGCATCTTCCCTATGACTTTTGGAGGACCCCATATGTGATCCAGGCAAACCATACATATGCAAGGGAAAATGAGGATGGTGCTTCTCGGGTGATATGAGTCCTTCTTTACTCTGACCAAGACTGGGATTCAGTTTACCTATAATCAAAAAAAGGAATAAATAAATTTAAACTTCATTCATTTATCTTACCCTAAATTGCATGTTTCAGCAACTGATTACCCCTCCAGTGAAGAAGTTGGAAAGCAAAAGAAATCAAGAGACATGACCAGGAACCAGTGCTGTAATATGCCATTATGCTAACCAACATACTGCTATTCACCGCCACGGGTGACCGAGGTCATTAAGGCATGGGCTCGTGAGCAGGAGGTCTGGAGTTTGAATCCCACCAGGTCCGTCCTCCCTGACTGAGGTTTTTTCCAGGTTTTCCTCAGTCCTCATAAATGGTAAATGCCGCAGAGATACCCTAAACTTAGCCTGGAACGATTCCTTCCTTAAAAGTGATCCTTTTCCAATATATCATTTCATCTCATGTATCATCAGTATCCATCGCCTATGGTGCCTCTGTAGCAAAAACGGGCTTTAAACACTGTTCATTCATTTATACTGCTATTCAATTTTGAGGGTTATGGGTTTTGAAACATCTTTTCTATTTTGCACATTTTGGCATTTACATTGATTACGATAATATAAGCTACACAATCCCATAGACAACAAAATCTCATCTTATAAAACGTTATTTTCTAGTAATGCATAGGTATTATAACACACTTTTAAGGGAATACATACTTTCTATTTTTTACATATACTGATGAATATTACTTTGGAAAAATTCTTCAACTATTCAACAAACTACTTGTTATATAAAAATATTTGTTCCATGTATTCAGATGAAGACAAATTGACTGTCAATAATCTTTTTAAAATTATAAATAACATTATAAATTTTATAAATTTTTTTGTGTTGGGTGAACTGATTACTTTCCCATCATTGTTTGATATGTGAGCCCATGGTTGCATAGCATTAAGCAACATTTAACTATAATATTTAATTTCGTGTTGGAACTATTACAGTGAAGTGACTATTATGTACTTAATAATTCCAGTGAGTCGATTTGATAATCTTATGCTCCACTTACTGTTGAATTATGCGAAACTAGTTTTGCATAATCAACAGTAAGTGGAGCATAAGATTATTAAATCGACTGACTAGATAATTAAGAATATTTAATTGTTGAAGTTTGAAATTTATTGAAGGTGCTAAGAAAAATACAAACTACAAAAGGGTTCCCACCTATCTGGCCCAGGCCATTTTAAGTGTAACCCCTTAAAATTACAAAAATGTTTAATACGATGATTTTATACTAATGCTTTATCTAAATTGTAAATAATTATACAAAGTGCAAAATTTCCACCTTGATATAATCAGACCCTATCTTGGGTTCATCAACAGTAGCCTATTCGAATTCCAGGAAACCAGGTTCCGGCCCACCCGGGGACTTTAATCAAATCTTTTAATTACTCTATCAAACAACTCTATGCCATAAATCTAAATCACTAAAACCAAAGATAATATACTTATTAATCATCCATATCCATTTAATTTTCACTCTATAAAAATATTCCCCTAAATTCCTAATTGAGATTTGTCCCCAAAAAATTTTCCTTACTGCTCTCTCAGATCTTAATTAACCCATTTTACTTTGATCAACTGACTCCTCCACTCTCTTGTTTGTGGGCATTCAAATAGGATGTGAATGGCATTTTCATTGCTCCTAAACATTGGACATACACCCTGTTCCAGATTTCTTCTAATTCCCTTTAGTCTCCATATTCTTAATCTTAAACCATGCTAACCCCTCCCTCTGTTCCTTATTACATTTATCAATATAATCCTCATTCATATAATTTTCTTTTAATTCTCAAAATAGCAGCAAGGAACTTTTTTTTCTTATATCTGCATCACAGATTGTCTGTCTTTATCCTCAAATCTGATTCTAATCATCTTCCAAAATCCACCTGGCAAACTATCCCTTCCTAACCAATCCTTCCCCCATCTCATTCCATGTCAATTCATAGCCTAACCTTTCCTTTCCAACTAGCTTCTCTTAAAGTAAATTCCTGAAATTTTAAACATTCTTTCAAAATATGACCATGTGGCATCTGTTGTACTCTAACCCAGTATTTTAATATTTTCTTCATCACCCATCCTCTTACATTACCTTTCCTATTTCTAAACAGGGCACCAGCATTAGGTGCATTTAGTGGAATACCTAACATAGTTTTACATAACATATTGTTTATTTTATATATCTCTTTCCAACTAACCTTTGCTCCCCGTATCTCTCTATACATAGGCTACCTGATTGCAATAGAGCACTCTATACTCTTTCACACCAACTATATCCATATTAGGCACAAAATTTAGACTTTTAAAAAATGTAATTGCCAACCTCCCTTTAGTTAATGCGTCCATTTTCTGTTTTTCTCACCAACTTCTGAGCTACTAAACCTTATTCTCAAATATATGAACTCTCTTACATTGTGGTTGGGCACCAATGACCTCAGCAGTTTTGCACCCTTTAAACCATAATAATTATCATCATCTTACAATATGGATGCTATTTCCCCCAATTGTCCACTTTTCTTCCTTACAAGTTTATTTCCTTTCTTAAAAACCAATTTTTGTCTTATCCTGATTCACTTTCAGGTCTTACTCCTCACAATATCTGTTTCTGAAATTGCATTCTTCAGTCCAATCACTGAAAAGGATGCTACCATTAAATCATCTGCATTTAATAATCCAGGAGTCTGGTTATTTATTACTGGCATATGCTTATTAACTTTCTGTAACCCTACCAACACATCATTAATGAATAAATTAAACAATATAGAACTAAATTTACATCTCATGTTTCAATCCTTGATCC
The DNA here is from genome assembly GCA_030762175.1 of Metallyticus violacea. Lineage (NCBI taxonomy): Eukaryota > Metazoa > Arthropoda > Insecta > Mantodea > Metallyticidae > Metallyticus > Metallyticus violacea. The sequence goes on from CM060844.1 coordinate 76,412,463, forward strand.
TGAGCAATTTCTTTTGACATCTTACCCTCCCCACAAAATGCTCTAAGTATTAAGGTATATTTATTTAACAGTTACTTTGACAATTTTTTAATAATTTTTTCTGGGGAAGCATACTTGTTACTGTTTCTTTTATTATATAATCAAGTGCATCAGTTTCTCTAGAGTAGTTTTCCAAACTTTTTTTGCAAGTTTTACATTAGCAAATGCAATTATTTCTTCCAGTAGATTATCCAGAAAAACAGCCAATGTCAAATTACATTTCTTGCATTCTGAGCACCTTGAATAGCAATATTCCTCTTTCTGGTGTTAGTTAATAGTGGAGGGTATTCCACAGTGTCTTATGGTCTCTTCCTACATATTGAGATATGGAATTTTGAACACCATCAGAATCTGAATCATTTGCAGAGACCTTTAGAGTATGTGTCCTGTTCATTATATGTAGGAATTTATGCCTTTTCTACATGGCCAAATGTACTGTCTTCAGAAAATTCAGTTAGTGAGAGATTCATTCTCAACCTTCTCCAGTCACTTAAGTATTTCCTATTCTTGACTTCTCATCTTATTATACAGAATGCACCATAAGTCATCATACTTCCCTAAGGTCTGTGTGAGCTCCATTTACTGTCTTGGCAGAGCTGGCTGCATCTCCAAATCCTTTGTGACTTTTTAAACTACATTTGAGAGTTAAGGTTGTGAAGACAGCACTAACAGCATCTTTTAATTCATCATTTGTCTGGTAGTGATTTGCAACCAGTTTCTCTTTTATGTATCCCCAAAGGCTGTTGGCTGATGTCGTTAAATTGAAACTTCATGCAGACCACAGTAATGGCCTGAGGAAAATTTACCTAAAGGTCCACTAGACAAGAGCATAGAGACGAGTGCTTAAGGGGTGTAGCATAATTTTAATTTTATCAATATTTCCAGCCATAGTTTTGAGTAGCGGCGGTTCAGTGAACAACTGAAGATGGGAGAAATTCTCCTGAAACGCGTCTTACTTTTGTGTAAGTGAATGGAGTATAGTGTAAAAAAGTGAATACATAAGTTGAGGTTAAAATGCATGTTATTTGAACAAAACAGCTAAATCACATGTATAACACACTCTAAAAGTTGTAATTATAGTAATGCATCATTTTTGTGACAATGAATGTGGAGATTTTATAATTTCCTTTTGAAAAATTATAAAATTTTGATACAGTTAACATGGATCTGCAAAATACAGTTTGCAGGACCCGAAAGGCAGCATTCTTGTTTTCCAGCAGTGGTACAATGGGAAATGTCATTTAAAGAGTGAGTAGGTCTAATTATATCTTAGATCAAATTTTTTTTAAGTATTTCGTTTTTGGATTTTATAATATAGGATCCCTAGTGAAGTTCCATGTCAAAAATCAAACCTAATATAATAATTTAAAATGCTTTATTGTTAGCAGTCTTCCTAAATATGAAAAACAAAGTATGCAGGAAATTATTAGACATTGGATATCACTAATGTGAATTACTGACCTACAATCTTCTGAGGATAATATTTTACTGCTTTCTTGTATATGTTATTTCCCTTTCAGTCCCATAGTTTAAGTTGATTTATAGTCTACATTCTATCCAGAAAAAGAATAATTTCATATATGCTTTCTCTTAAAGCTTTTGTTTTCTTGGTCAGGCCGAGAACTTTTAGAATGTATGTAGTAATAGGACTCTTTGTTCCTATATACAATCCTAGTAAAATTTATTTGTTTTATTATTTTTATTAAGCCTATTTTTAAATAAATGCATATAACCATGTAAAAATGGATTTTTTTCTGTTTTTTGTTGCCTCGAGTACAAATTTATTAAATATATGTAGTTAAATGTGGTACAACAAAAAATTGAGTTCAATACTCTAATGATAGTTTATTTCAACCTGAAGTTTAGTCATATTTTCATTACCAGAAATAATAAAACTTAGAAGTATAAAACCATTGAGCATTGACTTGAATTCATTGTATTAAATATTTTTAATAAAATCTGTAACAAATTTAGATGATTCCACAGATAGGGAGAACATAGTCATCTGTAACATAATTAAATTATTGACCACTTTCTCAGAAGTGTGAGATATTAATGTTACTGCATAATCAATCTTTATCCCCCCCCCTCCAGTCATGTGCTTTGGAGTGACACATTTTGACTTGAAAATGGTATTTTGTGGTTTATGTACATTCTTTTACTGGATACAGTATAATTTGCTTCTTTTCTGTGTATGGTATAAAATCATTTAGCATTGACTTGAAAGTGATAATATTAAATATTTTTAATAAACTCTGAAACAAATTTAGATGATTCCAAAATTGTAACACCACAGACATGAAGAAAGCCGTAACATAATTACTGACCAATTTCTCAAAAGTGTAAGCTATTAATGCTACTGCATAATCCTTGTATCTAGTATAGTTTGACTGTTTTCTGCTCTAACTGCAATAAATCTGTAAAGTAGAAATAAATGTCAGAACATATTTTCAGTTCTAAATATAACAACTTCTAGCTAGTGCTTACCTGCTGCAGAAGGCAGCGGTCCCAGATGGGGTGGCAAGCCTGCATAGGGCAGGAATGCTCGTGGCATAACCAGACTTGGGGGTAATAATTTTGGAGTAGTGGCAGCAACTGGCTGTTCACCAAGACCATGGAGTCCCAAAGGTAATGCTGGTCCTGTAGCTGATGGGGTTGTAGCGGTGGTTGTCTTGGGTTTGCAACTTAAGTTAAGTGGTGCATCAGGATCTGCCACGGTTGATATTGCTGGTGGTGGTGGGGGTTGAGGAGGTGGCGGTTGTTGTTGCTGTTGTTGTTGTGCTGGGGCTGGTTGTGATGGAGGGGATGAAGGCGGCTGCTGCTGCTGCTGCTGTGCTGGGTGATGTGGATTCTGAGGTGGAGGTGGTGAAGTTTTCTCTGGACTGGACATGTGTGCCAACTGTGCTGTGGCTGATACCCAGCTTGACACTTGATGTGGTGGTATTAACTGTAACAGCAGCAAAATTAGCACTTTCATTACACTAAATGAAAATCGCCTGAACAACAAGAGTAGGGACAGAAACATTACATTTACTATGCACTTTACATTTAAGTTTAGAAACTCATCTTGGCTTAGATAAAACATGTATAACTGAAAGCCCTTATCATAAGGCATAAACTTTGTAAAAAAAAATTCATCCAAATCATTTGATAAACATAAAATAAATATTATGCTAATACATGAATATTATGGTTGAAATAAATAGTAAAATAAAGTTAATTATGTATGAAAAATTTGGAAAATTTTATAAACAGAAAGCTGGATTGGTTATGGACAACTGACTGTTTCTTTTCCTGGCAGAGCTTTTCATGTGCTACTTTGAAACATACAGAACTTCAGCATTTCCACTGATGTTTTAACTTGGCACAGATACTTAAGATGATATTTTTGCTATACTACCCAAAATCTGATCAAAGATGCCTAAAATTATTTAACATACAAGAAAAATTGGAAATAGAAGAGCATAGTGTTATTTTCTTTTTGGATTTAAGGATTATTAAAGGATAATAAACCAACTTTTGTTATATATATGAAACCCACCCACCATAACAATTACATCAAATACTACAGCTACAATCCATACACCACATCAACAAGTCATTTTCAACAGCCTTACAAATAGATTAGAGATCCTTCCTCTAGAAGAAAATGCCCTGACTCAGTTAAAGAATGATTTGCAATAGAAATATTTCCTTATTATCCAGAAATTTTAAGAAATTCTCAGTGAACAACATAACTTTGTTTATAATTGATATTATTGTATGATTTAGTTGAACTACACACTTTTAATGCTTCACTTACTTGTCATAAAGTATAGAAGCGGTTTTGAGAACATTTGGTTCTCATCATCATCAGCTAAAATTCAACTGAGCTAATGATGATGAGAACCAAATGTTCTCGAAACTGCTTCTATACATTATGACAAGTAAGTGAAGTATTAAAAGTGTGTAGTTCAACTAAATCATACAATAATAACAATTATATGATTGGCTTCACTATGCAAGTTTCAATTTACATTTTAAAAATAACTTTGTTTCTTTGAAACAGATAAGTTGCAGCATTAAAATGTTATTAAAATCCTTATGTAAAGATTCAGTACCAGTTAAGGCATTTGTCAGATTAATTGTAAAGTGTGATTATATATAGAAAAGAACACTTAAGAAATATATTTTATAAACAAACTGAGAAATCAGCAGTTGCAGTCTGGTCACAAAATCATAAGACTGATTTTGAAACATAATTATTAAATCCTATCAACAATCCCTTGGAATTAACATTGGGAAAAGCATTTCATCTTTAAATATAAAAACTATATCATGAATATTGAAAATCTATTCAACAAGTTCCTTTTGTCATCTTCAGAGAGCTCTTCCTCTCAGTTGCTCAGATGTTGATGATAGGAACAAATGTATACTTGAATCCGTTGTCTTCTCAGTAGAGTGATAAGCACATCTTAAGCCAAAAACTAACCTAACTAACCAGCATTTTGAGAGAAATGTCAATCTTAAAGTAGATTAAATCAAAGCAAACATGTATTGCAGGTTATCCATAAAAATTTACAAAGTATCTATAACAAAATGTGTGAGTTTGAAGTTTTGATTAAAGATCAGTTAAAACAAGTAGGTATGATAAGTGTAATAGAACATTACTAACTGAAAATGAACTAGCAGAACTCAGTTATAGCAAGAAGATTAAATTAAATGACAAATCATTAATTAACCAAAGTTCTCTGAATGCTAAACCAATTTCTTCAAACTTTGACGTAGAAGAGCACTTTGAAGTCAGCATAGTAGATATTGTCAACAAACAAATCATAATCTTATTTACAGAAATCCAACAAGTGATATAAAACATATTATTAGAAAGATAGACACTATTGTTTACATAAATCTCGTAAAAGCATAATTCTCATAGGGGATATTTAGACTATTCAGGACAAAGCAATGTTAAATTAAAACTGCTTACGTTACTCAATGGCTATAACCTACAGCCTAAAGATATGCCAACAAGGGTCATAAAAATGTCTAAAACTGCAATAGACCATGTAGCCATCAGTAGAAAGTTAATGTTATGCAATTGATACTTGTCTCTCTGACCATTTTGCCACAAACTGCGAAAATAAAAAGAACTTGGGGGACAAAGATGTAAGGTATATGAATGTTCTGCTGCAGAATTAAGTAAATGCTGAATACTTGATTGATCTGCTACGACAAGAAGCATAGGAATACATTTACAATTAGAATATTGGTTAGTTGGTTATTTTTTATGTTTGTTGCTATCAGGTTGGCTGCATTTCAGTAGATATTCTTTGTTTAGGTTAGTATTCAAGTTCTTACACAATGGGCAGTGGGTGTCCTTGATTAATTTCATCCTGAAAAGATATTCTGACAAGCAATCATGCCCAACAATTAAGAGGAACTTGGCAACTCCAATTTTTCTTGGTTTCAATAAAAGATGTTTGAAAGTCTTTAGATCTTCAGTTGGTTTTCCTTTAAATTTTTGTTGGATATTTTGTTTTTCTAGTTCAAAAGATGGTTTTCATTTTATAATTTTCTTATTTCATTTATAGTGTAGGTTGGTGGGTAACTGTAATTCATTATTCTTTGTATTACTTCTTTAGAGTCAATTAAGATAACAGTTCTTTTATTTATGTTAGGTCTATACAATATATTTTTTAAAGCTGCTCTAATGGTGTCCTTTTTGTCATCAAAATTGTTAGCATACTGTCCCAAAGAGCATTCTACACAGTATATTCCAAAGTCTGCTTCTCTGTTTTTAAGTGATCCATCTGTATATATTATACATCATGTAACAGTCTGATAATAGTTGTTTAGTGTACTAAGTGCTGTCAGTCTTAATACTTCAGGCAGGTCATTCTTGAGGTCATTATATCCAGATTTTTCATACTGATATCTAATGTATTGTGGTACATTGGCAGCTTATGTTTATTTTTAAGATTATGTCGAAATCTTCTTTCTCTCTGTAATTTTGGAAAGTCTGTTGTGTTTTTAATCATTGTGTGTTGTCTGGAATATGAAAACATTTATTCCTGCGTGGATTACTTTTTAATTTCTGTCCTAGTATTGCCATTTTTATATTTACCTCTGTTTTAATTGGCAGGTTGTTAGTTATGTTCTGAAATGCAGCAATAGGATTGTTTTTATGCTTCTTAATGACCTAGATTACATTGTATCCAATTTGTTTTATTTGGTTGTTTATTGTGGATATCATATCACTTCCATAGAGCAAATTGGGCTCTATACGGCTTTTGTATGTGTCATTAAGGAGACCTATGGATGCTCCCCATTTCATGCCTACTAGTCTCCTTAATATGTTGTTCTTCTTATTCACTTTCTTAGTTATATTGTTGTTCTGTGAAGGACAGATTTTTGTCAAGTGTTATTCCAAGGTATTTAGGTGTGGTCTTTCTCTTGTAGTAGTCCATCATTAATTTTAAGGTGCAAATCATCTGTATGTGTTAAAGACTGAAAAGCTGGAAAACTGTATTTTTAGTGTTTATTTCCACATACTGGTGGATGCCCATGTTTCCATGCTATTGATACTTTTCTGCATTTCATTTTCTAGTTTTTTGTACTGTTGCTAATTCAACTTTTTTTTTTTTTGACTGATGTGTATGGTGATATCATCTGCAAACAATCTCATCCATATCAGCTAATTCTTGTTGATGTCACCTAAGAAAATATTAAAAAGAATTGAACTGGAGACAGCATCTTGAGAAGTCTACTTTAGCTGTATGCCATTTAGAAAGGACATTATTTTAGATAAGGCCTGTGATTGCCCAATTCACCAATTGGTTTGTCATTCTTCTTAATTGGAGGATTATAGCTTTTTTCATAACAGGCATGCTATCTATACTGTTCCACTTAGGCCTGGAATGTTTCCTTCCTTAAAAAAAATCTTTCCCAATATATCATTTCATCTCATGTATTCATCAGTGTCACCGCCTGTGGTGCCTCAGTAGTAAAAATGGGCATTAACCCCCCCTCCCCCAAATACTGTTCCAGATTTTAAATTTGTTCAATGGTAACTTCTTGGCTCTGTACTCTAAATTCTTGATGTATTCACTATGAATTTTGTTTGTCCTGGGCTCTTTTTGTTCTTCAGAGATAATATTGCTTGTTTGAGTTCTTGAATTGTTTTACAATAAGAATATTATGAACAGAATATGCACTAAATTCCAAAATACTTTAAAATATTTCTCTATTGTAGCCTTCACTATTACTAAAATAAAAATTAAGGAAAAGATTTCAAATTAGGTAACCACAAATCCTCTAGCAAAAAGTCAAATTCTTCAGCAATATCATGAAACATAAAGAAGTATCTCTAAGAAATATAAAACTCTATATTAAAAAGATATTCAAGTCGTCAAAAAACTGAACAATGCTAGAATGATTGGGACATCTGAAAATAAACTGAAAACAATGCGGTACATTAAACAAGAAATTATCCAAACTTTTGTACCATTAGGAAATATTTAACTAAAACAGGGTGATAAACTCAAAATAGCTAATATATTTAACAATTATTTTGTAGAGCCAATACTAGGAATAGTTCACACCTGCATGATAATCACCATAAAAAAAGATGTACGAATGCAGTTTCAAATACAATGGAATCCATATATACAATCTTCTTCCTGAAGATGTATTTGGTACAAAAAATTTATTATTTGAGAGTATTTGACAGATAAAACTAATGATATGTATAAATATGGAAGTTACTGTATACAACACAAATATGTATGACAGTAAATGATACTGCCAATTTATGTTTTTATTGATATGTTTTATTTCTATATGTCTTATAATTCTTTGATACTGTATTTTTTATTTTTCTGTATGTAACATTTTTGACAATACCACATCATGTAAATATGATAATATGGTCACAGTGAATGAAACATCAAACAAAACACTTTCAAAATGTTCATAATTTCAAAAATATACATGCTGGAATGCTTGTGCCTGTTCATGATAATTTAATTTTATTAGATCCAGTTTCTGAAAATGAATTACTAAACTATGAAATTAAAAGATAAGAAATCTAAAACGTGAGATGAAAGCTCTAACTATATTCAGATGACTTTCTACACATATATTGAATATCTTGCAAGAAACAAAAAAGAATTTGATTGTTATGCGATTTGCAACTATGCATATAAGGTATGACACTATCCAATATCTAACAATGCTGTTTTGTGTGTGCATGTGCATGCATGTGTTGTAAATGAAAGGACATTTGAATGTGATTTGTATTGTCTTGTCTTCTTACTCAGCAATACTAATATGTCATGATTTGTAGTGTTTGTTTCTCCAATTTCATTCTATCTCTACCCCTTCAAAAGCTCAAAGGAAACTATGATCCAAAGTTAAACCAAGTAGCAGTCCTAATGACAATATCTTTGCAAGTTTTTTTTTTTTTTTTACCAACATTTCTCAATTGTGTGAAATTGTATAGATAGACTGTGAAAAAAGAACTAAATTTTTTTCATTAAAATGGGAAAATATAAACATTTACAATACACATTTATTTTAAACATTTTATTCATGTACTTATAAACAAAAAAATGAAAGTTGTAATACAAACTGCAATGTTTACTCATTAATTTCACCACAATGCAATGAGAAATGTAGAGATGCGTTCTTTTGCAAAACTGTTCAATATGGGATCAAACTGCAGGTAAAACACCCATAATTATTTCTTTCAAATTTAAAGATGCTTTAAAATCAAACTGAAGTATAATCTTTTGATCAATATGAGCATCAGGTTACTGTTTTGATCTTTTAACATCCATATTTATTTTTTCTCAAGAACCCATTTACCTTGCCATTTGATGTAAAGAGATGTATTGTTTGTTTTCCCAGCATACCCACATAGAAACTGTTTAAATGCCCATAAGTATTAGCTATATAACTTTTGAACACCATATTTTATTTTTAATAAGGATAGCCAAACCAAGTTTCCCTGTGACAAATCTGTAATTTTTTATTTCTCAGTTCATAAAATCTGGAGAGAGTATCTTGCTTTCAACAACTAGCAAATAAGATGTGAAAGACCAAAGTTTCATGAAGAACTCCTGTTTTTGGATATATGATTTAGAGAAATTCAGTTTTCATTGTTCTAACCTTCATGTAAATGCTCCTTAGAGTTGTTTTACTATTACAGCATCTTGATGTGCAATGTAAACCTTATTTGAGGACAACTGCATTAAACTTGAATTTTCTGGCACAGAATCAGTGTTTATTGAAATTCAATTTTTCCAATATAACTGTAGATATCTAATCCTAATGATATCAGAGGCAATTCTATGCACAATACAATTGGCAAGATTGCTTGCCTCCCGCCAAGGCAACCAGGATTGGATCCTAGTAGCAGTACATCAGATTTGTGGTGTCTGGGCAGATTTCCCCACTTTCCCTACCATTCATTTCATTTCATCATTGTTCCATTGCCACTCTCATCTTTATCTTCAGTTTCATCATTCTTTAGCATAATGCAGTTCATTGATTCCCTCAGTATGCAAATTGTAAATGGACTATGCTTCTGCTTGTGCCACTCCAGTGCAAAATTCCAATGACCGGTCAACAAATGAGTTGTTATTGTTGTTATTATTATCATTATTATTGTTGTTGAGACTTTTCAACAAGAGAAACATTGATAGTTGGCATTTTTGACTTATGTTAATTTATTCAACCATATCATATAATGTCTCTTTGACTTTTTCTGAATGTTTTCTATGTGTTAAGAAATAATACACTTGAGAAAAATATGTTTGATATCTTCCTCTTGGCAGTCTTTTCTAACACTTAACTATTTCTTCATAAGAAATAAAATAAATGTCTCAGCTGTATTTTTCTGGAAATTATTTCAGCAATTTAATAATTCTACTCCCACTTTTTCTGATTTCATTGATATTTTACTCATTAACTTGTTTTATTCTACAGATAAAGCCCATTTCAGTGGTGTTCTACTTAACTTCCTACTTCCATTTTTTTTTTTCTGAATTTATTGTTGTTTTACCCATTAACTTGTTTTGCATTACATGATTGTACAGGTAAATTCTATTTCAGTTGTTTTCAATCAGAAAACTGCTTTTGAAGAAAAGGCTTTATTAGATTTCTATGCAAAATTATATGATAAGAAGTAAAATATATATATATATATATTTTCTGAAAATGATCTTTCTACTGTAAATGAAAGTACAAGGTTTTACTTATAATGCATGCTTACACTGCTAGCTTTGCTGACAGGTGGACTGGAGTGCATGCTGACAGCCACACCTCCAGGTGGCATGCCCCTCAGTTGTTCCAGGAATGGCAGAAACATGAGGGACTGTGGACTTGGAATACTTAATCCTTTTCCTGATGCATACTGAGATGAGATCTGTGACTGCAACAACAAAAATTAAATAAAGAAATATTAAATAATTTGACTTGTTTTACATTCGTTTGAAACAAAGAAATGTTAGCCTTGTGCATTAGATAAGGCAATTTAACAGTTTCTATTTCATATGCATATATATCAGCTAATTTTCAAAACATGCTTATTTAAACCATATTCTGATAGTTTACATCGTTTTAATGTGGTTCAACTCATTAATTAATGCAATATATGTCATTCCCTACATTTCACATTTGATTCTAGCTATTTTGTTGTTTCTGCTTTTACTTTTATTTTAATTGCTAAGGTATATAATGATACTGTAAGTTTTGGCATAATTAAGCTGAAAATAAATGCTTATTTTCATTAAAACTCAGTAAGAAGTCCACCTTGTAGATAGATGCAGCTTATAGATTATAAATATTAATTAACTGTTTCATAAAGTAAATTTTGAATATTTGGTTAATCCAGAAATGCATAAATGCAATAATACCCTATCTTGCCCACTGGACAAGATTTGTCTTTTAAAATGTCCAGGATATATTAATAGATCTTAACCTATAATCTTTGTATATCCCAAAATATAGCTACTCTCTCTTGATAATGGACAAGGTGCAAAATGCTCTTTCATGATTATTATGTCGCCTGTGATGCCTCAGTAGTTAAAACACTGTTATAAAATAATAATAATAAAAATAATATGGACATACACAAAAGAAGAATTCATAAATTTGTAAAATCACTGTCAATTTTCTCTAAATTTTACAAAGCATTCCATATCTCTTATACACACCCAAAAGGTGTGTTGTAAGAGCGTATAAAGATAAGTAATAGTCTGCTCAAAAGATTCAAAAACAAAAATAATATTTCTATATATATGTACACAATCTTTATTAGTTTAAGGATTTAATAAATAAAAGTGCATTATGTAAATTAACTAACGACTTTTAAATTAAATGTTTTAGCATATAAGTTAATTATATATGCTTATTTCTCCATTTACCAATGAATATTGGCACATCATGTTTCATGGACAAGGGTTCACAAAACCTGTTCAGCCAATAAACATTGGTAAGTATAGATATTAAGAATGTGTAATCGACTCACCAACTAAAACATTTAATATATAATTATGTTCTCCATTGTGTATGTTTTTCAAAGTTGCATTTAAGTAGCTGACATCTTAATTAAATGTAACAAGATATTATTTAAGTTGAAAGAGAATTCCGTAAGAGTGAGAGAGGTGAAGGAAAAAAAGTTGGTAAAGAAGAAATGGAAAGAAAAGGTAATACAACATAGCATAAAAACAAAAGGGTTTACTTCTTTATTCTGTATTGTCAACTAAAGAAACAATTATTTTGTCATGAAAATCTAAAACAACTACATGATTGATGGTTCATTAACAGTGCCGTAATCTTGTTAATATGTTTGATATATTGTACTACAAATTTTGTAAACAAAATTGTGCCTATTCTAAGGTTCTATTTACATTTACTCAATTCCTTTGTTAACTCAGTAATATAAATAAAATTGAATTTTTTGAGGTGAATTTAAATTTATATTTATGAATAAATTTCAAAGAAAATATTCTTTTTGTTACTTACTGTTCATTTTTATTATATATATATATATAATAAATATAATGCACCTACTTTCAGAATTTATTATTATTTCTGTAGTGTATATACTTAAAGAATGCATTTCTCATATATGAACAATTAAGATATTTTATACATAAATCTGGAAATGCTTATTTTTTAGCCTTTAAGATCTCCTATAAAACTTAAGCTTTTCACATTACCTTAAACTAAATATTCAGAGGTTTTGTAAAAATTGTACTCAATTTCTTGGTTAGCTTGCCATTGACAATTCATTGAAAAATGAACTTCATGCATTATGGTGCACCTGCACTTTTAGTAACTGAATCAAAGGTTTCCTGGTGGGAGGACCAATTGCATGGTCTTATGCTCACCTGATATGAATCCACTGAATTTCTAGTATGGGGCCATTTAACATAATTAGTGCATTTGTCCTTCACAGATGATGCGGAAAGTGCCTACATTTGAATTGTGATGGGCTGCTGAACAATACACAACATGCCAGCAATTTGGGAGCATCATCAGGGCCAAGGAAGCATTCAAATGAGGTGGGATTGAGAAATTTTTAATCTTTACTTAATATAAAGAGAAGTTTTTCTGGATCCTTGTTGACAAAAGCACCCCTTCTCCACACATACACATTTTCCCACTTATTCTATATTCTGTATGTGTATATGAAGCTATTATTATTATTATTATTATTATTATTATTATTATTATTATTATTATTATTATTATTATTATTACTTCTACTACTACTACTTTAACTGCATTAAGCAATGGAGGTATGGCATATTTACTTATTTATTTAAATAATGTACTTTTTGTGTATTATGAAAGGCACGCGAGGTCGGTGGACCCATGCAAAGGTTATAAATTTATTACTATGTATATTAATTTGAATAAATATACTCATTTGTTCATTCATTCACTGCCAGCCTATCGGTCCTGGTGGTGTAGTGATTACCATACTTGCCTCAAGATCGCGGGTTCGAACTCGGCCAGGACCGATGGATTTTTTCGGGGCGTAAAAATCCTAAATATGGCTTCCTTCGGAAGGGAAGTCAAGCCGTGGGTCGTACATTTACGGCACGAAAAAGAACCTCAAGCCTGAAAGAGAGGCCTCTGAGCAAAATTTGTCGGCCGTTTCACGCCCTGAGTTGAATGGGACGCTGATGACCCGAGCTGTTAAAGAGCGTCCATAAATAAATCATTCAAAAAAAAAAAAAAAAACTGTCAGCCTTGTTCAATATCTTTGATTTCTTGGCTTTTTTTTAGTATCAATGGAATGCAAAACATTTCATGTCATCCTATCACAGTCTCCTACTGTTATAATACAGGTAGAAGAAGAATTAGCAAACTGGGTGACATTCATTTTAGACATTTTTATAATGATATTGGCACTATGACCTTAATATCTATTATACTAGATAAGGTTGACATATGATAATTTGGGGGGCTTTCTGGCCAAGTTTCCCAGGCATTCACCTAAAGAACTGGTGGAAAACCCAACTAATCCAACCGGTAATAGAACCCATCCTGTCGTGTGGGAAGCGCAAACATTACCGCAAGACTACGGCGGTAGTCACTTTTACCAATTAAAAGACATTCTCATGAACATGCTAAACATATCGGCTTTTTATTGTTCTGAAAGCGCTTCCAGGCAACAATAATGGCACAGCAGATATTTAAAAGAAAGTGATTTTCTCTTATACTGACTATTGACTAGTATTTAATGCCCTCTTTTACTACTGAGGCACCACAGGCGGTAGACACTGGTGATACAGGAGATGAAATTATAAATTGGGAAAGGATTTTTTTAAAGGAAGGAAGCGTTCCAGTAAGTTTTAGGGTAATTCCCGGCACTTTCCATTTTATGAGGATTGAGGAAAACCTGAAAAAAAAAAAACCAACAAACTCAGCCAGGGATAGTACTGGTGGGAATCGAATTCCAGACCTTCCGCTCACGAGTTCGCGCCTTAACGACCTCGGCCACCCATGGCGGTATATTGACTAGTACATAGGGCTCTTTTTGTAATAACGAATCATCAGCAACTGCTTTCGAGATATGAAAATATTACAGCTGTTGCCAACTTGTATCTCTTGAAATGTAAGAAGTTCTACAATTTCCTTAGACTCTGGAAAAACAGCTTGTTGGGACAGCATCAGCTTTACTTGATTAACCTTCAAGCTTGTAAAAGACAATGGGGGGGGGGGGGCATCGTCAGTATTTTAAGGATTATACTTTACACCAAACCTTAGCTAGAAGAGTCATCGACATCCTTATAAATTCCATCCAAAATCTATATTCAATTTAAATAATAATTTTAATTTCATTTTAATGTTGATTCCTCTTTAGAAGCATTTTATTTTGAGCTTCTTTCTTTAACAGTTACTTTTATGTTTGGTTTTTCTTTTTGCGGCGAGTTTACCAACTATTTTTACACATAATTTATATTCCTATGAGTTATCGCTGTTGATTAGTTGGTTACTTTATTTGCTTTTACTGCTTTTGTGAATGATTCCCTGTCTGCTAATATTCACTGTGGTCACGATTGCGATCTATGTGGATACATGATAAAACGTGGGAAAACTGTGCAACATCTACATTCTGTAGTTTTTGATAACGTTATACAACAAACTCAATATTCTATACATCAGCACCATCCTCACTGATAACTATGGAAGCTGAAACACGGCGTTTCAAAGAATGAACCTGCATTCTGCATCGCTACTTCGACAGCTTTGTAATTTTTAGAAGAGAGCGGGAGAGTGGGGTTTCTTTCCATTCATATTTATTTTTACACATGGAACAGGCAGTACCACCCCACACGCTCTGCTTCACCCATATGCCAGAAAACTTGAGGACCATGTCCTACTTATGCTCTAGTATCGTGTCAGAAAATAAGCAATGGGAACTAAACAAAAATTCCTGCAGCACATGGGCTATCCAGTCACCTGAAATATTATGCCAACCTTGCGACGATGAACTATGACTAATAGCTGGTTTTGCTCAAATTAGCGAGGCTTCTTATAATGCAAGAAAGGTAAAATTGTGCGCTTTTGTGGTTGAAACTAGACTGTGTCGATTTTGTCTGAAGGTTTGTTTATGCATCAAAGGACCTCAGCAATATTGTCATTCAACAGCAATGGAAAGTAAGTTTTAAGAAATATAAAAAGCTAGGGAAATCTGAAAGTGGTTTAAACATAAGTGTAATGAAAAATTACAGTAGTATTTACAACAAATGCATAGGTGATTTCTAGCCATTCCTTTGGATTCGTTATCTGAGCCCTGTCTCACAGTATGGTCTAATACATTACAAGCGTATGAAATGTAACTTGTAGTTATTAATAAAAGTTCGTTCCACAAAGGTTTCTGCTATTCTTGTACTTTACTACCCCATACTTACAAATGTCAAGTGTAGGGATATTGGTAACTTCAAATACTAGCACAAAATTTATTATGTTTTTAATGATTTTTGGGAGCCATTAGACCCAAATGTGCTAAGTATTAGCGAAAGTGACGATATTGATCAGCATGAATGTGTATAAAGAAAGAATAAATATTTGTGTATAATGATAAAGTTATGTTAAGTGCAAATAAAGTACGGCTTATGACTGATGTTGACGTTTCCTGTTCAAATGCATATTTTAGACCAGCATCTTAATGTATTTTTAAGGTTCTTGCTATATAATTTCTTTTCATTCTCTTTTAAAATAATCTCTTAAGACAAATTTCCCCAATCTATTGCGTATAATGAGAACATGAATGTCAAGCAATATAAATAAATAAATATAAAGGATCAAATGGACTAATAAAATAAATGACGAGAGCAATCGGAAAGCTCGATTCTTCTGCCATCTCTTGGCGGCTGATATAGATGCCTTATGGGACCGTCATCTCAAAGTGAATTATTACGCTTGAATATCGATAAATGCACAATAAAGTATTTAAATTATCATTATGTGTGAGAAAAAAGCAAGACCCGTTTAGCAAGAATGACAATAATCCGCTCTGTACATTAAAAATTCCTAGAGAGTGAACTTAACCTAATTCAAGGTACGGCAAACAGCTGTTCCCCCATCTTGCTCTTGTATGACGTCAATTGCAACTTTTTATTGATACCTTAGCATTGTAGCATTTCTTTCGTGGAACAGAAAGTTACATGAACATACATTACAAGGATCTGTACTAATACACTTGCATGTATTAGACCATACTTTTGTGAAACAGCGTCCTGTTGACATTTTATATAGAGATGATGTATTTCTTATGAATAGTTTCATATGTATGTTTTGTGAAAGCATTACCAACCTGTAGCTCGTGAATCTTGTGATGTTGCTGTTGTATATACTCCTGCTGTCGTTTCAGGTGCTCTTCTTGTAGCCTCTGAAGATTTAGCTGCTCCTGCTGGTGCTGGTTGTACGTCTGTTGAAACAAACAACCACCATTACAAAACTTACACAGTGAGTTTAAACTCCCTCCTCTTTGAATTGAAAGTTGTATAAACACGTCCATGCCAAATACTTATAACGCAAAAAAAAACTATATGATTTTACTATGGAATATAGTTGACAATTTTTATGATGTTTGTCTGAAGAAAACACAATGAACACGTAATAGTAAATTAGTTTTTCTAAACTATGCTGGAGTAAATATTTAGCGATGTTAAATTTTCGAAGAAATTTTTAGAAAAATCTACGCTGCAGATTATATGTATTTTGTTCGCATTTTTTCTCCCAATTTGCCATTTACCTAACAGTAGGAGTGTTGATTTAACAATGGCTATTCAGTATAATAGTAAATCCAAAACAAATGCAATGCAATGCAAATAAAATAGCACTTCATATGAATGGCACCTTGCATAACCACTCAGTTGAAGAAAGATTTGAGGAAATTTATTCAAGAGCAGTTTCATTAAGTGAAAAGCTCAACATTCGTGTGTCAGTACCTCGAAGAGCAAACAGTCAAATTCATAGAACTAACCGTTCATTTAGTGACCCGATAATGTACTACCGTACTACAGTATATATTCCATTTTTAGGTTATATGGTGTCCAAGTTAAAAGTACGTTTTTCTAAGGAGCAAGGCATAAGTCAGCTTATTGTTGGAAATCGCTGTTGAAGTTACAAGGGTTTTAAAAGCCGCAGAAATATGAGAATGCTTTACATGGTATGGTCACTGAACTCAGAGGAGAAATATATTTATGGTAGCCATTCTGGCGAAGTAGGTCCTAAACAGTTGTCGATGGGCTCTCTTTCAGTAGGAATGGTTGTTATCCTAATATACGTCTTATACAAATAATTACAATTTTATTAGTAAGCACAGAATCAGCAGAACGGTCATTTTCTTCTCTTAGAAAAATGAAAACTTATTTTCGTTCAACAATGACTGAAGAGAAATCAAATGGCTAGACAATTTTACATATACACCAGGACATTGAAATTACTCCAAGAGAAATAATTTATATTTTTGCACAGAACCCAGCGTCGATTGCGACGCCTAAATATGTAACTATGTGTGGTGCCTTCTCGAAGTTTTTAATTGTAATTGGACATATTTCAATCTACCTAATGTCGCAGGGAATAATTGATTTTAATGTTTTATATATTGACATTATAGTGCTAATGTAGTTTACAATTGGATACAGATAACAATGGATATTCAAGTGACTAGTTAGTATGTAAAAGAAAAAAGAATATATACATATAATGTAACAAATTAACAGTAATAATAAAAGTAGATAAGAATAAAACACTTAGATAAAGTCACACTGGAAATTGCTTATCTAGCTTCTTGCCATAGAAGAACTCCAGTAGTTTGAAATATAGCAATTTCAAGTGTGACTTTATCCAAGTGTTTTATCCTTATCTACTTTTATTATTACTGTTAATTTGTTACATTGTTAATAGTGTTATTTTATTTTTATTTATATATATTTTTGTTTATTTACGGACGCTCTTTCAACATTTCAGGTCATCTGCGTCCAATTCAATTCAGAGCGTGAAATGGCCAATAAATTTTGCTCAAAGGCCTCTTCTATCAGACTTAAGATTCTTTTATATGCCGTAAATGTACGACACGGGACCCACAGCTTAACTTCTCTTCCGAAGGAAGCCATACTTAGGACTTTTACGCCCGAAAAAATTCACCGATCCTAGCCGAGATTGAACCCTCGATCTTGGGTTTAGGAGGCAAGTACGGTTAGCACTACACCATCAGGACTGACTGTTCCATATTTATAAGTTTTAAAACGTGAAATTGTGTTTTGGAATGTATCTTGTAATATGTATAAGACACTTGTATCCTGCCCCTCTGGATCCGGGGCTGGCATGGGCGAAGAAGCTTAATCGGCAGAAAAAGTTCACTCCCCCTTTATCACTCTCAGAGTTAGGAGGAAGTAAGAAAAGGAGAGAGAGAGACCTCCTTAAGTTGCAGTTAAACTGTGTGAAAACAGATCACTCGTGATAATTCAATAGTTGCCTCAATTATAATGGTAATTTTTTTTCATGTCAAATTGGCAATATTGTCGTGAATCTTCTTCAATCTCTGGTCTACAAGTTTCTCTCAACGTTTGAGATGATAATCTGGTCAGAA
Organism: Metallyticus violacea; assembly: GCA_030762175.1. Classification (NCBI taxonomy): domain Eukaryota; kingdom Metazoa; phylum Arthropoda; class Insecta; order Mantodea; family Metallyticidae; genus Metallyticus; species Metallyticus violacea. The sequence continues at coordinate 76,431,100 of CM060844.1, forward strand.
GAAGGAATTTAATAAACCTTTAAAATGTTTTTATCGTTTTATCAGTCTTAGCAAATTGTTTGTGAACAAGAAAGTAATGTGTTTTTCTTCTGGACCATCAGAAATCCAGCTTAATTTGCAGAAAGGACATTGTTTGCCTTTCTGAAACACACAGTGGTCCAGTGATGAGAAAAATCTTAGTATAGATCTGTCTGGTTGTGTTTATCTCGCGGTCCACGTAAAACAGGCTGATGAAACCTGACAGCCTTTTCTCAGTCTTCCATTTGCTTCACCAGAAATTCCCTCGTCCTTCTACCTCTGACTTTTTTTTTAATTTCTTCGCTTTTTTTTCATTCTTTCTCCTCCGGTTCTAAATGCCTCCTCTTCATGCAGATACGCTTAAGAGCTGGGCTATCCATTTGCCCCCACAAGTATTATATAGCCACTTGCCAAAACGCCCACTCTTACTAAATATACGTCGGCATCATTCCAATTTCATTCCCCATTCACAGCGGCAACGGTAGCATAGCACAGCTCCGGGAGACGTACGCTGAGAGCAGGTCACGTGGTATTGCACCAGCAATCCTTCCTGATAGTGTATCACAACAAAACAATCGCATATGCTACGGGCGCACCGCGTTCACTTCCCCGAATTACTGCTGGAACTATCGACGCGCTTGTCGACAGAGAAAATAGTCCAATACAATCGATTTGCATTTTTAAACACCTCTGTTTCATTAGCCAAACAACCTATACGTCACTAAAAAGCATGAATTTGTGAAAATAATCGTAATCATCATGTGGAAATGTACAAATTACTAGCATATTAGAACATAGATGCAGAATACGTTTAAAAGCACCATAATATACTTTCCATTAATGAAACAAATTGCAGCCAATAACTAAACAGTCCTGTATTCATTAGATATTTGTTGCAGGTAATAAAATTACGTCACAAATACAGAATTAAGCTTGCAGTCGTATAAAACTTGAAATGCATCACTTTTGCTAGGAGAAAACTATATTGACATTACTGTGACAAAACCTTAGATGAAGTCATGCATTGCAATATTGTAAGAAACATTTCGTCGTCAAAAGAACGGAGCGTTTAAAAGTCTTCTTTCAGTAAAGAAGAGGAAAAGGATACATTGTGCTATTATAAGACAACTTTTAATAAGAGAACCATCATTAAATTCCCCCTTTTAATAAAGGTCTCAACATGCAGAATATGCCGTAAGAAATGATATCCATAAAACGATATTCACAATTTATTTGATTGTGAATGGAACAGAACAAAAGAATTTTCCATGGAGCTATGTATGGAAAGAATACAGGACCACCAAACAACTAAATGTGATAATTGTGTAAAACATTACACTTTAATTAATCTTCAATTGCAAACCGTTAGCAAAAAATATAAATGCATGGGGGGGGGGCAGTATTTATGTTACCAAAAACACTTGATGAATGCGTTTAACACGGAATAAAAAATGAAGTGCGAATTTTAGGAAATATTTGGAAAAAATTAAATTGTTTCAAATTTGGATCGAAAAAAAAAACAATGTTCTGTAAACAGATGTGACTCACATTACGTTATGCTAGCGTTGCTACAACAAAATGAAGCCAAAATTATCGTTTGAACATCGGAAAGCAATTTTGAAGTGGTATTGGAAAACCGAGAATGTTGTTGAAGTTCAAAGGCAATGGAGACGTGTGTACAGAACAGAACCGCCAACGCGAGTAACAATTGCACGCATTCGAGATAAATTTGAGACTCGTGGTGCCGTGTGCGATGTTCACAAGGACAGATCTGGGAGACCTCACACAGAAACAAGCTCCGCGCACTGGATCCGAGGCAATGGATAGGGCGAAGAGGCCCGACCTATTTCCACCGCGTTCTCCGGATCTAACTCCGTTGGACTTCTACCTATGGGGAACTCTTAAGGATGTTATACACCGTAGAAAACCAGCTACACTGGCAGCACTTCGGAAAGAAATTGAAACGGCATGTGCTGCAATCGCTGAGAACACTTTCGCAAACGTTGTTCAATCAGTAAGTTCAACGTACTTAGAAGTATATCGACGCCTAAGTTGGGGATTTTGAGCAACTGTTGTAACTGTAAAAGTCTAAGATGATTAGTGCTCATCATTTTTTGTTTGTGAATACAGCTTAAATATGTTAACATAGTTTTTTCTTTGATTTAAGTGCATACACATTTTTGGCACCTTCTGTGTACACACACACACACACACTAAAGGATGTCTGTGCTGTAATTACGCTGATAACTAGAACTTTAATGATTTTCGATGTAATTTAAGGTGTGTATTAAAATGGAATAAAACAAAATAGTAAAACGACTTCTTTCAGCTTTTTTTTAAAAACCTTTCCTTTATATGCTTTTAACACAAAAGTTTCCAGGTAATGTATTTTTTTCATTAACAAATACTAAACTTTTAAAATTGTAAAATAAAATTGATATAGCTGTAAACATTTGCTCATTCTAATCATTATTTTATTTTAACAAAATTACTGATTCTAAAGTGAAAATATATTACCATGATTAAGGAATTTATAAAAAATTTGAGAAAAATTGCTGGTAGTCTAATTTACATTATTATTAGGAATTCAAAGCTACTTAAATTTTCTCATTATTTATAACAAAACACTCGATACAAATAAATTAATATTTACATATACATAGCAATAGCTTAGAGCATTTTTCCAGATAGCAACGTATGTACATCTTTAATACAAACGTCAAATTTCAAAATGTTCCATTCATAACTGAATTTTTAAAATTTTATATAGCGCTGCTTCAAAATCACCAAATTCCAACGGTGAATTTTCGCATTTCCAAGATGTAACAATATACGAAAAAATAATCAAATAAATTACTAATTTACATCAATGAAATTGTAAGTAAAAACATGCTATATAGTTTTTATTTATAATGATGTTAGAATAATTATTTTAAATTCGGTGTAGGTAATTCTTCTTTCCTCTGTACTCAAAAATTAAATTAAAACGAAATTTACTACAAGCCCCATGTATCGCATTACTCAACCATGTGCTAAATTTCTGTCCCTTAATAGGCATGTAAAGGTATATTTGCATTTCCGTGGACACGTTACGTCCAACAAAATATTTGCTTTAAAATATAGCCAACCCGCACACCACGTGAGCAAGGCACTGCTTTTCTGCACCAACCCTCGACCTCAAACGGCGGTCATAAATTTTTGTTCTCTGCGGTCTGGACCGTTTCCTTCGTCTTTTGTTTTTTTATGGTTTAGCACAACAGGCACCAGAATAGAAAAAACTTGGGGACCCTTAGCTGAAAGCGACATGTGTGACACATCTTTGGTAGTTTCTACTCCCTCCTCTTTTATTCTTCTTGGTGCACTTTTGACTCTTAATCCCTCATCTTTCACTTCCTCAGAGGAGGGCGTTCTTCCGCTGCCACACTGGCAAGCCATCCGGACCTATCAATACATACTTCGCAGTTAACGTACAAACATTACATTTGTGTTTACCTTTTCGTGTTGAGAGAAAGAAGTGGCATTTTATTTATTACGGATTTTAGGAAGATAAAGGGTAGGGGGGATGGATAGCTTATAAATAGTTTAAATGAACAAAATGAAAAATATCAGGCAAACTATACACATCGGATGGTTCCGTAAATATTTGCATTATAGCAAAAACATACAAAAATCCAGCAAGGCGTGACATGGGTGTAAAACTTCTTGATATCTTGGTAGTGGTGATAATAAGTCGAAATAAAATGTAAATGAAAGGCATTTATCACCCATGATGACAATGATGATAACGGATTAGATTTTCATAGTCTGTTCTCTCCCTAAAAGCTGAGATTGTTATCTCTTCATCGGTCCTCCTATGTTTCTTCTCCCCGCAGGTCTAGATGAAAGCTGCTTTTGTTAGTTTATATTCTGCATTTGTAAAAAAGTATCTACTCTTCCAATTTTCCCTGCATTTCATTTCCATTTCTGAAATGCTCTTATTTAATTTTTTCTGGTCTCTTCACTTCTCTTGATACCCAAAGAAGCTCCTTCGCACGAATATTGGTCGTAGTCCTACTTGTGAGAAATTAAACTGTTGGACGAATCTTTGTAAAACAACCACTCAGCTGTGGCCTTGTTACAAATCCTGGTGATTTTGATGTTAGTGTTGATAGTGATTTATTTCGTTTAGGTCATTTGAACGAAGGACGCCCATAATCACAAAACCCTTATCTGGTGTCATACCTTACCTATTAAGTAAATAATTGCAGCTGTAACTTCCGCTCCCCTGTGTTCAGTTGTTCAGATATAGTTGCATAAAGAAGACTATGTGTAGAAGATTGTGACATGTTCAAAATACAGTTTCGAGCTGTTATAAAGTTCTTCACAAAAGAAGGACTTACTCCAAATGAAATTACACAGCGATTGGACGGTGTATATGGGGAAGCAACCCCCTCATATTCTACAATGGACCAAACTTTTTGGAATGGGTCGAGAAAGCATTGAAGGCGAAGAGCGTGCAGGTTGGTCCTTGTAGGTGCTCACGCCTGAAAACATCGCTCTTGCGGAAGGAGAAATTATGCAAGACCGGCGGCTCAAAGTTACAGAAATAGCAGCAAGGTGGGCCTTTCTAAAACAACGTCCTTCGAATTGTTCATGAGCATTTCAACACGATTAAGGTTAGTGCAAGATGGGTGTCTTAGACTTCTTTCCTTAGTCCAGTCATCTGTTGTCAGGCATTTTTGGAGTCTGCCGTGGCAACGAGGGAGAGTTCTGCAAATTATTGTTACAGGAGATGAAAATATGGTCCTGTATTATGATCTCTTGTCCAAAAAATGGAGTGACGTAAACCTGGCAAAGCACCGCCCCTAAAGGCAAGCTCACCCAGTCAATCAAGAAGATCATGGCCACAATCTTTTGGGACTGTGAAGGAATACTCTTCATTGACTTCAAGGAGAGGAACACCACAGTAAATGGGGAGTACTATGCTAGCCCAATGAACAGACTACGTGCTTCCGTGAAAGAAAAAGGCGAGGAAAGCTGAGTGGTGGTGTGCGCCTTCTTCACGACAATGCGCCTGTGCACACAGCTCTTGTTGAAAAGGAAACTGTGAAGAAATGTGGCTTCAAGCAGATCGACCATCCACCCTACAGCCCAGATCTAGCTCCCAGTGACTATTTCCTCTTCTCAAAACTCAAGAAGGACCTTCGAGGAATGAAATTTAAGTGTTTAGAAGAAGTGATGGATGCTGTTTATGCCCGTTTTGCAGATAATACTTCTGACTCTTTTGAGAGGAGGGGGGGGGTTGAAATGTTAATTTAAAGAAGTGAGAAGTATATTGCAATACAGGGTAACTATATTGAAAAGTGAAATATAGTTTTTGTTTTTATATCTAGAAAATGGTTACGCCGGAAACATATGGACCTACACTCGCTGATCGAAACAGAACAACTGGTTCATTTTCATTAATTTATTACTCTTGTGTACGCTGTATTTAAGAAATAATTTTGAGGTTACAATAAATATGTCGCAAGGATTCTAATTCTGTACGGCTAACCTTTTGAACCCTAGCATCAGTTTATTCTTCAAAAGCATCTCAAGCAATGCATTTCAAAACTTTCTCATCTCGAACCTTCAGCTTCACCGCATTGATCTCTGCCTCTAAGAATGGAGGGTTACTTGCCGCACTCTGCAGGAATTGTAGAGTGGACATATGAATAACGCTTGCTTTGTCACATACATCTTATGTATTTTATATTTAATACCACGTTAGAGAGTCCTACAACGGAGCCAAGCAGTGCCCTTGTTAGAGTGAAATGGGGAAGTGATTATTGGTTCACCTAATTCCCCGCCCTGCTACTTCTAAAACCAAGGAGAGCCTTAAGATTTTGGACATCGTACGAATCGATCCCAAGACAAGGGTAAGGAAACCTGGAGCACTGAAATTGGATAGCCAGAGAGCAGTTTGAAGACTTTCTTCTCCCCCTCACCTTTGTCTACCAATTCTTCATCCCTGCGGTTTCACCGCCACACCAGTGAGAGAGTGTTCGGTCATTATACTCGGTGATGTATCACTTCCTGTGGCAGGGTTAATTGCCAGTCGGGTCTGCTACAAGAACAAAGACACACAGATACAAGTGGGACCCTGGGTCCGCCCAGGAATACCATCCCCCCTCCTCTTCTCTCCCTTCGCAGCTGCTGCCGCAACCGTGTGGAGACATCGGATTGAATTAACATTGCACTGATTTCCCTTTAACTCTCCTTCCGTTGCACGAGAGGGTTTTAGCAGTCGAGAACGCCTTGTGACACATTCGGATTTTTATGTCCAACAGAAGCCCGTTCATGTGATCCAAGGTTAAACGAAATGTGAAGCAGATGAACGAGAAGAAATTGTGCTGCAGCATTTAGTGTCATTCAACTCCCTTTCTCCTGCCCCTCTTCTCCAAGTAGAGCTTTAACTACATTGGCAGACATACCGTAGCTTATTTCCGTCTATTATACCAGTGGAAAGTATTACTTCAAGAGCAGTGCACTGTCCCCGTTGTTGCGATTAGCTCTCCAGACTGAGAGCTGCAGTAACATCTTAGGGTATATTATTTTAATATCTGGAATGAATACCACCCGATTTTAAAATCTAAGCCTGTCAAACTTAACCTCAAGTGTAAAGTGTGCAGAAGATGTAATGGTTCTTCTCGATATACCAAGGGTTAAGCATCTTCCCGCTTAGCCCTTTGCTTTCCGGTAACGCAACTCATTGCCTGAATTAGTACATCCGTCTAGCATTCTTCTTTTTCTTATTTTGTCCAGCCTTTCTTAATGTCCATATTTCTTATATTGCTGACGTATTCTTTCCCGAACGAGTGACTGCCTTGTCGTTCTGACCTTGCGGTTTTCGCGGTTCCTTCTTGTTGCTTAGGCAAACACTCACGAATTTTCCGCTGTCCCATTTCCCCTCCTTTCATTCCATAGTTCTCTTGCAGGTTAGAAAGTTCTGGATGAGGTGAACTAATGTAATGTGCGGCGTGGCGGTGGATTGCCTTTGGAAAATTTTCTGCTACGGCATCTGGTATGCAGGCGGCCCTTCTGAAATCCTTAGGCGGGGGTTCACTGACAACGGGGTGCTCTATCTGGAAACAATTTTAGGCACCGCCATACCTGGATCCTGGCATCAGTACTGTAGCTTTATCTCCACAAATGAACAATATTTTATGCATCTTATCTTTCCGTGCATTATTGCTCCTCAACTACTGCATATTGCTTTGCAAATTACTCAATTTATCGTCCAGCTCTATATTACTAACATACGAAGTAGGCTTTGATTTTTTTTAAAAAAAATCTTGCTCTATAAGCTCATCTGTCACTCATCGTAAGTTAATAGCAAAACGCAAACATAGCACTGTGACTAGTCCGTGACCTAATTACCTACATTTTGCGCGACACAGAGATTTTGCAGAGTTTTTTCTTTCTCATATACACATAGAACTTAAAATATGCGTGGTATAAAATAAACATGTCGATTCTCTGGTAGCACTGAAACTAACAAAAATAAATCCTGGCCATTTATATGTTCCCTGCATCAATCAATTCAACAACAGATTTTATGAGTGACATGTATTAGAATTGCTTGTAACTGAGTGTAGTAATTACAGATCTAATAGCAGGGCCTTAATTTTCATGATAGCGACATTGTCATGGGCAAGTTCATTTTATTTCTCTGCAAAAAATATAAACAATCGCAGTCCCATAGCCCCCCTACCCCCATTTCACTCGGCGGAATGCACAAAGAAAAATTTAGTGCAAAGTACGAAAGATGCAAGCCAATTGCTATTCTTAATAATCATCATTTATATTTCATTTTGTTTTCAAAAATACAGAGGGTGCCATAAAAAAAAGTATACACACTTAAAGAAAAGGAAAAACTGTGTTAACATAACAAAACTGAATTCACACAAACAGAAAATCATGCGCACTAATCATCTTAGACTTTTACAGTTACAACAGTTGCTCAAAATGATCACCATCGGCGTCGATACACTTCGTACGTTGAACTACTGATTGGGCAACGTTTGCGAAAGTGTCCTCAGTGATTGCAGCACATGCCGTTTCAATTTCTTCCCCAAGTGCTGTCAGTGTAGCTGATTTTCTACGGTATACAGCATTCTTAAGAGTTCCCCGTAGAAGTCCAACGGAGTTAGATCCGGAGAACGTGGTGGAAACAATCGGATTACGATAATCTTGGCTTCATTTGTTCATTGTTGATTTACCTGTCACGTAGCAACACTATCATAACGTAATGTGAGTCACATCTGTTTACAGAACATCATACTACACATTACTGTTGTTTTTCGGTCCAACTTTGAAATATATTAAATAGACATCTACTGTGAAAGTGTGTATGCATTTTTTGGCACCCTCTGTATATCAAACAAAGCAGGGGCGTAGATAAATAGACAAGGGAGTCTGAATCCCCTCCTTAGTAATAATAATAATAATAATAATAATAATAATAATAATAATAAAGTAACGCAGGCCTGCGGTATATTATAGTATTGATCGAAGTGATATTACGTGTTTGTTTCACTAATCATAATGAAATATATGAAAAGGGATGTGAAGCAGTCAGTTCTAACTCTGGGGTGTGAATTCGATTCAGTTCATTCTGCGGGTCTCTTAAAGTCTTGCTGCAGTAAATAATGACATCTTTTGTTTTGGGAACAAAAACAACTCAAGTGATGATGATTGATTTCAAAGTATAAATAATTTGTTTAATTTCCATTTTCATTCAAGTAAAGGGACGAAATCTTCGATTTCAAACATAAGTGGATCTTTTATTCCGCACATGAAGATTACCGTCACGGGTGGCCGAGGTTGTTAAGGCACGGACTCGTGAGCGGGAGGTGTGCGTTCGAATACCGCCATGACCGTCCGCCCTGACTGAGGTTTTTTTCCAGGTTTTCCTCAAGAGCTGGAATAAACTCACAGCCTCTTGGTTGACTGTGTAAAAACAATTTTTATAATTGGTAAAAAACATTGGAGCGTTTTAATAAACATGCAACTCATCAATAACATAAAAGACTTGAAGCGGTTTAGTAGGCTCCGGTTAAGTGCCCCAAGTTGGATGCCAATTTTGAACCGGTTTGTTGCGGGCTATGACAATATCTCAGGGATTTGTTCAGTTATTTTGTAACTCGGATTCAACAGGACTTGGAGAGGATATCGCTTTAAATGATCACGCTATGCGATATAATATAAATGGCAATTTATTATCTTAAGATCTTTCGCCTTTGATAGACCTTTAACTACGTCGAATATAAATTTAGATGACGCGACTTCCACGGAGATGAACTGATCTAAAACTGGTGCCCTAGTATAGCAAACTTAAATTGCGCCTCGCCGCGTGTAGATCTTATAACTGAGTTAAACTGATGCCGTGTGCTTGGAACGGAGTTGATGTGCCGAACTGCATCTGTAAACTGCGTCCCCGCATCCGAAGTAGAACTTGTTACCTCTCGCAGCATGTCGACATAAATACGAGTGCCGCAGCCGCGCAAAACGCCTCCTTATATACTTCACGGAGTCACACAAGCACGCGCAAGGATCGCCTTGCTTTAAAAATTCAAAATATACATCTACTATTGGCTGGTTCAAATTCACCTGCCAGCTATTATGTGCAAGTTTAAAACATTTATTTACATTGGTTGGTTTAAAGTTAACAATACAAACAGCTGACTTCATTTTCCCCAACGTATTAAAGGCATTGACTCTATTAACGGAAAGTATTTTAAAAAGTGGTCTAACCTTTTCTTTGTATAGCGTTTTTATGGCCTCCTCAGCGTTTCGGGCTCCCGTATGCAGCTACCAGAGCACTTTCCCTTCCTATGTCATACAATTCATAGCACTGAAGTTAAACCTTTTAATATACATAACATTTATATTATGAATTACAATGCACAATGTGATAATTAGTACAATATATTTCAGTGGGAGTGGGGCATAGGAACTATTACAGACTGCATTCAAGATGCAGATTTGGCAAGCTAAATGCTGAAAAAAGTAAATGAAAATAGAAAGAAGTTACCACTAATAATTGAAACTTATTTTGTGTGGAACGCAAAACTCTTCTCTTTCAGAGGAAGCCAAGATTATTGCAAGAGACTTGTGCATAGGTTCCGGATTTCAATGAAGGGAACTTTCGTGCTGATGTAGGCATGAATTAAGAGCAACATTAGAAGTTCTTGGTAAAGGTGACACGTATGCAAGTCCTACAATACAAAATGAAGTAATAGAATCATGTGATTTGCGCATTTTGAGTAACTTGTTGATAGAGTAAACAGGGCAAAAATTTTTTTCTGCTGCGCTTTATGTTCTCATTCAGTTCAACTCAATTTAGCTGTCACTATATGTTGTGAAATACAAGATATCCGAAACTGCTTAGGAAATATAGGAGCCTCTCAAATATATATATATATATATATATATATATATATATATATACATTCAAAAAGAAAAGCAGATTTATTGACTGTGATGAAAAATGTGATGCCTCACCTAGTTTAAAAACTTCGAAACAACTTTGTGCCACTCAATGGAATGAGAGATTTAAGCTGCCACTGATAAAAGCACTGACAATATCAGGTTGGCCAACATATTCATCAGATACATCCAAAGATGCAAACGTATGGTGTGCTCTATTCTACAAAGTGAATTTAGCATCTCCTTGCTGGTGGCAGGTAAAAATCTTTAAACTCTACCAAACAAGGGGCAGACTCCTTCAAAAACCCACTCAATGCTTGAGAGAGGTTATGAAATTATGATAGTATACATGAATCGGAAGTTCTTAGAGAAACCTTTAGAGTTCCTTTTGAAGAAGCAACAGATTTGTCTAAAGCTTAACATCAGAACCTACGTTCCAAATAAGTAAGTACCACATAAGAAAAAAGAAATAAAAACAAAAAAGAAAGACCAAACTAAGCCACCTGTAATCCGGAAAAATATTTCAGGGTGTCAGTCTGTCGGTATTTGGATTGTTTCATCACAGAGCTGAAGTCAAAGTTTTCAGAACATAAGAAAGTGCTACCCGGGTTTTACTCGCTTTTTTAACTGCAGTTAGTGATATATGTGTGAAAGACAATGAAATACAAGAGTATAACAGCTTGGTTAACTTTTACATGAGCGATATGGAAGGCTGTGTTGAAGATGTTTTTGCTGAACTCCACATATGGAAATGTATCAAACAAAATTAAAAATTCTTTTGTACCATGACTGGACATACCAAACATTAGCACTCTTCTGCAGATTTTAGCAACTCAACTCTTCCAGCCGAGAAGTCATTGAAGAAGATTAAATTACACTTGAGAAATTCAATACGACAAGTAAGTAAATGACACAATATTTCGCTTAGAGATTACTGGCAATTAAAACCACGTTTCTTTAGTTTCACTGATGAATCTTACTCTCTGTCTTTTCAGACATTATTTCTGATGTCAATTCATAGTTCGGAAACAATGAAACCAGAAGAGGTTTTGGAAGAGCTTGCTAAAAGGAGCATTTACATATTTTACTTGAGTGCTTGTGCGCAATATGTTAGATATTAATTTTATGCTTCACGTTTTAATACAAGTAAAAGTGTAATTACTTAATATTAGTTACAAAATTTGGTATTCTTTATATTCCAGGCAAAAATCTAGCATTATAAATACCCCGCCCCCTATCTACGGCCCTGGAATAAAACTTAAATAGATCCGTTAAAGACACAGAGGCGAAATAATTTGAATGTGTTCACACTTAATGAATACCATGCTCGATCGCATGCATAAGTGTATGTGCCAATATGGCGGTATCAAAGAGCACTTAATTACCACTGAATTTCTTCCGGATATATGAAAGGTGATGAAGTCATTTAGAGGAACAGTACAGTCTTGTGTTTGAACATATTAAATTTCTGTATTTTCCTCATTCGGAGCAATTTTTTGTTTTCACTCAATTAGCAACTTTCGTTCAATGTTGGTACGGGGTTACACATTACAATGCATTCAAGTAAGTCTAAGTTCTTTACTTTTGGCATTCATATTTTATCATTTACTCTGCTTTATACTATACTGTACTATACTATACTATACTGTACGTACTGTACTATACTGTACTATACTGTACGTACTATACTGTACTGTACGTACTGTACTATACTATACTATACGTACACTGTACTATACTATACTATACTGTACGTACTGTACTGTAGTATACTATACTTTACTATACTTACTGTACGTACTATACTATACTTTACTATACTATACTATACTTTACGTACTGTACTGTATTATACTATACTATACTTTCTACTAAACTATACTATACTATGCTGTACGTACTGTACAGTACTATACTATACTATATACTAAACTATACTATACTATACTTTATACTAAACTATACTATACTATGCTGTACGTACTGTACTATACTATACTTTATACTATACTATACTATACTATACTTTATACTAAACTATACTATACTTTATACTAAACTATACTATACTATACTACACTTTATACTATACTATATTTTATACTAAACTATACTATACTTTATACTAAACTATACTATACTATACTGTACGTACTGTACAGTACTATACTATACTATACTTTATACTAAACTATACTATACTATACTTTATACTAAACTATACTATACTATGCTGTACGTACTATACTATACTTTACTATACTATACTATACTTTCCTATACTGTACTATACTATACTATACTTTATACTATACCATACCATACTATACTATACTGTACTATACTATAATTTATACTATACTATACTTTATACTATACTATACTAAACTATACTATACTGTACTATATCATACTACACTATACTATACTATACTTTATACTATACTATACCATACTATACTGTACTGTATTATAAGAAATAGAAAAAAGCGTACACAATATATAATTATATGGATTAGCGATGAGGGATATTTGAGGCTTATAATTAAGTTGCTATTTTCTTACTAAGAATAGAATATAGAAACTTTTTCTCTAAATGCCATTGTTTTAGTTTTTTCTGTCGTTATTTTAAAGTTATGCTTTTTTAATTTAATTCTGAAGTTTATATGTCAGCAATCGCCAAGGAGTTTAAAAAGTGTAATTATTAAAATATGTTCCTGTATTCGTACATAATGTTCTGTCTTAATGCGTTATTACCAGAAATCTATTTTGTAAATATTCTTCCAATTTCAATTTTTGTTTTCGTTTTTTCGTGCACATTTTTATTGATTCCCGCAAGATTTAGAATATCGATCATCCTTTTAGGATATTCCATAACAACTTTCTGTTTAAGACTTTCTCGTCTACGAGATGTGTTAATAATTAAATTATTTTCTCTCTTCAGAAAGCAATCTTTCCGAACGTATGAGATTTGGGGAACGAAATCAGCAGCAACATGCAGTAATGTCAAACCCGGCCAGAGTCGATGGATTTTAGGACGTAAAAATCCTGAACGGAAAGTAAAACCATTCGTTTCCTGCCGTAGATTTACGACAAGTAAAAGAACTTCAAGCCTGAAAGAAGTCTCTCAGCAATGAAGTGAATTGGATGCTAATGATTAAAGATGTTAAAGCGCGTCTTTAAATAAACCAAATAAATAAAATACCTTTGGGCCATACTTCAAGAGCCCCTGCTTTACCTTTCTCATTTGAAGGGACAACGCTCAATTTTTTGTCACGTTTTAAAATGACGACTTTTCTTATTTTACTCAACTATACTGTGTTTCTTTAATTTACTAGAATCTTTCTTTGAACACTGTGTAATTCCGAAATTTATTATCTCTGTTGAACACTAATGTTTTACAGCTAATTTCGTTATCAATTGTTATTTGTTTTTATCACTGAAATGTACTTATATTTCAAAGTTTGTGAAGTCATTTTTGGTTCAAATATTCGTTAATGTTGATTAAACGATTGCAGAAATGTGTCTAGCTGTAATATTACATATTTTTTACTTCTTCTTTTCCTGTTGCTTTCAATACACATACATACATATTTATGGTCTCTGTATTGCTGTTATAAGATGACTATTGTTCTTTCTATTATATTTGCGCATTTCAATCCATTTTATCAAGTGTATTTTTCGTAGTATTAATGGCTTTATAAGTTGGAAGTAAGCACTTTAAATTTTAGAACATTTAAGACATTCATATTATAAGAAAGACCCGAAAAATTTAATTAATGAATAATAATATAGTTGATTTATGCGATCCGACCACCCAGTTTATCCGAGTTCTATCCCCGTGTCCTTCATTGCAACTTAACAGGTTTTTTCCGGGTAGTTTTTTTTTCCCCGCTATTATTTCATAAAAAAATGTTCCGATCTTTATCTTCATCATCTGCCACAAAGTGGGACGACAGAACAGCGGAGCGTGGCGTAAAGAGAGGAATAATAATACAGATAGAGAAAAACAAGTGATTGTCTAAAGTCTATAGAGCATTGGTTGTCATCCTCTGTACTAGCTTTAAGCGGTGTGTTGGACATACGCAGAGCTATCAAATACTGTTAGTAATTCTTAACAAAGCGACGACATTAAGCATTTTTGCAGTACACCACCTGTACTTCGCGGCAGCTCACATGTGTGAAGCATGTGTGATGTGGAAACACGGTCCGCTGCCTTCCAGGCGGTCACAAGGGCGCCCCTGTGCGCTGCGCGCTACTGCGTGAAAATGCGGAAAAATGACGCCTAAGTTCTCACGAGTTGGCACAAGAAGCCTTTGTGTTCCTCTCGTCATAATCATCTGATATCCTGCAAAGATAACTCAACCACTTCTAGTCTTAGACATCCAAATAGCAACATTCGAGCTTTTTGCTGCTGGTTGCTAACGAGGGTGACGCTGATACAACAGCTGATATTGAAGTTTTGAGTTTCTTCCAGACTTCTTAGTGCGATATTTCCAATATTAGTTCTCGATTATGCTAGTTTTATGATTTAAACTTAATAGAGCATAAAAATTCAAAATTAACGTTATTAATAAAAATAACCACCATCGACATTTATTGACTGGTGCTCACTGTTTTCCTTGCAGCATCGAATTTATTTTAGCAATTTCTTGCCTGTGCTTCTCCGAAAGCCGCAGACCACCATACAATCGCCAAACCTTACTTTGGTGTAATTTTGGTTTTGCGAAGTGCTTCGGGCTTCATCGAGCTTGAACAATTGTGCCAGTCGTTGGCGGTTGTCGTTCAGGGTCCAATTTTTGTCACTATTCTAAATATGATCCAAAAGGGAATCAATTTTCTTCAAGCGATCATAAACATTTGATAATGCAGCCCTGAATTCCTTAGCAAGCTTTCGAATAGTTTAATGTGTATTTGCTTCAGCAATTTACCTAGTTGATCACCGTCAACTTCACTGTGTGTTCTGACCTTTCTCATTTTTTAAGACTGAAATTCTCAGCATTCGGGAGTGTTTCTTCCTCATTGCGCTTCCACAATATTCCGATCGGTTTATGCGACAGCGTGTCAAGTTTAAACTCCTACAAGAAAATTATAAAAAAGTTTCTATACCGTAGCTCCTAATACTCAAGTTTAACTAATTCGCATTAAAAATATCTCTGCTTTCCAACATTATTACAAGATACTATATAAAAAAAAGCGAATTGATAACACTAATAGAGTAGGCAAAATATAATCTTTAAAATAAAATTCCAAGTTTACAATAAGTGTATATATTAATATTTGACAGTTTAAAATTGATAATATACCAAAACCTCCATTAACTTCCGAACGAACTAATATATAAAATTATTAAAAATTCAGCAAACAGTTCAAACCCTTATCGCAGTTAAATATTAAGATTACAAAGAAATATAAACATTTTGTTCATAAAAGAATACGCTGCAGGTTGAATATTTGTTGCTACACATATACAGTGTGTTAGGATACAAATATAAATCCACTCTTGGTTTCGTCACGTGCGCCCATTACACTATATAATACGTTTTCCTCATTAACAACCTGAGAGCCTACTTGCCTAGTGATAGAGACTCTCTGTCTGTCCTTACCAATAACATTTTAGCTTCAGCCAATAGCAGTCTGGGATTTAACAGCAGACAAATTCCACGCGAGGTTGTGTTAGCTACAGCTGCGAGAGTTATTGTTTAATCTTTCTTTGATCTGCCGGTGGTTAACGAGTTAATCATGGCGAGCTAGATTCAAGTTTTATTTAACCAACTGCTAAGTTCTAAAGTTAATTAATTTAATACGAGCGTTGGAAATGTAAGCCATACTTTTCTTAGAGATGTTACAGTTGAATGAATACATGTAAATGGGCTTAGGCACTTTTCTTTCCTAGCAACGCTGCAACTTCCTAGCAAATATAATTTTAAATAAGAGGAGGGGAGAGGTGAGATACTGGAGTCCCCAAAATACTGTAATAAAGTTATTCGTTACACCAGAAAAATTATATTCTGCTCTCCCTATTATTCGTTTAGCAAGTTAGAAAATTACTTAAGTTCTAACATTTTACAAATGAAAAACTATTTGCACTTGTTTTTACTTGAAAAAGTAGCCGCACTGTTGACCTTACCCGCAGAAATTTGTCTTTTAGCACTGCAGGGAAGCTCAATGAAAGAAAAATATTGGCAATCTCACACGTAGATATGCAGGAAAGTATGGCTAAAGCTCTGGGGATATATTAGATAACTAATGGCTTTGAAATGACGAAGTACTTCATCTTTCCTTCACCAACAGTAGGGAGTTTTACTTGCTCATGTTTCCCTTGCATTGCAGAAACTTCTTGACACGTCTGTAATGCGAGATATCTACCCAGAGAAACAGCAGGCGTAAAAACGTCTGTATGTGAGTACTCCAATATAATCCATGCAGTGCATCACTGGCATTCTTGCAACGAGTTTAGAAATGAGATTACCCTTGAGGAAAAAGGTTATATTTATGTGTTAGTTACCCTTGGAACATTTGAAGAGTTAAAAACCATGAAAAAATGCTTGTGGTTTCAACTCTGGTATAATTTGTTGAATGTAATGAAACATACAAACGTATTCATGAACAAAATGATACTTTTATAATGTCCATGTTAGTTATTTCGTAAAATGTGATATGTCGCGAATCTTCAGAAAGGTTTTTATTTGTGGAAATATACAATGAATGACGATATAATATAGAATAATATTTTTGGTCTGCGTGCGTAGCTGAAACAAAACCACGCCGAGTAAAAGTCGCCTCAACGCCTCTTCCTTGCTAGACAAGTTTCCTTGCACAACTTTGGATAATAATGGCAGGCAATGTTACGCCAGTATGTTTAAGTAAATTTTGCTGTGGTATACTGCTCTATATTAAAGTAAAATGTACTTCACTAACACACTAACAGTGTAATTAACACGGCCCAGCAACACTGCAATAATACAGACTTGAGTTCCACTGGTATTTTAACAGCAAAATGAACTGTAATATCACAAAGACAGAAATAATGTTTGTTAACAGCAACTGCGATTGTTTAGGCGCAGCCATCAGAGCGGAACTGTCCGTTATTAAAGGCACTGGCGTGGCCTTGGTTTAGCGCGCGCTGCGCTCAGTTGCAGATGCAGTCAAAAATTACTCTCGGTGTTTCACAATTTGGAAACTCCAAACGGCTCTAACGTTATAAAATCACAGAATGTTGAAGTAGGGTTCCTGCCTGATTTTCTTTAAGAGATTAATTCGTTTCGCTGTAGAATAGAGGTATTTTCTTTATTTGTTTCTCGTTTACCTGCAAAAAGAGGTTACAAAAATAAGGCGCTCAAAGCATGGCGAGAGACATAAAAATGTATACACTCTTGGGAAAAAATGCGGTTTAAGAATTACATGAATGTTTCCAGTTATTAGCAAGTCTGCTTAAGCCTGTTTTAAGCTATATTAATTTATTAAAGTTGTTAAGTTTTTAATATAATACCGACATTCTTTGCAAAGCGAAGGTTTTATTCCTGATATTCCGTTTTTGAGATGGATTTTTTTTGAGTAGTGTTTAACGCTCTTTGTTACTGCTGAGGCACCACAGGCGGTGGACACTGATGATGAGATGAAATGATATATTGGTATAGGATATTTTTTAAGGAAGGAAACGTTCCAAGCCTAAGTTTAGTGTACCTCCCCGGCATTTGCCAGTTATGAGGACTGAGGAAAACCTGGAAAAAACCCGTCCGAGAGGACGGTCCTGGTGGGATTCGAACCCCCAGACCACCCACTCACGAGTCCGCGCCTTAACGACCTCGGCCACCAATGGCGGTCTTTGAGAAGGAATGACAAATATGTCGATAAAACTAATAAAATAACTAGTTTTCTTAAAAAAAAAAAAAAAAAAGTAATATTGTAGATCATTCTGAATTTATAGACACTTAAAGTGTAAGGATATTACCCTGTTTTTGCGAGCAGCTAATATCGCCAAATAGCTGTTGTATAATTTAGTTTTCAAAAATCCTAAAACTACAAGCATTTCTTTTATTTTCTATGGTCCACGAGGGTGGGTCTAGCTTAAAAGTAAAGCATTTTAGCTTTGGCGTATCATAGTTTAGCTTTATGTCCACTACTGCAGTTTCTCTTTCCGCTGGCTGACCTTTAATTGTTGACATTTGAGTTAGAAATGTTGCGCTCTGTTGATAAAGCTGGGTGTCGTTACCGAAATGTCTTACACTAACGAAATTAAACGGGTTAAGCTTCACTTTCGTGTATAATTAAGAAAAAATGGAAGAAGATGAGCTCTCGGGGAGGCTTGCTATCAGAAAACCTTGAAGAGGTGACAGTAACAGGCGACTGGACAAGTGAAGTTGGAATTTTACATGAAAAATTCATCATGGAAATCCGATCAAAGCAAAATGATGGCGTCATATTTTCTGTGCGATGCTTGAAGAGCTGTGAATGATCTACTGTGGGGCATTTTGGGAGTTGTGTCTTAGCAACCTCAGGAGATCATTCGAGATTGCGAGGGAAAGTCACGTGTAATTGATCAATCGATAGCTATCGATTTTCGCTCCAAACAGTTATTATTTAACACAGCAGCTCTGGACTAAGGTCTTTGGGATTTCTTGGTTATAAATGGCTTTCAGCTTCTTTTTGTCCTTTGTTCACTTGTTTTCTTCAATGAATGATCTGTCATGTTTTACATTGATGTTCATTTTACTTATGAATACATAACGTTCATTCCGCTGTTACCAATGCAATTCAATCACCAGCCCACAAAGGAGAGCTTTGTGCCACTATTGCATATGAGCCCTTTCCAAAGAAAGCATTACGATATTACAAGCCCCGCGCGAGAGAGACAGAGAAGGCACAACATTCAATACCTTCAAAGGTGTTCGCTGGTTGGCTGGCTGAGGAAACTTTGAACACTGCCTCCTACACAAAGACACCCCCTTCACAAGAGAAACTTTCCAACCAACAGCCGCCAACTTTCATAATGAATCAAAGATAATGAAGTACATTAACAGAAGAATATAGAAGGCACAAGACTTTATGCTATTATATCATAAAGAAGTAAAAAGGAGCCAGTGAAGAAGAAAGAAGAGGGAGGGAGGGAGGGAAGGGGAAGAAGAGATGATTAGACGGAAGAGAAATGCATGGAGAATGGAACTGTGGAGCTGATGAAAACGTTAGTACACACAAATGATAGGACGATGTCTTAAGTTGATTAAAATCAAACGCATGTAACAAGCTGGGGGGAGGACAGTCTTGTGCAAAGGGAAAGCTAAAGATGTATTTTCTCCTTTGTTGATGACTTCCTCGGCGATAAAGAAGAGAGCAATCATACGTTCCCATGCTCAACCAACTACAGCGCATGAAATTACGTCAATCCGTAAGATTTTTTATTGTCCCCAGAGCAGCGCTCCCCTAGATGTTCAATTTTCTTTCGGGTTGTACATGAGCAGACACTTGTGTTTGCTATCAGATGTTCTTTACTCATGGCCATAATGAATGTCATTCGAAAGAGGCAAGTTCGAACCCGGCCAGGACCGACGGTTTTTTTCGGGCGTAAAAATCCTAAGTATGGCTTCCTTCGGAAGGGAAGTAAAGCCGTGGGTCCCGTGTCGTACATTTACGACACGAAAAAGAACCTCAAGCCTGAAAGAGAGGCCTCTGAGCAAAATTTGTCGGCCGTTTCACGCCCTGAGTTGAATGGGACGCTGATGACCTCAGATGTTAAAGAGCGTCCATAAATAAATCAATCAAAAAATAAAAAAAAAAAAAGAAAGAAGGAAAGAAAGAAAGAAAGAAAGAGGCAAAGTATTGTTTTGATGCAATGCACGCCCCCTGCATTTCACTCCATGAGCCCTATCAATACCAGGGTGTATTTTGTATACAACTACACTTGTTGCTGCTTTGATATTTACAACAATTTATTGTCAATATTTCCGCGACTCGCCACTGCAAATTTAGCGATTTCTTGTCCTGCTGTGCCTTCTGGCAGTCAACTCGACGAGGACAAAGAAGCGCTTTAAAAGATGCACATTTTGGGTCTGGTTCCACTCACAAGGGAGCCTTTCGAATACTTCCTTCTGTTGATTTTCATAAACCGCAGTAGGGTATACCCGACTGTCACGTTTTCAAGTCTCGAATCCCGGCACGAAGTTGGGACTTCTCTCTCCACGCTTCCACAATAATTTTGAGCGGTGGCGTAACTTTGCTTAGACGCAAACCCCTGCTTCGCTGTGGCTTAATGTCACATAAGATATCTTCATTTATAACAATTATTACACAAAGAGCGTAGGTCAAACGCTACCTTAAAAAACAAGCAAGCCACAATCAAACGAACATGTAGTATATGTTTCCCCAATATTTCAAGTTCAAATACTAAATGCACCTTGGTTTTCGGTAAGATTTTGCCGTACTTAATTAATACATTTATCTAAACTTATACATACAGTGTGACAAATTGTAAGAAACAAATCAAGAAATAAAAGATAAAGATAGCCTATTGTGTCCCTTAATGGCAAAAGTCTCTCAACAAGTAGGGAAAGCTCGCTTTTTCCTCACGTGGTGAGCTATTCCTCGCTAGTTGTTCGTATGCTGTTTAAGACACTTGACTGATTTGTTCTTTAGTTACTCCTATGGCTTCTCGAGAGATTTCCATTTTTCTCTTCCTCTTGCTACTCTTGACCAATCTGGGCCTGCATGTTTGGGTCTATCTTGCGTCCTTTTCCCTATCCGGGGATCCCACATAGAGATCTTGTAGGTTTATCTATTGTCCTGCATTCTTGCGACGTGACCGCCCCATTGCCATTTGCTTCTGGTAGCTATTTGTGCGATGTTTGTTATCTGAGATAACTGATTTATTAATACTATAGGTATTTTGTACTTAAAAGTTATTCCCAGGATCTTGCGTTGCATTCTTCTTTGGCATATTTGAATTTTGTTCTTTTATTTTTCTGTTAGTGACCATGCCCATATAGTAATACAGGTTTCGAGAGTCTGGAAACTGATTTTTTTAGTCAATGTTTGGTCTAACAATATAAACGTAAGGGCCCAAAATGCTCCCCAGGTTCTTTGTACTTCCGTTTACGTTTTATCATGGAAGAAAATCTGTTGTCTTAGGTATGTACATTTGCTCACATATATGAGGTGGAACAAACCATAAATACAAAAATATATTTTAAATTCGCTTTTACCTTCGGTTAATCTGAAAAAACAAGACGGACATCTACTTGCTACCCATTCTATCTTCAACAATAAAATAATGTACTAGTGCTTAGTTTTGCGATTATAGAGCATGTCCTATCATTTTGGCGTTTGACATGCTATGCTTTCAATATTTATAGTTACTAAATAATTAATTTTCAGCCTTAATATTAAGCTCTATAAATCCTAGACTTTATCCTTCCCTCCTTTTGTACTTTCCTCCCACAAGTCACCTCTCTTATTTTCTCAAATAATTACCCACATTTATCATGTTATTATCTCCTTATTTCTCATGATTTTTACAGCCGCTATTTCCAGTGGTAAATATTCCAATTTTTTAAAGTGATATCTGTTTCCTACGATGTTTAGTTTTCTCACAGACTAGAATATGACGCAAACGTTGAGATCAGAGTGCAGAATAGCCTCTTATAGCAGGGGAGGGAGCTTTAAGACGATCTTAACTTTTATTCTGAAAGAAATTTAGCAAATGATTTTGCTAAAGTGTAAAATAGCTGCAATGCCAGCAGGTTCTAAATTTTAAAGTATTATTTTGGTATGGCCGGAAGTTTTTAAGCAAGAATTATTAGATATGTGTCGCTCGATTTACAGAATGGGTCAATAAAACGGTTACGGAAATAATATTGGATTAGATTGTTAGGACGGAGGATATTTCAGTACTTCGGCCTTGTCGAACGGGGGCACGATCGGGAGGAACGGATGAAATGAGGGAAACACTGGGCTGCCAGAATCCACAGCGGTGAGATACGGTATTCCCAACTTCGTTTACAGGTAGAACACCCGAAGCCAACGGAGCCTTCTCCAAGGGGTTCCATCCCCTAAGGGCCACTTCCATACCAGACGCCAGGAAAGAAACCGTTTTAAAACGCAAGTCACTGTAGCGCCGCGCAGCGCATCTCGTCATGACACTTTTAACCCTATAAATGAATATATATGTATATACAAAATGGTTAAGGAAAAATTGGTCAAGCATTCGCCTAAGCGACCAGAGGAAACCGAGGTCAGGATGGCTGGACCAAGGGATTTAAACCTGAAACCTCCCGAAAGAGAGTTCCAAGCGTTACCGCCTGAGCCACTCTGCTTGGTTCCCCGATCCCCGTGCTCGATAGCCCCGGAAGATATAGGTTTACCGCACGACCGCTGAATCTTCTATCTCCGTCTTGCAACATCATAGATATATTGCAGTAGGCATATAAGCAGAACCGCCGGTCGTTATCATGCGGCCTTCTCTGTCTGGGGAACTTGCCTTTCTTCCATCAGATAACTAGTCAATTGACATCACAAGGCTCCCTGACTTGGAAAATGTGCATACAGATACCTGGGATCGAAACCGGGACCTACCGGCCAGCAGTCAGCAACGTTTACCACCAGACACCGCTCTGCTGACCGAACTAATATACTTTTAATATAACGAAACCAATAGTTTGACTATTTTGTTATATTTTCGTGGTTACTATATATTTACTGCATGCCTATTATTCATTATTACCTCTCCACTATATCATTATGAAATATTATTAATATTAAACTTCATGATAAATTTAATTCTTACATGAATGTGCTAACTTCAGAACATATCGTAAAGAACCTAATGGCGTTTATCCTTGGAAGTTGTAAATATTGGTTGAAGAGTATTTTCAAAGACCAGCACTACAATAAAAGCAAAAAAATAGATATGCTTAGAATGACTGGTATGTTGACAAATTATAATATCTGAAAGTACTAAAGCACTAGAAAATATGAAAATTTAGGTCGTATTTTAGAATAAGTTCTCCCAGTTCTCTTAAGTTCGACGTATGTCGAAGAAGGTCTGCATAAAATCACCAGCTGGACTTTGCATTGAAGAATATTGGAGTTCACAATGAAAATTAAACGTAAAAGCTATGTATTGTAATGGAACAATTCACAATTATTCACGTAAACATAAAAATAAACGTACAATTACACATAAACTTAGAAGCTTGCACGGTCCAAGGTCTACGTATAACTTTAAATTAAGAAATTGGCCAATCAGAACACAGCTCCTCTGTTTGTAGAGTTCTATAGTAGAATTTATCCTTACACGCAGCACGGAAATCAAATGTAACTCTTGCTGCTTGCTGCTGCAAATCCCGAGCGACGGCGGAGAGAGCCGAAGGTAGTGAATTCCACAGATTAGCTGGATAAGGCTTTCAAGGGAATAGTACCACGCACATAATGCGCTATAAATAGATGCTTATGATTTTTTTCTACTGCATTCAAAGGAAATTTGCCATCATTAAGTGATTTACCTGCCTCTATCAATTTATATTTACGATAAACTACTGGGTCCACCGATTTCTAGGATTTATCCGAGGTTAGCGTTAGGTTGTCATATACGAATTAACTGCGAATTCCAATAAGAGAAGATTTGCCACCGCTATAATTTTTTAGCCACCTAACAATCCCCTATCAATTTATATTTAAAAGTTACGGAGGAAAACGCATAGGTTACATTATGTTAACAAAAAATAATACATGCAACATTTACACTGCGGCCATGCACGTTGCACGTTAGTTCGGCTCTCTCCGCTGTCGCTCGGGACTTGCAGTAGCTAGCAGCAGGAGTTGCGCTTGATTTCCGTGCTCCGTGTAAGGGCAAGTTATGGCAGAAAGAGCTGAAGATCAGCGACTCTGTAGACAGAATGGCGCCAAAGGACAAAAAATTAATTGCATTATAAGAAAACTATCCTTGCTAATGTTATTCCAAGTAAATGAATTACTGCACTTTGCTTATGCATAAACGCTATCGCCATGTGCTCAGAAGCAGCAATTTTCAATCAGCTGTTAGTTAATCTTCGCTTGTTCTTATTTTTGATTGGCTAATAAGTACGTTTGCGTCTTTCGTTATGAATGCCTACATACTACTAAGTTAACGTGTTACGTCTTATTTTATTATGTTTACGTTTTATTTGTGAACTTGGCCTGAGCATGACACGGGACCCACGGCTTTACTTCCTTTCCAAAGGAAGCCATACGTAGGATTTTTACGCCCGAAAAAAATCCATCGGTCCTGGCCGGGATCGAACCCGCGATCTTGGGTTTAGAAGGCAAATATGGTTACCACTACACCAACAGGACCGACATAGTACAGAAAGGACAAGCGTTTTTTTTTATAGTGTTTAACGTCCGTTTTTACAACTGAGGCACCACAGGCGGTGACACTGTTGGTACATGAGATGAAAGGATATATTGGGAAAGGATATTTTTAAGGAAGGAAACGTTCCAGGTCTAATTTAAAGATACCTCCCGGCATTTGCCATTTATGAGGACTGAGGAAAACCTGAAAAAAACCTCAATCAGGGGGGGATTCGAACCCCGTTCACGAGTTCGCACCTTAACGACCTCGGCCACCTGTGGCGGTAATGACAACCGGGAAAGCAGTTACTACAACGTTTGCTTGCTAGTTCTTGTATATTATGGAACTTTTTTGTCGCAAAACAGAGCAAGGCAACTTTCGCAAGCAGCACAATTTTCAACCCACC
Source organism: Metallyticus violacea (assembly GCA_030762175.1). Classification (NCBI taxonomy): domain Eukaryota; kingdom Metazoa; phylum Arthropoda; class Insecta; order Mantodea; family Metallyticidae; genus Metallyticus; species Metallyticus violacea. The sequence continues at coordinate 76,456,296 of CM060844.1, forward strand.
GGAAACATTTCTACATTTTGTGAATACCTTGTTTCATTTTTGCAAACGAAATGGATGTGCGTGAGCGAGGTTCTTTTTATCCGAACACGAAGATTAAACCGTTGAGGTAGACCGAAAAGAGTTGTGGGAGGGTGGAGCAGAAAAATATAAAAGCCCTTGGGGGGGGGGGGCACAACAAATTATCAACGGAGAAATTCACAGTCTGGGGACTGGAGCAGCAGAGTTGCTCATAAAGACAACGACGGAGAAGATAATAATTGAGAACGTTTCTATCTGCTTTAGGGTAACCGAATCATAATTCTGCACACACATACACCCCTTCTTTCCTCTGACGTCACACAGAGTTGCGCTACAAACAACGAAATCCTCTTCCAGCATCGTGGTTCCACTAGGAGTCTTTTCACTCGAATTATGGTATTACCACCACAATCAGCTTACACTGCCGTCATGCCCCTCTGTGTAGCCGTCGCTACTTACTAATTCCTTGCCCTTTTGCCCCATTCGCCTGCCTCCCCAATACGCACGCAAACAAAACCGCGGGCTGATGTCAATCAGAAAGGGTGAGAGAGCGATAAGGGTTGGAGATGTTCCTTCCCCCACCCCACGTCCTCTTTCTGCTGTGCTCCTCGTCGCGGAATTGAAACAGTTGAAAGGGCTTATCTGATTAATTAATCACCGTTCAATCAGTTAGGAGGATGTAGCTTTGGTTTGCTGGAGAAGGTATTCGTGGAGGGCGCAGTGTGCACAGGTTTTGTTTGCATCCCTCACAACATCAAAGTGAACTTTTAGCATAAAAGAGTGGCGGTAGTGGGGGCAGACCCTAGGAAAAGCGCCGAGAGCATAATACCCGACCATACACAGAGATATATATTTTTTTTTAATTCGAACTAGTCCATGTTGGATTCTATAGTATCGCTGTAGTGAGCATAGATAAAAGGATCCACGCGGGTCCCTCTTTTTTGGTGCGGGATTTGGGCAAATAGACGTACAGACAATTCTTTCACTCTCCCTTGTTACGCAGTATCTCTTCATTATCATTCAATGGCGGGGAGAAAGAGCCTGCACGGACTTCGGCCGGACAAAAGCAACGCTCGGTCAAAATACACAAAAATCGGGGAAAACAAAAGACAACAAATAGCCGGAGTAATGGACTGAAAAGCTGGGACCCTCCATTCTCCATTTTAAGCAGAGCAGTTTCTGTTTTGTGTTACTCTCTACATTCCGTTCCCTTCTGCTTTTCTTTCTCTTCCTCTCTTCTGCTATTAGAATCCCTATTTGCCTTTGATGATTGTTTGGACTCTGTTCAGCAAATGCACGTTCGTTCTATGCCAAAGATGTTCCCCTCACAGATTCACTGCCTCCGGTTCGCTTGCTATTCTGTCTTTATTTCTTACAACCCTATCCATGAACATCTAGGCATTAATGTTATGCATCAACTATTTTTTTTAATTCCTTGATTAAAGAAGTCCTGTGATCGAGTATCATTTCATCACCCAAGCAAAATCGCTGTATAATATGCAACGCAATATCTTTACCACTTACATGTAACCAGATTTTAGGTTAATGATGATATAAGCAATGCTAAAAACAGAACACAAGCGATATTCCAAAGCGCAATCGAGAAAACAAATGCCGCGCGGGATCTGTTCGGCGGAATTCCATCTAACCTGACGCGTCTTTTGAAAAACTTAAATGTCCTCTAGCTCGTTAACAAGACGTTTACTGACATACATTCCCTGTAAGAAAATACTCAAATAGGTCCTCTGAATCACGCCTTAGAATTGTTCGGTGTTATTCTGACTTACTATATATATAGTATGTGTGTGTAAACATAAACTGTGATAAATCTAAAAACACGAAAATTAAAATGTTTTACTTTTCTCAACAGAATGAGTTGCTGAGTAACTTCATTTTTTGTATATCCTCTAAGGTTGGGTTAGCTATATGGTGCCATCTACTGTTGAAACATCGAAATAACACAAAACGTTCCAAGCGGGTCGCCTTGAGAACACTTTGGTTTTCCTATTTTGGTTGTTTTACTGTTTATTTCCTTTTAATAGTGTTTAACACCCGTTTTCGCTATTGAGGCATCAAAGGCGGTGGGTACACGAGATGAAAGTGATATTTTGGAAAAGGACTTTTCGTGTCTTAGTAACTTGGGGTGTCGGCACCGCCATTTTGAGGCATGTATAATACATGTGCAAGTAAACAATTGTGTTTTGATATTCCGCCTTAATCAAGACTTGGTGTTAAAGAAAACCTGCACAACTCACTTTGAACACTCTATCATGAAGTCAATTATTTTACTAACGTGTTGTGCCTACAAAAAGTGTAGGCTAAGTGTATATCTAACATGGGCCTGTACCTCAAAATGAAACATAAAAATTGATATGGGGCATATTTAGGCGAGAAATTCCAACCGGGTGCTGCAGCACTACAGTGTAACAGCACAAAAATTACCGTTAGTAACTAAGTAACGTAGGGGCCAAACCGGAAGTACACACCTGCTGGCCTACTGCACAGACTACGTGCTTCCATCAAAGAGAAACGGCGAGGAAAGCTGAGTGGTGATGTGTGCCTTCACGACAACGCGCCTTTGCACACAGTTCTTGTTACAAAGGCTGCTGTGAAGACATGTGGCTTCAAGCAGATCGATCATCCACCCTACAGCCCAGATATAGCTCACAGTGACTATTTCCTCTTCTCAAAACTCAAGAAGAACCTTCGGTCTAGGAAATTTAAGTGTGACGAAGAAGTGATGGATGCTGTTTATGCCCATTTTGCACACAAGACTTGGGGGGGGGGGTGGAAATGTTTATTCAAAGACGCGAGAAGTGTATTGCAATAAAGAGTAATTATAGTAAAACGTAAAATAGTTTTTGCCTTTATCATACCTAGAAAATGTTAGGCCGGAAACTTATGGATCTACCCTCGTACCTACCGTAAATTCAACACACCGTGGGACCAACGGCTTTAGTTGGAGTTGGAGAGATGGCTAGTTAGAGGAATGTAACAGAACTATTAATATTCTATTTTCGTTAACGCAATGACAACGGACAGATCTCCCCGCATAGATCCCTAGCCATCTCTCCAGCTCCCATCTTATACCTTGCAAGTGACGCGTATTCATATTCCGTTCATTCTTAGAATGGGGCCTAATGTACACTTTCACCATAATGTGCCATTTTTTTTTATTTAACTACACAATTACATTTTTATTCTGAGAAGAATAAACACTAGGCAGTGGATTTATATAAATAAAATATTAAAGTTTATTTCGCATGTAGATTATGCATTACTTTTGTAGGAGTAAAGTGGTCAATGCTATATGGTTAATGTTTACTTAAGTACCCATTCTAAGAATGAAAGGAGTACAGGATTTTATGCACTAAATAATCAAACTCTGGCTGGGCTGGACCACCATGATCGATTTGGGTTCTATGTTGATGTTCTATCTGCTAGAAGTAATTGTCATATGTACTGTTTACATAGCATCTCGGTAAATTCTTTGCAGGGGTTTTCATTCATGTGTTTGTTTCTTCAGTGATGTTCTTTTGTTTGTCTAAAACAGTAGAAGAAATATAGCGATAAAGTTAACATCCTAACATACACACATACATGAATGCTAAGCAGTGTTTCTATACAAATTCTGCCTTCAAGGTCATCTCAAAATATTTACAATTACGGAATGGGTATTTTGTTTGAATAAAAGACATTTCTTCGAAGATGACGAACATTTCAAAATAAAAGAATATGGAGAAAAAATATTATGGTGTTTAGGAGCCAAAAATACTTAAACTGCTACTGCAAAAGGTGCAACAATTGTTTATAACCTCAAAGCCATTATGCTAAGGAATAAATAAATAAATATTCTCTGATTCTTACGCCGCATGAAGTGTAAAAATTCAGAAATTCATTCGTACTTTATTACTTGTCAACTCAATGACAGCGCTGAAACATTTGTTTTTGCCCCTTCTTCTTTAGTGCTGTAAACTCTTTTTTGAATTTCATTCCCTTGACCCGAGTAAAGTTACATTTTCATTTGTAATCATTTCTTTGCTTTGTTTACTTCGAGTGGAACACGCCTGTGAATCTCTAAACAAATAATGCATACCAGCATTTCAGTCCACACATAATATAGTGATATTTATCAGATCCCCCACTCTGAAAGACAATATATGGGGTCGAGGAGAGGAACCTTCTAACGCTCTAAAATAAATCATATCGTATAAAAATACGAAGTGAAACCACGTCTCCATTAAACAGAAGAAAATGTTGCACTCTTTATTTAAGAGGGGATGAAAACATACTAGTGGAACTCTATTTTAGTTGCGTTTCGTCTGACAGCAGTGGAATGTTTTTAGAACGTTTCAGTCGCAGAATCTTTTGCACGCTTCTCAGAGAATGGGATTTCGTGACGAAATAACTGCAAAAGATTCAATGAAAACTTCTGTTCAAAAGAAGAAGAAAAAAAAAAAAAAAACATACTGCAAATAAATGCTTAGTAATTATCATCTTCCACTCTGTTAAATTTTGCGTAGCTCCATAAGTTTCCGGCCTTGTCTTCACAAAAACCTCATCTGGTGTCGTACCTTATCTGTTAAGTAAATAATTGCAGCTGTAACTCCCGCTCCGCTGTATTCAGTTGTTCAGATGTAGTTGCACAAACAAGGATATGTGTAGAAAATTGGGACATGTTCAAAATGGAGCATCGAGCTGTGTTTAAGTTCTTCACCAAAGGACTTACTCCAAATGAAATTAAACAGCGATTGGACGGTGTATGTGGGGAGGCATCTCCCCCCCCCCCCCCAATATTCTATCGTAAAAGAATGGACCAAACTTTTTCGAATGGGTCGAGAAAGCATTGAAGGCGAAGAGGGTGTAGGTCGGTCCTTGGAGGTGCTCATTCCTGAAAACATCGCTCTTGCGGAAGGAGAATTTATGCAAGACCGTCGGCTCAAAGTAACAGAAATAGCAACAACGTTGGGCTTTTCTAAAACAACAGTCCTTCGATTCATGAACAGTTAAACACGAATAAGATTAGAGCAAGATGGGTGCCTAGACTTCTTTCCTCAGTCTAAAAGCAGCAACGAGTCATCTGTTGTCAGGCATTTTTGGAGCTCTGCCGTGTCAACGAAAGAGAAGTTCTGCAAACCATTGTTACAGGAGATGAAACTATTGTCCTCTACTGTGATCCCTTGTCCAAAAGAGAATCAATGGAGTGACGTAAACCTGGCGTAGCACCGCCAAGGTCACTCATTCAATCAAGAAGATCATGGCCACAATCTTTTGGAACTGTGAAGGAATACTCTTCATTGACTTCAAGGAGAGGAACAGCACATTGAATGTGGAGTACTATGCTGGCCTACTGCACAGACTACGTGCTTCCATCAAAGAGAGAAGGCGAGGAACGCTGAGTGGTGGTGTGTGCCTTCTTCACGACAACGCGCCTGTGCACACAGCTCTTGTTGCAAAGGAAGATGTGAAGAAACGCGGCTTCAAGGAGATCGACCATTCACCCTACAGCCCAGATCTAGCTCTAATGACTATTTCTTCCTGTCAAAAATCAAGAAGGACCTTTGAGGAAGGCAATTTAAGTGTGGCGAAGAAGTGATGGATGCTGTCTATGCCCATTTTTCAGATAAGACTTCAAAGATGTGAGAAGTGTATTGCAATAAAGGAAACTAAGTTGAGAGAAACTTAAGGATCTATCCTGGTATATCATATATATTTTATAATAATGGTTTTAAGTAGCAATTCCAATTTAATAATCTGGTTATATTTACTTAATATACTACAAAGATGATATGATTTCACAAAACCAAAACTATATTTCTCTTGAAGATGGTATCTTTCGTTCAACAAACCATAAGTCTCTGCTCTCCTACCCTATTCCATGGCATTTCTAAGTAACTACACTATTCTCTCCATTACTACTTCAATTTCATTTTATCCTGTATAAAACCTGTGCCTGGTCTTCATTTTCTATTAAGAATGTTCACTTTACTAATCTATTGCATTTGCTCTCTGATTACTATTTAATGCAGTGATCTCCTCTACATCATCATTAATATTTACAAGGACTGGGCTCATTAGTCTTTCCGGTGATGTATGAACAAAAATTATTTTCCAAAGGCTTCTTGGATTATGTGAAAGGTTTCTTAGGTATCCCTATGTCACCCTTACTAAATATTTGCTCTATCCAATTTCATTGCTAGCTGGTATTCTATCTTTTATGCTTTGAATTTAAAGTATTGTAAGTATGTCAGTTTGTCTCTTACATATTTTAGGCAAACCATTAAAAATAAAAAAAAAAAAAGACCTGAATATGCAAATAAGTCTTTTTGGGTTTTTGGCTCATTCACACACGAAAAATATCAAATTATGTACAGTAAGCTAGAATTGTGTTACATATACTGCTGGTCATTAAAATTGCAACACCTATAGCAGACGTCACATTTTTCAGAAAGAAAGAAAAAAATATGACAGCAATATCTGGAGGTGGCTTGAATTTGATCAAGGGAGAATTGTGGCATGTCGAAAGTGTGGGATGTCATTCCGAGAAATTGATGCTGGTGTTGGACGAAATTGTCCACGGCGAAAGAATATAAGATCAGTGGATCGAAATAGAACGAACACACAGACGTGAAGGATCCAAATTAAGCCGAACGAGAAGATAAACACCATTTCCGCAAAATGTGTTGCAATTTTAATAACTAGCAATATATTTTCATCACAAAGGTATCGTAGTTCTAGAAAGAGGTCGTAGGTTGGAGAACACTAAACTGTCCTCCTTAACAGGTCGGCTAATTGTGTCTAGCATGATAGATACTAACTCTAGAAACTTGCTTCTTTCATTTAGTGGTACATCATTTCCACAGCCTGTATTCTGCTCTTTAGGAAGGTGGCTACTGTAAGTGTTTTATACAATTTCATTGTTTCTTATACTTCCTCCTAATTTTTACCGTATGTATACGGTAATATATGCCAAAAATGTACACACTTCAAGCAAAGATAAAACTTGTATTAACATAATCAAACCAATTCACACAAACAGAAAATGATGAGCACTAATCATCTTAGACTTTTTCAGTTACTTATGCAAAATTCTTGGGATGAAAACTTTCACCTTTGCTGTTTTAATAATACGACGTACGCTGGTTCTGCTAATCCCAGTCTCGCGTGCGTAGATTTCTCTGGTGAGTGCTCAAAACGTTCCAAAACCATAGCCGAGGACGCGGGGCTTGTTGCTGTGCGAGGTCTCCCAGATCTGCCCATGTTAACATCGCATACAGTACCACGAGTCTCAAATTTGTTTCGAATGCGTGCAATTGTTACTCGCGTTGGCGGTTCTGTTCTGTACACACGTCTCTATTGCCTTTGAACTTCAACAACATACTCGGTTTTCCAATACCACTTCAAAATTTCTTTCCGCTATTCAAACGATAATCTTGGCTACATTTTGTTGTAGCAACGCTATCATAACGTAAAGTGAGTCCCATCTATTTACAGAACATCATACGGTAATCTTGGCTTCATTTGTTCATTGTCCATTTACCTGTCACGTGCAACGCTATCATAATGTGAGTCACATCTGTTTACAGAACATGTTACTACACATTACTGATGTTTTTCGGTCCAACTTTGAAATATATTAAATAGATATCTACTGTGAAAGTGTGTACATATCTTTTCGGCACTCTAGGTATATAGTTTAGAATTTTGATAATTTTATATTAATATCTTCATCTTTCTTGTATTAAGTATTTGAAATAGACATCTTTTATTGGTGTATTTTCAATTATTACATTATATCTAGCATGGAATTTCCTTCTGAAAGATGTACTTATTTTTATAGATATTATACAAAAGGTATAATTATGTATCTTTTCTAAATTGATAATTTATAATTATATTAATGTCTGGAAGTACTTTTTCATTTTGGCTAACACAACAATATCATATTTAACCAAAAAACTGTACTAATTAAAATTCCCCCGCTCCCTAATAAGTTTTTAAATCTGTTATGATTGAGCCAGTAGAGTTGTAAATTAAATGCAGGGCAAGAGGTCTCACTCCTGATTTTTATTAAAAATAAGTTACTTTGTTATATATACTAAAGACTTGTATTGAAGTACTGAGCGGCCCTGGTTGCAGTCTGCCGGTATCGTACAGAGGCGCTGACTTAACTACATAAGTTAAAAGGTTTTACTTGCCAAATTATGATTAGAGGCGCTGAAACTGGCCACCCTCGTCGTCCTTACAATTGTGGAACCTCTTTAAATTCATCACTCTCTGTAGTTCACTTTGAGTATGCTGCCTATTTTGTTTCAATTCTTCCAGGATATGTGGGCTCGTCTTGTACACAGATTTTTTAATTTACCTCAGAAATTACACGCAAAAAATCAGGACACCGAGCGGGCCATAAATCCTGTCATTCTGAAACACTTTCAATTTCTCTCGTCGAAATATATAATGTAGTTTATATCGGGTTTCTAAGCGCTCCAATAATATCTATTTTGAAAATAAATATTATGGATTTTGTACAGCGTGGAACTTGTAAATTCCCCGGCATCTTTCTTCAAATCGTCTTTGTAACTGGCGAACTGAACGGGTTAACAAATACGAATCACAAATAAATACACGCTGTGCCGTAAGAAAACACATACTCAGTCGCGATTAAATCCAGAACAAAGCACACCTCACTCATCGACTATCAGACCAACACTGACAGTCAAAAGTCAGCGTGTGCCCATGCTTAGTGGAAAAACACCTCAAGTGGGTTCATAGTTAATTGGATCGCTCCGTACAAAATCTATTTTTCTGAAGACATTCAGGAACTATTTCCTTTTTATTCCAACAAAATATTATTGAAATCTTATCATCTTCATAAATGTGCGTTCCTTGAGAGGTATTTGCCCTTTAACCTCTCAACTACCAACAGGTAATCTCTTCCCTTCGCCTCCAGGCCCGAACTTTCGCCTGGCCAGGTGGAGGCGCAAGAGTACCTTTTACCCCCTTCCTATTTTTGAATAGTATTTAACGTCCGTTTTTACTACTGAGGCACTATAGGCGGTGGACACTGATGGTGCATGAGGTGAAACGATATATTGGGAAAGGACATTTTTATGGAAGGAAACGTTCCAGGCCTAAGTTTAGGGTACCTTTCCGGCATTTGCCGTTTATGAGGAACGAGGAAAACCTGGAAAAAATCTCAGTCAAGGAGGACGGCCCTGGTAGGAATCGAACCCCGGACTTCCGCCTCGGCCACCCGTGGCGGCGAGATTTTACCTGTCAGGCTACGTTTGGCTTGGTGACATACTTACGATTTCAGTGGAGGTGTGGATGGTGAGACAGTATTTATGAGTTGCCATCACCAAATTTAATTAGAGTAATTATAGCAAGTAATTTTATGTAAGTACCTTATTATAGTCATGAGTGTAATGCCATTTTATTTCCTGTACAAATGCTCAATTATTAAGTGCAAAATGTTATTTTCTTGTAATAATGCAGAAAGCCACCCCCAGCCCTAAAATCTGACCTGGGAATTTCTGTTGCCTGTTGTAACAATTTTTGTAAAGAATCCTTGAGCAAGATGTTTATTGGTATTGTGTTAGAAAATTTCTTAAGCAGGGTAGGGACCATAAAACATTTGGCGACTGCATGGGGTGAAAAGACAGACCGATAACCTCTTCAAGGGAAGAAGCCAACCGCTTGAGTTGATATCTACATGTAAAAAGTCACGTAGGCCATGCTTATTTAGTCTTGTAATTTTGCGGCCCGCAGCAGTTTTGCAAGAGTATTCAGCGGGGCAATATCAGTGGAAGGGTTTTCTCAGTTCCGTTCAATTATTGGGAAGAAGTGGATAGTTTTGGAAGAGAATTAAGTGGGGCATTATCAGTGGAAGGGCTTTCTCAATTCAGTTCAGTTAGTGGAAAGCAGTAGTTAGTTTTGGAAGAGTATTAAGTGAACGAGCTTTATTAGTTGAGTGCAGTACAATTTGTGTGGTATAGTTTACGAACAATAAATTGTGTTTCATCTTCCATAACGGACATATCTTTTCAATCTCCATATATTCCTTCCGCTATGGTCATAGGACCATAAAAATATCTAGCATTAGGGTATCAACAACCGTGGAGTCGGTCCTGGTGGTGTAGTGGTTACCATACTTGCTTCCTAAACCCAAGATCGTGGGTTCGAACCCCGCCAGGGCCGATGGATTTTTTCGGGGCGTAAAAATCCTAAGTATGGCTTCCTTCGGAAGGGAAGTAAAGCCGTGGGTCCCGTGTCGTACATTTACAGCTCGAAAAAGAACCTCAAGCCTGAAAGAGAGGTCTCTGAGCAAAATTTGTCGGCCGTTTCACGCCCTGAGTTGAATGGGACGCTAATGACCTGAGCTGTTAAAGAGCGTCCATTAATAAACCATTAAAAAAAAAAAACAATCGTGGCAAAAATATGTCAGCGGAAACCAATCGTCGGAGAGGAAGAAAAAACATTCCCCTGAAAATCCAAAATAATCAAATAATTTCCTTTTTCCAAATCCTTCCCTCCACATAGTCGACATATTTTAATTAACATCTCACCTAAAACCGCTGCAATGGTTTCACTCTTTATAAGGGGGAGGGTTTATTGGATGAGGGACCGGCATGATCACTATTCTCTGTTTATAGGGGCATCAGGTCTTTAGTTTGGCCTGCCTCCGTATTACCACAGAGGGTCCTGCATTGGTACTATGTGTAGCCCGTGGCAATGACGTAGTGGCTGAGCTCTTTGGGCCAGGATAGAAACTGAAGTGAGCAGCTAAGGTTAACGAGGAAGGGGGTGGACTCGGGTTGTCCGGGTCGGACAGACTTGGTTACCCTAGGGCTAGTTGATGTGTCCTAAGGCGTCACTTGGGCGCCCGAGGGAACTGACCAACCGGATTGGGTGGGTTTCCATATCGTCCTGGTTCTGGTCCTGATCTGATCGACGATGTCCATGATCTCGTGGAGGATGCGGGAGGGAAAACGCCTACATACCCCGAGCACAGCCCTTAGGATCCTGTTCTGCACACGCTGAAGCCTGAGTGCGGAGTACTTAGCACGTTACCCACCCCTCTATTTTCAATCTACTTTACACTGTTTGTAAAAATTAGAGACCTTTTTTCCTAATCATACTAACGTTTGATAACAGTGTACGCCATATTTCATCCCGTAACTTCCGTAACCTTTGTTAATATTATATAAACACTACATTTTTCATGTGATCCAGAAAACACGTTTTTGTACTAATTTTAGAAATAATAATATTTATACTTATTTGTAAAAGTTCCCGTTGCTTAAACAAAATAAATGAACTACGATTGTAAAAATATTGTCTGTAGTAGATATTAGAAAATAAGCATGCAAAGGTATAAGCCTCTAAATAGAGAGGTTTAAAAACTGCGATTTAAAGATTTCTTTATTGATATGTATAATTTACTTGACTATGTAGAAGACTATAAATTTCGAAAATTGACTATGTTTTCGAAATGTAAAGATTCCAAAAATTTGAAGAAAAAAGAAGTTTCGTTTTTGAGTGACTTACAGTTTGAGATACTTTAATGAAACATTAATTTAAGAAGTTTATCAATACTACCGTAAATTTGATCTATTCCATAATTTTAATTTTGTTATGGCGAAATGATAATTCAGGTAATGGCTTTTATCTAGTTTCTACAATTGTGTTTATAATTAAAATATTATTCAACATTTCTCCCCAAATTATTTCATTGTATTCTAAAAGAAAATTAAATTTCAATGTTTATTAAATAAATTAAATTAGTATTTTTGTGTATTTAAATATAAGATAGATAAATCACCCTGTACATAGGGTGCATCCGTTCAACACTGGCAAAGTAGTTCTACAGTTCCAAGTTAAAATGATATACGAGCATTCGCCTGTGCGGACTATATGGCGACTCTTCTTTGACGTGCAGTCAAAACACACACACACACACACACACACACACACACACACACACACACACACACACGGATAGAGGAAGGGCCATGTGCGCAGTTTTGCACTCACACAGTTTTTCTGAGCCACTTCCCACGTATAAAACCATTTCCGTTTACTTCCATAATTCCATCAGCGTGATTTTTAAGCGGTCCCAAACACCGAAAGGCAATAAAAGCTCTGCATATCCTTTTCCTTGTTGCGTTTGTTGTTGTTCTTTCTGCTCTGAAGATGGAAGTTTTTGTTCCTGCTAAGAAGCTGTCAGCACCTGCCCTTTTATCCCCACACGCTAAAGCTCGCGTTTCCAATGCCGAGAAGTTGTATGCTGCAGGTAGAAAACGCGATGTTTAATATTTTTAATGTTTTATATTTTATTTCAAACAGCATACTCATGGCGAAAGTCAAGAAAACATCATGCAAAAATTAAAATTTGGTTTTATGCATAATTTGAAATTTCGTGGTTTACAAAACAAATTATACTCATGTATAATTTGTTTGTTTGGGGGTATTAAATTGTTTAAGTATGACCATCATGATGTTACACAAAACACACGCTTATCTGTTTTGAAACTGGCCATAACTTACATATTTTTATCTTTAGACGCATACTCCTTAAAAACTATGCAAGACAAAGGTATGAATTCGTTTGTGCATTGTTCTATATAGGTAGTTGGTGAAAGCTTTTAACTTATGCACATCTATACATACAAATATTCTGTTTTTATTTTTTGCGTTAAGATTTCCCCCATAAGTAGTTTTAAAAAATTTGAAATATTTTCATTTTTTGAAAAAAAAAAAAAAAAAAAAACCCTTAGCTAACAATTGTATGAAATTTGAAAGTCTCGTTTGGTGTTTTTTGTTTTGTTTTATATACGGACGCTCTTTAACAGCTCACGTCATCAGCATCCCATTCTATTCAGGGCGTGAAACGGCCGACAAATTTTGCTCAGAGGTCTCTTCTTTAAGGCTTGAGGTCCTTTATCGTGCCGTAAATGTACGACACGGGACCCACGGCTTTACTTACTTTCAGTAGGAAGCCATACTTAGGATTTTTACGCCCGAAAAAATCCGTCGATCCTGGTCGGGTTTGAATCCGCGATCTTGGGTTTAGAAGGCAAGCACGGTTACCACTACACCACCAGGACCGACTTTGTTTGGTACGGGAAACTAAGTGGTTTAGTTAATGTTTTTCAAATGAATGCTTACATTTCCTTTTATTAACATCCTTTCAGTTGAACATTATAATATGAGGGCTTCTTAAGTAAATGCAACAATTTTAACAACATTAATTTGGAAAATTATTATTAAAATATACAATATATCACGCTTGATATATAAGGTAAGGTGAAGGTTATTAATTACAACTTTTGGAATATTAAATAAATTTTAGTTTACATATTTTTAAATATTTGATATAATACTACGCCATATCACATAATTTACTATTATTACAATATTAATTTTGTTAATGTTTGATATAATATTACACATTTTACAACATACGATAGAATTTTCATGCATTAACGTAAATACCGTTACATCCCCTGCAAATTTACAGGAGCTCGTTGTAGTCAATAATTACTCGTTTTAAATATTCTCTCAAAATGCGTTAGAATAGGTAACTATCAGTTTTAACCACCAATCGTGTCTTCATCATCGTACAAGCTGAAAACGGGTTTGTATTGACTTACTGGTATCATACTGATATAGGCAATGGAAAAGGTTTATATGAACTTGCTTATTACAGAGATCAATTCACGGCAGCGAAAAGAGATTTTTTTTTCCAATCTCCATATCGTGTACCTGTTCCCTACGATTACAAGATAGCAACCTGGATAATTAAAGCTGCGACTTTCTGCACTGCAAAGTCAAAGATGGGTTTTCTTCTTCTGTCGGTGTTAAGCAATTCAGTTTCATACATCACACGTCTGTCTGACTTCCCAACAGTATTAAGAAAATTAACGCCAAGATACCTCTACAAGAAGCCACATGCAGTTCAGAAGGTTAATGTTGTAGGTTGTATAGTTTCCACTAAAATGTAAGCCGTGCAAAAATAGACTCCCGGTGCAAAAATAGACTCCCGGATATTCAAAATGTCTTACTTTGTGTCGCATATTTAATAATGAAACTATAGAACCCCCAAATATTATTTATGTTTAAATATAAGTACAGGTAACCGGCGATGTCGTATGAGGCATTTCATAAATATGTAAATAATTGCTTTATTACACATTTACCTACATTTTGGTTCTATTTACGATTAATAAGTTTGAGTGAAACATTTCAATTTCTAATCGGAATCACACGTGCATTGCGTTAGGTGTATAGTTTAGTGAGAGAGTTGTTAATTAAAACGTATAAAATTCGTGTAACTCTGAATAAAAAGCGCTAGGAGAGATTGAGTTGAATTTATTAAACTGTTCACAACCGCACAACCCCTCAAAATATCTGCGCGCCGGATAAGAGGTAAACTCGTATTTAGCTTACATCGTATATCTTGTGACAGATGCACACATGACCAAGAGTAAATGCTTTTAGATAAGTAAACAGTAATAGTTATAAAATATAGCTTACAGTAGCAAACTGGGACATTTAATGTATTGCTAAAATATATTCCTGGTTACCTGGACGCTTGACTCTATGACAACAGGGAAAATGTTGCCTTTTGTCATCTTGTGTGTCTCTTCTGCTGGTAATGGCTAGAGCGGTGGGTCTCTCCACTATAATAAAACTAAATGTATGCAGATGGCCGAAAAAGAAATCTTAGTTGTTGAAGATACTTCAAAATTCGTTGAAGGTAGAAGGGGGAACAGGTGTCGACGATGAAATCGTTACATCATATGATGAGGAAGTCTCCAATAAAGTGCCAGAAAGGCGATAGATTTAAAATAAGCGCTTTTGGGAGCCTAAGAACTCACCAATAGTATTTAAATATTTTAAAGGCTCGGGGATGCCGTGGGCGCCATACTGTGAACCCCCGTGAGTTTTGTAACCACGGATCAGGAAGTTACGGTAGTTACGACGTTTCTCAGTATTAATTCGGCTCACTCACATGTACGTTCTTCAGTCATACATACGTTTCGTTCGTTCTCTGATGATCAGCACCGATTTATCAGGCAGGGCAGTAGGCGAGAGGCACACAGATGCAGCATAGATAGCACGCATCATCAAAGTCATAGAGATAGCGGACCAGGTGGCCGATAACTAGTGTAGTATGATTAACCATTTCAATGCGTTTAAATGAAGCAAGGTCGTGTGATTTTAACACCACTCTCCATCTACCTTCTCCCGTGACCTAAAAACACGAAAGGCGAGGGTATGAAGTGGGACCCTCGGTCCAACGGCAACATCAACATCGAGATGTAAAAACCGGTTCAAATTGGGCACATCCAACGTGGGGCGACACACCCCAGTAAAAAAACCCCGCTTCAATCTAACACTAACTTGCGAAAAATCGTTAATTGAGATGCCAATTCTTTCAGATAATTAACAGTAGAATTTTGCTCAGTTCGCCATGCCAGATCTTCCGAACTTCAATTTTAATATTGTGTAGTTTTGCTCATATCCTTGCCAAAGCTTAACTAAATAACAGAATACTGTCTATGAGTCAACATTTTTTTCCTATCTCTTCTCCCTTTTCTTATATCAAATATTCGTTAAACCGGGTGAACGTTCATACAAACTGAAAATTTGGAAGTTTCATTCTTATTTTAACCCCGTATTTACTACGGAGTAAGCCTGGAGGACCTGGTTGGCAGAAAATAATAAATATTCAAACTCTTGCATCAAGGACGATGTTCACAGAAAACCTTCCCTGTCCGGTATGGCTCAAAGTTATGCGAGGGCATCTTTCCATATACAGTTAGCGCCGTGTTTACAAAGAGCATAGTAGTTTTGCATATTACAAGCAAGAACCTATGCCTTTTACTTGCAGGAAAGAGAGATGGTATTCCAGGTGTGAGGGAGAAGGGAGTAGCGGTGTTCATCGTAGCGTAGCGAGAGGGTCCGTAATCCCCACAAGAACTACCAACATAACAAACACATGGTAGCGGTAGCCGGAAGAACTCGTAATGCTGTAATCAAGGAGGCAGTGGAAGAGGTGGGGACTTTAGTTACTGCACTCTCGTATACTAGAGGCCAGGCAGTGGGGAATGAAAGAATGAACTTCTGCCGAGTTAAGGTGTGTAAGAATGCCGTTTAACAAGATGTAAACAAAACAAAAAGGAAATTATTCTACGTGGTAGCACAGAAAAATTACTCATCTGAAACTGTGAACATGTGTGCACCCAGACAAAAGCACGCGTTGAAAAGTTTTTGCTATTATCTGATTATAACTGTAGTTTCATATACATTCCACTTTCTAAATTTAAAAATATACGCTAACTAACAAACTCGCCCACTTTTTAAACTGTAGTTAATATTTGCCTCACTGTTGGGATCTCTCGACAATGTTCCAGGCTTCAGAAATGCACAGAAGTATTTTTTAAATTATTTCCACATGCTTAAAATACTTGCAGCGTTTATTTCAACAATAATTAACAATTTGTTCACTGTTCTTATTTAAACAAAAAAATTCAATTCTCATTTTATGACTGGTCGGTCCTGGTAGTGTAGTGGTTACCATACTTGCCTCCTAAACCCAAGATCGCGGGTTCGACCCCGGCGTAAAAATCCTAAGTATGGCTTCCTTCGGAAGGGAAGTAGAGCCTTGGGTCCCGTGTCGTACGTTTACGGCACGATAAAGAATCTCAAGCCTGAAAGAAGAGGCCTCTGAGCAAAATTTGTCGGCCGTTTCACGCCCTGAATTGAATGGGACGCTGATGACCTGAGATGTTAAAGAGCATCCGTAAATAAACAACGAAAAAAATTAAAAATTTATGAGTACTAATTATACATTTTTAAAGGTTATAAAAGTTAATATTTCATTATAGACATGAGAATAGCATTGCAGAGAGAAAACGATTTTTAAATTTTTCTTTATTCCATAAATATCAATAACCATAAGTTTTCAAGTACTTCCTGAGATTTAAAATCGTTACAGAACTAATTTCATAAAAAATTACATTGATATGCATTTTAATATTTTAAACTATTAGATGTTTTAGACACATTGTACTCAAAATATACTTAAGTTTTTCTCCAGGACACGAGTTTCTTTCGCAAATAAGAAAAATTAAAGAGCTTGCTATCATCCTATTCAAATTCCATTTTTCTTAAAACCTCTTATCTATTTCATTTAGTGTTGGTGAAAGCTTTCACCTTGCTCTTCAATTCAATTATCTAAACTTACAGAGAAATTCTCTAAACGAGAGAGTAAAACTTTCTAACTTGCATCAAAACCCAGCATCTTGAAATTGTGTAGAAAATATTCTTTCTGTAGTTGTTCGCAATTTGGGGGGGTTACTTTCTGTTAAGAATTGAAGGTAATATTCTTTAAGCTCATACATAGCAGAAATCCCAGGTAATTTTCGCATGTGATGGAAATGTTCGTTTCTTGCTCGTGTCTGTCCCATTTGCAAATAAAATAAGAAAATATTTAAATCGAAACACTTGACTTAACAATAAACTCTTAAACAACTAACCTCCACAGACATTATATGCTTTCATTTATATCTCTATTTAGCAATAGCACTATTAGGTTTATCTAAGAGATTCTTCAATCAGAGGCTTTGAAGAAAATATAAAAAGTCAATTTAAATCTACAGAACTTGAAAGTTCTGCATATTACACAAATTCCTGACTTAATTACTTAGAACCCATTTATAGGATACAGACATTAGGATGTGAGACAGGCAGATTTACAACATGATGACCATTTTTATCTCATTTTCTGAAAATTGTTTGTTAGCGAGGTTTAACACTGTGATTTGTTTGACTGCCATAATTGGAAAGCAAAGCAAGAAAGCTTTTGTAATCCCTGTTTTGTTAGTAATGTGAACCTGATGTAAAGGGAGATAAGAGATAACTGTATTTATACAGTTACAAAAGCACAAAATGCTGCTTAAAACTTATAACAACAACCTGTGATATAAGAAATGTTGAGAACGATATGCAGAAAACTCTTTTATTTCATCCAACTTTTCTTTCATACGAAGAACAGGCGGTTCGGAACACGCTGTCTCTGGAAAAAATTTACTAAGTTGGCGAATACTTTCTCTATCTGGAACATGAATGCCAGGTTATTTTCTTGCAAATCTTTCCCCATCTCTGCAACAACCAGTTTTCCCATATGTATCTTTCTTCGAAGAAATATTAGCACACAATTTACACTCGCTGAAAGCCTCCCTCAAACAAACTCAAGCACATGCTACACAGGCCTTTACACAGTCGCGCCTTGTTGGCCCGTAACATAAATAACCTCATTGTATAAGGAATATTGTGTTAGCGAATATTTCTTTGTCAGTCAAATATATAATTTCTCTATAAATATATTATTATTGTTATTGCAATGCCAAAAATTAACTTAAGTCGGTTTTTCGAAAACCTGATAGAAAACAATACTAACAGCATTTCTGAACCAAGGAAAAAAAAAAAACTGTATACACAGTTATCTTTTGAAACCATTAAGTAAGAAAGCGTTTACTACTCATTTGCATATTGCCATATATCCAGAAATCTAATTGTCTTTCAGAATATTTATATTAATTTCACTTTAGGTGTGATATTTGTCAGTATTATGCAGAAAAAATACTAAAATTAATTCTATGTCTTACAATGACAAAAATATATTCAAAGACTATCATTTTTGGTCACATTAGATCACATTTCAGAGATTTGAAATCGCCTATTAAAATATCAAATCGTAATTAAGATTATAGAACACCTTGATGCGTTCTTAAGTGCTTTTCTGTTATTTACACAATTGAACTCGTAAAACTATTTGCGGTATTGTTATTTCTGTCAGAAGGAAGTCCTTTGATCGCGTCGGTTTCTGTAGCTGTAATTATCTGAACCCTCTATGTCTTCCATATGACTCGCTCTCCATTAAGTTCCCGTTCCGAGTGAGGGAAAAAGGACTTAGTACACCCCCAGAGAAAAAGGCTTAACTCGTCTGGTGTCCCGTGAGGATTGCTGTCGAGCAGTTGTTTGCGCACAATGTCCATTTCCAGCAGATTCCTCTTGAGTGGCCCTGTCAATAACGTCAGCTGGATTAAGTCCTTTTCACGGACAAAACCCTGACGCTTCACTCCTCTCAAAACATACCCGCTATATCTCGCTGTCTTCTTCCGCGGAATAAAAAGGAACATAATCTTCTTTCCCACATTTCGTCTTGCCTCTTTCTTGTGCTCTTTTCCATTCTGTCTTTTCATGAGCTCCCAACACTTCTTCACGGGTTGTTTCTACCTCTTCAGTCTTTTACCTTGTCTCTTGAAGAACATATTTGATAAAATGTTTTGTTAATATGAATAATAACGCTGCTAGCATAACTATTTTGACTTGTTTTAGGTTTATTATTTAACTGATAATTTCATTAGAGTTTCTACCCTTGTTAGATGACTACAAACAACACAAGACCTTATAACGTTATTGTGAACAAATTAACGGAAATTAGAGAAAAAACAAATATTTCAATAATGTGACAGGCGAATAAATGCAAGATTGAATAAATAAGAAAAACACAGGTTTATTACTTTGAAGTAGAAGTTATTGGATTTTTTAAATCAAGTAGCAGCAGCAGCAGCAGCAGTAGTAGTAGTAGTAGTAGTAGTAGTAGTAGTAGTAGTAATAGTAGTAGTAGTAGTAGTAGTAGTAGTAGTAATAGTAGTAGTAGTAATAATAGTAGTAGTAGTAGTAGTAGTAGTAATAGTAATTGTAGTAGTAATAGTAGTAGTAGCTGTAGTAGTAATAGTAGTAGTAGTAGTAGTAGTAGTAGTAGGAATAATAGTAGTAATAGTAGTTACAGTAGTAATACTAGTAGTAATAGAAGTAGTAGTAGCAGTATTAATAGTACTAGTAGTAGTAGTAGTAGTAGTAGTAGTAGTAGTAGTAGTAGTAGGAATAATAGTAGTAATAGTAGTTACAGTAGTAATACTAGTAGTAATAGAAGTAGTAGTAGCAGTATTAATAGTACTAGTAGTAGTAGTAGTAGTAGTAGTAATAGTAGTAGTAGTAGTAGTAGTAGTAGTAGTAGTAATAATAGTAGTAGTAGTAATAGTAATTGTAGTAGTAATAGTAGTAGTAGCTGTAGTAGTAATAGTAGTAGTAGTAATAGTAGTAGGAATAATAGTAGTAATAGTAGTTACAGTAGTAATACTAGTAGTAATAGAAGTAGTAGTAGCAGTATTAATAGTACTAGTAGTAGTAGTAGTAGTAGTAGTAGTAGTAGTAGGAATAATAGTAGTAATAGTAGTTACAGTAGTAATACTAGTAGTAATAGAAGTAGTAGTAGCAGTATTAATAGTACTAGTAGTAGTAGTAGTAGTAATAGTAGTAGTAGTAGTAGTAGTAGTAGTAATAATAGTAGTAGTAGTAGTAATAGTAATTGTAGTAGTAATAGTAGTAGTAGCTGTAGTAGTAATAGTAGTAGTAGTAATAGTAGTAGGAATAATAGTAGTAATAGTAGTTACAGTAGTAATACTAGTAGTAATAGAAGTAGTAGTAGCAGTATTAATAGTACTAGTAGTAGTAGTAGTAGTAGTAGTAGTAGTAGTAGTAGTAGTAGTAGTAGGAATAATAGTAGTAATAGTAGTTACAGTAGTAATACTAGTAGTAATAGAAGTAGTAGTAGCAGTATTAATAGTACTAGTAGTAGTAGTAGTAGTAGTAGTAGTAGTAGTAGTAGTAGTAGTAGTAGTAGTAATAGTAGTAGTAGTAGTAGTAATAGTAGTAGTAATAGTAGTAGTAGTAGTAGTAATAGTAGTAGTAGTAGTAGTAGTAGTAGTAATAATAGTACTAGTAGTAGTAGTAGTAGTGGTAGTAGTAGTAGTAGTAGTAGTAGTAGTAATAGTAGTAGTAGTAGTAGTAGTAGTAGTAGTAATAATAGTAGTAGGTGAATCTTTATTGTTATGAAGTGCTATACACACATAACAAATATATTTTATGATGGATCGTAGGCCGTACATTAAATATTATACGCAATTACAAAGAGTAACAAATAATAATACAAAAATATTAATAATATATAAATAAACATTAAAAGGGAAAAGAATGATATTACACTATTTATAATTACCTAGTTATTACATTCTAACCAGAAAATAAATTGTTTCTAGTTTCGCGCACTTTGGCTAGGAAAATGCGCATATTCAACCAATTAGGTCCCAGCATGCCAATCATTCTCTCATTGCCTTAAAAAGTTTTCAGGAAACAGCGTTTTTCTCAAGTGTTCCCAATGGGTGCATTCTGCAAGATATGTACTCAACTCCATTCGTCATTCCCTCCACAAATTGGGCAGACTCTCCTAATATTTGTTATTAGGAAACCTCGTGCTTTATAATTAGTAGCAGACAAATGCTTGTTCCATTTCACACTCACATATTAATTAAATAACAAAAACGTTTCACATTTTGTATTTCTTGTTCACTGCAATGCTATTTTTATCTCTGCCATACACGTGGTCATTTTGAAGTCATTGTTTTGGGTTTGTTAGCATTTACTAACATATCCCATTTCAGGCAATACTCTTCT
Organism: Metallyticus violacea; assembly: GCA_030762175.1. NCBI lineage: Eukaryota > Metazoa > Arthropoda > Insecta > Mantodea > Metallyticidae > Metallyticus > Metallyticus violacea. The sequence goes on from CM060844.1 coordinate 76,477,902, forward strand.
AGGATATGAATACTCTTTTAGGATGTGAATACTCTTCCATGCATGAGATGTTTGGTAAAAACCCAAACCTACGATGTTGTAACTATCCATTTGTTTGGGCCTTGCTTACGCGGTAGTGATGCAGGCAGTTGGCAGTCAAACATGCGCCATACCGGCCCTTTTAAGATCGATAGGTCACGGTATTATCGACGTCCAGCAAAACGCATTACACACATTGTAATAAATTAGGAACATACAAGATAATCAACAGCAGAAGATGATTAGGCAACAGAATGATTTTTTACTTAAAAAGTATGAACATGTTTAAAACATTCACTCCTTTAAAGAAGATGTGAAAATGTTCAAGGTTGCTGCAAGAGAGTCCAAATTTAGTTTATTTACATGTTGCAGCTCTGCTTCCAAAACATGTGAAAGACTTTTCTACGACATTGAGCTGTTTTTATAAAGTTAAAACAAAGAAAACGTCTTTCGTTGCTAAATATCTGAACCATGAGACGCGCGCAACTATTGGCTGACTGTCGGCACCAACCAAGTCTGTTTGCTCGTTGTATATATTTTTCTTTTTAAGAAGTACGTACAGTGACGAACTAGTCCATAGTTGGTAGTTGCCCGCGACGGAGGCCTCTTATTCATGGAACGTAAACCTATTCCGTGGAATCCATTTAATAATTTTAGATGGACTTACTCTAAATGCTGAATTTGTCGACCATTTCCTCTCGGGTGCTACTGTTATTTTCGGGAGACGTAAAGTGTAACATATGGAAAGCTACTTAAGTTAACAGGAGGCTTTGGAAGACACTATCTCTTGATTGGAAAGCGGCTTAATCCCTGTATATCTCTAGTTGCATTTGTTCGTTTACAGCTCTAAGTACAAGGCATACTAATCTATAGATGCAATGTTTGGTCCTGATAATACGAACGTTTATGCTTAAAGCTCTCCTTGTGTTGTGAACAAACCCTGATAGCTGATTTAACTTCTCCATTAATAAAGGTGTCATACTTATGCGTTAACAGAGTTGAACAGTTTTATGGGGGGAAAGTAAGAAAGGATTATTTGATTGATGGGTTTTAATTAATCAGAATACTCATAGTATTTGTAGAATCAATTCGCTATACCACCGCTAGATTAGGTAGAGAGCTGGAATTTCGTAACTTTTTCAGGTCAACGGGGGAAAAGGGTTAGGAATTAGATAATATATGAGCCCAAATCATAAAACTGAAGATGACACTATTCCTTCAACCGGTCTGTAGATCATCTCCTACCATTTCAAACTATTATTATTGAATCATTTCTATCTATTGGCCGAGGGGCGTGCATATACTTTTCTTAAGATCCCGTATTGGACGTTTGGCCTTATATTTGAACTATTCTTTCGCCTTGGCTCCACTATATCGGGCTCTATGGTTTATTTCATCCTCAATGACTTGTTTTAGCACATTTCGCCTTCAGATGTTAAGGAAGCTAAGCTTTTCCAGAAACCTTACAGGGGCGACCCCTTCTTACACAAAGCATCTTGCAACAAAAAATACAAAAGAGGTTTATAGCCATCTGGTTCCTTAGTCCAGCCCAAAACACATTCACAATCAAGATTTTCTGTCTTATTTATAAAGTTTCTATCCACCAGCTTTTTTTCTTCTTCTCACTATCCATGAAATACACAAATAACTTAACTACTAATATGAATACACACAAATAGTACCTATTCACTGTAATGATATTTATAATATATGCCATTGGTTATACTAACATTTTATAATAATGTAATTGGTGGCGGCATCTCATAAATACTGCCTCACAGTTCGCATGTAATACTTAGGCTATGATAATACGCTTTCAAAATCTTTTCTCCACACATAAATCTCTGGAAAAGGTAATTTAAATCGCGAAAAGATGACGTGTCTCCACAGAAATTAAAAACTAACGCCTTTGATTGTCCAATCTATAGAATTCTTTAAGTGTGGACAACATTATCGTCTTTTCTTCACCTTCCCTGAATCTTTCAAGGACAGAATATATAAAAGGCGACAACTCAAGTATATAGGAAAGATAAGAAAATACTTTTAAACCAGTTTGAGAAATGGCCTTGTTAGTTAAATTTGCAATGTGCGAAATTCATTTTGATCAACTTTATCTCATACAGTCGTAAATGTTTTCATTACACGGTAAGAATAAAAATATCTCTGTCTCAGTAATATTCCTTTTTGCCACAAATAAGTTTATAAAGACATAGAATATGCAAATTAGGTATTTTCTTTGAATTTCTCCTTTGTCACTTAACATTCATTGTCAATCTCTCTGTTGACTCCTGTTTGCTTTACTATTTTGGTTGAAATATTTGATAATAACATGAGAATTACCCTGAACCGGATGTGAATGCCTGTAGTGTTTGTGATCTGTGCTGCTACAATGGCTCTTGGTAAAATCATTGAATCTACATTATTTAAACTAATCGAGTGTATTCAAAATTTATCTGAAGGAAATATACCTAAGGCTTTCTACTATGGTACTATATAATAAGAAATCATTTTATTGTACTATTATACTAATTTTAATGAACACGGTTGATAGCCTCATTAAGGAAACATACAGAGAGTGCTAAAAATGTATACACAGTTAAAGAAAAGAAAAAACTGCGTTAACATAACGAAACTGAATTCACACAAATAGAAAAAGATGAACACTAATCATCTTAGACTTTTAAAGTTTAAACAGTTGCTCAAAATGCCCACTATGGCGTCGATACACTTCTGAGTACGTTGAACTACTGATTGAGCAGAGTCCTTAGCGATTACAGCACATGCCGCATCAATTTCTTCCCGAAGTGTTGCCAGTGTAACTGGTTTTCTACGGTATACACCATTCTTAAGAGTTCCCCATAGGTAGAAGTCCAACGGCGGTTCTGTTCTGTACACGCGTCTCCATTGCCTTTGAATTTCAACAACATTCTCGGTTTTCCAATACCACTTCAAAATTGCTTTCAATTCAAGCGATAATCGTGGCTCCATTTTGTTGTAGCAACGCTAGCATAACGTATGTGAATCAAATCTGTTTACAGAACATCATACGATAATATTGGCTTCATTTGTTCATTGATGATTTACCTGTCACGTAGCAACGCTATCATAATGTATGAGTCACATCTGTTTACAGAACATCATAATACACATTACTGTTGTTTTTCGGTCCAACTTAGAAATATATTAAATAGATATCCACTGTGAAGGTGTGTATACATTTTTTGGCACCCTCGATATATTCAGCTGTTTTATAATACAGTTTTCAATTGGAAATGGGACAGTAGATACAGTATCGACAAAACTAATTCAGTTCACCTCTGTTTGCTTCCCAAATATGTGTACTTGCGATTTTCTATATCATCAAGGCACGTTCAATCTTCCCCAGTGTTTATTCCAGATTACCAATTGACGTTCTTTTAGAAATTACATCGAATCTTGCAGTATAAAATGTGAATTTATAAATATGAATATTTTTTTTAGTGTGTTTGCTTCTGTTGACTACACAAATGGACTTAAGCCCAGAAAAAACGCACGGACAACTTGAAGAAAGTTGATAGGGATCTTTTATGAATTAATGACGAAATTGATTTAGTAATTCATTAACTTACTAATCTACAAAATTGTTTCATCATATTGCGAACTTCAACACAAAATTCAGAACATAATAACAGCCAACGTTTCAAGTTACTGGATACTCCTTGTTAAATGAACAACGCTTTGAAGGAAAAGAAAGGAAAGGAAACTATCGCTGTAATATTTGGCGATGCACTGAAGCTGACGAAACACGCTTGATGACATCACACACAAGATGGTCTGTTCCTCTTTCACCTCTCAATCATTAGCAATGCAATCTGTGGCGCCCTTGGGGAGCTACCTTCAATCTACTTGCCGACAAAGCCCAAGATATTCTTTCATTACGGTGGATGTTCGTCGAGAGAGGAAAAAGTTTTAAAAACATATGCCAAACGCAGATGGGAAAATTGGTCTTTGGTTTGCTATTGCCTATCAAAACTGGGTGGTCAATGATTCATCTTTTGGATAAATAATGATCTAGTAACAAGGTAATGTGCTTACAGAGCTAGCGAAATATAAAGTTAGAAATGAACTAAATGTTTTATTACTTTTATTTTATTTGTTTATTTTTTTATTCAGAAAAGTAGCTAAAGATTCCAAGAAAATATTTATAATTTTTAGGTGTACATGTTAAGTTTACAAAACTCCTAAAGTATATATATATATATATATATATATATATATATATATTAACTTTCATTTGATTTCCCATCATATTTCCATGACACCGTTTAAGAAATTGCAAGCACTGGAAGGTATATGGTACTTCCATCGCCAGTTTAAAAATGAATACATTATGAATAAAAAAAAAGACATCTGATAAAATGTTTCGCTTTTCTGATTCTAATTCTTGAGTAAAAGATTGCGTGCAGTGTTGGAAGAAGTTTTAATTTAAATGGTATTTAACTTTAGACTTGAAAGTTCAGAAGTAATCGATTATTTGTTTCCTTCATTCCCCTTTTGTTCCGTACTATGATGAAAAAAAAAAAAATGCCAGCATAAAATGAGCAACCAAGTACGAGGTTAGTAATTTAAATCATACCTAATCTTCACAGAGTAAGGCTCCATTCAATGAAAATTAAACGTAAACATAATAAAATAAGACGTAACATATTAACTTAGTAATACGTAAGCATTCTCAATGAAAGACGCAATCTTAAGTATTAGTCCATCAAAAATAAGAACAAGCGAAGATCAACTAACAGCTGATTGAAATTGGCTACTTCTGGTCAGAGGGCGGTAGCGATTATGCAAAGTGCAGTTGTTAATTTGCTTGGAGTAATATGAGCAAGGATAGCTTTCTTATCATGTAATTAATCTTTTGTGCATTGACGCCATTCCGTCTACAGAGTCTGATCTTTAACTCTCTCTGCCATAACTTGCCCTTACACGGAGCACGGAAATCAAGTGCAACTCCTGTTGCTAGCTGCTGCAAGTCCCGAGAGACAGCGGAGAGATAATTTTTTTTAATTGATTTATTTACGGACGCTCTTTAACATCTCACGTCATCAGCGTTCATTCAATTCAGGCGTGAATAGGTCGACAAATTTTGCTCAGAGGCCTCTTCTTTCAGGCTTGAGGTTCTTTTTCGTAAATGTACGACACGGGACCCACGGCTTTACTTCCCTTCCGAAGGAAGCCATACTAAGGATTTTTACCCCCGAAAAAAAATCCATCAGTCCTGGCCGGGTTCGAACCCCGCGATCTTGGGTTTAAAAGGCAAGTATGGTTACCACTATACCACCAGGACCGACACATCGGAGAGAGTCGAACTACTGTGCGTGTCCGCAGTGTAAATGTTGCAAGTATTTTTTTTTTTTTTGTAAATATAATGAAACCTATGCGTTGTTCTCCATAAATTTTAAATATAAATTGATAGGGGGTTGTTAGGCTGATAAAATATTAAACGGTGGCAAATCTGCTCCTATTGGAATTCGCAATTACTTCTACGGTCTGGTAAATCACTGTAATGGTGGCAAATCTCCTTTGATTGTAGCAGAAAAAAAGAATAAGCATTAATTTATAGCGCATTCAGTGCGTAGCGTTATTATCTACGAGTGGAAGTCAATTTGGCTCTCTCCCCCGTCACCCGGGACTTGCAGCAGCAAGCAGCAAGAGTTGCATTTAATTTCCGTGCTCCGTGTAAGGATAAATTCTACCATAGAGTTCTACATACAGAGCAGCTGTCTTCTGATTGGCTGATTTCTTAAGTTTAAGACGCAAAACCTTGGACTTTGCAAGCTTCTAAGTTTATATCTAATTGTACGTTTATTTTTATGTTTACGTGATGCACTGTGAATGGTTCCATTAGCTTTTACGTTCAATTTTCACTGTGAATGGGGCCTAAGAATGCCTGGTAAACGTCCTGTGGTTCAGCACATGAGGGCAGGCAACTGTTAACTAGTCAGCATTGCGTCGTCACAGGTAGTTACATCTTGCCTTACTTGTCGGACATAACGAAAGGAGGTATTGTGGGATGTGGGAATGGGGGCCGTTCTATTCTAAACATCGCCATATGAAAAAACCTGTGTCCGACTTTGGACTGTCTATTTCAAGAGCAAGGAAAGGAGAGTTTGAAGGTGTTTGGTATTTATTTATTTATTTATTTATTTATATATATATATATATATATATATATATATATATATATATATATATATATAAATAATACATATGAATGTGAGTGTGTCAGTTTCATTTCCTATTAAAATAAGCATTTTAGTTTTTCCTTATAAATATTACACTAATCATAATTCCTAATTCCCACATATTGAAAGTTAGAAGAAACAAAATGATGTTTTCTCCTACGTTATAAAAACAATTTTAGTGCAGTTTCTATAAAATGAAAAGTAATCTCAGTCTTAATTTAATATTAAGATATTAGAGCTAAAAATGTATAAAATATCATGATTTTTATACACGACTGCCAGTGTAATGATATGAGATACTCACAATTTAACTAGTTTTGAAAATGTATTATTCCCCATGGTTTCAAGGACCTAAAGGCTCTCAACATTTCAAGAAAGAAAACTGAAAATCTGGGAATATAAATACTAATAATATAAACTCTCCATTTTTCTGTGATACCACAAGAACAGAGGCTTATTTTGGAAAGATATAATGCTTTGAAAATAAAAATATTAAATCTGGAAATGTTGGTGGGTGGCGGGTCTCGTGTCCCAGATTTACAGTACGTAAAAAATCCTAACCATCTGTCACTGCACTGAAACCTCCCAAATTGGAGGCGCCCATGTTCCAGGACACGGAGATAGATTCTAAAGCAGTAAAATATTTTATATTACATATTGATGGCTTGTAAATAGAAATCTAGAGCCGTTATATATAAATGCGAAGACCTTGATATTTAATGATTTCTATTTTGAAACGAAGCTGGTATTAAAATGTGTCGAAGAAGGAAAAACTGTCATATTTTTTAGCGTTGTAGTTATAGGCGCATTCTCTTTGGAAGAAGTTGCAAAGTAAATACAAAAAGCTCTTCTCTATGTCCTTGTACAACCAGCAGATTTTACTGAAGGGGGAAGTGGGCTTTACAAATTCGCACCAGTTCGACTGCTTATCTTTTTTCCCCCTTCTTCCGAGAAAATGGAGATTTCTCAAGATCGCGGCGCCTCCCCTTTTGTCAATCTGCGGTTAGTAATAACAAGTGACGGTGCTTCAAGTCTCCAGGGACATTTGGGGGGAGTGATGATATGATACAAAGCTGGCTTAATAATGCCTGTCGCTGGAGTTGACAGACGCTGTGAACACGCGCACTGCAAATGTTCGTATCTCTTGATCTTTGGAACACAATCAAATTCAGCTGTAGAACGGGCTCAATTTCAAGAAATGTTCTATTAGTAAGTTTTAACCTAGTTTAGGCTATTTTTAAGCAAAATATGTATTTTGTTGCAGATTTTCGTCACAACAAATACTACGTAAATTGGTATGATGATTTCGCATGAAACCTCGTGCTATTTCTGATGATTTAGGCCGTTTTACAACCGGATGAATAATTAGAGCCCATATAACTAGCCAGAATATTCAGGAATATTGCTTAATTACGGATTATTGAAACGATAAAAGGGAATCTAGCAGAAACACACAATTCTTCAAGAATAAAAAGTACAAATATAATTTTAAAAAACTTAAGGCCGCCACATAAAACAGTTTTGGATAACTGTGTTTCCCTCTTCACTTCCTTCTTTGTATAGGTTATGTAAGTTCTTCGAAATATCGCGTGTGCAGTTTCTGTTTCTGTTTCACTTTGTTTTTCTGAATGTTTTATTTGCTAATAGCACTTAAAATTTCTCTCCGATGTTTAAGCTATTAGAATAACGCATTTCAGCACCTAATTAACAGAATTATACTATACCAATATACAAATATGTTTCCCAATAAATGCACAAAATTATGCACATACTTCGAAGTGTGGAGAAGTCTATCAAAAAAAGTATTTTAAAATATTCCAAATGTGATCTTTGAGAAAAAAAGAAACTACATTAAAACGTTGTATTTATCGAAAAGTCGAGCGAGCATTTCAATTTATACTTAAAATACTTAACCTAATCAATATAATATTTATTGAACAAAATATTTAAATTGACATTTTAGAAAAATCACACTTTGAACTGCTTTAAAAAGAATATAGAAAAGGGGTTAAAAATTGAATGTTTTTAAAAACATTTACTTACTAACGAAAGAATTACGGAGACGTTCACTAAAAATCTTTACAGATATATTAATTCTTACCTCATGACATAGTAGAGGTGTATTCTGTACTCTTACCTGTAACAAAGAGATTGTCTGAAGTTAGTTATTTGATTAAATAACATTACTAATAAGGTTCTTGATAAATAATACTAGTGTAACTCTTGGGCTGGAATATAAGAATTATTTAAGGTTTACAATTAAATATAATAGAGGTCCGTACATCGCTTCCTTGGGAGGACCAGGGTTCAAATCCCTTGGAGACGGTCATGCTAACCTTGGGTTTTTGCTCCTGGTCGCTTAAGCAAATGCTGGGTTGGATCTTTTCTTTTATGAATTTTCCGTTCTCCCAATTAATACATTTCATTCTTCCGTTAGTTCTGTTACAGGACCGAGAGCACCAGGGCTGGTGCGGCGTGACGGTGTATTGCGCTTAGATAAGGTTTCTGGTTTGAAAGCGGCTCCTCGAGGGGGTGTTCTAACTGGAAACAATGTTACGAATCCAGTCTCCACTCCTTCCTCCAGATTTGCACCGGAGACTAGGGCACAAGCGGCCAGCCATTATCTTTCTCCGACTCTTAACTGTTCAATTCACGGATCTACAGAATGCACAACGCAACATGATCCTCATGAATGGACAAATAGTTTACAGAGCACGAAATAAAACGAATAACATGCAGAACACGGATTAGCAATACAGTGCTTTGGGGAAAGTGTAAGAATGCAAATTTGTGATGTTTTATGCTGTAGAAATTGCTCTATATGGCATGATATGATTCTCTATTTAAGTTACACAATTGTTTTAATAGTTCTGCTACAATTTTACTTTAGGTTCGTAGGGAGGGGCTGTTATGTGTACGGATTGCTGGAGAGATTATAAATACAGCACTTTATAATGAATGATATTTATAAATGTGTATGCACACATCACTAGAACGCGTATATAGAAGCAAATTGCAAGAGAACATTTTTATAGTTGTTTAACTGAATTTTACAAGAGCAGGGCCCGTTATTTGCCTTATCTTATAGTGGTGTCCTTGATAGTGACTTCAGAGAGGTGTCACCAGTGGCGGATTTTATTCTTTGGGCACTCTGCTTATTAACAGAATATGGTATACTGTTTACGAATGAGCAGTAAAGGAGGGAGGGTGTAATTTGAAACAAACTTCACAGTACGTGCTATGAAATGTTGCCAAAGTTATTTCATACAGTTTTATTTGCAATCTCTAGTTAGACCTTTTTGAGTTCAGAGCACTTATACAGAAACTATAGAGAGGTCTTAATCTCTCGATGAGGATGTGACGTCAAAGTGAGAAAGAGATGGCAGCAAGTTTCTGCCCCTGTCTTGTATGCCACAAGCAACATGCCACTGCAGTGTTATTTTCCGAGCCAGCGACTTCCCTTGGGAGGAGAAGAGAACATCGTCTGCCTCGCTCTGTTTGATACCCCAATCTCGCAGGAACAAAGCTCCAGCCATTTTCCGATTGGCCATCCCCGGGAGAATTGTGAGACCAATCCTCTCTCGTTATTCGAATCGACCGGAACGAACGAGACGAGCAACAAGGCAAAAAGAGAAAAGGCATGGTTAAAAAAAAGGGGGGGGGGGAACGACTCAGGAAATAGGTATAAAAACTGGAATAAAATAGAAATCAAAAGTATTTCATTTACAAACACAAATACGATTTATACGACAAATTATCACAAGTAATATCACAAGAGGGTTTGAGATTACCGATAAATTCAAGAACTACGTTCCAGTGATATTTATTAGGCCTATATCACGAATAAAATAAGAATTTTAATATAATTCCTCTAAACTTGGCTTACAAAATTGTGATAATTTTATATTTGCACTTAACCTCAAGCAATTTTTTTTTTCGAACGTAAAAATCCTAAGTATGGCTTCCTTCGGAAGGGAAGTAAAGCCGTAGGTCCCGTGTCGTACATTTACGACGCAAAAAAGAACCTCAAGCCTGAAAGAGGGGCCTCTGAGCAAAATTTGTCGGCCGTTTCACGCCCTGAATTGAATGGGGCTCTGATGACCTGAGATGTTAAAGAGCGTCCATAAATAAATCAATCAAAAAAAAAAAAAAAAAAAATCAAGCAATCTTGCGACCGAAGAATGCCTAGGTCAGTAATAGAGAAGAGCAAAGGTTTGGGACTGTTTCATGAATAGAACATAAGTGACATATAATTGATATTCGCGCACAGAATATTAACACTTGTTATACTTATGAATATCTATTCTATTCAGAAACCGTAAGATTGAAATGGACAATCGCTACTGTTCGATTTTTTAATACCAACTGAGAAAAACATAACATACAGTGTCTATTTTTCTTTCTATTCTGTGGTTTGGCATTCCTAATGATAAGATCAATTTGCACATTTGACACATCACCAAAACGCTTTGAAGAACTCTCCATTTTGCGTTATGATTGTCGATTGTCCATGCTTTTGTTGCTATCAATAGCTCCCCACCGCCTCTAGCTAAAGTGGTCAGTGATGCGTGTTCAGGAATTATATAGTGGAGGTAAAGTTGGTTATACTGAGCATTGGACAAACACACGTCGCGTGATAAAACGGATTTAATATTTTTTTGTCTCGATAATTTTACTGCGTTATCCGGCTATGATCGGTCAAAATTCAAATGTTTGTTTCGTTGTATTGGTCGATTTTAAGATGACCTTACATGAGTGAAATAGTCACAATAAATAACTTATCAGGTTATTTCTTAGTTTCCATTACTTTGATCAGTTCCATATAATGCAATCTATGAAATTACGTGAAATTGAAAATACTCCTAATAACAACAAAAGTATTTACTTTTTTAAGCCTTTTTTACTACCTCTTCCCACTTGTTATTCTATACTTTTCTGCAATTTAGTTTTAAAAATTTGCAGTAAAAATTTTGCTATTGTGTAATCCTCGTATTTGCTATAAACAGATGGACCATGAATCAATTCTTCCTTGGTTTATTAAATATCATTAGACTGGTTAATTATTAAACGTTAGTAACATATTCACGAAAATTATAAGCAAAATGCCAGATAAAAGTCTTGTGAGAGCTGAACAAGTGCTTAAGTTGTTGAAGTGAAGATTTTTATGTTAACTTACAAATATTTCGAACATCATCTTCACACAGTGCTTATCATGCAGAAACTCCAGTAACCATATAAGCCTGCGACTTGTACCGCTAAAAACAGTGAAACACTTAATGTACAAATAAGCGATGCAGAAAAATTTGAACCTTTATATGGAACCTTCATATCTACATATTTTTCATATATTCTCGTTAAACAGAGGGAGTCATTTCGACATGATTGTCTTGGTGAGATTATCTCTGATTTTAAAAATATCGTTTGTTTCTACAGATAAACTGAGTACCTACTTGCTAATCAAAAGCAATTGCATTTACATAGGATTAACAAAATGTGAATTTGAATTTAGAACTAGCGCATTTTATTATGGATCAATTTTTAAAATTTTGGGACAAAGTACTAGATTCTAAATCAAAATTGTTATTACCAGAGCTAAAGCATAATAAATAATCGGCTTGTTTACCGAACAAACATCTTATCGAAAGTGCTTCATCTTCTATAAGAACTGCAGAGATACCCTTATTAGTTTTAAAATACTGTAACAAATGCTATATTTGAATAAATATAAAGAAAACAAAGCCTTTATTAACAACAAAACAGCTATGTTTAATTTAGAAAGGAGAAACTTTAGTAAATTCCATAACAATTATCAGAATAATAAATAAAATTGGGGATTATGAGACTGAAATAAATAACAGGAATAATGCAGTATCAAATTTAAATGTTATTATTTGAGATAAGCTACATTTAGACACCCAGATAAATAATTATTAATACAAAAATAGTTTTAAACATTTTAGCAATACGTGGATTGGTTGTGAGTTTCTGCTGGTTTTTTAAGAGCAGACAATATCGTGTTTAATGCCACTATTAATACAATAAAATAATTGACCCATTTAACCAATAAATTTTCAACTACTCGTATTACACAAAAGCGTTATTCAACTGTTTTTCCCTCCCTCTAGTTTAGAAAAAAGTACTTCAACCGACACGATGGAAATATAATTACACATCGCGGTGACAAAATTATAAAATTGGGTAGACAGCCGATTGAAAACTCAACACATTCTTATACCGGATTAGTTCAGTTGCGCATTAGCGAAATAGACAAATAAAAGTGCAAAATAATATTTGAAGTTACAAAAAAAAAAATAAATAAATAAATAAATAACCTTATGCAAAAGGAAGGACGGAGGGAAATAGGAGCATTCATAATTAGTTGAAAGAGAATTAATTAATAGTGAATTCACACAAACAGAAAATGATGAGCACTAATCATCTTAGACTTTTACAGTTAAAACAGTTGCTCAAAATGCCCACCATCGGCGTCGATACACTTCTGAGTACGTTGAACTGCTGATTGAGCAACGTTTGCAAAAGTTTCCTCAGCGATTGCAGCACATGCCGTTTCAATTTCTTCCCGAAATGCTGCCAGTGTAGCTGGTTTTCTACGGTATACAAACATCTTTAAGAGTTCCATATAGATAGAAGTCCAACGGATTGGTGTTCTCCCAGATCTGCCCTTGTGAACATCGCATACGGTACCACGAGTCTCAAATGTGTCTCGAATGCGTGCAATTATTACTCGCGTTGGCGGTTCTGTTCTGTACACACGTCTACATTACCTTTGAACTTCAACAACAATCTCGGTTTTCCAATACCACTTCAAAATTGCTTTCCGCTGTTCAAACGATAATCTTGGCTCCATTTTGTAGTAGCAACGCTAGCATAACGTAATGTGAGTCACATTTGTTTACAGATCATACGATAATCTTGACTTCATTTGTTCGTTGTTGATTTTCTGTCAAGTAACAACGCTATCATAATGTATGTGAGTCGCATCTGTTCACAGAACATCATACTACACATTACTGTTGTTTTTCGGTCCAACTTTGAAATATATTAAATAGATATCTACTGTGAAAATGTGTATACATTTTTGCACCCTCCGTATTACAATTCTGCATTAAAGGTAACTCAGAAGCGAGCCTTCGTAGAAGGTATATTGTTAGAAAGCACTAATCTTTTCTGTGAGTGACCATCATTTTTAGCCATTATATGAAAAATAACAAGATCAATTCAAACATAAAAATACAATCTTTGTAAAAACGTATTATCTCATTAAATACACCTATTTTGAACTGTTAGTAATAGATCTATTCATATTTTTCAAAGTCGAAAATAATTCACTCTATTAAAATGTTGTTTATAAATCAATGACCACCCCTGCAAAATCCTTGTAATCCATGCCACATACTGAAGAACATTTCATTCCCAGAGCAAGCCCTTTTCACATTTAATTTATTCCCCTCCCACTTCTCTTCTCCCATTACGTTTTATCCGCTCACAAAGGTTCGAACAATTCCAGCATGCAGAAAAAAGGAGTTTTCTAACTTTACTCAACGTCGACCAAGCTCTGGATATACGAGAGCTGTTCACATGAAAAAGGAAATTGCAATAATAGCACTCATTCCAGCTTCTGCACAGTGAACACGTAGAAAAAACACAACATACCATTGTTTGTTGGCCACTGCAAGCCCATATAATCACCAACTTGCCGGTGCAGCGGGATGCCTGCATTGTTTCGTCCTGCATTGGAGAAGAGAGGGAGGGGGAAAAACCACCACCCCTTGCGTTTAATTGGCTAGAACAGCAAGTAATGAACAATGAAAAGAGTACGAGGAAGGGGGTTAATCATAAAGCTCCTTTGGTTAGGGGAAGAGGTCACATTTAATCATATTCATAACGTGGAAGATCACAAAAAGGCATACGCTTGCGTGCGAATACAATATGGGTTTGTTTGCGACATGGGGGCGGGAATACGGGATCCCTTTTCACGCCTCCCACCCTTCTCACCGCAAGCGTTTTGTCTCCGGATGACGTCGAGAGGAAGCTAATCGATTGTGAACAAACAATCGAGGTCAGGCGGTGACAATGTGAGTGTGTGTGTGTGGGAGCGCACGCCGCAATCAAGGACGTCATCATCTCTTTGCATCCGCACGCGGCTATGTCTAATTAAACCTTGTAATCTGACGTTGTTCGATATCTGCTCCTTGCGGCGTAATGACGCGATGAGACGGGGCGACGAAGCTGGAAAACTAAGTTACCAATGCTATGCTTGCCTGATCAACGATAAGAGAAGGGATTTAAATACACGTTCAAGACGATGCATCGATCATTAGTTACTCTTTTGTTTCGCTCTATGCAAGAACTAATTATCTTACTTTTGCCATGCAATGCTTAATTACCTGTTAGGTATCTAATACGGAGAATATCGACTTTAAAAAAACTGCCAATGCATTACATTTGGTTTGTTTTCTTTTGAAAATATTTACTTACAAAACCATGGATTGCATGTGTGCATTTTATGCTCAATTGTTTAAGAATTTAAATTTAAGGGAGAAACTATCTCAAAGCATTAAATTTTAAAACTTTAAAATTAATTTAATAACATATTTATATATATTACGCGAGATGAAAAGATTATTCTATAATGTATTTTTTTCTCTGTTGTTCTCAAATGACTGGAATGAAAAATAAAGTACAAGTGAAGTAAAAGATTATCTTCTTTTCTGATGGGGGGAAAAAATCTTGCTTCTATTATTCCTTTCCTATTTTCCTTTTCTCAACGAGAAAGGGGGAGAAAAAAACTAGCAGAAAACAAGCAGGGAAAACACTTTAACCAGGAGCATTAACTAAAGCTAAAAAGTTATTAATGTACTGATCTGAAATTCTGTATGATATTCGCAGCCTTCATAATCTGAGTACCAAAAACGAATTCTTCATGTTCACTTTGATGAATATTCCCATTTTACAATTACAACCACTCCTTCCTCAAAATGTATTAATTTTTAACCCAAATTTGAAGCTAGTACTTCTAAAACTGCTCTGATTGTATGCATGTTTCAGTATCTTTAGGGTTTAGTTGATTTTCAATCATAAATTAGGCAAAAATAAAGACTACATAAAAAAGTTGTAAGTAGGACATATGGAAATGTATTAAATATTTATTTTGAAAATACTTTTTTTTATTGTTTATAAAACACTTTAATGCAATTCCAGGAAAGATAGGTGTCATAAATTTATAGGACAATATTTGTAGAAGGATTTTCAATGCAGAAAATGTGCAAATAAAACAAAAAGTTCATCACGCAGGAGTTGCGTAAACTGAGCGAATTTCTCACAGAGTTGAATGACGTTCAATAAAAATGAATATAAAATCCAAATTAGGCCTTGCTAATTAATAAAATGAAACAAGTTATCTATGTGGTATTAGGGGAACAAAATTTAAATTCTTGCAACCTAAAAGTAGTACAAAAGAGAAACCACGTTTTTAGATGTATCATTATTATTATTATTATTATTATTATTATTATTATTATTATTATTATTATTATTATTATTATTATTGAGATTAACCCACAAATAATAATTATGTACTATTATGACTAATGATAGACAAAGATATACTGTGTGAGTATTTTTAAACATTTTTAAATGTAGCCATGTTTATGTACTGAGCCCTTGATATAATCTTTACATTCACTAAAATAGAAGGAAACAGGAATTTCCAGTTACATTGTGTATTAAAGATGTTCATATGTTTCAATAAAACAAAAACACGCTACTATTTAAAAACAATTACAATGTACAAAGAAATTAAAAACAATCGAAAGCTACATCGATTTTCATTGAATTTGAAACTTAATTTAAATGTTATTATAGTAAAAACATGTAATACAAATCATTTTCTGGAGGTAATTACAGAGCGCTCTTACATATAAATATAATTCTCACACACAGATTAATGTTTCCTTGCTGCTATCTTCACGGCGATGCTTTTGTTAAATATAAAACATCTGCATCGTTATAAATATAGTTTATATGCAGAATTAATTTGTTCTTTTATTTTAAAACAATAGAGGGAAAAATAAACGCAAGAGCGCTTTTTAAATTTCGGATTTAAAGCATACCCCTACTTCTAATAGTTCAAAATCCTTAATTTTCTTTGTTTTATTTAAATAGCATATTTTGAATTTTGTTGTGAAGAAACAAATATTGACGGTGCTAGAGCAATTTTTAAGTTTTGGGTTTCAGTTACCCCCCTTTCATATTAGTTCGATTTCACTGATTTTCAGAAACTATTATTAATATTTTATTTCAATGGCATATACCGAATTTCTCTTTAAAACATTTAAATTTGACTTTTCAACCCCAACTTTTCGGGTATACCACCCCGCTCCTAATGACTCGATTGCCCTGATTTTTGGAAAGCGAGCTTTTGTCAATTAATTTTAAAGACATCTACACGATTTCGGCCAGATAAAGCAAAAATTTGCGGCCGCTAGAACGATTTTTATTTTTTGTAAAAATTTTCGTTTTAGGTTAAACACCCCCCCCCCCCCAACAATCCAAATTTGCTGGTTGGTTAACAAACTTGAAGCGTTTTGTTAGTTGATGGGTACATGTCGAGTTTTGTTGAAAAAAAAATGTGACCGCCAGAGCGTTAAAAAAAAAAAAAAAAAAAAAAAAAAAAAAAAAAAAAAAAAACCCGCGCGCACACATACATTTATAGTTTTTTTTTTTGTTTTTTTTTTAAGGTGGAGATGTAAGTACGATTGATGGATATTTGGAAATATTATTCAATATTCTATTAGTACAATTGCAATAGCTTACATTTCTTCGGAATTCTGTAAAAAATAAAATTATTTTTTTTGCGGGTTCGGCTGCAATAGCTTCATTCCTTCGGAATTCGCTAAAAGAAAGAAAAAGAGGTGATAAAAACGAAATGAAAATATTTTAAAGCATGTTACAACAAAAACAATTATGTATATCATTTCAGAAGAGGCCAGCCTTGGAACGTCCTTACAAAAATGAATGAAAAGGGTTTAAAGCCGTTTTTGCTACAGAGGCACCACAGGCGAACGTCCTTACAGAATTTAGTTTCACTCTTTTTCCTAAAAAAAAAATTTTTTTTTCTTAATAGCAAATTGGTATGTTATCGAAGCATTAAATTTATTTATGTTACGATCAGAATAAAAAACAAATTATTAAGAACAACTGCTGTTAAATGTAACTATTACCTAAACAAATATGTTGGGAATATTTTTAATTTAACACTTTTTGAGAGCATTGTTTGCAATTACTATTCGCCTTGGTAAAACATGGTAATGTTCATATTCTTCGGTTGAGCAGCGTTATAGCACTAGGAAACAGTCGATTAAAATTAATTAATTAATATTTTATATTTGTCATACACGTACATATAGACTGAACACATACATTCAGGTGTCTGCCCAATGGAAGTCCTGAAATGGGCAAATTGGTTATTAAATAACCGATACACATACACAATTGCGCTTCATACCCATAAACCATACACGAGAGGAAACCTTTTTATTATAAAAATTTAACCTGGAACTCTAAGCATAGCACGCAGGCTTTATTCATTTATAAATTGCTCGTCGTCGGTGATGTGTTAAGAATATCCTGCCTTACTTATCCGCTCACGACTGTGTTTTGTTTCCTTGCGAAGTTTATTTGAATGACGAAAGGAAATGTGGTTCTTGGTTAAAGCCATGAAAGTCGGTTATGAACTTTTATATTATTTTAATAATTGTGTTTTCATACAATATTTGATCGCAAGTCAATTTAATTTCAGAAAATTAACTTTGAATTTTTATTAATGTATGGTACCATACCGCCATTGCAAACAAAAAAGGTATGATTATGTATTGACCTTTACACAGAAGCATTGCAACTCTAAACATTATGTAGGGAAAACTATTCAATTAGATCTATCAACATTTTCCACACTGACCTTGCTAAATGTGTACACTTGACAATAAATGAAGAATGGGTGGCAAAAGTGCGCAAAAATACGATTTCTCTCTGTTGTCTACATTTACCATGCAACAAAGTTAATGTTTATAATGATCAATAATTGTGAATATTTATTGCAATTCTTACTGTGACATATATATATAAAAGGATAAAACACTTCAATAAAGTCACACTTGAAATTGCTATATTTCGAACTACTGGAGTCCTTCTATGGCAGGAAGACAAGTGAAGGTGATATAAGTAAATATTGAGTATCGAAGGTAACGTTATGCATAGAAACAAATGAAACTAGAAATGAGAGTGTGGGAGGGAAAAAAATGAATACGTAAGATTTAAACCAGGTGGTATACGCGCTTTATGTAAAAATATAGCTGCCATTTCTCTATCTCTGAGTAAACCTTCAGAGCACTGTGTAGGTAACGCATCTATAAGAGTTAGACTAAAAGCATCATCAAAATCCTTACAGTGAGATACGGCATGTTGAGAAACCGGCAAGGGAGACTTGGTTTTAACAGAACGTCTATGATTGTTCATACGTAGCGAAACAACAGTAGAAGTTAAACCAATATATAAAGCTTTGCAAAGCTTACAAGATAACATAAATACGACGTTCTTGGAAGAACAAATAGCATATGCTTCAATGTATTTTTAAAGGTTGAAATAAAAAAATTATATTTTCCAGCAATTTTTCACGTTTGTTCTTTCTTTAGTGTACCCCTAGGCTCTTGAACTGTCATAGCTCCTTCCAGAGATAATTTTACATGGGCCACATTATTAGAGATTATAGCTTTTGGATACACTTTTAATATATCCAAAGGAAATGAAAACCTTTATGGTTTTTATTAGGATTATTACACGAATCAATAATTCCTCATAAGTAAACTTACTTCGTGTAATTGACGTGAAGAAATAGGTTTATACAATTTAACAATTTACTGATAAAAAAGTTCTTTTTTTATGATACTTATTAATTTGCTTTACCTCCCAAAATGCTTTTCGACACACCTGGATTACTGTCATGCATTTTTAATATCTAGTAGAAATATGCTGCGGAGAATCAATAGGTACCTACAGTTTGAAAGTAACAACAAAAATTGACAATTGGTATAGCTGGTCAAAAGCAACGCTTTTTATAGCGGAATGGCGTGTATGTGATGCTGTTATTTTCCACAGAGATGCAACGATTTAGTTCTGTTAGCTGAAAACAAAGGAAGTCATGGCGAGTGAAGTGCTTTTGTTTAACTGTGAAGGGCATCATGGGAAAATTGTGATTTTTCATCGCTGGCTTCCCATCGGGAAGGTACTGCTAAAGACTTTACGATTCACCGATTCTTTAAGTGGAATATCTTGCAGTTCGTTCTTCAGTTTGAAGTGTGCCACTGGGCAATCTAGCTTAGAATTAATAAAGTGACGGAGCGTGGCAATTGTTGATCGAACAAATAAATGAATCACGTCATTAACTTCAATTCTCATTCTTCTATAATATTTGGAGGGAAAGCATAAAATTCGGAAAGGATCATTGTATTGATTATTTATTTCTTGGAAAGATCATTCAGTAGATTGACTTTAGATAGCGAAAATATAGGTATATCGATACAGAGTGAATCTTAGAATTCTTTCTGTGTCAAATGTTCTGACTGCAATCTCTGCAGCAAACACACGCATCACAGCTTTAAGTAACATAACGCAGATAGTTTAACTCCCTTGCAATATTATACCTGTCACGTAGCAACGCATAATAATGTATGTGAGTCACATATGTTTACAGAACATCATACTATACATTACTGTTGTTTTTCGGTCCAGCTTTAAAATATATTAAATAGATATCTACTGTGAAAGTATGTATACATTTTAGGCACCCTTACATTAATTTTTTAAACTTTGGTTTTATTCTATTCTTATAATAATTGACGTGTAACAAAATATGGTATTAAGTGGATCCTTTTCTAATCTCTAACAGTGTTGTATAAACTGTATGAAATTTTATGCTGTTAAAAAGGAAAACACGAAATTTTCCAAACGAACTAAACTATACAGACTATTTGCAAAATGCGCTAATTTCAAGTAATAGTTGGTGAAAGAAATAGCAGAAAAACAAAATATATTAATTACATTTTAAATATATTTCCATAATTATGAAAAATGAAGGAAAAATGACGTTTAGAGCTATAGACAATAAGGATAAGATTTGCAAATAAAATAAATTAATATTGGAAGCCAATGCACATAACACGTAATATTTCGCATAATTGTTTGTCCTTCATTACCTTCATTACCGACAACGGGAAAGAATATGCAGTTATCAGCTTTCAGATTGTTTATTACAGCTGAAATATTTGTGGTTGTCATATAGCTTTTGTCCAATAATTATTTGCTAAAGAGAGTCGACAAATTTGAATTAAATGAACTAAATGCGTGCTATTTTAGAGATGAAAACTCATTTAGGTTTGCTACCTGGGTCTTAAAAATATATAGTTCATTATTTAAAAACGTTAACCTTTCAGAAAAGGAAATAACGAACAACAGCACTTACTGGTGACTTATTTCATAAGAAAATTAATTTTATTTTAAGATGAAGTCACTATATCACATTCTTTATGGAGGGAAAATAAGTTTCATAACCTTCGAGACCAATATTCTCGTTACCACAATCGTTTTTGCTATTAACAATCCTTTGGAGATGGCTTTATAGCTTGCACGTGACAGAAAGTTTGCCACATTTTCCAGTAAAGTGTTATTATTACAAGGCGAAAACGATAATTTCACTTCCGGCGTGGGGAGCGGAGGAGGTGGATTTATTTCCCAGCATAGAGCAAGAGCATGGAGGAGGGGAAGAAGAAGAAGAAGGAAAAAAAAAAAAGAGGCACCTTTCTTAAATATAGTTGGTAGTGTCAGTTTTTGCTACGTTTTCTGTTCTATTTTTACATGTAGTCTATTCAGAAATAGCGTTAGGCGAGGGTGGGAGTTTTATAAGAAGGCAGCCTTGTTGGATGTTTGCGTCAGTGAGGACATGTCACATGGAGGGGGGAGCCAGGTAGAGCCCATCACGCAAAATAAATGCGCTCAAGATCCGTCATATCATCTGTAACCGCACAGTTTCTCTACAAACTATAGCTAAGGTTATTTACAACATTAGGCAGGTCAAATACATGTAAAGTTGGGAGTTACTTATTTGGCGCTTGTCATTTGTTATCTCTTGAAGTTTTCATATATCAACATTATATACAGCTTCAGATTCTTTGATATGTGGCTTTTATATTTCTTCAAACTCTTTTGTTTACATTATTCCTCTTGAATGATTGTCAAAAGTTCTTGGGTTTCTCAATGCAATCGACATTTGCTGAATTCAGATGGGTTCAGGAACTATCGATATAGTTAAAATATTTCGGTACTGTTCAGCAACATTCAACACAGGGTGCCACAAAAATGTATACACACTTTCACAGTAGATATCTATTTAATATATTTCAAAGTTGGACCGAAAAACAACAGTAATGTGTAGTATGATATTCTGTAAACAGATGTGACTCACATACATTATGATAGCGGATCTACGTGACAAGTAAATCAACGATGAACAAATGAAGCCAAGATTATCGTATGATGTTCTGTAAACAGAGGTGACTCACATTACGTTATGCTAGCGTTGCTACAACAAAATGGAGCCAAGATTATCGTTTGAACAGCGGAAAGCAATTTTGAAGTGGTATTGGAAAACCGAGAATGCTGAAGTTCAAAGGCAATGGAGACGTGTGTACAAAACACTGCACGCATTGGAGACACATTTGAGACTCATGGTACCGTACGCGATGTTCCTAAGGGCAGATCTGGGGAACCTGCACAGTAACAAGCCCCGCGTTCTCGGCTATGGTTTTGGAATGGTTAGAGCACTCACCGCAGAAATCTACAAAGCAATGTGCACGTGAGACTGGGATTAGCAGAACCAGCGTACGTCGTATTATTAAAACAGAAACGTTGAAAGTTTTCATCCCAAGACTTTTGGTGGGTGATTGCGGAACATGCAAGAGGATGAAGCCCTCATAGGGGAAGTTGTTTGGTTCTTTTTTTTTTTTTTTTTTGAGTAGTGTTTAACGCCCGTTTTCACTACTGAGGCACCACGGGCGGTGGACACTGATGATACATGAGATGAAATGATAAATTGGGAAAGGATATTTTTTTTAAGGAAGGAAGCGTTCCAGGCCTAAGTTTAGGTACCTCCCCGGCATTTGCCAGTTATGAAGACTGAGGAAAACCTGGAAAAAACCCCAGTCAGGGAGGACGGTCCTGGCGGGATTCGAACCGCAGACCTCCCGCTCACGAGTCCGTGCCTTAACGACCTCGGCCACCCGTGGCGGTTTGTTTGGTTCGATGAGGCACAATTTAAGTTGAACGGAACTGTTAACCGGCATAACTGTGTCTACTGGTATACAAACAATCCACATGTTATTTTGGAAAATGCTGTTAATTTACCAGGAATTAATGTTTGGTGTAGGTTGTCATCTAGAGGTCTAATTGGACCATTCTTTTTTGAAGGAGCATTAAATGGCCCAGTGTACCTGAACACAATACGCACATCCGTCTTACCCGTCATTCCTACACTATGGAAACGAGGAATTTTACTTCCAACAGGATAGTGCACCACCACATCACCTTTGAGATGTACGTGCGTACCTTGATGACAATCTTCCAAGGCACTGATAGGACGAAAAGGTCTGATTGAGTTTCTACCGCGTTCTCCGGATCTAACTCCGTTGGACTTCTACCTATGGGGAACTTTTAGGAATGTTTATACCGTAGAAAACCAGCTACACTGGCAACACTTCGGGAAGAAATTGAAACGGCACGTGCTGCATTCGCTCAAGACACTTTCGCAAACGTTGCTCAATCAGTAGTTCAACGTACTCAGAAATGTATCGACGCCGATGGTGGGCATTTTTTGAGCAGCTTCTGTAACACTAAAAGTCTAATATGATTAGTGCTCATCATTTTCTGTTTGTGTGAATTCAGTTTTGTTATGTTAACACAGTTTTTTCTTTGCTTGAAGTGTGTATACAATTTTTGGCACCCTCAAGCCTTACATCACGCAATAAATATTTTAAAGGTGTTATATTTTATTTTTAAAATTACTTTATTTCTAGTGTATATAGCTAATTTATGAAAGTTTCATATTTAGTCCGTATGTTCTGCTTTTAATTTATCTCAACTTATTCCAAAACGCCTCGGTCTTTATCACACAGAGATAAAATGTTAAATTTTTGACAGCCATTCTTTCAGAACCAAACAACAAAACCGATTATTGTGGCTCCAGTTAGTGTGTTATACTTTTCAAATGTTGCATTCCTGTGATGATGCTTTTGTGTCTACTTATCTCTTAGACACTAAACAATAGACATCACAGTGCTCAAGTGTTTCGTTTTGTCCAGGTGATAAATGAGATTACTGATGACGTAGGCTGCAACAAAAACAATAAGTCAAATCTTTGTGATATAAGAATAGAGAGGAGACTTGAATCGCGAGAATGATGCGACAAGATTGATAGGCTGGTAAGTCTTCACTAGATGCTGTTTTGTTCCAGAGTAAGGTCATATAGGAACAAAACAGCGACGCCTAGAGTAGGGAAAGACAAATCACTGTCAGAGGTGGGTCGAGGACGCGTTCCCTTGTATCTTTTGTCGCCGTTATGTGCAGGAGATTCGTCCAGAGCTTTGTGCAGGTCTGACACGAGGGGTGAAAAACCGACAACATAATAGCAAGACACTGTATAGCGTCATTCCATCAACTGACGCTGCCACCTTAGCATTATATTTTCAGCCCTTGCACAGGTAAAAGAGGCAATATTTAACACACGTTATCGTTTAATATTTTAAAATATATGGTCACAATTTTTGGGGAAATCTTCCTGGAGGCAATGATATTTTATCCTAGAGCTCTCAGTTTCATTTCTGTAGGCAATCAGTCAGGACGTGAACCAGAGTTGTGCTGCACTTAGTAGGCTATTGTGCCCTGTTCAACCATAGCCGCGAATCTATTATACCCTGGAATAAACTGCGCAAGGAGGAGAAATGATTCATGGCAGGCAAAGAAATTCAGGTAGTTAGTGAATTCTCATATTTGGGTATAAAGTTGAGTAGTAACGAAGGTTGGGAGAAACAGAAAAGAACTGCACTGGCGAAGGGCAAGATGGCCATGACAGAGATATGAAAATGTTTATAGAATGCCAGCAGTGAATATCAAGTGGTTTGACAAACTTTATTCGGCCTTGGTTGAACCACAATGGTTTTATGGACGGGAAATTTGGGTATAGAGGAGGGATTTAATACTAAATTGATTTAGGAGTTCTCAATAATACAGCAAATACATGAGCATTGAAGGTGATAGAAAGTCAATGATGGAGAAAGCATTGAAATATTTATTTAGTGTATAAGAACTATTGAACACTGAAATTGTGAAAATATCAAGAAAAAATTTGAGTATAATGACTAATATCTGGTTGAACAAAATTAGAGAACAGTTATTTAGAAATGGGTTAGGAGATTTTTGGAGGGAGGTGAGATCAAGAATGGAAGATATGGATAGACAAGTTTTATTTGCCCAGACTGGGGAGAAAAATGCATTAGCATATTCTAAGGAATTACAATATGACCCAGAAAATGAGAAGTATATATTAATTTGCAAGAAAAACGAAAAAGAGGGAGATTAGGTGTTTGGAAATTTAGGGGAATGAGCGGAATGTGTCCCTCTGTGGGGAGAAGGAAAATGAAATTCATATTATCTTCCAATGTAAAGCCACAAATGTTTAATTAGTAAGAAATGGTTAATGAGGAATAAAGAAATTGTATTGAGGTAGATCTTAGAAGATCGTGAGCAGATACCCAAATTAGGGAAGTTCTTGTGGAAGGTAAAAATGAAATGGTAATGGTTAGTTGAAAGATATGTAACCTAGATAAATTTTAGATGACAAACAAATACCTGTATGATTTTGAAAAATGGCATCGGTGGAGTGAAATTATATTAAATTTATTAATTTTTGAGCTTGCGATATTGAAAATTGCTCTAGAAAGCGAATACATGTTCCTTTGCAGTTGGCATTTGAGAGTTTGTAGAGACTGTAGTTAACTGATAAAATAATGGTATATGTAAAGTAATTGAATTATTTCAATTTAGTTCCCTGGGTTAGGTCGGAGCACAGTCCCCTGGAATTCCAGTAGGCTACTGCTGATGAAACGGGGACCGGGGTCTGACGCAATCTAAGTGGAAATTTTGTATTTAATTATTTATAATTTAGATAAAATAGTCATTGTATTAAATTTTTTGTAATCGCAAGGAGGTATATTTAAAATAGCCTGGGCCAGATAGGTGGAGACCGCTTGTAGTTTGTATTTTTTCTTAGAACTTTCAATAAATTTCAAGTACACCCTGGAGACCGCTTAGATTGCCTCATTGCATGTAATAGTGTGGTTAAGAAACCTGACCACAAGTACTCCAGTCGATTCTTAGGCATAAAATGTCTACAACGAGACAAACTTAAAAGAGATATTTACGACATTATATAATTAGATGGGAGAGATTCTCGGCTATGGTAGTATCAGAACAGGAGCTCAGGTTGTAAGACAACTACACGGTAAACTTAAGATCCACGGTTCGATTCTCGGCCGTGATTTCTATCAGACACTGATTTCTTCTAGCTCGTGAAATAAAATTTCAGTTTATCTTCTAGTAAGGATTGATAGTCTCTATGAAACACAAGAATGTTTCTCGATACAATATTCAGAAAAAAATTGCAATAAAAGAATAAATTTAAAAAATCAACATTATTGTGTTATTAAGTAGTTCACCAGTATCTGATTTATAACTAAAACCTGGCCATATCTCTAGTAGCAGTGTTACACTTTTTCTTTGTTCTAAGATTTGTTTATTACCTGGTATTAATATATGTATGTAATTTTGTTTATTTTAATCTATTTATTAACTGTATACTCCCAAAGTTATTGTAAATATTGGCTACTTTATATATTTAAATATTGACGAAACGAGGATTAAATTCTACAAAAAACTTTTGAAAACTTATATTTGTTAATACATTTAGTTCTAATTTGTTGCTGATTTACGGGCGTCCCATTCAATTCAGGGCGTGAAACGGCCGACAAATTTTGCTCAGAGGCCTCTTCTTTCAGGCTTGAGGTTCTTTTACGTGCCGTAAATGTACGACACGGGACCCATGCTTTACTTCCCTTCCGAAGGAAGCCATACTTACGATTTTTACGCCCGAAAATCTATCCTGGCCGGGTTTGAACCCGCGATTTTGGGTTTAGAAGGCAAGTGTGGTTACCACTACACCACCAGGACCAACAAGTAATTCTAAACTGAAGGTACATATATTTGTGTAACGTAAATGAGTTGTGATAGTTTATTATACTAACATCACAATCCTGTATGAATATGCAATACTATTAAATAGTCTAAAACTTCTAAACCTTACGGTTAGTTTTTGCATCTCTCATTTTTAAATTGGCTGGTTCTCATTAGGTATGGTATAGCAAAAGTATGAATAAAATACATGTGGTTTAAGAAGCAACAGTTTTCCATGATATGTTGAATGCTACCCAATATTCTTACTAGGGGCTTTACGAACGTTTTGAGACATCGGTAGTTCTGGAAAAATGAATTATTTTAAAAGCTGCAAATTTTTACTCTTTACCGCACTTTGTACGTCTTCTGGTCCTCATAAATCACAAATTAAAACATCGTGTCACTTTTCGTCCTATCTTGTAAGCTCAATTTTATAAAATGTCATAATTTTTTCAACATTCATGAACAAAACCCCCGCAGAAGATTTTTATAGACAGAAAAAAGAAACAAAAAAAGAAAGAAAGAAAAAAAAAAAGAAAAGAAAGAAATGTGGATTTGGTGATTGGCGGGTAATAAATTTTACTTTAGTTTTCTCCAAGAAGTTGATTGTGGCGTTAGCAGCTGAGTTGCCCTTCAGTCCTGTTTTGAGTAGTGCTCATAAGTCTCCAAAAATTAGGTTCACAGACTGTTTGTTGTATTAGAAGATGCGCGGGAGCCGCGGCAGGCCAAAGCTCACCCCAGGCTCTAGCGTCTGTTGTATGTCATTACTCACGAAGATCAATATGAAAGTTAGTATTTCTTGACACACTGAACTCGAGTGCACTCTGCCATTTGTTAGTTTGTGAAACATCGCGACACACAGACTACGATGAATGATTTTGGAAATGTGAAGCGGTTTGGTATGGGCGTCACGTGGTGATACCATTTTTAAAGCGGTGTATGGTTGATTAATTAATGATCGCTTCGGCGTTGTTGTCAACGCTTCATGACAGTATTTTAGGGTTTTGTTCCGCTATTTTGTGACTCGTGCTCAACAGGACTGGAATAAGACATCGGCTATGTTAATAATCAGGCGATGAATAGCTATGAATATGTATGGTAATTTATTATTCGCAAGATATTTCGCGTCCTCTGGTGTTCTGCGTACGAGAGAACTTAGGTGCTTCGAATAGCTGCCGCAACTTCCAAGGAGACGAAATGAATCTGACTGTGTGATCCGAACTGAAGTGCATATCTCCACTGATCTACCGAGTTGATCTAAAATAATCTTATAGCAGAGCAAATTTAAACTGCGAATCGAGGTGTCTAGAGCTTTGAAATGCCTGAAACTTAAATTTCGTGCCTCTGCTGAATGTAGACTTAAAATTGAGTGCCCCATCCGAGTAAACGCTTCCTTATATACTTGAATCAAATTAACGTTGGCTTGAGGACCACCCCCCCGGGGGGGGGGTTCACAAAACACGTGGAAGTTTCGCGCCTAGCTTTCAAACCATGTATTTACCATTGGCTGGTTTAAGTTCACCCACCACAAGTAACATTCACTATTATATGAAAGTTTAAAACATATGTTGACATTGGCTAGTTTAAAGCAAAATGTACAACCACCAGTTGAGCTCAAAGCCCTAACGAGTGTTTATTAACCTTCCAACGGTAGTACTTTTAAAAGTGGCATTACACTCGACCCTCGGGTTTATTTTCTCTTTGTATAGAATTTTATTGCCTTCTTCGCTTCTGAGATAACATAAACCGAAAACAACAAAGAACTTTCTCTTTTGTCGACATACAATTCACATGTTAAAGTTATATACGTACATGATAATTATATTACTGATTACAATACATGTTGTAAGATACATACTGAGGGTGCCAAAATGTATACACGGCTTTCACATTAGATATCTATTTAATGTATTTCAAAGTTGAACCGAAAAACAATAATAATGTGTAGTATGATGTTCTGTAAACAGATGTGACTCTCATATATTATGATAGCGTTCCTACGTGACAGGTAAATCAACAATGATTTACCTGTCCAGATTATCGTATGATATTTTCCAAATAGATGTAACTCTTATTACGTCACGCTAGCGTTGCTACAACAAAATGGAGCCAAGATTATCGTTTGAGCAGCGGAAAACAAAGTTGAAGTGGTATTGGAAAACCGATAATGTTGTAGTTCAAAGGCAATGGAAACGTATGCACAGAACAGAAGCGCCAAATGCGATTAACAATTGCACGCATTCGAGACAAATTTGAAACTCATGGTACTGTATTCAATACGATGGTGCACCACCACATTACTATCGAGATGTACGTGCGTATCTTGATGACAATCTTTAAGCACTGGATAGAACGAAGAGGCCCGCTTGAGTTTCCACCGCGTTCTCCGGATCTAACTCCGTTGGACTTCTACCTATGGGGAACTCTTAAGGATGTTGTATACCGTAGAAAACCAGCTACACTAGCAGCACTTCGGGAAGAAATTGAAACGCCATGTGCTGCAATCGCTGAGGACACTTTCGCAAACGTTGCTCAATCAGTAGTTCAACGTACTCAGACGTGTATCGACGCCGATGGTGGGCATTTTGAGCAACTATTGTAACTGTAAAAGTCTAAGATGATGAGTGCTTATCATTTTCTGTTTGTGTGAAAACGTTTTGTTACGTTAACACAGTTTTTTCTTTCCTTGAAGTGTGTATACATTTTTTGGCCCCCTCTGTATTGTATTTATATTCCAGGGGGGTGTAGAGTTGCCTCAATGTCCCAGAATGACCTAGTCCGATACACGGATCATCTTATAGAAACTTTGGCCTCTCTTAAATTCATCAAATAATTTAAAAATTATCGCATATGATGGAGAAACATTTTCAGAAGTCTGTTGCAAACGTTCAGGGCTCTGGTTGAAGTGCAATAAGATTTTAAATTGCAGAAAATCATAGACCGAAAATGTTTTTTCTCAGCGTTACCTGAAATTAATTTTCAAGCAATGTTTACATTTGTCTTTGTAGGGTGAATGGAATCTATCAGTCAACGACTGCCTTTTCTTACTTTTTCGTGTCTAAAAATGTGAATAATCGCATTCGTAGTCTCTAGGCATAAGCCCAAGATAATAAACAAAAATTGTACTGAGCAAATTGCATGGTATTTTTGAAAAAAAAAAAACACACTTGCGGAACAGTTTGAATATTGCTGCGTTTTTTATCATGTCTGTTGCGGTAGGCTCAGAGATATCTGTGAATCTCGACTTCTCTTACATATACATTGCAGAAACACAACAAAATACAGACCTGCGCAGTAAAGTTTATGATCTTTTCATGCCAGCTTTAGCTTTTGCATACGAAAGATAAAAAGAATTACGAAAGAAGACAGATGGCCATTTGGCTATGTATTTATAAACCAAAACGAAGGCAAAGGAAGCATCTTTCATTTGTGTTGGCTTTAAGTTTTAAGAGCATAACATACAATGGGCAGTGGCAGAGACGTCCATGTTTTATGTCGGGACTTCATATGATGTTTTGATTGTTTCGTCCGAGTGCTAGAGTGAAGCGATAAGAAGAAGCCTGGTGCTTGGGAAGAAGCACATGGCCTCATGTGTGTGTGTTGGCTACTCTGTAACCAACAAACAGCAAGTAAAAGAAACGTGGATGGGAAATATGAAAACAATCCACTACCCAGACTTAAATAAGTCAATTTAATTAGGTGACCAAGAAAGTGGTTCGTTTTTCTGAAACATCCTCAGTGATTCTGAGAAAAAAGGCTTATTTAAGAAAATATCCGCTGATAAAAGAACAGCAAAGGCATCAAAGTTTTCCATCCGCGACTCTGCTATCTCCCGTGTTTTGAGCAATGAGATGCTTCTTGCGATGGTAGACAGCACAACAGAAATGCAAAATGCAATAGCTCTGTTAAAGATTCAGTAATTTAGACTGTATAATCCAAAGCTTATAAGTGAAAACCATATTAAATTGAAGTCAGTATTAAATACAGTAACTGTCTGCTGATGAGAGGTTCCGAATTTGAACTTTTCCGTTTAGGGAGGTCTGGAATGATGTCCTCCCAGCTTATGAGAACAATTGGAGAGTTGTCTAATAGCAAACTGGTGTACTGTGATGTAGAAAACTGCGTGAGTGTATTGCTCAGTATCAGCAGCAAGCCATTAGATGTGAGAAGTTATTGCAATAAAGGGTAACTACACTGAAAAGTGAAATTAATTTATATCCATACTCAAATATCAGAGATTGGCCCTTACAGCACTCCTGGAAATATGTACCAACATAAAACACAGAATGCAATTGAGTCTCTTCCGCACATCATATGAAATAATTGCCCCAAAGAATTTTTTTGCCTTTAGCAGATGTTTAAGCAGTTAGTGAAATGAAATTATGTGAGCTTTCTCAAGGCCTGACAGAAACCATGCATTGCAGCGTGATCAAAATTGTGTTACCCACAGCAAAAAATGAAGATTGACAAATTAGCAACAGAGGTGAGAAAAAGAATTCTGAGGGCTTAACCTTCCAACTAAATGAATTTTAATGAGTTATGCATTGTGGTTTGTTTTCTCATTCTTTATATTTTCAGCATTTTTTCTTCTTTGTATAGTAGTTTTTGTGCTCAAATTGTGCAATTTTAGTTTCACAAACTCACGGATATAAAATGCACAAAAATTGCCCTAAGCATTGCTCTAAAACCAAGATTTTACTAATATATAAAGATAAAAGCTACTTAAAGAACAAACATGCTGAGCTTGTTGTTAAAATAAGAGACGGAAAAAAAAGTAATATTTTGTTGCATGGGACGTTTTAGTGGTGTAACTAAAATCACTATAATTTTCGTGGGCACTAATGACTTTAGCAGTTTTGCGCCATTTATTCACCATCATCACTATAATTTTGGGTAATTTCTACCTAGCATGTAGTTGAAATATTCTTTTTTGAGAAATAACAGCATCAAAATTGTAAAAATAAAGAACTAAATATGCAAACAACGAACAAATTTTGTTGTTCAATTAACATTTTGTGCATACATTTCTCAGATGGTGGAAGATAAGGAGAAATATGCCTTTCTTTTTCAGTACATGTTCGATTAGCTGCAACATCAACATTAATTAAAAATACTTGTGTGTACATGACCCATTTAACATTATAAACCTTTTCAGATATAATTTATTTACAGCGAAATGACTCAAATTTAAAACCAACATCATGAATTACTGTTAAATATTTTAAAATGATGTACGGTATCCTGAAAGCTTTTATATTGCACATACCTAGTAAAATTTCCATTAGTGGTAAAGTCATTTATGGTAATATGTACGCATTATGGCGATTTAATATACTATGCAGTTAAAAAATTTTAATGCACATGAAATAATTTCAGTGTAAATGTTGATTAGCAGTGTTCAACAAATAAAGTAAATTTCTGAGCTAGTAAAATGCTTTTCATCATAGGATAAAAGTTAATCCCAAAAATCGAATAGTGTGGAATTCGATTGTCACAGGAAGACACGAAGATATCAAAAGTCATAACTCAGCAAGACATTTGAAGAACTGTTTGTATTATAATTTGTTTATTACATTGTAAACTCTACTAAAAATCCTGTTTAAACGTAACTGCCTCTTTCTACAAAGGTACTTTATTCTTCCCCGTGATTCACTTTAAAAAAGAACTATTTTTCTTTTTGTTATTTTCCGTAATAAGACATTATAGAGAAGTTCAACTTGTTTCAAAAGCCTAAATGAATAAAGAAATGGAGGGTGTTATTTATAAGCATACAACTGCAATGTGGGTCTAAAACGGGTATTTTATAACTATGCAACGATCGGTAAAAGAATTAATCTAATACGTGTTTGAGAATTATATTTGTATATAAGAGCGCTCTGTAATAACCTTCAGAAAACGTTTGCGTTACATATTTTTATTACAATAACATTTAAATTAAATTTCAAAGCAATGAAAATGGATGTAACTTTCGATTGTTTTTATTTGCTTTGTACATTGTAATTGCTTCTGAATATTAACATGTTTTTGTTTTATTGAAACAAATGAAAATTTCAAAGCAATGGAAATCCATATAACTTTCCATTGTTTTTATTTGCTTTGTACATTGTAAGTGTTTCTGTATATTTACATGTTTTTGTTTTTATTTAAACATATGGACATTTTCTTCATAAATAAATTATAAAATGCGAAACTTTTGTTATTTTTCTACATTTCAGTGAATGTAAAGATGATACCAAGGGCTTAAAAGGGTTCATAAACATGGTTACATTTAAAATATCCACATCAATGGTCATATATTTCATTTAATTAATATTATACCATTAATTTTTGTGATTTAATGTCAATAATAATAGTAATAATAATAATGCCAATTCTAAAAAGTTGTTTTCTTTATTGTAGTACTTGTTCCCTAATACCACACTGTAATGCCATAACTTATTTCATTAATTAATAAGAGCTAATTTGGATTTTATAATATTTTTATTAAAATTATAAACTTGGTAAGAATTTTTTTCCTTCCTTATTGTTTGAATTTCTTTCGGCCATTTGTCACAGAACATACTTTTTTGTTGGGGGGAGGTTGTTTCTGCAGAAAATACTATGACAAAGTTAAAGATGTTTTTATTTTCTTTCGTCTCTTTAAATATTCGACTCATTTCACTTCGAAAGATATTGCAGTGCTGTTCGCTGGCGTTGCTACACAAAAAGCTGTTATTTATACATTAATAAGTGCAGCACGGGTTTTACTGGCAATAACGCTTTCATATTCGACACAGAAACTTCAAAAAGCTGCTAGCGTTTGCCACGATGAACCAATAAAAACAAGACTTCAAACGTAGTGTGCCGTATTGTAAGGAAGTGCCAACGCTATGCAAGTTGATTTATGCATTGGAAATTTGATATATGGGACAAGTAAAAGAATCCCCATAATGGGGGGGGGGACTAGAAAAAGAAATTAGAATTTTTTTTTGTAATGGAGCTGAATAAAATCCCAACAATATACATTAAAATTTAAAAGCGAAATATCCTGAGCCACAGTTTTGAATGTTCTGTGTAATTTTTCAAGTTATTTGCCATATTTTTTAAAAAAAAAGTTTCCTTTAGTTTTGAAAGAGATACTGCAGTTAAAATTGTTAATTAACAGTAAACAGTAGCTGTGGCAAATTAAAATTTAAAAATTAATAACCAGCCTTTGGTTTCTTGTTAAGAAATGTTTTTGAGATTAGATTGTGATTGCCATCTTCATATATCTTAAATCCGCCATTTCTAAAAGTTAGCAAACAGTTCCTCTTTTAAGTTTTTTTTAATTGTTTTATTTAGGGACGCTCTTTAACATCTCAGGTCATCAGCGTTCCATTCAATTCAGGGCGTGAAACGGCCGACAAATTTTGCTCAGAGGCCTCTTCTTTCAGGCTTGAGGTTCTTTTTCGTGCCGTAAATGTACGACACGGGATCCACGGCTTTACTTCCCTTCCGAAGAAAGCCATACTTACGATTTCTACGTCCGAAAAAACCAGCGATCCTGGCCGGGTTCGAACCCGCGATCTTGGGTTTAAAAGACAAGTATGGTTACCATTACACCACCAGGATCGACTGTTCTAAGATACGAACGTAAGGTATGTCGTGGAATTATTTCTTCAAAATGTTTCACAGATGTTATGAGGTTGCTTTCATAATATCAGTGTGTAAAATACCGAAATATTGAAGTAATCCGGATAAAAGCATTCGAAAAAATTTAGGAAAACCATAAAAATAAAAAAACACAAGTGCTATAGTCGTAAATATGTTCTAATACATCAAATTCAATTCGGGAAGTAAAGACGACCGAAATTTTTCATCACGATACTATCAACTGATATTACCAGTTTTACTAGTTGTTTGTTAAGAGTATTTTAATATTTTTTCTGGTTATGAATTGAGACTTGGCCCCTGTTCTACATATAAGCCAGAACTTAACACATTACAATTATTTTTGGTGCAATTTTGCTCATTTTTCCCATAAAATTGCTTGATAATTTGCAACAAATTTCAGCAACATGTGCGCCGTTATTTAGTTTGTATGAGATATTTTAACTTTACATACTCCCTTTACTTGTGCTAAACTCTTTTTGATCACAGTTACACATATTTTGCCAGTTGGAAACTTGTATTGATGTTAAAGGCATTAACCGATGTCTTCAACATATTTAGTCGTGCTTTTCAAAACACCGCTAGTGACCGAAGCAGTGTTAATAGCCAAAGTAACAGTTAAAGATTGCCCTGTATTCAAATGTAAATTATCAAAATAGTAAATATGATGTAGCAAAACTGGCAGTATTGCAATTTGTGCATACTTATATAGCATATATAAAATAACTTTTTCTTTAGGGGTAAATTAATTTATTTAATTTGAATTTGACTGACTTCAAAGCACAAAAAACGTTTATCTCATTTTGTGTTTTCTTGAAATTATTATTAGAGTTCTACCCCCTCCCCTCCTTTTATTTTCTTTTACTGAATTCACAAATATCTCCTAGTTCTATTTTGAAATTTACTACAAGAAAGTAGCTTTCATTCTACTTGCATATCATTGTGGTCACTAAAAATTATACACCTTTTTGAGTGTTGAATATTTGAACCCGGAAATGAATTAATAGGCAGTATGGATATATTGTAAATGCATTTACTGGAAAATAATTTATGACGCTTATTATAAAATACATGTACAATAAGAATGCGCTTTCCACTTATCTAGGGTATCGCTGTAAATGCTTGCAATTGTTAACGTTTGCTTACCTATAGGGTTCGGATGTTTTCGTCATTTCATAATTTTTTCCTTTTTGTTTTAATCGTAAACTTGAGGTAGCCTGGTTTCATTGTCAATATCATTGGCCTTTCACTTTATTTTTTTTTTTTTCCTAATTTGGTCATATTTTATTTCCTTTTCAACCATTTCTTACGATCGTCTGAGAGATGAATTTTACACTCTCCTAAACTGTTGCTTGTGATTTCTGAGATTTATTTTTTAAAAATACTTTTACAAAGTATCTCTTTGCGTTAATTAGGAGGATAGAAAGAGACATTTGTGGTAACATTCAATGAAAATGAGACTAAACTCAACAGTAATGATTTGACTTATTATAATAATGCTCCAATAACATACTGCGATGTCGAGAGCATTTTTTGCGACGTTTGTTGTGTTGCAAGTCAATACTGAACGAAATTACGAGGGTCATCCAGAAAGTAAGTGCCAATCGCGCCTGGAGATGGAACCACTTGTCGGATAGGAATGCGCATGCGCAGGAGTAGAGAGGAAGTATGTGGGAATAATACAGTAAAGTTCTATTTAAAAACTTTAAAAGGTATGTGATTTATTACTGTAATTTTCTATGGTGCTGTTTTGAGTGTCGTCTCTCTATTTATTAAATAAATTCAAAATTGAATTATAAGATTAATGTTTTAATGTTATTTTCAAAGTATTCAGTAAGATTTTAATTTTAAAAAGACAAGATTTAGAAGTCATACGTCAGAAGTTTGTGTTTAGGTCATATTACTGTCTTATTTTCATGGTATTTTAGATCATAAATGCTTCCAAATTTCTACATTTGTAGGTCATAAACATCCGAGCCTCATTATGTATTTTGCTACCACTGCGTACAAATGTTTCCTTGTGTCATTGGACAATGCATTAACCATTTTAAGAAAATTGTATAGATTTATTATTTACAATGTTTATATGGCAAAATGTATTCATTATTTGGAAATCGCATTAACATACACCTAAAGGGCACTCAAATCCTTAAATTGCAAAGGCTCCTTGCATCCTTTCCGAACATTTTTTCAAGCTGCTTGCAAAGAATGGTCAAGTTGGTATTATAGTTTAACACAATCATACTCAACTGAGCTCACTAGACACTTTTGACCTCTCTTCCTACAATATGCCGCTTAAGGGTGGAATGTAAATTTTTTGGCTTCTTAATTCAAAAGTTTCAGCTTCTTTCCTGTGGATACCCAGTTATTTGTAAATTATTTTGATGTACTCTTAGATTTTGAAATATAGTTACCCTTTATTGCAATACACTTCTCATATCTTTGAATTATCGTTTCAATCCCCCCCCCCCCCAAATAGTCAGAAGACTTGTCTGCAAAATACGCATAAACAGTACCCATCACTTCATCACACTTAAATTTCCTACCTCGAAGGTCCTTCTTGAGTTTTGAAGAGAGGAAACAGCCACTGGGAGCTAGGTCTGGACTGTAGGGTGGATGGTCGATCTCCTTGAAGCTACATATCTTCACAACTTCCTTTGCAACAAGAGCTGTGTGCACAGGCGCGTTGTCGTGAAGAAGGCGCACACCACCACTCAGCTTTCCTCGCCTTTTCTCTTTGATGGAAGCACGTAGTCTGTGCAGTAGGCCAGCATAGTACTCCCCATTTACTGTGATGTTCCTCTCCTTGAAGTCAATGAAGAGTATTCCTTCACAGTGCCAAAAGATTGTGGCCATGATCTTCTTAGTTAACTGAGTGACCCTGGCCAAGACGGTGCTTCGCCAGGTTTACGCCACTGCATTAATTCTCTTTTGTACAAGGGATCATAGTAGAGGACCACAGATACATCTTCTGTAACAATGGTTTGCAGAACTTCTCTCTCGTTGCCTCGGCTGAGTTCCAAAAATGCCTGACAACAGATGACTCGTTGCTGCTTTTGGACTAAGGAAAGAAGTCTAGACGCCCATCTTGCATTAATCTTATTCATGTTTAAGTGTTCATGAATAATTCGAAGGACTGTTGTTTTAGAAAGGCCCAACTTTGTTGCTATTTCTGCAACTCTAAGCCGCCGGTCTTCCATAATTTCTCCTTCCACAAGAGCCGGTGTTAACAGCAGTGAGCACCTCCAAGGGCCGACCTGCACGCTCTTCATCTTCAATGCTTTCTCAATCCATTCGAAAAAATTTGGTCTATTCTTTTACGGTATGATATGAGGGGGATACTTCCCCATATACACCGTCCAAACGCTGTTTAATTTCAATTGGAATAAGTCCTTCTTTTGTGAAATAGCTCGAAGCTCCATCCTGAACATGTCACAATCTTCTACACATAGCCTTTTTTATGCAACTATACCTGAACAACTAAACACAGAGGAGCGGAAATACAACTGCAACTATTTACTTAACAGATAAGGTATGACACCAGATAAGGATTTTGTGAAGGCGTTAATCCTTATCGGCGAGGTCGAAAACTTAAGGACCTATCCTTGTACATTGCGAAGCCAAAGCATAAAGGCGTGATAATTCGGAGATAGCATGAAAGTATTTTTGGTTCTTTTAATACTGAAGATACTTTACAAGTAATTAATTGATTATTTTGTTGTAAATGGGCCAAACGTTTCGAGATTACGACTTGAGATTTAATAATTTATAGTTAGCATTCAAAGAGTTTAATCATGTTATAAAGCTTTTAGTGGATATACGCTGCTGTTTGTGTTTCTCATTCGTATGTTAAACCAATTTGCTATATTTCATAAGTATTCATAAATTTGTTTTACATGTGTTATGTACATGAATTTATTGTTCAGCAAATTATATTTAAACGTTTTTAAATATTTTCCCGTATTGCTCAATCACCTTTCCATGGACAGGGGTTTTCCTCCATTAAGTTCATAAGTTGAAACTTGGCGACATTAACGTTGAATTGAAGTTGTA
Organism: Metallyticus violacea; assembly: GCA_030762175.1. Taxonomy (NCBI): domain Eukaryota; kingdom Metazoa; phylum Arthropoda; class Insecta; order Mantodea; family Metallyticidae; genus Metallyticus; species Metallyticus violacea. The sequence goes on from CM060844.1 coordinate 76,516,178, forward strand.
GGTTTATTTACTTGAGACAAGATGTAAAGCGTTAGTTGGATTTTGGAAACAATGGAACAAAAAACGAAGTCCATATAACGAAGACAACCTCTGCTTGCTCTCCTCTCAAAATTTGTTTCTTAAACTTGAGTTTTCTATTTCTAAGGACGATTGTTTTTTTTTTTTTTTTTTTTGAGTAGTGTTTAACGCCCGTTTTCACTACTGAGGCACCACAGGCGGTGGACACTGATGATACATGAAATGAAATGATAAATTGGGAAAGGATATTTTTTTTAAGGAAGGAAGCGTTCCAGGCCTAAGTTTAGGTATCTCCCCGGCATTTGCCAGTTATGAAGACTGAGGAAAACCTGGAAAAAACCCCAATCAGGGAGGATGGTCCTGGCGGGATTCGAACCGCAGACCTCCCGCTCACGAGTCCGTGCCTTAACGACCTCGGCCACCCGTGGCGGTAAGGACGATTGTGTGGCATAATCCTATTTGGGAGGTACCGACTGTCCTGACCGTTTTTCTAGTAGTTTCCCCAAGTCACTTAGGAGAATTTTAGGAACAATTTTTATCCCCTTTCCACTAATTTACCGCTCTCTCATTTCATCCGTTGGTTCTACCACAGGATCGAAATTGCTGGTGCTGTGCGCTTTAGAAAAGTTTCTGCCTCGGCGCCGCCGACGTCGGAGTGTTCTACGAAAACGTTATTTATGTCCTTGCTTCACCCACCCCCTGATCCTGAAGACCCGGGGTCTTCCTCCCGGAGTTGCTCCCATTTAGAGTGTAGACACAAACGGCCAGCCCTTGAGCAAGACTGAAGCAACTTTTTCTTCATATTTTAGCAACAGGAAATGGGCAAATGTTTCCTCTTATGTTTTGTTCCTCGAGCATGTCAGATAAATTTCTATCCTGGCTTTTTAAAAAGCTTTATCATTTATTCCACTAAAATCCGCATGTATTTTAATCAAAAGTGTTACTCGGTTACCTGATAGTAATACAGTGAAACAATCTGGATTTGTTTATTCATTTTTTAACGTCCAACGCCAACTACACGAAATCTTTCGATAAGATTAATTAGGTGAATTAAGTGATGACGCAAATAAGTCCGAGGTTCTTACCACCTAAAGTATTCAGGTTCAATACCCTGGCAACATATCCGATATTTGGATTTTTGTACAATAACGAAGTGATGTAAAAAGCTAGCGAGAGTTCTTAAGTGCAAATTTTAATGAGTGCTCATAACTTTCCTGCAGATCTAAAAGAAATTTCCGTTCCAACAGCTCCACTTTGTGCTTATTACTAATTTTTAGTATGTTTATTAAAAAAATCATTTGGAGTATTTTAAAAAATGTGAATAGGAGTTTGGTTAAGGTCAAAATTCCGTTATTCAGACTTTCTGCAAGCAAGAATTACAAGTACCTATTAGGAAAGTAAATAATTGAAGAAGTTACCACTAATAAAAAAAGGTTATGAACTGGTCAATATTTTTATAATTTAATTTTGGTGATGATGGGTTCCTAACGCAGCAGCTGATTGAGCATTTACCTTAATATTAATGTCTAATGGTGAAATAAATAATTATTATTATTGTTATTTAGTTTTAACTTGCACTGCGAGTTGAAATTATCTGTTACTAGAAAATGAACTAGGACCGTCTCAGTTTTGAGCTTGTTAGGGTGAGGCTGTGAGCAATGTTTACAATAAACGAACTTTCGAGGAACAGCAGCAGGACTTGCCAAAGAACGAACGTATTACTTGAGAAATGCTTTCAGAATTTCGAAGCGAGCTGTCTGCCACTTTCGGGCTGTAATTCACAACTCGTGTTATGTGGAGTGGTCGCACGCAGCACTTTGTTGATAAAGCTGCCATCCTTCAAATCTACCAACGTCATCTTGGGCATTAAAATGGAATCCGGTATAATATATTGGTGTTTTGTAAGCAAGAAGTTACACAGTACGGTGCTTTTGGCGATAAATCTTTGACGATACTGAGGTATGCAGCAGTTTACTGCCTGCTGGAAGATAAAACAGCGCTTACAACAATTGGACTCATTTTCCACCGCCTGAAAGCTTACCTACTTCTTAAAGCAAAGATAAAAGTAAAGGGAAAACGAGAGTATATCTCAAGGAAGTATTGATCGATACTATATATATATATATATAAGATAATGTAAAAAACAAAGTAACTTGTAGAGACATACCCAAGTGTTGAAAAAATAGGGAGTTAATAAAAGTTAACACTTTTCGAAAACCGATATACAGAGGGTGCCAAAAGTGTATACACACTTGTGTTAACATAACAAAACTGAATTCACACAAACAGAAAATGATGAGCACTAAACATCTTAGACTTTTACAGTTTAAACAGTTGCTCAAAATGCCCACCATCGGCGTCGATATACTTCTGAGTACGTTGAACTACTGATAGCAACGTTTGCGAAAGTGTCCTCAGCGATTGCAGCACATGCCGTTTCAATTTCTTCCTTAAGTGCTGTCAGTGTAGCTGGTTTTCTAAGGTATACAACATCCTTAAGAGTTCCCCATAGGTAGAAGTCCAACGGCGGTTCTGTTCTGTACACACGTCTCCATTTCGGTTTTTCAATACCACTTCAAAATTGCTTTCCGCTGTTCAAACGATAATCTTGGCTCCATTTTGTTGTAGCAACGTAACTAATGTGAGTCACATTTGTTTACAGAACATCATACGATAATCTTGGCTTCATTTGTTCATTATTGATTTACCTGTCATGTAGCAACGCTATCGTAATGTGAGTCACATCTGTTTACAGAACATCATACCACATTACTGTTGTTTCTCGGCCCAACATTGAAATATATTAAATAGATATCTACTGTGAAAGTATGTATACATTTTTTGCACCCTCGGTATTGAAGCTTTACATTGAAAATGATGACTTTATCTTGGCAGGGGCAGAGTTTTTTTTTTTTTTTTTTTTTTTTTTTTAAATAATAATCCGCTATTTGCACTTGCCTGGCATAATATCTTCAGAAATCATAAGGGATATATGTTTCAGAATTTTCTTTGTAACAATGAAATGTTGAAACTGACAAACTCCTGTATAAACAAGATCGCTAATTCGTTCTTTTATTAACAGTTGACAAATTTCCACAATTTGATCGTGTAGAATTGCTGCACAATCTATATAGTCAAATGCACCATGGAAATTAAAGTCCACTGGGGAACGAGCAAAATATTTAGCTGCTCAATATTAAAAAAGGGGAGCTCGCTTTGCACTCAACCAAACTAAAATTAACTTGAATGATAACGAACAGCACAATGCCTTAAACTACAAAACTCGGTACATGCTAAACATTTTGGAGTTTATTTCGTTTTGGGCCAGGTTCATATAATAAATTAAGAGAAACAAAACTATCAGCTGCATGGAATCCAAATATGATCGCTAAGACGCTGGGGTGCCAAAGAAAAACAAAACAGACTCTAGAGCATTTCACTGGGGATCAGAAAAACGCCACAAGAATATAAAAGTGGTTTCAGACCGGGAACTTTTGTATAGAACTATATATGACATTTTGTATCATACAAAACAAATGAAGTATGTTTATACTTGTCTATTTGTATCATACAAAACAAATGAAGTATGTTTACACTTGTCTATTTGTATCATACAAAACAAATGAAGTATGTTTACACTTGTCTATTTGTATCATACAAAACAAATGAAGTATGTTTACACTTGTCTATTTGTATCATACAAAACAAATGAAGTATATTTTCATTTGCATAGAACACTATTGCAAGTCAGTTTCAACATAGGGAACTTTCTTGCCCAGCTGTGCTGTTATTGTGGAAGAAATGAGGGGAAAAAAGCAAAATGCAGGTGGAGGGCAAGGCGTTTTTTGCTGAAAAGGAATTCATATATCCAGTTCCTGCCTGATGCTGAGTTTTTTACTTATTTATTTTCGTCGATTCCATGTTCTACTGTGATTGCAGGTTACATATCCCCCCGCCCTCACTTCTCCAACCACAACTTTGAGAACAGAAGCAATTTCTCTAAAATTCTCATTGTGAGGATTACAGATACATTTTCTCATTCATTTCTTCTATTAAACATAACGAGTTTGTGGCTGACCGCTTCACATTTGTTGTTTATGAAGAAAAAAAAATGAATGCCGTTAATTGAGTTAATGTGCGCATGATCAGGTTGCAGCACAAGAATTGTTTTCGCTCGTCTAGCGATACACGGAACATGAAACTTGTTCCATACCGACCAGAACATATTGGGAACACAAAAAAGTTCCGTAAGAACAGCAGACGTCGTCAGTAACATACGAGGAGCAGGCAAAATGGTTCTAAGTCCCCTTCAAGGTATTTCTTTCCTTTAGAATTTTACACATTTAATTTGTAATGTCTTCTGTACCTATTTGCATCCTTATAATTTCCTTCCACGGTCTGGTATTTCAGCAAAAGCCTGTAAAAACATTTCTGCGTGAAGAACACTGTCACCTCACTCGAGACAACCGCACTCATTTCTTCAGCACTTTTCCTAAAAGCTAAAACTAACAGCAGCCTTTGGAAAAGCTATAACCCATTACTCTCTTTCCACCAGATCACTGAAACTTGTGCATGTGAAAATGAAAAGTACTTCCCAGGTGGCTGGCAACCCATGTTTATTTCAAGAGATACAAGCAAGCAGAACTTGCCCTGTAATGTGAGCCCCAGTGTATAATAGGGTGGATTATGTACATGACTAATGTTTGGGAGGGGGAGGGGGGGTCTGTTAGCCCTCACAGAGAGAATCCAACATTGCCACTAATATCTATCACAATGTTTGGTATAAAGGTTTAATGAGTTAGTTCAGTGCACGAATGCATAAAGCTAATGCCGATATCATCAAATATGTATCGCACACAGCATGCTACTGTACCGTCATCACGATATCCAGTGGTGCAGCTGGAGTAGCCAATCATTTGTAGTGATGGCCATGCAACATCAAAGCCAGTCGGGGGTTGGACATAAAGGGGCGTAGGGATGGGACGTTCTGTTTGCGCTCAGTTAAATGTTCCATTTATCGAATCATTGACTGCGATGAAACGATTCCAACAATTAGAATAACGACATGGGTGAGGTTATACAGCGTATACATGTGGAGAGGGGGGTGCCCTCTTTTGCATGACGGAAAAAAATAAAAAAATAAAACGTAAGGGGTGGGGGGCAATGGTAAAAAGCTTGTAATATATTATATCTGTGGTGACGCGGACGTTTATGTATGTGGGAATTCGATGGGTCGCTTTCAAAAGCGGTGTTTGTTTGACCGTTTCGGTTACACTGGAATGGGGACAACAATCATTACAATAATGATACAAAAAACATAACGCCGCTGAGAGCGATATGCATTTATAAAATAATGAAGGTTTATGTAAGGACAGGGTTTCAAATGCCCATTAATATCTTTCCTTGCAATAAAAACACTTTAACAGGTGCGGAGATATAATACGCATGTTTCCTTGAATATAAGAAGTTAACTATACATACATTTGCTAGTAGAATTGAATTACAAGCATTGCAACATTAACAGTATCAGGTACAATGAAATAATTGTATAGTTTTATGTTTTGAATACGCAAGTAACACAATTGAAGATGGGTTTGTGTGTGGGTGGAGGCGCTGATGGTTTAATATGTGTGGATGTTGTATCACTGCCCCACGTTGGTGCTCCATTTGTTGGTGTTTCTATTGTGGATGTTGATCTTAGGGTTTCCTATACTGGATGTTTTGTGACCTGTTGTTTCGAGAAGAAGAACACACCTCATTTTCTGTATCTCACTATTTATTTGTTATGTAATATTTTCTCATGGGTCGGGCTGTACATGAACACCTGAGTTCTATCTATCAACTGACTATTAGACAACTCTGAGCCCTCTTACTGCCTGACTTCGAATTTTTACTTCTGGTTACTTCCTTCTACTGTCCCCTGAACACTAACATTTGATTTTTTATTCCGAAGCCCCCGTTTACTTGAATTTTAATTCTATATTATTCTGAAATCAGTGAATTCCGGGCTTCCTTATTGGATATCCCCTAGTATCTATACACGCAAACCGGCTCTGATTTGTACGATTTAGAACTGTGTTCATTGGTTATTCTTATTTCTTTCCCCAAACTCCTACAACATTTTCAGATCGTTTTTTCCCCAGAAAAAGCTTCGGTTATAAATTTCGGTTTTCACCTTTCATGCTAAACCTGTATAGTAATTACTCTTTTCTCCCTTAGTTACTTTTAGATCGACAAAATGTTCTCATAGATAACGCACGTTTTTGCCCATCTGTTTGCTATCTTTATTTCCTGCGAAAATGTTGTTTTTACTGCGAGGCCCTTTAATGTGTCCTATACTATTTCATATCTGTCATCTTCGATACATTCTCAGAAATCTATATTTCCTACGTGTGGCGCATCTTCCTTTGTTCCGTTAGGTAAACAATGAACCCTGTTACCCTTAAAGTGGAAATGGTTCTTTTACAATATGCCGACAATGTTCGCTCTAAAGTATTCACAAAGATGAAAAGTAACAACTCTTAGCCTGTCTCTTTCCACTATCCGTTTCCCTCAGGTCAACCGCTGACAAACCTTCCTTAAACATATAATACAATAGCTCTTGCAAAAAGACTTTCATACAGGTGTCTTTCAGCCTACAAAATAAAGGAACCTGAAAATGAATATAATATTTCCACTTCACTTAGATATGCACAAAATATTCCTATGTATTCAGATATTTACATACATAAAATATTAACCGTAACAATAATTATAATATAAACTTAATATGAAGAAGTTATAATTTTTGGCTACACAATGTACATTAATTCTGGTCAAACAATCATTTAAAGTTTCGTAACTGGTAAAGTAAATATTTTAGGTGATATCGGAATAAGGGTGGGACTTGAAATACTGATTTTCGGGTCTTACCATTTTAGCTACATGTCCTGTTCGACCAAACTCGCGAATATCACCCATGTCTGTCTGTACTGGAGATATTCAAGGTTGTTTCGTTGCAGATTTTTAATTTTTTTCACGACTTTTGTGAAAAAAATCACATTTCATATAAATTCACCACCAAATGTTGTTACGGGGAGTATGAAAGGCCTATCCTTGTAATGTTAAATCTATCAACTTCAATTCCCGTTTATCAAGGACTATTAAAGCGAATTAAATTAAACTTTTACAGCATACAGACACACATGATTGAAATTTGCGGATCTATTTTCACTACTCTACTCTACCCTGACTGTGAATAAAATTATAAATTATTTTCAATTGTTTGCTCTTTTTTTTCTATTTTTTCCCAATATTTTATTATTTTTTTCGTTGTCACATTTTCTCCTAGCTCTACCATAATAGATCCCTATCATCACAAAAATGTTTTTACAGTTCCATATTTTAGATAGAAACACCGGCTAAAAGACTTCCACATTGTAAAACAACAAAGGATGCCATGGAAATAAACGCTGCCAATTTATGAAATAAACTTTTTCTATCATTTCACGTTGTCAGTCTTCTAGAATAAATAGTTCCTGAGATATAGCATTTAACTGAACAAGCGCTCGCGAAATAAATTTAAAAAAGAGTGGATTTCTGCAGTAGCATAATTAAAAATGTATTAAAATACTTATAGTGAAGAAACATTTATGAAAATCATATAAAACGGGAAATTCCTAATATTAAAATGTTACAAAAAACAAAAACCATTTTCCTTTAATACTTCCCTTAACTGTGAAGCCTGGGCCATAAGAACGTTTCGAGTAGCCCCTTAGCCCTTAAATATTTGCAATGAAATAACCGTATGAGTTTTTCAGGGGCAGATTCGCGGCTTTGGTCGGGCAGATGTTTCCTGGTTCTGAACTAAAGTAACTATAGTAAGTAATATTTTTCACTACAGATGCAAGTGGTCTATTAGGGTGATATGTACAACAAAAAGGTGATTACTGAGTTCATTTCTTGCTAGTATGCTTTCAGAAAAGCAAAGAAAACTAAAACCCTATTCGTTACAACATTACAGCGTTATTACATGTCTATCAATATCTGGAAGGTCAGGCAAATAATTATTAATGCAGTTCGTAAATACTTGAGTGAATTGAATGTTTTATTAAACGTATTTAATGCTGTTTATTTGATCCTTTCGTCTATTCACATAGGCATCTACATGTACATAACTCTGGCATGTAAAAATGGTCGAGTTTTGCCTCATATTAGATATTGTAATTAATTGCCAGCTTGAAAAAAAAAACTTAAAATAATTATTGTTCTAGTAGCTTTTTCTGTAATAAAACTACCACCCTAAATTTGTAAAATATAATACGAATGTGAATGGAACACCTCCCCCTCCCAAAGGAAAATAAGCTGGTGTATAACGGAAATATTAGTTTACGATTTTCCACTACTGTACATATTCGGAAAGGGGGGAGAAATCTATAAAATCGCATACAGGACTCAAACCAATGGATATCACTGAAAAATCAAAATAATGCTACAAAATATTACGTATGTAAATACAACTTTCAACACTGGGAACTATCGCCGACCTGGAACAGAGTTCATTAAGATTCGACACATGCAGCATTTATTGCCCAGTTGCCCTATATATTTATCAATCCAAATTTAAGAAATATGTTTAAATAAGATCCATTTTGTTTTATTTTTACTCTCGCGACCCATCCCCCAGAAGGTAGCGATCCACGGTTTGGGAATCCCTGACAAGATCTCATAAACCAGATAATAGCGTCATAATGAACTCAAAAGGTCATGTTTTGTTTGCCTGACGAAAAAGTAGGCATAAAAGAATATACATCCGCATGATGATGAATTTTCAAAAGCTGCTACAGAGCTAACAAGCATTAAACTGCAGCAATGTCCACTGTCACAATGGCGTAGATAAGTCATCCACACAGAGATAGAAGATTCTTCATGGCCTCCAGCAAGTCAACCGAATTTTGTGATTATGATTTTGACAATTACACATTCCTGGAGGCTACCGTTCTCTTTTATATATAAATATGAAAATACTCCAAATAAACTTCAAATGAGTTGAATTACTTCCCTCTAAAATCAAATCTGTTCTCAGCAGAAAATCTAAAAGCTAATGCTATGTATTATAATGGAACAATTCATAATGAATCACGTAAACATAAAAATAAACACACAATTAGACGTAAACTTAGAAGTTTGCAAGGCACAAGGTTTTGCGTCTACGTCTAACTTAAATTTAAGGAATCAGTCAAACAGAACACAGCTGCTCTGTTTGTAGAGCTCTATGGCAGAATTTATCCATACACGGAGTATGCAAATCAAATGCAACTATTGCTGCTTGGTGCTGCAAGACCCGAGCTGAAACAGAATGCGCTATAAATTGATGTTTATGGTTTTTTTCTGCTGCAATCAAAGGAGATTTGCCACCATTACAGTGATTTACCCGCCCCTATCAATATATCAGTGACTCTGTAGACAGAATTGCGTCAATGGATAAAAGATTAATTACATTATAAGAAAGCTATCCTTGTTCATATTACTCCAAGCAAATTAGTTACCGCACTTTGCATATGCAGAAACGCTACCGTCGTCTGCTCAAAAGCAGCCATTTTCAATCAGCTGTTAGTTGATCTTAGTTTACTCTTATTTCTGATTGGCTAATACGTACGTTTGCGTCTTTCGTTGTGAATGCCTACGTACTACTAAGTTAACGTGTTACGTCTTATTTTATTATGTTTACGTTTAATTTTTATAGTGAACGTGGCCTTACAATTTTAAATACAGGCCCGATGCACTCAAGAAGTTTCAAAAACCTAAAGAACCAATGTATTGGAGACTGTAGGCCCTGTAGGAATGACAGGAGCCCATACCATATAAATATCATAGCTATACTCATCTATATTTTCCGCTCTATAAGGAACAGCTGACTAATGCCTAAGTATAGGTAATCTATGGGGTCATCGACGGAGACCCGAGCAAGAAGCAGCTGCAACAACCTGACACCACCTCCAGTTACACTTGTTCTAAATATACCGACATACTCATTGACTCTCCAACGCTCTTAAAAAATACCGTTCGCTTTCAGCTTCACCATCCGTTCAAGCTGCTATCAAAGATGAATTTCACTGCCTGTAAATCTTGAAGACAATTAATTCTATACACTGCGGCAAGACTATCCTCTGATGGGCTAAGAAACTTGAGGATCAAGATAGGATAAACAAGGGAGGCGGGGCTTGTAAACGCACTAAATTATAAAATGCATATTGGAGTATTTTTTTAATTTAACAAACGCGTGCAAGTTGTATATTAACAGCCAACGTAATGCCTATGGATTACAAACAGTTACTTGAATTGGTTCAGATTACATTTCAACGACAGTTGAGTAACTAGGTGATCAATTTAATAATTAAAACACTTCAGAATGAAGAACAATAAATGAAGAATATCCCAAGGCTTATATACTTTTGGAAATGATACCACTTATTAGAATCTAGTAAATATATAACTGAAGTGGAAGGTAATTTAAACATTTTATTGAACTAAAATTAAAGTAAAAAAATTGCAAAGAAGAGAAATGTAATTAAATTCAACGCTTACTAATATCAAACTGATTATCTTTTAACTTTTTTGCTCAAATTTCAAAAATGCAATTTCTTGGCCTGGAAATTGAGCATTGCTGAAATTGCACGTTATGTTCTGCCAAAACTGTATAACCACGCTAATCCATTTACTAAATAATTGCTCCAGTGAAGCAATAAACTCGTTTATGTTTACTTACTTACGCTCTTATAATATGATGTTATGTTCTGAAAAATGCTTTTATTAATAAAAGCATTTTAATCTTGCAAAAATAGATAAAAACAGTAATTAAATAAAGCGGTAATAATATCATACTTTTACAACAAAGTCTGTTACATAAACAGGTTTCTTTTATATCAAAAGTCGGTCCTGGTGATGTTGTGGTAACCATTCTTGCCTTCTAAACCCAAGATCGCGGGTTCAAATCCGGCCAGGATCAATGGATTTTTTTCGGGCGTAAAAATCCTAAGTGTGAGCGGCTTCCTTCTGAAGGGAAGTAAAACCGTGGGTCCCGTGTCATAGATTTACGGCACAATAAAGAACCTCACGCCTAAAAGAAGAGGCCTCTGAGCAAAATTTGTCGGTCTTAAATAAATCAAATCAATAATTTATATCAAAAATCAAAATAAGTTTATAAAAAGTTTACAAACGTATAACTTAAACACCAGACAAAATATAAATCTACATATATCATCACCGGTGTTCGCATATTATCAAAAAGGAGTTCTTGACAACTGTGTCAAAGTTTTAACGCTTTGCTCAACAGTTGAATTATGTAAAAATTACTTTGTCATATTTTTGGTATAAAAGGCGGTATTTGGTAGAAAAAATTCTTAATAAGCAATAAACTTATACACTTGTAATTGTCAGTAAATGTTATTATTGATAATAATGAGCCTATAATTGTACAGGATGTTCGGAAAGCCATTGTGCAGTTTCAACAAAAGTTTGAAGTGTCTTCCATGGGTGGATATACAAGCCTGAACCCGCTTAATTTTATTGGAAAACACTTTCTGCAGATGCCTGAACCAAACCTGGTCTGTATAGAAAATGACATCAAGAATATCAATGATATTCCTTTCAATAAAAGATGTAAATTATTCGCAGGAACGGGTTCGCTTTTTATGATCCGCATATTTCAATTCTTGCACTGCTGTTACTTTATACGGGAACAATTTTATGCGCGGTTGCAAGCCTGATATATTTTTCTTGTGCCAACTTGCGCAATGATTTTGATGGGCTTCACCGCATAGTGTCAGAAATGTCCAACAACTTCTTCCAGTTCGTTCAGCATCAGGTTAAAATTCGTGAAATACTGTGTACATGCTATTATTGATCAAAACTGAACGATGTGAATGAATTTCTAAAATGTAAAATAAACTGTGTATGCATATTTAGGAGGAGACATGGAAAGTACAAATTCTAAAACCAACTAAAAACAATAGTTTATCAATCAGAAATGTTCAAGAAGTTTATATACCATGTAATTTTCAAATTTAATGAAATGGCAAAATGCAACAACTAACATGATGTGGAAACATACAGAAATTAATGCCAAGCAATGAAAAATCGGATGCTTTGGACATGGAGAGATCGGCAGATGTTTACTGGACCCAAACCAAAATTTAAAAATCCACAGTTACCTGGATTAAAAATAGATATCATTAATATTCGGTTACGCGGATGCAAATCAACAGAGTAAACTTGAAAGGGAAACACTAACTTAATCGCTTGCTGTAGACATACCAGATACCGAATAATAATAATAATAATAATAATAATAATAATAATAACTTATCGTGATGAGATGCTGTATTTGGGAAACGTACATATACAATTAGAATGATATTTCACTCATGTGACGTCATCTTAAAACCGACCAATGAAACGAAACAAAATTTGGAATTTTAAGCAATCACATCCGGATTGCGGAGTGAAATTATTGAAAAAAGTAGCAAATGCGCTTTATCACGCGATGCGCACGTCTTCTGTTCATAGCCAACTCTATACCTCTAGTGTATAATTTCCTGAACACACATCATTTTAGCTAGAGGCGGTGGGGAGCTATTGATAACAACAAAAGCATGGACAATCGACAATCATAACGCAAAATGGAGGGTTCTTCAAAGTGCTTTGGTGATGCGTCAAATGTGCAAGTTTATCTTATCATCAGGAATACGAAACCACAGAATACAAACAAAAATAGAGGCATTGTATGTTATCTCTTTTGTTTTATTTTTCTCAATTGGTATTAGAAAATCGAAGGTAGCGATTGTAATAGTCGAATTTGTCCATTTCAATCTCACGGTTTCTGAATAGATTCATAACATTTTATACAAGTTTTAATATTTGGTGTGTGAATTTCAAATATATATTACTTTTATTCTTATTGTATTCATGAAATAGTACCAAACCCGTATTTTGCTCTTCTCTATTGGCATTACTGACTCGGCATTCTTCTGTCGCAAGATTGCTTGAAAAGGTTAAGCACAAATATACGATTATTACAATTTTGTAAGCCAAGTTTAGAAGAATTATATTTAAATATTTATTTTTTTGGCCTAAGTTTTAGGGTACCTCCGCGGTATTTGCCATTTATGAGGACTGAGGAAAACCTGGAAAAAACCTCTGTCGGGTAGGACGGTCTTGGCGGGATTCAAACCCCAGAGCTCCCTCTCACGATTCTGCGCCTTAAAGACCTCGGCCACTCATGGCGGTTTTATTTATGGAAAGATTACATGAAATTGCGTTACGTTTTTATTTTATGTCAATATATCTTAATATTTTATGTGGGCATGTTAAAGAAGTTTTCAATGCATAAATGCATACATATTAAAGGGGATATTAGAGCATAAAATTCCTGTCCTTAATTATAATATTATCACTCTTTCATATGCAAATTTAAGAAAGCGTTGTTGTTTACAGACAGAATTCCAGCGATTCAAAATCTGTTATTATTTGCAAATGAAACGAATGTAGTTTGGCCCACTTCTTTGCAGTGACCGTCTCTGGAATTCGAGTATGTAACAAGCACTCCAGTTGTAAGAGGCAATTCTCGCCCGGCACAAAGTGGCAGGATTCTTCACAACCCCTTCGTTGGTCGACAGATCCTGTTCGCCTCAAAATATATCACCACTCTCAGCATTCATATAATGCGGCACCAGAAATAGCCATTGCCTGGAAGAACCGCTTGCTGAGTGTTATGAAATGTTTCACTCCACGCTTTGCCTCCAATACTCGAAAAACTTGCAGGCGGACAACTCGGTTGTTCCTTTGCTGGAGAAGGAGGGAAGAAAGATAAAAGGCAGGCTGCAAGCGAGTGCAGTGTTCCACTAAGTTGCTTTAGAACGTCTTCATCACCATGCTCTTTCAAACCTGACAGAAACAGCGGACTCTATTCCAACGCAGATGCAGTGTGTTGGAACTTATTTGACATGTCGTCATTTATTCTTTTTCACTTAACAGTAAAGTGTAGCACATGCCGTTAAAAAGTCGCTATTTGCATAGATAAAAAAACATTATCGGTGTGCTAGTAGTAATCATACCTTGCCTCGTAAACCCAAGATAGCGGAGCGGGTTCAATCCCTGCCAGGATCGATGGCTTTATTTTCGGACATAAAATCAGTATGGCTTCCTTCTGAAGGGAAGTAAAGCCATGGATCCCGTGTCGTAGATTTACGACATGTAAAAGATCCTCAAGCCTGAAAGAAGAGGCCTCTGAGCAAAATTAATCAGTCTTTTCACGGCCTGAATTGAATGGGACGCTGATGACCTGAGATGTTCAACAGCGTCCGTAAATAAAACAAATCAACAACAAACCTCTACACAAGGAAGGTCGCACTGCAGTTGCGAAGGAAATCTTAAAAAAAAAAAAAAAAAAAAAAAAAAAAAAAAAAAAAAAAAAAAAAACAACAACAACAACAAGTTTCTATGAGGTACACATTTCATACCTTGTTGATTTCATCAGACATTTCCATTTTCACCTGTTTTTGCAGAAGTTATGTATATACACGGATTGGATCGTTTGAGTTGGGCGATATCTATCGACCTCAAGAAAAGAAAATTGGATGAGATTAGAATGTTAATGGAGTACGATTTTAGACTAAATAGTTAAACGAGATATCGTCACATAAACGGTTCGGAACTACAGCCCAATTTTTAGAGATTTTTCCGTGATTAAGCTAAAAGCAACACGTCCCCTCGATTGTTAGTCAAGAACAACACTTTTCTGTTTGCATTTTGTCTAAAATTTTGGGAAATTACAAACAGTATGTTCCAGTTTATCCTGGATATCTCTCAGCGTGCCTAGTACAAGAAAACATCCGGCATCTGTACACAATGCCATTTTTTCTAAGCACATCTTGTGGTAACCACATTTGCCTCGTAAGCCCAAGACCAATCAAGTTCAATCCCGGCCAGAGCCGATGGTCGAAAGTAAAAATCCTAAAGATAGCTTCATTTGGATGTGAAGTAAAATATGAATGAATGAATGGTGTTTAGCGTACATTTTTGCTACAGAGGTACCACAAGCGATGGACACTGATGATACATGAAATAATAAATTGGGAAAGGCTTTTTTTACGCAAGGAAACGTTACAGGCCTAAGTTTAGGGTATCTTCCCGGAAAATCTGGAAAAAACCTCAGGGATTCGAACCTCAGACCTCCCACTCACGAGTCCACGCCTAAACGACCTCGGTCACCCGTGGCGGTTGGAAGGGAAGTAACGCCGTGGATCCCATGTAGTACATTTGCGCAACGTAAAAGAAAAGAGGGGAAACAAAGAGAGAATGCCTCTGAGCAAAATTTATCGGACTTTTTTTAAGATCTCAATTGAAAGTTGATGACCAAAGATGTTAAATAACCAAATACATAAAATAAAAACTAAGCACATTCACCACGTACTGCTGACAACGTATTAATAAGACGCCTGACGCCTCATTGTACTCCGTATAAAGGAAACAGTGTGTAAAACACAAACGTACACGCGGTTGCAGTAGGCAGGAATGTGCAGTATATTTCCAGTCTAGTATCTAACTTGTGTCATATGACTTGCACAATTAAAACTCGTTCAGGATAAACTGCAACATTTTATTGAAATTTCACTTATGTGACGTCATCCTAAAATCGACCAATGAAATGAAGCAACTTTTTTAATGTTGACCAATCACGCCTCGATATAGCAGTGAAATTATCGAATATCTTTACCGCGAGACCAGCCAGCATTTGTCTTCTGGTCAGTATAGCCAACCTTCAGGCTATCAGGCGGTGGGAAGATATTGATAGCAACAAAATTATTGACTATCGACAATCATAACGTAAAGTGAATGGTTCTTCAAGGCTCTTTGGTGATGCGTCAAATGTGCAAATTAATCTAATGATTAGGAATTCTCAACCGCGGAATAAAAACAAAATTGGGGCACTGTGTGGAATGAATTTAACTTATTTTGTAGTGAAAGGGGACACGAGGTCCTATCAGACACCTCAACTGAAGATATTGTGACCATTTTGAAAGACTGGGAGATCAATATGAGAAAGAGAAATGGAGAGCAGTAAAATAATATTCAATGCAGACAATGTGGAACGTTACAGCGAAAATGACCCAAGAAAATTACTATGCTGAGTACGATCTGAAATTTTATCGTTTTCCGATGTGAAATTCGCAGATGCAAGAGATGCAAAGAGGAAAGAAGTACATAAACTACCAGAGAAAGGGGGGGGGGCGGAGTGTAGCGAATATACTGCATTATTGATACATATGATGAAAATACACCCGTAGGCCTACAAATGAAATGTTTCCATATTGTTTCGTTGAAAGTGGCGTGACATGGAGGAGAGGGCCGAAGTGTCTCATCCACTACTTCCAAGAAGAAATACAAATGATGGGACTCAAACAGGAAGAATATAATTCTATATTTTCGAAACACAAGTTAGCGGATACTAAATGACCTACATCAAATTCAAAACCCAAACAAATGACCTGTTTAAATTGTATAAATTGTTGCTGAGAAAACGCAGCATAGATTGCTATTGATGAGCGAATTATGGTACAAGAACAATCCGATTGGAATAAACGAATTCACTAAATGGACCAAAATGTCAGCAGAGAAAGCCTGACTGGATAGAAAAGGAGGAAAATAACAAATCACTCCAATCGATCGACTCTCGTATCACATATGTCACAGGCTGGAGCCCAGGAACAAGAAGTAATAAAATTAACGGAACACACCAACGCCTCTGTTCTTAAACCATACATACAGGTTATCAAGCACACCATTCGGCAACAGAGCATAATTCTGCTTCCATATCTTTGTCTAAAAATTCCCAAATGTCCTTTGCATCCAATGAAATTTGATACATATAATTGTAAATTGAATTAACTTAATGTGTTTTATAAATTTTGAGATAATCGTTGTCTAGCATCGATTCCAGGTCCGCTTAGAAATAATATATATATTCACCAAAAGGGTCATAGACATTTGCACACCTGTTGTTACAAGTATAAGAAAAAAGACAGTTGCCGATAGTTTCACTAACGTAGTGAGTGGAAAATTCAGACCCTCGAGTGATATTTATTAGGACTATTTCACGAATAAAATAAAAATTTAAATATTATTTCCTTAAACATGGCTGAAAAAATTGTTATATTTGTATTATGTATACTTAACCTTTTCAAGCCATGTTGCAACAGCGAATGTCGATTGTCAGTAATGTCTATAGAGAAGAGTCAAACACAGGTTTACTACATTTGATGAATATAATAGGAATAAAAGTAATATTAATTTGATATTCGCGCACAGAAAATTAACAATTGTATATTTTATGCTTACCTATTTAGATACCGCGGGACTGAAATAGACGAAAGTCGACTATTACAATCGCTACCGTTCGATTTACTAATACCAACTGAGGAAATCAAAAAGGAGGTAACAATTCATCATTCTGAACGTGCCTGTTAAAATTGCGGCGGTATTTATGTATATTTATTTATTATTTTTAGGCTGTGGTTGCATTTGGATTAGTTGTGGATAAGGAGGTGATCGAATTTTATAAATGGATTGGTATCTCAGGAGTGATCGGTCGAACCTCATTCAGTACCGCAACGTAATGTTTCTTCCTCGGCTACAAGCTCAATTTATTAGCTGAACGTTTTTGTGATGCACTATCACAGGAAAAGGAGATGATAAACAAACAATAATATAACACTTGCAGTTCCAGTTTTCACCATTTATTAACATTTTTGCTTTTTTCTGACACTTCTCCATTTCACTTCAGCACCAAGTAACAAACAAATGACAAACAAGTAACAAGTCAATTGCAACTACTTTTATTAATTCGCCTGTCCGTCGGTCTAGGCGCTATAAATATATTCAACATGGCTTTCTAAATGTCACGTGATTCCTATACCTATCTTCCTATTGGTGGGCTTTTATATGATGCTTTACTATCGTTTAATGCTCATAGGCTATCTTCTAAGATTTTATTCGGGTCCACCCACAGCTAAATCTTAAAAGTCTTAGACTCTTGACATAAATATATTAAAAGACAGCCGTAACAGAGGTTTTATGATTCTATCTGGATATTTATTGAGTACTCCCTGCACTGTTAACAAAAGAATTATTCGTTCCCTTTCCAAATTCCTGAGATCGCGTTTTGTTCAATTTCCGGTTGTTTTCCAAGTTCTAGTTGGCCTGGTATATATTACAAAGAAACGCTCTTAGCCAAAAGGTTACAATGCGTACCTTTTTGGGGAACTAATTTACTGAAATTGTACACAAAATGCGAATGGACATGTACTATTATTACTTAACAATTGGATAATGCATTGCTTTCTGCCCAAGATGTCTCGAACTACTTAGCTTAAATTTATGGGGGGGGGGGAATGTTGGTATTCTAATTTCATATAGTTTTATTGTTTTGAAGCCAATAGGGTGGAATATTATGCTATGAGTACACTTTCTAATAATTTTGGAATCTCAGTATGGGCTACATAACATCCTTCGTTTCAGAAATATTCTCGGTAGTAATTTTGGTGATTCACCCTGTATAGAACGGAATAAATTTCTAATATTTTAATACGTTTCTTAAAAAAGTACTCGTTCAAACTTTCTCTAAAAACAAGTGCTAATGAGTGCTTATATTTTTACATGTTTAATTTAACAGGTTGTTCCTACGGTTTGTTACACATACACACAAAAGGGTCACTAACACGAAGTTTTCTAAACGAATATTCTTGGCACCTACAAGCTGTTCTAATTTGTTTATCTTATCCAAAAATACGGCACTTCTTGTTACTGAATATTCAAGTGTAATTTTGTACATCTTGTCTTTTACTTTGCTCTTCGATGTCTGTAAGGTCAGTTGCATGCGTAAGGTTTTTCTCCTGAAATTGTGAATGCCAATAAGTTTAAGCGTCGCGGGCTCTGGTCTTATACTTAATAAAAATTCCTTTGTCGTTTATTTAGATGCTCGTTATGAAGGTGTTAAATTGTTAACAATACTTAACACGATACACACTATCTTGAAGAAAGTGTAATAACTACTTATATCTTTCAAAGTTTTGAACAAGCATTTTTAGGACACTCTGTATAATAAGTTTAGCAAAGGCAAGAACTTTTCTGTCGCTTTGAAAAGGTAAGAATTGCTTTGAACTAAATCTGTGCTGGAAAAAAGTAAAAGAAGATAAAGCTGGAGATGCAGGAAGATTAGAATAAGCTTCTAAACATTATTGTAATCGCTTCACATGTCTTTGTTGATCGAGTCGTGTGCGAGGAAGCCATAATTCTTATTGTAATGCTATTATCAAAAAGATGCCTTTACTTTAATGAACGCCACATTCTTTCAGTTCTTATTTTAAGAACAGCAAGTAATTACTGAACTTCATATGAATACACGCCACGGAGAAAGAGAAAGGTGATTATTTTGTCCAACTTCCCAGGAGATGCAGAAAAGCGTGGGGTCACTCTATGTAACATCCATGTTTGCAAACACAGCAGCAAAACATTTACCTCTGAATGCGAGACAAAACGAGTCATTAACTCAAGTGTATGTGCGGTTTTACGCAGTGCATTATCATCACCGTCACCGCACGTGCGCACAACGCAGTTATTAAAAACAACACACCATTATGTGCACATAAGGCGCACTTGTGTTTGTGTGCCACACATTTCAAGAAGGATTTTTTTTTTCTGCATAATAATTATGAGCTCAGCATAAAGTAGTTAGCAGAGGTTTGAGGTGGTCGGGAAGACTTGCATCAGGAAAATGTAACAGCGGGCTAACTTACAAAATACAGTCTAGTGCTTGTGACATAAAGTAATACAGACAGAGAAATGGATATCTACTGAAGCAGCAGTTTTCTATGTTAAAAATAATAAGTCTCCAGAAGTATGATTAACCCTGCCTTCTATCTTTCTTGCATATACCATCATTTATACAATATAAATGAAAATCACTCTTATAAATAAATAAATAACTGAATGCGTTGATTAAGATTTTATGAAATACAACCAATGCTACGCTACATATGTAATAAAAAATTAACTAACATAAAATATGGACTATGGGTTAGCATTTATACAAATAGTACAAATTAATTATTAATTATCTGCATTTTCCAGTGTTTCAGACTATTAAAAAGTTCAGTTAAAGGTCTTGTTGCTTAACTACAGAATGAATTATCTTCTTTATATAGATACTAAAATAACCATAAGTTTTCGTACAATTCAAGCTGATTCATTTGAAGCTTTCAGTGACATTTGCCCATTTACGAAAAAGTGGGTTACAAAATGTTTTAAATTTTAAAATATAAAAATGTGCTTATTGTCTCTTAAAATTGCTTAGTACTCACTAAAACCCCGCGCAAAAATACAAGAAATAATGCGGACCGTTCTAAATCAATTATATACTCACTCTTAGAGTGATCCTAACGTAAACATTGTATCCTTCCGCAATTCGCGCCAAGAACATTCCTGATTATCAGAAATGCGTTGCAAGTATAAGCGACGAAATGACAAGAGAGCATCGGTAATTTCTGAGGTTAGGTTTACTACTTCCTTTACTGCGAGTGCCGGATACTTTATGCAGAACTTTGAAAACACGTTTAAAATACTGTTTGCTCGTCATTAGTTAAAGGATTGCCCGGTTTATGCTTAATATATTATATCTCTGTAGAAACAGCAGCATTCATTGGCATTAGCCATGATAACAAGCTCAAACTGCCTACGCCTTGCCTTCGCTGAATCAGGCGAGCTGCATCTTGGGAGTTATATTGCATGAATTTGTAACTTCGAAATTCAATTGCATTAAGTCAGCAGTAATTACATTAAAGTCACAAGTATTGCTTTTGTAAAGTAGATGTTATTTATTGCTGAACCTATCCTCAAATTTAGATTGCTAACATGGAACTACTTTCTTTGCGCGCATTGCTACTGTGATGTACTTCGCTGCAGTCATGATGGTGACGTCACGTGACGTTTTGATCGACATTACTGGAAGGGCGAACAGTTCCACATTTAATTTACCACTTAAAATTACTCTTATATTGCTCATTATATAATGACACTCTTGGCTAGCTTATGCACAATTTCACTTTCAATGTTTTTAAGATTTTTCCTCTCGTTGTTAAGGCTTTTGAACAAAGTTAAAGAGTATTTAACACAAATGTGATACATGCTATATGTTTTTCGTTGTTTTATCACACCAACAATGAACCTTTAGGATTCTATTCAAAGTGTTGTTAGGTATCTAAAACAATCAACACATTCTCCTTCGCATTGTGAACTGCACAGTTTTCCTAGTGAGGTTTTATGTTTTCCTTGTTATGTCGCTCCTTTGGATTCATGCTGACTTTAGCTTTGCGAAAGCACACGATAGTTCGTGCGACGTCAGCAGCATGTAAACCTCACTACGGAAGCCTGAAAGAACATTTAATGTATGCAATTCTACTGCCTCTAACCACGTTCCCCATCTTTATGGTGGAAAAAAAAACAAAATCCAGCTTTGATGAAGACGACGAAATAAGAAGTAACATCTCAATTCAAATCGGTAAGATGAATTTTTCATTCTGAACTTCTTACGATATTACAATCCGTGTGTTGATATTTCAACTAAACATGCTGTTATTAAACTTTTGTTATTATCTGTTATTTTTGCTATAATAGTTGTTCCTCTATTAAAAAAGCTGACAATTCTTCTAAACACATTTCAACATCTTGGTTTTAGGAACACCGCGAACAATACAAGAACGGTGGGACTATTAATGGATCAATGCTTCATTAGATTCGCTCACTACAAAGGATATTGTTTTTATGTTTTAACGTGAAAAATTTGGCAACTTTATTGAGAAAATCTATATTAAAAGGCGAAAAGGAAACAAGTCGTTATTGACGAAAAAATATAAATGTATAGAATGCCTATATCCCCTTCCCCTGCTTTCTGTACAATGTAACATACTTATTATTTCTTTAAGCTTTTTAAGAGGATGTTTTTAACGGAAATGTTCATCAGTGTTAATTGTTACATGCATAAACTAACATTGGAAACTAGTGTTTTTCTAGGATTTGGATCTATTTTAAGTTATACTTTTAATTCCATTACTGATCTTTTCTTTAGATGTTTGTAATTAATTGTTTGTGTTCATCTATAGCCCTAGTACGTAACACAATTTCTGTTAACCGAAATGCGCACTAGAGCTTACAAAGCTGTGCACAAATAGATTGTGTGTGTTATCTTTTTGTGTAAACTTGAAGATTAATTGCTATGTCCACTACACTGCAGCTATAAAATTTATGAAAAACAAAACACCCAAATTTTATCGGGGTATTTTGCAAAAGTAAGCGACTTTTTCTTTTATTTCAAAATCCCAGTCGGAAGAACTACTTTTTAAAATAGATTTAATTTAAACAAAAAGCAAGTCAATTCAGATATTGAGAGAGAAGTTTAAAATAATGTTCATCACAGTTTATATTTCACTACCCCACACCAGTTACTTTACTTTGACATTTCAATGGCACCCCTACCACATGGTACTTTATTATTGTCACGTCATTAGCTTCCTCTTCTTGCTTGGAAAGAAGGATTGAAATAATTTTAGGTTCCGTTTATCCTATTTAAAACAGCTGATTCCTGCATGAGATATAATATATGCCTGACAATTTTTAATTTTTTAAAACGTATTAATTTTAATATGATGTTAATTGTATACAAGTTTATTAATATTTAATCTTATATACAATTGTATATTAATTTTTGAAAGTTTATAAATATGGAGAAGCTGAAAGAAACGTAATATAGTGGCCTGTGACAGCATTCTATGACAGGAGGGGTAAAGCATGTGCCTAACATGAGAATGACCTGCATCATCCAGTAAAGATTTAGACCAATTAAATTATGGCGCCATTTTGTCCTTTCTATTATATCGCAAAAATAGAAAAAAACAATTGTGTCAGTTTGCTGAACAAAAGGCTTTGTATTATTATTATTATTATTATTATTATTATTATTAAATTGTATAAATATTTAACATCTACATGCAATAGGTGTATATATTATATATGCGTAACAATTGTGCTGTAATTTCAGATAGCAAATAATTAATTACTTAATGACTTAGGTGGTTGGTTCTTCGGAACGCCGTTCCCAGTACAATAACTGACAGGGCGCCAGGTATGAATTTCTTAACAATTACTTTAAAATCCAGCTTTATAAATACATTTGCGCTCCTTTCTGGGCATTGTTAAAAGTTATGCAATAGCGCCTATGCATACTTCGTCTTTCAATTTTAATTACTTTGCATGAAGAGCTGAGATTTTTATGTTCTTATTGGAGAACAAAATTAGATCAATAACGCTTGACGAATTTACAGAACAAACGTATATATGTTATAAAGATTTTAACATCCATTAGACATTCGTAATGACAAATAAAATGTCAGGAATGTGTTAACTAAATAAATTTACTTTAGTACGATGAAAAAATATCAGCCAGTAGTTACTAAAAGAGTAAATAAATTGTAATTTCTTCGGAATTTCGTATTATAAGATTCTACTAAAATTTCTCCACCCAGAACTGACATGTTTTTTTTTTTTAGATAGTTTCTGTCTACGATGCATTCAAACTAAAATTCATAGCGAAGAAAGTGTCAACATATCAAAACTAAGATAATCAGTGCGTCACAGAATAACATACAAAAAGCACGTGTGTCGTTTGTTTCACGGGAGAGCATTCATTCATTGGAACTGACTGTTAATGTTTACGATCACGGCGAACCGGACCGTCATATTCACCCTCAGTGAGAGCATATCTGTGCCCTTTGCATCGTAACGAGAAGAAAAGCAGTTAAACCTATAAATAAAGAAGCTATTTATTTACTGGAACTGTAAATCACGTCAGTTTGGTCGTTTCACTACATTGCGTATGAACGGAAACACTGGGAAAACTTTGCATCAAGACCAGTGCTGATAAATATTCACCGTCAAGCTGATATTTTCTTGGTACCAAAGATACCAGCAGTCAGACGAAGCCTACACACGCCAGCATCCATTTGCAAACAAAAGCAAATCGCTCGGCGACATTCAATTTACTGCCCTGCCACCAAACAGGAGTATTCAACCATGCACATGTGTCGTTTAAAATGTGTAGCATGCTAGGCTGGTTTGCAGTTTATCTGCGCAGACTAGGTAGGCGTGAGTTCGTACCCAATTTCTTCTTATACATTTGGGTCAGTGCTGCAAAAATGTACCTATTCAAACTAACTTGGGGTTTTAGAACAATAAGTGATAAGCAGATGAAACATGTTTTAAATTATGAAATGTTTAAAAATACACAACAGTTGCGAAACTCTGGAGAGCAAATTATTCCCAAACGTCAACACATATATTTTTGCTTAAGCTTATTTAGCACAAAACCAACGTGAAATACAAGGAAGTAAATAAATTTTATATATTGTGTGTAAAATTAACTATATAGTTCTGATATAAGCTAAGTGAACAGGAACTACGTACATAACACAGTTTGACAGTACAGAGCATTAGCAAAAAGTAACATTTATCATTTAATAATGACAAGACGATGATTGAAATTATAAAAATACAGGAATCAAACAAAACAGCCAGACAACATATAAACAAAACATCACAATAATCGCTGAAATTGGTTGGTATGGCAGCCCCATTGGGCGCCAAATTATGAGGTGGTTTATATGTTGTTTCGCTTCGGTGACAACAATATCTCAGCGGATTACTGGGCTATTTTGTTGATCGCTACTCAACAGATATAGAGAGGAGACTAGTATTAACTAACCACACGATGAGACATAATATATATGGTAATTTATTATGCTCAAGATCTGTCGCGTCCTCTGGTGTTTTGCGTACGATACAGTTTACTACATTGAAAACTTAGCTGCCGTGACTTCCGCGGGTATGAACTGAATTTGAAATAGTATTTATTATGATTGCCTCAGCGTGTAGACTTTAACAATGAGTGAATGCGTCCCCGAAGAGTGCGAAACTTAAAATGCATGCCCCAGCCGAGCAAACCTTCCTTGTATATAAAATTGAAATCTTGTGTAATCGTTGACTTGACTACGCCAAAGGGGGGTCACCCATGCAAGCGCAGGTTTCGCACCTTGGTTTAAAAGTTCAAAATATATTTACTATTAGCTGTTTTAATTTCTCGTTATTATTTGAAAGTTTAAAACTCTTGTTGACACTGGCTAGTTTAAAGTTAACTGTACAACGGCCTGTGGGTTCAAAGTCCTAACGAATTTAAAATTCTTTGGAGTTTATTAACCCTCCAACGGCACTCCTTTTAAAAGTGGCATCACACTGGACCCTCCGGTTTACTCTCGCTCTTTTGTATAGAGTTTTATGACCTGGCTTTCCAAGCTACCTTAAAACACCAGAGTCTTTCCCTTCTGACTACATACAAATAGCATATTAACATTACATCTCATGAAACACTGCGCTACACCCATTTTTACAAAATGAAAACAGTAACTAGACATCATACCCTTCTCTCCATCGCTGAGGGAATTAAGTTACAAACTTCAAGCTTTGCTCACACAAATATTGCCTTTAAAAACAAATTGATATACTAGATCCTACTGATAGATAATAAACACGCAGTACACCATATGAAGTGGATGCACAAAAAAGGATAATGAGCTAACTCAGTATAAAAATAAATATCACTCGTCTTTGGTTTATTGGTGGAAACCAGAGGAACAATATCAATCTTTTTAGTCCAAACATGTGCTACATTACATCTCCCAAAAGTCATTCTGACTAAAATAACAATTTTGGTACTAAAAGATTTTCACAAAATTGCACGTTTTATTTCATATTTTAATTAGGTAACAGTTTGCATGCATTTAGGTATTCCTAAACTGTGCTGTAACTCTTGTCATGTTGCAAACTTTATAATAAGGAATAATATTAATTGAATGGGGTGCTAATACGAAGATTAATTTTAAGACAATCCTTCTATTACAAATAACATAAAATTATATAGTATATCACATACCGAACTTTAGTTTCATCCAGAGTTGCCTGGTCAATGCCTTATATTTTTTATGGTTCACAAAGTAATTTATGTATTTATAATTTTCAATAAACTGTCTGATAAATATTTATTTTAAGATTAATTTTAATGCAGTTTTAAATTGAACCACACCCACACTATGAATGTAATATCTGTTACATGCATGAAATAATTTGAAACTGAAATTGAAAAACCATTGCAATTAAAGTTGAGGCTAATTTCCTGTAAAACAGTACAATAAATTTGGATACATTTGCGACCAAACCTCTGAAACGCGCTATCAACCATATCAATATTTTATTTATTGTGGTGAATGCATTTGATAATGGCTGGACCAGCAACACATCCTAATTAGGTATGTAAATATAAAATATTTTCCCTTTTCTCCAACTGACAATGCAAATTATTCCAAAAGAAACGGTTGCATGGATTTCGGGATTCCTAGGCGATAGCGAGCTTATTGGCAAGGGAGAGATGCCGGATGCTGGCTGCACACTGGGACCCGCGCCGGAGGAACAACGCGTCTCCTGTACTCCGCAGTCACAATCAAGCCGCCGCTCTTTTCTTGCGATCGCATTCAGATAAAACAGTCCACCGAGAGAAATTATATTTCCGGTGATTCGTCTTTGCGATGACAGTTCTCCACCAACGTCCTTTCTTGTTCACTCGTAAAGCAGCGCATTCTGAATGTTCACGCCTCAACTACCACGTCCTATTTCCTAAATAAGATCTCACACGTACCGTTCCTTGATATCCGCACAAGGACCGTGCCTTTTTTGTTTTATAAATTAAAAGTTCATTGGTTCTTTATTGAAGCGTGAACGCTGAATATTATGATATAAATTTGTATAAATCGAAACAGCAGATTGGTGAGTTCGCTTAATTTATGACCGGCTTTAACTTTTGTTTGCTACTTCTGCAAATACACTTTTCTTTTTACATACTGGCATGCTGACCTACTAGTTCTTATCAGATAAATCTGTGATACAGTTCAATGCGCGTCTCCTCGCGACAAATTATTCTGATTGCTTAGTGACAAAGTTTTACTATGTACATGTACTATCGATAAGAATTAACCAACATGATCTTTGTTTTCGCTGCTTAAGGATTGCTCATTTGGTTGATAAGCGTCAATAGGGTGAGGATAGTAATGAATCATGAGCCTCTCACCTGTGTGAGCTGAAAAAATACTGGGGGTGATCACAACAAGCGCTTGGGGAGGAGAGGAGAGCAGACTGCTCTACTGTATATAACTGCTCCAATAGTACATGTTATCTTGCCTGAAGAGCAACTAACCCATACACGTTTCCAAATTTCATTATCTGGATGACCACAACATGTTGACAACGGCCACAAAGGGAAAATTTAGTTGTAGATGCCATGAAATATGGGGCGGCTTGAAAAAAAGTTTTATCTTCTTGATCTTTAAATCCGTTTTCCTAGTTCATACTGGTCACTGCATCGTCCAATACGATTCCTTCCTGTAGGTTATCCTTTAGCCCTTTTCGTATGTCTGTATTCCCAATTATATATACAATTTTTTTCTTCGATTGTTTTAGTAATCTAAATTGATATTGTTATCCTAAATATCTGAATATATGCAATTACAAAACTATCTTTATCACTATTTTGATTCGTTGGGAGCCAAAAAATGTATACTCACTTCAAACCAAGGAAAAAAAAAAAACTGAGTTAACATAACAAAATTGCATTCTGATGAGCACTAATCATCTTAGACTTTTACAGTTACAACAGTTGCTCAAAATGCCCACATCGACGTCGATACACTTTTGAGTACGTTGAAATACTGATTGAGTAACGTTTGCGAAAGTATTCTCAGCGATTGCAGCACATGCCGTTTCAATTTCTTCCCGAAGTGTTGCTAGTTTAGCTGATTTTCTACGGTATACAACATCCTTAAGAGTTCCCCATAGGTATAAGTCCAACGGAGTTAGGTCCGAAGAACGCGGTGGAAACTCAATCGGACCTCTTCGTCCTATCCAGTGCCTTGGACAGTGCCTTACATCCAGTACGCGGGTCTTGCTGTGCGAGGTCTCCCAGATCTGCCCTTATGAACATCGCATACGGTACCATTAGCCTCAAATTTGTCTCGAATGCGTGCAGTTGTTACTCGCGTTGGCGGTTCTGTTTTGTACACACGTCTCCATTGCCTTTGAACTTCAACAACATTCTCGGTTTTCCAATACCACTTCAAAATTGCTTTCCGTTGTCCAAACGATAGTCTTGGCTCCATTTTGTTGTAGCAACTCTACCATAGCACAATGTAACATCTGTTTACAGATCATACGATAATCATGGCTTGATTTGTTCATTGTTGATTTACCTGTTACGTAGCAACGCTATTATGTGTGTGACACATCTGTGTACAGAACATCATACTACACATTACTATTGTTTTTATATTCTTTCCTTCTTTTAATTTTGTTACTGACTTTTGCAATTCTGGTTCATTTTTATGTCCCTCAGCCCTCGGTCAACTTTATTTTGAGACACATTTTCAATTATTTCAGCATTTCAATTACACTATAATTTCATTTCGCATTCTTCAGTTCCAGAATCTTTCAGATGCGTTTTTGGTACTTTGCTAGCATTACCACTTTGCATCAGTTCAAATACTTTTTTGTACTATTCTGTGCTCTCAATATTTACTACATTGGATAGTAAACTTAGCAGACATGTAAGTTATATATAAGAAATTCAATTTGCTACAAAATTCTTTAATTGCCCCATTTCTAGTACGTCACTGAGCTTATGTATTTGTTTACAAATTATCCTACATCACAACCAAACACAAACTGCCATTCAAGTAATTATAAAATGTGTGCTAAGTTACATGTTTCAGTTACGTTTTGTAACGGGCCTCCATGCTTGCGTCACTTTACCTCCTTGGAATAATGTTATAGCGCCTTGCTACAGCGTTACTCAGTCAAATTTGAATTCTGGAATAGTTTAGTTTTTAGGTTGGCGCCTTGCGAAAACCACAAAGCTCTATTTTATCCTGCTAACTTACAAGACGAGTAATTAAATTCTGATCAGACATGGTTAATAATTGTGCTATACCATAATATAAGTCTGTCCTGGTGGTGTAGAGGTAACCATACTTGCCTCCTAAACCCCAAGATTGCGGGTTCGATCCCGGCCAGGATCGATGGATTTTTACGTCCGTAAAAATCCTAAGTATGGCTTCCTTCGGAAGGGAAGTAAAGTCGTGGGTCCCGTGTCGTACATTTACGGCACGATAAAGAACCTCAAAAGCCTGAAAGAAGAGGCCTCTGAGCAAAATTTGTCGGCCGTTTCACGCCCTGATCTAAATGGGACGCTGATGACCTGAGATGTTAAAGAGTGTCCGTAAATAAACCAAATCAACAACCAGTAATATTCTGCGGACGTTAAAACGTCGATATTTGAAATAAATTTAAGAAATACATTGGGGAGACCTGTTTGAATAAGAAACGTACTTTACAAAATCAAGGCAAGAATATTATCCAGTTTTCAATCTGTTAATTACCTGTTTTCAGTTTTCCTTGTATTCTAACCCGGCATAGCCATGCATTTAATATGGTAATGGTTGTGGCTATAAAATAAGCTACTCAATTTGTCTGATGAATGTTCTGTACACATTGTAGGTGGGAACATGATTCGCCATATATAAAATAATCTAAAACAGAGTCAAAAAACAGGGCAATTTTTCGACAAAACAATCATCTTCTGCTGTTGGAGATAAATAAAATGAACTAAAACAGTGTGAGAGCCTCTTACCAGCTGGAGAAGAATGTTTTTGTAAACCTTTCCTTGGCCATACTGTGCAGTTTACATCAAAAGACGCGACGCATATGAAATCAACAACCTAGTTGCCTTACTCCTTGTATAGCAACGTCAAAAGACTGTTAATAGTTTAATTAATTCAATTTTCAATCTTAAATACTTGCATTTTTTCTTTTAAGGAATTTTTCTTCAAGGAATAGATAGGCGATTTATCAAAATAAAACTATTACACCTATATATTAAGGTAGTATGCAAAACACTAGTGATCAAAGGATTAAACATCAACTCTGGCGATCACATTGTGCCCTTTAATAAACTTTTTAAATCGTTTCCCTCAAAACATGCAATGATCGTACACTATTCATACCTCTAAATTGGTTTTATTTCCGCGCAAGGCCTAATATATATAAACAAAAACAGCTGAGCGAGAACACGATTTATGTTACTAAGTTGCAATATTCTGCGTGTTTTCCAGGTCGTCAAGTGCAGTTCGTGCAGGTGTTGGGAGAACAAGATGAATATTGGTGCCACCTCCTACATACACATGCGAGCCCACTTCTCCATCTCTTTCCCTCGCTCGGCCCAGTGCTGTCCAATTTAAAATGATCCTTTCTGCTGATGATACCCGGCGTTACTCACACGGCAAATTTAGGACAGGTGAATCGGGTCAAACCATTATTGCCATCCGGAGGGGGCGTTAGCTAGAATGACAGCGGTATTGGTTTGTGACCATCATCGAATATCGCAGTTTGCTGCCTTAGGTAGACACCAGACTATTTACTTCGATGCATAAATGCCAAAGTCGCCGCCAGTAAATAATAATTTTTATTAATGTATTATATCTTTACTTCCATTTTGTATGTCAGGCTTTGATTTTAAGATCTCGTGTTTGAATGACTGTTTATTTAACCCAAACAAAAACATTAAATTAGGATACTGCGGGGTAATTTGGAAATCAATGTTGATTATATTTTGAGTTTCACCTCCGCAACACTGCCACGGATGGCCAAGGTCGATAAGGCGCGGACTCGTGAGCGGGAGGTCTGGGGTTCGAATCCCGCCAGGACCTTCCTCTCTGACAGGATTTTTCCAGGTTTTCCTCAGTCTTCATAACTGGCAAATGCCGGGGAGGTACCCTACACTTAGACCTGGAACGTTTCCTTCCTTAAAAAAAAAATCCTTTCCCAATTTATCATTTCATTTCATGTATCACCAGTTTCCATCGCCTGTGAACAGTAGTAAAAACGGGCGCTATTTAAAAAAAAAAAAAAGCCCCAACTACTCCCATTTTGAAATTTCAATCCTACCTAATGATACATTTTAAAGAAGATTAAAAAGCGTTTTGTTGATTTGGTTTATTTACGGACGCTCATTAACAGCTCAAGTCATTAGCGTCCCATTCAAATCAGGGCGTGAAACGGCCGACAAATTTTGCTCACAGGCCTCTTTTTTCAGGCTTGAGGTTCTTTATCGTGCCGTAAATGTAAGACACGGGACCCACGGCTTTACTTCCTTTCCGAAGGAAGCCACACTTAGAATTTTTACTCCCCAAAAAAATCCATTGATCCTTGCCGGGTTTGAACCCGCGATCTTGGGTTTAGAAGGCAAGTACACCACCAGGATCGACTAAAAAGCGCTTTAAATGCAGATAATGCAATTACACATAATTTAAAAGTATAGGCATAGATTGCAGTACGGTATAAAGAATAACAAAGCGTTTCTGAAATATTAACAGCCTGAATGTGTATTGAAGTTTGTTGGTTGGTAACACGCACGTTCTGGAATTCTATCTATGTGAGAAATGTCATGTCTGCATGGAAGTTGACCTTTCGAAAGTGATTCATGGTACAAGGCCAAGGTAACCGGAAGCAAGAGTTCTGCTTCCTCAGCATTAAGCGACAGTGTGGAGGTTGTTCGAAAAGTCTTGTTTGGTGTTTTTTTATCGTTACCTCACAACCGGCATTGCTACTGTTGAGAATAGAAAACAAGCCAGCTAGTTGTACGATGAAAACTATTTTGGGTAACCGTACAATTATTAATATTACAGTGATACAATCTGTTTCGGTAATCCGCTTATTTTTTGATCTTTCTTGTAAGGTATTGCCAAAGAATAACTATTACATTAAATGCTCAACAGTTGTTGGTTTTTATCGTGTCCGAATTCACACAACAACAATAATAATCCAGGTTGCAAAGATAGAAAACAAAATATGTGCTAAAATTAAATTCCGTTTCAAATTTTAGCACCTTAAGTAAGCGGTACCATTTAAAATTTCAATTTAGGAGTGACTTGGGTGAGCAACTGAAACCTGAAATGTATTCTACATTGGTTTCAAACTGCCCCCTCAATATATTTTAAATATGTCGTCATTTACATTGGCAACTTTTGAAATTAAAGTTGTTTATATTTTTATTCTTAACATAAAGCCGTCTGCTTATTCAGTACAATATTTGGGGAAGCAAATTTGTGAAGGGGAAAAAAAAGTGTTGTCCTTATTTGACAAGCAGTTTTATAAAAGCAAACATATGAGGAAGTTTAAAACTTTTATATCTTGCTAAGCATTGATAGTTAATAACGGATAAATAAAATAGAAATACGTTACCACTGACAGTTTAAATTGAAGATTAAAATATTTGAATCATTTGAGTTTACTTTGTTTCTTTCTAAATATATTTATCCTGTTCTCAGAACAGGCCCTAGATTACGATATTAATATAAGTGTTTTATTATTTTTCATTCATGTTTTAGTATGTACTGAAAATAATTCTAAGATTACTGAATGATACTTTTCATAAAGTACGAACCATCCTACTCCATAGTTCAAGATGGGTGTGCAGACAATTTGTCTTTTGTGGTTTAGGATCTTACGTAATAAAGCTGCTACAGGTGTACGACTTCCAAATTGCTTTACATTACATACTTTCTTCCAAACTTGGGTGAAGGCAGTATTTCGAAAACCCCCAATTACCTCATAAAACAAAACTCAATATGACTTTAAATGACCCAGTTTAAAAGGCCGACGTTCGGAGATATTAAAGAGGCCAATACTTTCAGCATTATATTTAGTTTGATAATTATTTACAAACATTATATTTATGAGTGTGAAATACCTTAAAATACCTGCCCCAAATGAGGCGCAATGGGATCAGTCGAACTTTCGGCTTTGCACTGTAAAACTGTTGTGGTTGATATCATTTTGTTACGAGTTAAAATTCTGAGGTGTAAATATCATTTATATAAAATAGGTGTAAAATTTACACTATAAAATGTAAAAGATTTATTGTCTTTTTGAAAAAAGAATATATATATATATATATATATATATATATATAGGGAGAGAGGGGGGGGAGGTTGCCAAAATGTATACACAATTGCACAGTACATATCTATTTAATATATTTCAAAGTTGGACCGAAAAAAAAAACAACATTAATGTATAGTATGATGTTCTGTAAACAGATGTGACTCACATAAATTATGATAGCTTGCTACGTGACAGGTAAATCAACAATGAACAAATGAAGCCAAGATTATCGTATGATGTTTTGTAAACAGATGTGACTCACATTACGTTATGCTAGCGTTGCTACAACAAAATGGAGACAAGATTATCGTTTGAAGAGCGGAAAGCAATTTTAAGGTGGTATTGGAAAACCGAGATTGTTGAAGTTCAAAGACAATGGAGATGTGTGTACAGAACAGAACCGCATTTGCACTTCTACCTATGGGGGATCTCTTAAGGATGTTGTATACCGTAGAAAACCAGTTACACTGACAGCACTTCGGGAAGAAATTGAAACGACATGTGCTGCAATCGCTGAGGACACTTTCGCAAACATTGCTCAATCAGTAGTTCAACGTACTCAGACGTGTATCGACGCCGATGGTGTTCATTTTGAGCAACTGTTGTAACTGTAAAAGTCTAAGATGATTAGTGCTCATCATTTTCTGTATGTGTGAATGTGGTTTTGTTATGTTAACACAGTTTTTTATTTTTTTGAAGTGTGTATACATTGTGGCACCCTCTGTATATGATTTGATAGTTTTTTAAATGTATGTACATGTTAATAAAGACGTATGTCTGTTGCTACATGGAAATATTGAACAATTTTATTTTGAAAGTATTACTTGTTATACGTTTATTATAAGGTATTGGAAATATCTAACCTGTTTTGTGTGATCATATACCTATCTATGTGTCAGATATTTTACGAGTACATGAAACTCTAAATAGATGCTTCATACTATTTAAATGTCACAAAACAATCGTTTATCCTTAGCTGCACTAAAAAGGTGTTAAATCTTTATTATTTACATTATCATATAATATTTCTTCATTGTAGCAATAGCAGCAGCAGCACTATTTTGATGTTAAAACAAACACACGACAGAGCTAATTGATACGTTTTACATATTTAGTAAAACATTGCGTGGTTTTGATGAACGTATGTGAACTTTTTTATGTAAAAAAAAACACTAAGGTTAAGGAAACGTCCACTTGGGGATAAAATCAAATTTGCCCCCTATGGCCATAAAATGCCGCAGTTGACACACGGAATATTGGTGTAAATCTTTAAAAAAATGTTATTTCCATACCTACGTAAACACAACACGGATCATTCTGCAGGCATGCACTGCTCAGCAATTATTTCTAAATAGTGTTTACTGAGATAAGTTAATTTCGTGTTCTTCCACAAAATGCCAAGAGTTGCTCCAAAACATCTGTATTTCCTTGCAACAATTTCACCCCAGGGAAGTGTTTCATGCTAAATTAATTAGAGAATCTTTGCTAAGATTGATAAACAATCTTCGCGTGGATTCTCGTGTTTGTGCAAGGGTAAAGATGGCGTAACTAAAATAACAAAAATATAAAAGCGCGACTGAGTTTCTCTCGACATAATTACCAAAGCAGGAGATGTTAAATACAATTTCCTCTAACAACTCATCCATACAGAAAAGCCATAGTTATTAACAGGCACAACTTCCAAGATGTCGGCGAATTTCTATTTCATTAGAGTAACTGGGACCTCGTATATTTGCCAGATATCACTGTAAACATTGACATAAAAAGGGTTGCCTCTGTGAAAGTTTCTGTTTACGAATTTTGCAATTAACAAGAGGGGAAGGAAGCAGATGGTAAAATAAACAACGCATTGCGCTCCCGGGTAGAAGGTGGGCGTGCGAGAAGAAAACGATCTTAAAGTTTACTATATGTTACCTGAAGCCGGAAATAAGGCTGACTTTATTAATTTAATTAAAAGGCTGCAGAGTGATATTTATAAAGGCATTATATTTGATAAGGATAATTGTTGTGTATATGTATAAGAAAATCATTTTGATAGGTATAACAGGAATCGAAGTAATTTGTAACTTGTATGTCATTTAACAGGTAATGGTATTTCACAAAAGGGTTTTGTATACATTTTGTGTAAAACATGTTAGAAAGAGACGGATATGTACCTGACGCCTCTCCACTCACGGACCGCTCCTTAGACAAGGCTGAAGAAAGGGTAAACTATCTTTTGTTAGGTCACGAACCTTCTACCCGGGAAATACTTAGGAGTTGACAATAAGAGAAACATGTGGCCGTAACGGGACAGTATTTAACAAAGTCAGACTTAAAAATATTTTAAGAGAAAATGAAAATGTCAGAACGGAGACGAAAATGTTTTATTACAGGAAAGCCGAAAACACACGTGCTTAATCTCTAGGAACATTTAGGAATCTACAAACTAAGCAAGGCAAAAGATTTTCAATAGAAATCAGAGTGTAAGGAAAGGGCCGAAATTTATGACAGCTTGTTCGGGGAAAATTCAAGTTCGTGGGAAGACGTTAGATCAGGGGGGAAAGAATAATTCTAGCCAATGGTCTTCAGATAAAAGTTAACGAATCAGGAGAACTTAGATATAAATAATAATTTTGGGATAACCAATGATGAAAGTACAACACGAAAATAGATAAAATACGAGGGAATTTAATTTAGCGAAAGGCGTGGCAATGTAGTAGAAAAACTAGAGTACAGAAGTCAGAGGGGCACTCGGGAGACAAAATTCACGCATTCGGGAGAGACACATTCAGAGGCATTTCACACTCGTAGAAGTCGGACATTCATAGATTCACTTTCAGACATTCAGTAGAGATACATTCACAGATTTACACTCACACATTCATAGATTCAGAGGGACATTCAGATATCCAGATATTCACTCAGGAAGCCAGTCTAAGTGAGTAGCGAAGTCAGTGGCGAACAGTCAGGAAGTCTTTTAATGTGAATAAAATATTTTAAACAAGTCAACCTTGCGTATCTTTTGGGCAACACATTTCTCGTTCCCGTGGATCTATACTGATCCCGAAACACTCCGGTGGACCCTGAGATAAAATTCAACAGAATTGGAGCAAACGACGTCATCAGTGAGCAGCCCGAGCCGAACATCCAGACCACCATCAACTACGACATCCCCCGAGCACCCAATTACTGCTCCAGATGGCATCCCAACGTGGAGGCTCGTAGACGGAGACGAGAAGCGGACAACAGCCCAGCAGAAGCGGACGACATCAGCCCAGCAGCCGCAGACGACATCGGGAAGGAACCAGAAAGCAAATACGACCTACTAAGACACCGGAGCAGCGTAGCTGAACCAGAAGAGGACAAGAGGAACAAACGATTACGAGGACAACGGCAGTATGCAAGAACTGTGAAGAAAGGTACAAAAAAAATAATATAATAATAAAACTTTATTTATTTAAAAAAAACTGTATGATACAAAAATAGAATAGAACCAAAAGATATATGTTATTAAGAAGTAGAAAAATTAAGATGGCAGAACAGAATAGAATAGAGGAAGAAATAGTTATGGAGGAAAATAGTATAGAATTAGAGAATAGTCAGTATGGGACAGCAAACCAAGAAATAGCTACAAAGGCTAGCCAAAAAAAGGCAAATAACGATATTAGCGAGGACAAGTTCGAAATATTAATGAATCAGTTGAAGTTGTTCCAGACAGATTTTCAAAGCTCCCAGGTAGAATTTAAAAAATTTCAAAACTCCCAGGCAGAACATAACGATAGGTTAGAGAAAAGCCAGGCAGAACTTAGAATGGAATTTCAAAACTCCCAGGTAGAACTAAAAAAATTTCAAAACTCCCAGGCAGAACTTAACGATAGGTTAGAGAAAAGCCAGGCAGAACTTAGAATGGAATTTCAAAACTCCCAGGTAGAATTACAAAGGAAACTAGATTCCAGCATAGAACAGTTGTCGAGCTCCCAGATAGAATCTAGCATAAGAATTAGCAATTCCTTAGGAGTTAGGATAGATCAGATGGAGAAAGTACAGGAGGAGATGTGTCATCAGATAGAAGGATCACAATTGAATTTCCAGAGTAGATTAGAAGCACTTGAACAATCGTTACGTGAAAGAATTGAAAATCAGGGTTTGGAAAACCTAACGATTCAGACTAACTTTTCGAGACAATTAGAAGAAAATTGTAGAAAATGGGAAAATGAAACGGGGGAAAGAAAGAAAGGTTTTCATGAAATTAAAGAGAATATAAATAAATTAGATGTGAAAATTGCAGGAATTGAGAAATCCAGTCAGGACCTGAGAACGGTAATAAATAGAAAATGCTCAGGACTAGAAGAGAAAATAAATCAGGAATTAAGATCAGTTCAGTTAATTGTGCGGTCGTTAGATAATAATCAAACAGAAATCTCAAAAAGAATGTCTGAATTGTTAGAAAATAGAACTAGTGAAGTAAGCAGTGTGCATGGTAGTAATGTAAACAATAGGGAATGTGGGTCACAGCCGGGTGATATACCTGGAGCAGAAGGCAATGAACCTGCCCTAAATACCCTGGCTGGGTCCACACAAAAAGACAATGGAAGTGCTCACATTAATGGTTTACCTAGAGAACAATGCCTAAGTGAATCTAATATGTACATTAGATCCGGGAACGGCGCATTCGTGCCGAACGCAAACTTTAATTCGTGGCCTAACCACATAATAAATGAAATGACACCTCCGATTTTCTACGAAGAAAGGGGCGATAACGCCAAGGTTTTTCTTCAACAAATGAATGAATATTTCCAATTGAAAGGAATACCGGAAGAAATGAAACTTATTTTTATAAAGAGAAGTCTGAGAGGGCAAGCTGAAAAATGGTATCAGTTAACGCTATCAGACTGCACGTCATTTCAGAATTTCAGTGATCTATTTCTTTCACGATATTGGAGTCAGACACGCCAAAATGCCATACGCTTGGAAATATCCAACGGAAAGTACGATCCCAGGACTGGTATAAGCATGGTGGACTATTTTCTCTCTATAGGAAAAAGAAGCCGACTCTTAGATCCACCAATTTCTGACGGAGAATTAATAGCACTTGTGTCGGGACATTTCCCAGAACACATACGACACCATTTGATTGTGGCAAAACCGACCAACTTCTCGGAACTGATTGAGCTACTGACGGCCTTCGACACACAGAGGAACCCGTTCCAAGACGGGAGAGAAGATAGCCGATATGAACCCTACCCGGACCATTACTATCAACCGAGACACTTCTCTCGCGGGACAGGGGCAAGGAGTAGTCAGAATTATAGAAGGCCCGAAGTTAATTCACTACAGGCGGTTTACGAAGAACGGAGGCCAGCGGGACGCAGAAACAGAGCACCCTCATCACCCAGATACAGAGGCCGGCAAGATGAACAGAGGAGATGGAGCGAAGATCCGAGAGCGCGGCAACCATCGACCCTAGGACCACTACGAGATAATCGGAACCAGTGGAGGAACCAGGACAACTCAAGGCCAGGAAATCGCGGAGAAAGAGACAATGAGCGACCAAGATCGCCTGACGATCAAAATGCCGGATCAAGAAGGCCAGGGAGTCCTACCACGGACCGCAACCAGGGAAACGCGGCAGTCAGTTCTCAAGGACCCGTGTAGAACTGGATTGTGCACCTAATTCGACGGACGATCGGCGGATGGGAAGGAATTCGGGTCAAACGAATTTAATAACGAGAGAGAGCGAAGCGCCAATGGAACAGAATTTCGAGGAAGAAGTTATCGGAACACCTAAATTAAACATCAAAATCGGAGAGATTCGAGCCCTTGCCCTATTGGATTCGGGAGCCACAAATACTGTATGCAGCTCAAGCTTTTATGAGAAATTAGTTGCTCGGAAAATTAGAATGATGTGTCTGCCGATATGCGGAGTATACTGTTCAGTGGCGGTTGGAAAACATAAAGAGCGAGTCAAATATCAGGCTATGTTGAACATTGAGATATTAGATCGTGTATTTGAAATAATGATGCTCGTAGTGCCCAGGCTAACCACAGAATTAATAATAGGCTGTGATACTTTGTTTGGTTGGGGAGCCATCTTAGATTTTCGGCAAAAGAATATAAATATACGCCACTGCCAAGAGATGGTCTCCGTGCCTTTCGACGATGAGAAAAATAAAAATGAAACGGCGATGGCCCGTAAGGAACAAGAAATAATCGATGAAGTATTCTTCGTGGAACAGATTGATGTTGGTATTGCGAATAATTTAATAGAGATCAAGGACAAAAGAGAATTTCCCCCCATTGAATACGGGCATTTATGCAGCCATCCCGACTCTGTATGCGGCGATTGTAGTAATAAAATAAGCAAATTGGTGGTGAACATACCTGCCACGAATACAGAGGACCCAGATAAACAAATTAACAACGTAGAAATAGATACGCCGCGCAGTACGATGGAGATTTTACGAGAAAAAGCAAGAGAGGCATACGGTATAAGTCCCCAACAGCAGAGGCGCTTAGAAGAAGTGCTTCTCAAAAATTTCGAAGTTTTTTCTGAGCATCCGGGAAAATGTAATAAATACACGCATCATCTTGACATAAAAAATATTTCCCCGTATTCCCATAAGCACAGGCCCATTCCCATCTCAATTAGAGATCAGGCAGATGACGTCATAAATGGAATGTTACAAGACGACATCATAGAAATTTCAGATTCCTGCTACATTAATCCTTTGTGTTGGATCCGGAAACGAAATGGAAAACTCAGAGTCACAGTCGATGCGAGGGAACTGAACCGACATATAACGCCCGACAGTTTTCAGCCTGAAGCAATTAATAATCTGCTGACCCGCCTTACCAGCGGAAGATATTTATCGAGCCTGGATCTAACTGCCTCATTCTGGCAAATACCTCTAGATCCGAGCGTAAGAAAATATACGGCTTTTCTTCATAAAGGCCGTACCTATCATTTTAAGCGATGTCCGTTTGGCCTGTCTACAAGCGGAGCAGCGTTGTTGAGGGCCCTATATGAAATTTTTAGGGACACCACCAAGGAATACTCAGTGCAATACGTGGATGATTTCATTATATTCGGAGATCATGTAGAGGAACATATAAATAACATCGATCAAATATTATCGAAATTGAAAGGAAGCGGAATGACTGTTCGTTTGGATAAAACGGCTTTCTTCAAAAGACAAACCGAATTTTTAGGCTTCTTGATTTCGGAGAAGGGAATTGAACCAAACCCCGCCAGGGTGGAAGGAATAATGGAGATTCCCAGACCAGTGAATGTCAGACAGCTCCGACGTTTTTTAGGCATTTTGCAATACCAAGCAAGATTCCTAGTTAATTACGCAGCTGTAGCCGCGCCTTTACGCGAATTACTGAAAAAGGAAGTAAAATGGCGATGGAATCAAACTGAGCAGGCAGCGTTCGAGGAAATAAAGAAGTTATTCCTCGAGGCAATTTTGTTAGAAAGACCAAGGGACGATTTACCTTTTGTTATATATACGGATGCTTCAAGTAAGGGTTTAGGAGCAGTATTACTCCAAGAATACGAAGATTCGACACAGCATGTCCTGGCCACGGCTTCGCGAGGCTGTTCGAAATATGAAGCCCGAACATGCGTCACGGAGTTGGAAATTGCAGCGGTGTATTTCGCAATACAAAAGTTCCGTAATTATATTTTTGGTAGGAAAGTTATATTAAGGACTGACCATATAAGCCTATCATTTATACATAAATGTAAGTTAACAAGCTCGAGAATCTCGAGATATATACACGAGATTATGGCATATGACCTGACAATAGAGCACATTCCGGGTAAAAATAATATTTTCAGTGATGTTTTGTCTAGATTAAAGCACAGAGGTAGTCTACCTGAAACGATTAGCAGCCCGAGCCATGAAATAATCATAATGAAATTAGAAAAATGCTTAGAAAAATCTGTGCGACGAGACTTTCAGAATTTGTCTAAATTACAGGCGGCTGATAACGAATTATGTAAACTCTTCTCACAAGCACCGGAATTAGGCCAAGGTGTATCTGGCAACATTGCAAAAAGAAATGATATCCTTTACAAATTGCACGGGAAAGAAGAACAGAGATGGAAGCCAATAATTCCCAAAAAGATGGCCGAAAACTTAATAAAGGCATTTCACCTATCAATGCTTCATTCAGGAACCGAGCGCATCTGTATAAACCTCGCTGAAAACTTCTATATTAAACACCTCGCTAAAAAAGTAAGGAGAATAGTATCAGCATGTGAATTGTGTCAGAAGGCCAAACCAATGAATTGTAAGTTCGACATCGAGCCGCATACTATCTTACGAGAAGAGCCCCGAGAGCTGGTAGCCATTGACACTCATGGAGAAATGCCTCGAGGGCAATTCGGATACCGATATGTTTTGATTCTTTATGACGTTTTTTCAAAATTCATAAAACTCTACCCTTTGAGAACGATTACTAGCAGAGCTTGTGTAAACAAAATTACAAAAGACTACATAAAAAACTATGGATGTATGTCGGCGATACTATCTGACAATGCCTCTATTTTCAGAAGCAAAATCTTTAGAGAAACATTGGAAAAATTGGACGTCAAAATGTACAATTCTTCAGCATATTTTCCCGAAGGTAATCCGGCCGAACGTGCTATTAGGGAAGTTTCATTATTCTTTAGAATCCTTTGTCATAAGAAACATACTGATTGGGTAAAATATTGTCCCATCATCGAGCACATGATTAACCACTCGATAAATCCCACGACACAGGTTGCACCAGTGAAGGTAATGCTAAATTCAGACCCAGATCCCATGATCTCAGGACTTCCATCTCCGATTCCGTCCGGATATAAAAGCAGAGAAGAAGAGGAGATCATAAGAAGTATGTATAGGAAGATGAAGGAAAAAGCGGAGAAAAGGCTCGCCAGAATTCCTCGGAGAAGGCGAAAATGGAATCCGAGACAGGGAGACCTTGTATTGGTGAAGGATAGGAAAATTTCCAGCATGCTCAAGAAAAGATATAACAGAATGGAATTAATTTACCGTGGTCCTTATAAAATCAATAGGCGGTTAGGAGACCATACTTTCGAGCTGACTGACCCCAAGAATGATAAGGTATTAGGTAAGTACCATAAACAGATATTACGTCCCTTTAATATGTTAGAGGAAGAGGAAAATAATCATTAAGCTAAATTCAATTGATAAAAAAAAAAAAAAAAAAAGTGTGACGTGATATGTTACGCGAAGCATTATTAGGCAAAATTGATAGGAAATCTTTGTTTGAGCACTTGCATGGTAATAAAAAAAAAAAAAAAAAAATGTACACTCAGGGTATATTGTAAATAATAAATATTTGCATGCTAGAATATAATTCATATGAAAAGAATGTAAGAGGGTATAGCAGTGGCATTGATACGCGAATAAAGGTACTAAGTGAAAACCAGGTGAAGTGCAGTGAAAAAAATAAATAAATAAATAAATAAGTAAAAAGTGCAGTGAATCTTTCTTAGTGCAGACAGATGTGTAAAAGTAAAAGATAAAATGCAACGCGTATCAGCTAAATATACGATACCATAAACATTTAAAAAAAAAATATTTTAAAATTTTATATGTCAAAGAGTAGCTAAAAGTTAATGTATAACTCATAAAAGCAAAATAACACTAATATCAGAGCCAAGAACAATAAAAACAACGAACAATAGGCTCGGAGTGCAAATGTATGTCACAGATAGAAAATCAATTCGATTCAAGTGTGTAATTATAGTATTAAGAATAATAAGAATATCACTCTGCATTAACGAGATAGTAATAATCTCACGGGACTATGTAACCATATTTTGTTATGTTACCACAACAAAATCTGATTACAGGGGCATTTGAAGCCGGAAATAAGGCTGACTTTATTAATTTAATTAAAAGGCTGCAGAGTGATATTTATAAAGGCATTATATTTGATAAGGATAATTGTTGTGTATATGTATAAGAAAATCATTTTGATAGGTATAACAGGAATCGAAGTAATTTGTAACTTGTATGTCATTTAACAGGTAATGGTATTTCACAAAAGGGTTTTGTATACATTTTGTGTAAAACATGTTAGAAAGAGACGGATATGTACCTGACGCCTCTCCACTCACGGACCGCTCCTTAGACAAGGCTGAAGAAAGGGTAAACTATCTTTTGTTAGGTCACGAACCTTCTACCCGGGAAATACTTAGGAGTTGACAATAAGAGAAACATGTGGCCGTAACGGGACAGTATTTAACAAAGTCAGACTTAAAAATATTTTAAGAGAAAATGAAAATGTCAGAACGGAGACGAAAATGTTTTATTACAGGAAAGCCGAAAACACACGTGCTTAATCTCTAGGAACATTTAGGAATCTACAAACTAAGCAAGGCAAAAGATTTTCAATAGAAATCAGAGTGTAAGGAAAGGGCCGAAATTTATGACAGCTTGTTCGGGGAAAATTCAAGTTCGTGGGAAGACGTTAGATCAGGGGGGAAAGAATAATTCTAGCCAATGGTCTTCAGATAAAAGTTAACGAATCAGGAGAACTTAGATATAAATAATAATTTTGGGATAACCAATGATGAAAGTACAACACGAAAATAGATAAAATACGAGGGAATTTAATTTAGCGAAAGGCGTGGCAATGTAGTAGAAAAACTAGAGTACAGAAGTCAGAGGGGCACTCGGGAGACAAAATTCACGCATTCGGGAGAGACACATTCAGAGGCATTTCACACTCGTAGAAGTCGGACATTCATAGATTCACTTTCAGACATTCAGTAGAGATACATTCACAGATTTACACTCACACATTCATAGATTCAGAGGGACATTCAGATATCCAGATATTCACTCAGGAAGCCAGTCTAAGTGAGTAGCGAAGTCAGTGGCGAACAGTCAGGAAGTCTTTTAATGTGAATAAAATATTTTAAACAAGTCAACCTTGCGTATCTTTTGGGCAACACATTTCTCGTTCCCGTGGATCTATACTGATCCCGAAACACTCCGGTGGACCCTGAGATAAAATTCAACAGAATTGGAGCAAACGACGTCATCAGTGAGCAGCCCGAGCCGAACATCCAGACCACCATCAACTACGACATCCCCCGAGCACCCAATTACTGCTCCATACCTGAAGGTGCAAATGTTGTCGACCTATACACCTCTGCTTCCTGCTCTAAATGAAATTGTTTTACCATTATTTCCAATTTTTACATTTGTCGAAATAATATTATTAACTATTATTCTTATTTACGCAATAACTTTTTTTCAGGTTTTATCTATTTTCGTTTTGAATGCATTGGTATTCTCGGGACGTCTGTAGAGATGAATGAAATGAATTAGTGGCGCAAATAGGAGTCCTTGGCGCCTTAAAGGTATTTCGTATTCGCCTTCTCAAGAAAAAACTCCGAAAAAATAACTTACGAGACAACTTCACCAGACCGGGATTCGAGCAAACGCTACTGCTACACCACAAGAACTTTTGTGATGGTGACAGTTTTAGATTGAACATCGCTTAACTATCCTCTAAAATGCATTTAAAGAAAAGGTCCGTCAAGT
Organism: Metallyticus violacea; assembly: GCA_030762175.1. NCBI lineage: Eukaryota > Metazoa > Arthropoda > Insecta > Mantodea > Metallyticidae > Metallyticus > Metallyticus violacea. The sequence goes on from CM060844.1 coordinate 76,560,928, forward strand.
AGGAGCTGTGTAAACTAAACGAATTCCTCACCGCGTTGAATAACGTTCAATAAAAATGAATATAAAATTCAAATTAGGTCTTATTAATTAATGAAATGAAATTAGTCATGGCATTACTGTGTGATATTAGAAGAACAAAATTAGAATTCTTGCAATCTAAAAGTATTACAAAAGATAAACCATATTGTTATAAGTATTATTATTATTATTATTATTATTATTATTATTGAGATTAAACCACAAAAATTAATGGTATACTATTACTTAAATGAAATGTATAGTCACTGATAGACAAAGCTGTATTATGTGAGTATTTTTTAACATTTTTAAATGTAGCCATGTTTATGAAATGACTTCTTGATATCATCTTTACATTCACTAAAATAGAGAGAAATAACAGTTACATTGCGTATTTAAGATGTTCATATGTTTCAATAAAACAAAAACATGTTACTATTTGAAACAAATACAATGTGCAAACAAATAAAAACAATCGAAAGTTACATAGATTTTCACGGGCTTTGAAAATTAAATGTTAATGTTTATGTAACGTAAACGTTTTCTGAAAGTTATTGCAGAGCGCTCTTACATACAAATATAATTCTGAAACACGTATGTTTCACATTTGCTATCTTCAGAAGGATGCTTTTGTAACATATAAAACATGTGCATCGTTATAAATAAAGTTTATATTAATTTGTCCTTCTATTTTAAAACAACAGAGAGAAGATTAAAAACAAGAACGCTTTTTAAATTTCGGTTTTCAAATATATATACCCCGATTTCTAATGTTCCAATTTCCCTAATTTTCCGCTCGCGTTTGTTAATTAATGGCTATATGGCGAGCTTCATTGAGAGAAAATAAAAATTGCGACCGCTTGAGCGTTAACGGCCGCAATCTTAATTTTTAAAGGAAACTTGATATCGTCATTGTAATAAAATAAGATACATTTCTGAAAATCAGTGGAACTGACTATTAGCAGGGGCGGTTTACACAAAATTTAAAGCTCGCTCTATCGGTATATTTGTTTCTTATATCTACAATTTAAATAAAATAAAAAAAAACAGTTCCTGAAAATCTGTGAAATCAGTATTAGTATGGGAGAGAGTTGCCTGCACCCCAAATTTTTAAAATCGCTCTTGTGGCATTGATATATATTTTTTCGCAATGAAACGTAATGTCATTTAAATAGAATAAGAAAATTACGTCTAAAAATTACGGAAACCGGGCTATTACATTTGTACACTGTAATTGTGACATGTTTTTGTTTTATCGAAACATATGAAAACCATCTTAAATGCACAATAACTCGAAACTTTCTGTTATTTCTCTCTATTTTAGTGAATGTAAAGATAACAAGGGCTCAGTTCATAAACATGGTTACATTTAAAAATACTCACGCAGTATAACTTTGCCTATTTGTGTTCATATATTTCATTTAGTTAATAGTATATCATTAATTCTTGTGGTTTAACCCTAATACAAATAATAATATAAAAAAATGTGTTTTCTCTTTTGTGAGACTTATAGATTGCAAGAATTCTAATTTTGTTCCCCTTATACCAAACAGTAATGCCATAACTTATTTCATTTCATTAATTAACAAGGTCTAATTTGGATTTTATATTCATTTTTATTAAAAGTTATTCAACTAGGTGAGGAATTCGCTTAGTCTACTTAACTCTTGCGTGACAAGAGTTTTTCTAACAATAGCGATTTAAACTATATAAGTAATTCCGTTTACAGCAAAGAATAATTTAACTTTATTTTTGGCTTGAAAGCAATAAACGTTTTTTAAGAGTTTCAGAACATTTTAAAGGGGAAAAAAAAAGTTCTAAATTGTTGAATTTGTGGCCAATTCGTTATGAATTTATTGGTACACCGCGCAACCTATCGAAGTAACTTTCAAGATAAATGTATAATGTTCTTTTGTAAAATACACGAAATATTTTTAAAATTTTAATGAAATTTTGTCACAATCAAAACAATGATGACGTTTATTTCTAGTTATAGACATAGAAAAAACAAATTAACCGAATACGATGTTGAAAAAGGCTTAGCCTACGCGGTTTGTCTATATAATTTGTAGAACATTGAAAGAGGGGTAGGTATCGACTGAACGGTATATCCACCCCTTTATGCGAGGGTTACGCTCATTGCGTAATAATTAAAAAAACAAGTCCAATTTAAAATTGAACGCCGTGTAGAAAGACTTAATGGTTAATTATGCAACAAGACAGCAAGGTAGGATTTTATTCATGAGCGGAAAGTTTTTAATTTCCAGCAGTGTATGAAAGCTGTTTACTCTCGTGTTGCATGTAATATTTTCCCTCTACTAGCACAAAAGTAATATTTAAATTAAAGTAAATATTAAATAGGACGCATATCACGGCTGATTGATGTTGGTTGTTATGAATATACAGAATAAATAAGTTGCGATATTATAAATTCTTTATTGTTATGTTTTATTTACGAACGCTCTTTAATATCTAGGGTCATCAGCGTCCCATTCAAATCAGGGCGTGAAACGGCCGATAAATTTTGCTCAGAGGCCTCATCTTTCAGGCTTGAGGTTCTTTATCCTGCCGTAAATGTACGACACGGGACCCACGGCTTTACTTCCTTTCCGAAGGAAGCCATACTTAGGATATTTACGCCCGAAAAAATCCATCGATCCTTGGCCGGGTTTGAACCCACGATCTTGGGTTTAGGAGGCAAGTATGGTAACCACTACACCACCAGGACTGACAAAAAAAGTGAAGATGGCCCAATTTCTTTTTACTTATCAGAGTACAGTGACAGTGTTGAAAGATGTTTTTTTAACACAAGCACAGGGACAAAAAATCTATTTTGTGAAAAATTTGCTCTAGTAAAATTTTATATGTAAATGTATGTTGGACTATTTTTATAGTAACAAACAATGGGGTAGAGTGGTACAAAATATAAAGTTGGTCTATGAAGGGGAGATTTCAATATATGGTAACCCTTGTCATATGTAACAGATATTTACATCTATATTGACAATAAAAAAATAATTCAAAATAAAATTAAAGCCCAAACTTTGTATTAACATGACAAGGAGCTTACATAAAAAGTGAAACAATGTAATTAACATAATTTGATAACTTTTTGAAAAAAAAAATGTTCGTTATGTGTGTAATTTGAAATGTGATATAAAATTTAACGCGTTTTCCATTATCCCAAAAAGTAAAATGTTGGTGTTACACAGTTCTTTCCCTAAAACTGCAGCAGTAAAAATAAATAATGTGGGTAGTCATATTCCTACAAGTTCGGAAATCTCGTTTCCGCAAACATGGCCGGCCAGCGCTTTGTACGGCGAAACGTCGGATGACATTATCGCAGCGTGACCAACACTTTTTGCGAAATGCTTGTTTTGTGACGAAAATGCTTGCTCCTGAATAATACATCACCGATAAACAAATAACCTTTTTCGCTAATATCCCCATGTATCAATTAGCCCACATGTTGGATAAAGCCGGGAGAGAGGAAATTCACATTAGACATATATTACTGACGGCACACACAGGTTCGATTCTGTAGAGCAACATCGCTCGCTATTAGCGCCCATTACAGTGCCCTAGCACAAACAAACAAAATGTATGCCAAAGCCACATCACACTGTGTGCAGGTTTTTTGTGTAACCCTAGCGCTTTACTTCGTTATACAGCTAGTAGCAGTATAATGCCTGTGAGAGCGCTGCCAGGCCTATGATGACACCGCCGGCCTGTTTGCATATTATTCAATAATTTGTACGACCAGCACACTCTTCTCCCTACGTACAGATCCTTTGCAGCGGTTCCCGAAACCTCCGTCCGTCGATGCGAACAGCTCCCAACTTTTGATATTTCATTGTAAATTCAATAATAATAATAATAATAATAATAATAATAATAATAATAATAATAATAATAACTTCATCTACTGATGTTCTCAGGCCTCTCAGCACACGCACCATCTATTGCTCTTCTATTGATTTTCTCTTCGGTCGCTTCGTGATGAATTTGACTTTGATCAACCCCCTAATACTGTATTTCTCACTTTTTATCTTAATATAACACCTGGTGTTAGTGTCGATAGTGATGGCAGTAGTGCTCTTGAATGAAGACGACATAAGAGCGAGAAAAAAGAAGAGGTAAACGCAAAAAAAAAAAAAAAAAAGAACTCTGCGCTCATTTAATTTATAAAAAGATAATAAATTAAAATCTCCTCAAAACACATAATAAAACATACGAAAAGTATAGCACAAAATTAGCTTACTTTTCTATATATGTTTTGGTGTAAGATGCACAAAAATTTTTTATATTTTAGGATTGTAGTTTGATTAGTTTTCTCTCTTTTCTTATTAGCCTTTCTCCTTCCCCCCCCCCCTGAATTTAATCCTTATTGTATCAAAAGAAATCGCTCAATTATACTCTTTTTGTTTCTTCTTGAAAAGAGCATGAAAAAAAGAACAGGACAAATGAGAGGGCGCAAAAGAAAACAAAAAGATATGGGCAGAGGATATACCTGGTAGACAAGCAGAGGATAAATAAAAGCCCCCCTTCAATTCCAAATGAATTAAAAAGGCAATAATGGAGAGTTGATAAAGGACAAGGATAAGCGTTAAGAAATGGGGAGAAAAGGGTAGAGAGGAGAATAAAGAGGAGACAGGGAGAGTACAGGAGAAAGAATTGAAAAGGCGGACAACGAGAAAAGTTGAGAAGAAAGAAAAGGGAAGAGGAGAGATGGAGGAAGCGGAAGAGAAAAAAGAAAAGAGAAAGGAAAGAGAAGACAGTGGAAGGGAAGGGATAAAGAGAAGGAGAGTAGAGGGGAAAGAGAAGAGATTGATTGATTTATTTATTTATTTATGTACGCTCTTTAACATCTCAGGTCATCAGCGTCCCATTCAACTCAGAGCGTGAAACGGCCGACAAATTTTGCTCAGAGGTCTCTTCTTTCAGGCTTGAGGTTCTTTTTCGTGCCGCAAGTGACGACACGGGACCCACGGCTTTACTTCCCTTCCGAAGGAAGCCACACTTACGATTTTTACGCCCGAAAAAATCCATCGGTCCTGGCCGGGTTCGAACCCGCGTTTTGGGTATAGGAGGCAAATATGGTAACCACTACACCACCAGGACCGACGGAAAGAGAAGAGATTTCATATATTTATAAATTCAAGTTACCACTTCATTTAAACAGTGCGCAAACGCTAAAATACACACGTTTTCACGAAACAGGTCGGTCAAAATTGGTTGAGGTTCAAATGCCCTAGCAGAGTACCAACAACTTTGAAGTAGGAGCGAAAAAAAAAAAACCGTTTAAAATTAATCGTTTATCATTTTTTATTTGCAAAATGATCGGGGTGTTGATTCTACGTGTAAATTTGCTTGCTGGACGAAGATTTCAGCTGAAAGATGAAAAATGTATACATACTTTATTCTAAGATATGAAGGGGGGAACAACAATATAAATGGGTGTTATGAACGGTTGATAGCATAAACTACTTTTATGATACAGGTACAATATTTATTTCAGGAGCTGCGAAATTCGCCTTCCATTGATTCAACACGCATGTAAGTTTTTATTTCACTACAAATTATATATTTGATGACAAACCAGAGACGAAGAAAGACTTTTCGATCACGTGTAACACGCAATGAGAATTCGCCACAGCTGACCAAAGTCACACGCATTACCGGATGTTAATGAACTGCACCGAAATAACTTCACATAGTGTAGAGATGTCATATTTAAGCAATTTGAGATAGGCAATGTTTGGTCCACAACAAAACGCAACGCAGTTTTATGGTGTTAAAAGTTTTTGCATCAGATGCTGATAGTCAAGCTGTGTGAAAAATTGGTTTAGAATGTCTTTAAAACTGTCTTGTGAGTGTAGATCTGCCGATTTTCTGCAGTTCGTTATCAGCGTTTTCAAGATTTAGTGTCATAAAAATATCCCTCAAATATCGAACTAATCATATGACAGTGCGACAATGAACTTCTATCAACTGACTCCTTGCTTATATAGGGAGCTCTTTAACTGCTCGTGTGGCATAATGTACAATGCAAAAGCTGATATTCCACAGGTCGCGGGCTCAATTCTTGCTATGCCGTTAAATATTTTTTTCTTTTTATTTAACATAATGAGCTGCGATACGCACACTAAAGAATTAAGAATGAAATTTAGGTAATCTTTAAATATACCACACCCAACTCACTAAAATTACCAATAATTTTGCCTCTTATAAGCAACGGTTGTAATTATATAAATTGATACGTTAAGATTTAAGTGTATAAATTGAAACATTAACTTAAAACGTAGGCTAAAACTGTATTATTACGTCCTAGTCAGAAAACGATATAAAAAAAGTGACGAAAGAGACACGAACTCGAAAACAAATGACTGCCTCTTACTCGAAAGCTAATATCATAACCATGGCGCCAAAGCGATACGTTCAGAAACCTGCCTTCCTCATCGTGTGTTATGCTTTCGAGGGGCATCTTCATTAGCCAGTGAAGTACTGGCGCTTTAGAAACCTATAGCCATAGCTTCGACATTTGAACCGATAGGCTATACGTTTACTATCTCAAATAAATTATATAGATCTCTACTCTCTCTGAAATGATTTCGGTGCAATTTATTAACACCCTGTGAATAGAGTTCACAAAATATTATTAAGGTTTAAATTTATCGTTGTACGATATTTACAATTGACCTGGTGGTTCATAAGCTTGCCAATGGGGAACACAGATTCAAATGTTATCGGAGAATTAATAAAAACTGTTAAACTTGGGTATTTGCTGCTTTATGTGGAAGAGATAATTGTTTTTAATATTACTTTTCTTATCAAATACACCAGTAAGATTTCTTATCTTGGATCCGACGTTGCATAAAACAAGAGAGCAGATCACTGTCGCATTGACGGCCTCAATTACGCCAAATTTCCTTCCCTCACTCATTACCGCAAGAGACTCTCTCCACGTGATTGATATCAGGAAATCACCCCTCTCTCCACACTCTTAACGACTTTGTCATTTTCACTGCGGTTGCTTTTCAACCCTTCTCGAACTTCCCACCCTCCCCCACATTAAAAAAAAAAAAGTGAAACCGTTATTCCCAAATCCTCTATTTTCCACATCCGAATGACCCTTTTTGCTTCACCAATCCCCACATTTTCTCCATACAGCCTTTCTCTCAGTTTTCTATTCTCGTTTGTTAAGCCCTTTTGCGTCAACGCAAGCTTCAACGATCCTGCTTTGTGTGCCTCTGTGCGCATTACGTACCCAGTGGCGTACTTAACACAACCGTCCCAACATCCGCAGCGATAGGGAATTTGTGCAATTTGGAACAGCTAACATGACGCGATTACTGTAGTGTAAAGCATATCGTAGCTATTACATTAACTTACGGAGAGAATTGTCTATTTAGAGCTTGCGTTTCATTAAATGTCTTCGATCTATTACCTTCATTTACCGTTTACAGCTCAAGAAAATAACTAAGGCTATAAAAAGAATATTCGGGAATGCCACCAATGTCAAGCAAGAGGAGGAAGGAATGCAAACAGACCAAAGACTTCAGAGGTTAATAGTCGGGACGAACATGAAAGTCAAGCCTTGAGGAACATGACAAACTAATGAAATGTTTAAACCACAATTTTATTTGATGAACTGCCATAATAGAGAGGTACAGGGTGATTCAGTACAAGACGCTGAAATACCTTAATTGATAATCGTATAATTATTAAAAATATTGCACAGGATTCTTCAATATTTAGAAATTAAAAGAAAATATCTCATGCCACTGAGTGCTGAGATGTGGACCTAACGTACGAGGGTCGGTCCATAAGTTCCCGGAATCGTCGCCTTCACAAAATCCTTATTTTAAATAAATAATTGCAGCTGTAACTTCCGCTGTGTTCAGTTGTTCAGATATAGTTGCATAAAGAAGGCTATGTGTAGAAGATTGTGACATGTTCAAATGGAGTATCGAGCTGTTATTAAGTTCCTCACATAAGAAGAACTTACTCCAAATGAAATTAAACGGCGATTGGACGGTGTATATGGGGAAGCATCCCCCTCATATTCTACCGTAAAACAATGGGTCAATTTTTTTTTCAAATGCGTCGAGAAAGCACTGAAGATGAAGGGTATATATAATTTATACATTCAATACAATATTAAGTTATATTTCATATAGTAATAGATCTTCCTTCTTTTTCAATAGAACCCATTCGACTAAATTTCTATTCTTAATGTATAAGAATCCTGTTTAACTAATGCTAAATATCTAATCCCAAATCCCTTTCATTATCTGACAATTCTATACCATTTTCAGGCACATTTTCCAAATAATTTAAATTCTTTCCTTTTGTTATTAAACATTCTTTTCACTAATTCCTCCCTCCCTAAATTATTCTTCAATTTACGCCCCCATTTCTCTGTTTTCTTGCACTTGAAAACGCAATGCAGAGCTTAATTTTAACACACCTGTTCTTGACCAAGCTTACCCTCCGCTATAGGCTATGTATAGTTCGTATAGAGAGAATCGCTATGCATGTCTCCTTATCAAACTGCGTCTCTCTCACACTCTATAGGAACTAGAAATAAAAATTGCTGAAGTCAGCGAGGATATCTTGCAATTATGCAGCATGGCTTTTAGTTCTGCTTAGATATACCCAGCACGTCCTGTAATATCTTCCATTTTTCGCGTATTGTTCTCACATAACTATGTTCCAAATCTAATACATAATCTTTGACACATTCACATTACCTGGGGTGATTTACCAAAAGAATAATTCTGAAAACAGGCCCCTGCATAACTCTCGCGGTGTCACACACATGAGATAAATGTTCTCTTTGTACAGATTCCTTCAGATCAAGGGGAATAAAAGGCAACGGGACTTCTACAACAATTTTACCTTACATCCTCTTTTTCCTTTTCCCAGTATATAAACAAAGCCTAAGTTGTTTTTTTTAAACAGTGTTTAACGCCCATTTTTACTACTGAGGCACTACAGGCGGTGAACACTGTTGATACATGAAATGAAATGATATATTGGGAAAGGATATTTTTTAAGGAAGGAAACGTTCCAGCCATTTATGAGGACTGAGGAAAATCTAGAAAAACCCTGTCAGAGAGGACGGTTCTGACGGGATTCGAAGCCCAGACCCCCCGCTCTCAAATCCGCGCCTTAACGACCTCGGCCACTCGTGGCGGTAACAAAGCCCAAAACAAACTCTCCATTCAATGGAAAGAACATTTTCTTTTTTTATATAAAAAAATTTAAGTAACATTTTTAAATTATCCAGCATTTTCACTAATATTTGACCTACTTTTATATTTTACATTTGTTTATTATATTCTTTAGACGTGGTAATAGAAGAAACAAAAACAACCCGTTAACGTCTCTCACACCAGCCTGTAACCATCCTGCCTTAGAGCTGTTCGGTTTTACGTTTGCTGACAAATTTTATCATTTTATAACATATCGATACTTAATATTTATTTTAAAACTATAATGAACATACGTTCTATCGAGTGCAGCAGAATATCAAAATACTTATTACAAGATGCATGTAAGCTTTTATGAACGTTATCCTTTTAATTATTTTAATATTTTTAACAGACAGGTTTTTAATTTTTTTGGCAAAATAATGTGTGTGAATAATATTCAGCAAAAAATATAAGCAAGAAAAATATCAGAAACAAATGTAAATATTCCAACTAAATTTGCAAGCTGCTCAACAGTAATGGTAAAACTTACTGGTAAGAATTGGTGCGTTTTTAGCTTTTTTATATTCGCAAGATATGAGCTCAGAATACAAACCAGGTTTCAATTATGGGGCCCGTTAAGAAATTGTTTGAGAGAGTAAGGATACTGTAAACGAAATTGCTTCCATAAATAAAGCACAGTGCTTTAGTTATATATCTTGTCCACTAAAGCACTGTTTTGCGCCTAGCAGTACCGTAGCCGGCAGCATTCTTCCTTGACCTCCGCCACCTAGATGTCGCTTTCTTACGGCCTACCCATTAAAATATGAATATAATATGTACGCAGCAAAGTTAATCATATTTTGTGCAATGTAATTAATAATATAGATATTGGGTGTGTATATATATCATTAAGTTTAGCTTCAATGTTGAACTGTATGTCGTCAAAAGAGAAAGTTTTCTGGTGTAGCTGTTTACGGGAGCCCTGAACCCCAAGGAGACAATAAATCGACCAACTGTGGACAAGTGTAAATAAAGCGAAGGCCTTTTAAATGCGTTAGGGTAATGAACTCGCTAGCCGGTAATACAGTGAACTTGAAACCAACCAATGTAAATATATGTTTTAAACTTTCAAATAGTAGCGGGTGGCATGCCTTGGTATGTGAATTTGAACCAACTAATAGCAGATGTATATTTTGAATTTTTAAAGCAAAGCGCGATACTTGCGCGTGTTTGTGTGACCCCTTTGCCTTAATGAAGGCAGCGTCTAGTTCATTTGAATCGAATATATAAGAAGGCGTTTACTCTTCTGGGGCATCAGATTGCATTTTTAAGTTATAAGATCTATACGCCGCGACGCTAATCTTGACGCCTGTCTTACATTCTGCAAGGACTGAGTTCGCAAACTCAGTTTAGATAGATTTCAATATAAGTGCAAATCATAAGAGCAGCTCAGATAGTCAGATTCAGTTCACCTCCTTGGAAGTCGCGGCAGCTATCTTTATATTCGACGGATCTAAGGTCTATCGTACGCGGAACACCAGAGGACGCGAAAGATTTTGCGAATAATAAATTACCATACACATTGAGATCTACTCATCGCTTGATTAACACAGCTGATATCCTATCCCAGTCCTGTTAAGTAATGAGTAACAAAATAGCACAACAAACCCCTGAGATATTGTCACGAAGCGTGCCCAACAAAACCAAAGCGATCAATAGTCAATTAACGAAACGCCGCTACAAAACAGCAACTAAATCGCTTCAAAATTGGCGACCAACCGGCTGCCATAAACCAAACTCTTGAATTTGTTACTTACCGGTTTCACGGCAGTATACATTCATTCGCGAAGATACTGTGCATGCGGAATTTATTCAGAATTTTCCTGATCAATCGCCTCCTCCCAGCTGCAATTTACGATATTTCACTCTAATGGATAAGTCAAATAGAAAAAATAGACGAAGAGGCGCAAATAATGAACATTACCCATAAGAAAGGAGCAGAACAAGTAACAGAAGCAGAAACATTACTATGTGGACCAAAATGTGCCTTTTCAATATAATATGTGTTTAGACTACAATTTTACACACATTTCAGAGCGGAGCTGAAATACGGATGCCGCTGTCTGCGGTAATCTATTTATCCAGACGTAAAAACACATTTATAACTAAAGCAGATATTTTATTTAAAAGGAGTGCATGGTGAAATAAAAAAAATCTTTGCTACTGCCCGGTTCATAAATTCTTTTACAAGTTTAATGTCTTATATTATACACTAGTTATAATAGAGTGGAAAAGCATATTTTGTCGCGGCTAAAAGCTTGTTCGTTTCTTTTTGTAAGCGCTTAAGGTTCACCAACTGCCCAAGTTTTGTCGAGATGAATGGAATGAATTAAATGAAGTTATCTGGCCCGCTAGTTGAGAAGCAGACATTTTTAAAAGCGTGTTCTGTTCTCGCCACGCAAAAAGATGGTTGTTTACGCCACTGCGCACGCGCGGTTCGCTTTGCTTTCGTCAATGTGAACGCACTCAAATTATTATTATGATTAATCTTCTTTTCTAGCATTTGACCGCTGATAATACCTTACGCGTAACACAGAAGAGAACTACATCGGCAGTGATTCCATAAAGGGGTTTGTATAAACCAAACTCTGCCACCTCTTCCTCTCTCTCTCTCCCTCCAAAGGGAGGGGTGGAGGCAAAGCGGATTCACATTCATCCCAGCAGCCCGCGCACCGATAACTGGGCGCGTAGTCATTAGCGTACAGACTCGGAATAATGACCTGATACATACTCTATTTGCCATTATATCCCTCAAATGCATTTGAAATGGATATATAAGGGAGGGGGGATTCTGTTTCATAATTTCTGTTTGATGGTAAACTCCGCTTCAGTTCCACCCTCCTCCCCCCCACAATATGCAGCGAGATATTGCCACAAAAAAGGATTATACATGTATCTTTGTATGGACGATGCTATGCAGCGTCTCTTCGCAGCTCAAGGAAAAGTTGGAAGTGCCATATCCCAATGTGTATGTACAGTGGAAATGGAAAATGAAGTTAACGCAGTTGTACGAAAGATGAACATGCCCTTACATATGTCCAGAGAAGTAGGAAGGGGGGTATTAAGGGGGAAATCAAAAGATTTACGAATGTTCTCTTCTCGTATATTTTACAACAACGAGCTAGGTGAAAATGTATCACTGTTTTGCCGCAATTTATACCCAAGCCGGTTGCAAAGCCCCTAGTTTTGTAAAAAGCATATTTCATTGTCACATCATTCTGCAGTGTTCTCTCTAATGGCAAATGCCGAGGAGGTACCCTAAACTTAGGCCTGGAACGATTCCTTCCATAAAATCCTTTGCCAATATATCATTTCATTTCATTCATCACCAGTGTCCACCGCCTATGGTACCTCTGTAGTAAAAACGGACGTTAAACACCATTCATTCATTCCAGTGTTCTCTGATGACCTGAGCTGTTAAAGAGCGTCCTTAAATAAATCATTCAAAAAAAAAATTCCAGTGTTCTCCGATCCCCAAAGAATTTTAACCATGGTATTAGACCACTGCCATTAAGGCACGGAAAGTTTTTACCTCACTTCTCATCATTGGCAAATGTCGGAAATTTACCATAAACTGAGGTCTGAATTTATAATTTCGCGTTATATATCACGAGTGTATACAGCCTGTATCCAGTTGTAGCATTAACGCTATTTAAAAAATACGTGGGACAAACTTTGCAATCTCAAAGTACAGAGGACATTCCGAAGAACTTTGGGGGGGTGGCGAGGATTAACAACCCTTGAAGAAAGAGCATTCATGGATGTGAGAACTGGATCAAAAAAGGAATTAAGAGACAGACATCATCGCATATACAGCGGAATGATTGCTTTAGATCCCCCCCCCCGAAATACTGTGCGGACCAGTTTTGTTTTCCTCCTAGCCCATAGCCAACCAGCCGGGTCTTGGTGATTAGGGAGAGTAAAACAATAAGACACACAACCATACAATAATGCACAAATTAATTTAAGAGGCCCATTACTTACCAAATTATCAAATGTGGTGTTGAAAATGCCCGCCTTCATTATCCACACATTTTTTGGCATCTCTTTAGGGAATTATTCATCACTCGCTGTAGTTCGTTTTGAGAAATCTGAACAATTTCATGTCGAATATTATCTTTGAGTTCTTGTATGGTGTGCTGGTTCGTCTTGTACACGGCATTTTTTAAATTTATTCCAGAGATAATATCAGGCTGTTAAATTTGGAGATCGAGGGGCCACAAGTCCTTACTAATAATTCGGCTTTTTGGAAACACATGTCATGGAATTATTCGCAAAGGGATAAGTAGCTATTCCTATTGAAAAAAAATCATTATCAAGCTCTCTGTCGGTTAATTCTATGAAAAAAAAAGCGCTTCAAATAAATAATAGTATCAAATGTATGCTCAAAAAATTGGTACTATGATTCTTTCACCACTAAATTAACACACGCGTATGGTACATAGAGATAGGCTGTGATGTTTTAAACATATGAGGCATAATGTATTTTATTTATACTGTCGAATTAAAAAAAAATCCAAATCACATAACACAGCTGCGCTACTGCTGCAAAAGTTAGCAAGGTCAACAAGTAAGCAAGAAGGCTGCGGCAATTGGTGATCCTCATCACTGATAGCACATATTGCTACATTCCATTATTATTATTATTATTATTATTATTATTAAACTCTACTAAGAAAATCACAAAGGAGATTTACAGGGGCATTAAGCACTTCACCCACTGTGGCCCTTTAAAAGTTACAAAAATATGGCCAACTGACTTATTGATTAAATAAAGAGGCGCTTTTTATTGGTTGAAGAAAGAAAGTAAATTTAATAACTGGCAGTCAATGCAAAAACTAAAAGGAAATAAAATATAAACTAAAACTACAATGGCAGCTCGAATGGGAGAGCTTTCAATTTATTTAACAACATCTTTGAGTGGATAAAACTAAAAATTTATCGAGGATGCTGGTATTGATGTAGTTGTTGGACCGAGGATCCCACTTCATACCCTGGGTCGTTCAGGGGCCCGAAGTCGCCTTTCGTGTCACGGGAGGAGGGAGATGGAGATGGAGGGCTTACACCACACGATCTTGCTTATTTAAACACAATGAAATGTTTAATCACACTACACTAGTTATCTGCCATCTGCCACCGCCAACTTTGGTGACGCGCTAAATATGCTGCATCTGTGTGCCTCTCGTCTACTGCCCTGGTAAAGCGATGTTGATCATCAGAGAACGAACGAAACGTATGTATGACTAAGCGAGTGTTTCACTGAAGAACATGTGAGTGAGTCGAACGTAAGACTGGGAAAAGTCGTAATGCCTTTACTTCCTGCTGAACTACGGCTGCCATCTGGTAGAAAAACGTGCTTTGTCAGATTTGTTTCTCCTTCTATATGAAATCCAAACGTCGTCACGTGGGGTCTACAGCACAGCGCCCATACTTTTTCTGGGCCTCTGAGTTCTTGAGCTGCCAAAAGCGCTTATTTTAAATCTATCGCGTTTCTGATACTTTATTGGAGAGCTCCTCATCATACGATGTGACGACGTTATCGCCGACACCTATTCCTCCTTCTACGTTCAACGAATTTTGAAGCATCTACAGCAACTAAGATACAAAAGAATCTATTGTTCGCCTACCTGCATGCACTTAGCTTTGTTATAGTAGAGAGACCCATTGCTCTAGCCATTACCAGCAGAAGAAACACAAAAGATGATAAAAGGCAACCTTTTCCCTTTTGCTATAGAGTCAGACGTCCAGCTAGCCGTGAATACATCGTCGTAACATGAAATGTCCTAGTTTGCTACTATAAGCTATATTTATAATTAGTTCTATTTACATTATCTAAAAGCATTTACTCTTGGGGATGCGTGGGTGTGAGGATCCGTCACAAATCTCCTAAAATATCTTCCTGTATTTTCATTATATTATCAGTGTCCACTTTGCCATTTTAAAACAGTGAAAGTACAAAAACATAAAGCAGAAAGAATGACAACGTACAATAACCACATTTACACAACATGAATATTTGTTCTCTTTTGCTGCAAGTAATGATATCTGCATCGCTGGATAGTCCAATTATATCTCCCTCCCTTGCACATGTATACGCGGCTTACTTTGTACACAGTTGTCATTTTGTTTGCTGTGACCAGCCTGCGCGCGCACATACACACAGGGTATTGTACGGTCAGTCTAACTCTCAAATTAGTAGGGCATTGTGCTGCGCGTTACCCCCTTCCCCGTGCCGCACCAATCACAGCGAGCATAAACAATGCCCGTTTCCTAGGAGACACAAACAAAAGACTATTCGCATGGAAATTCATCATCAAAACAACAGAATGACAACCGACTCCATAACGGCGGTGCACTGTAATAACACTTGGACTCTGATTGGCTTCTCTTACCAAGTCTGTCAACATAAAAGCCACAGAGAACTTCATCACCACAATCCAGACCCTTTCGATTTTCACGATTTCGGTTCAATGAAGCAATGGGCAAAAGGTGATTCGGAATTACTGATTTGAACTTTCGATCAGAACAAACCGCTACTGTATTAACCACCTTTCAAAGGTAAACGATATAATGCCAACATGTACTGCTACAAATATTCCATGCGTTTTGTTTTTGTTTATTTTCTGACATACTCAGCGACTCTGCTTTTAATGCCAGGAAGAAGGAAATATAATTGAACGGTTTTATTAAAAACTTTGACATATCCAAAAACACTAAACAATGGTGGTTAAGAAGAAAATTGACAACTGTAATAACTTTAAACTTTGAGCGTCTTCTCTCATCTGGCTTATAAGGTAAATGTAGTGATATGACGCACAGAATGCTATTGTGAATAGACTGAGCTGTTTGTTTGGTTGACATCACTCTAGTTTTGTGTCTCGTGCAGTAAATAGTCATCTACGAGTTTTCCTGTTAGAAGTTTGACGTTACCTCTGTAAACTAAGACGAGAATTAAATGTTTCTTTGAATGCATTATATGGGTTAACACTGAAAAGTTTTTTCTCCAGTGTATTAAATTTTAATCTGTAAGATAAAACGTAAGCATTCTTGATTTATTTTTAATTTTATACTCAAGATTATATTTCCCTTGCTTGTTTAGCAACCTCCCCCCCCCCCTTTTTGTTTGTTTGAGTAGTGTTTAATGCCCGTTTTTTACTACTGAGACATCACAGGCGGTGGACACTGACGATACATGAAGTGATACATTGGGGAAGGATTTTTTTTTAAAAGAAGGAAATGTTTCAGGCCTAAGCTTATGGTAGGTACCTCCCCTAGGACTGAGGAAAACCTGGAAAAAACCACA
Organism: Metallyticus violacea; assembly: GCA_030762175.1. Classification (NCBI taxonomy): domain Eukaryota; kingdom Metazoa; phylum Arthropoda; class Insecta; order Mantodea; family Metallyticidae; genus Metallyticus; species Metallyticus violacea. Next base: position 76,577,506 of record CM060844.1, read on the forward strand.
GTCAGGGGGAGGGCAATCCTGGCGGGATTCGAACCCCAGATCTCCCGCTCCTGAGGCCGGAAACTTATGGATCTACCCTCGTGGCTTCTTAGACACTTGAGCACATTTTCTTAAGAAACATTGGCTAGTTACGTTGCCTAAATGGGGGAACCGGCAAAAAGATATGAAAGGAAACACCATAGAACAAGGTGACGACCAATCCCATCTTGATTCTTAAGCGAGAATTCTTGGCCTCTTATTCCGATAACACTGAAATCTTTGCTAAAGTATGTTCGTACATGATGAGGCAAATCTAATTAAGGATCTGTCCCGACCTTTTTTATTTGGGATAAATTAAAAAAGAAATGTACGAAACAAACCCACATGCCGGAAGAGCTGTAACAAAATATCCACAAGGAAATAGCCCAGCATTACTCCATTTATTATAATGATTATAAGATTAAATTTCCTTAGGGATAACGGCACAATTTTTAGGAGTTCTTATCGAGAGAAAAGATTGTGACCTCGATGTTGAATTTTAAATGAAGAAGTTTAATGACTTGTTCTGTTCGATATTTAAAAATCTGACATGATCGGAGTTTATTACAGCGAGAGACAAAGTGGTACCAAAAATGTATGGACAACGAGTGTGGGCAGTTTCAGCGCCTCCTTTCATAAAGTTGGCAAGTAAAACCTTTTAAAATAGTTAAAGAGCGTCTTTACGACCCATAGACGACACGAAAGCCGCTTTCGCCTATTGGCAAAACACTGCATGTTGGTTCACAGTTCATTGGATCGCTGCGTATAATATAAAAGCTTGCGAGAACGCTACTTTTAAAATGTTTCGGCTATTGTTAAACTTACATATTCACATTTTAATATTCTACACATATTCAAATGTCTAAGAAATGGGTCATATTTTCCAGGTTGGCTAGCGCTACGTAAAATGCCGAAGGAGAAAGTTACTCCGCCTAACTCAAGCTTTGCGCAAATCTACATAAACATGCTCTTGTGAACAGTTGCAATTTGGCATATTAGAGCAGCCTTTGTGTTAGTTATCATTTCAAATCCCGATCTTGGGTTCATTTCTGGAACCTGCCCACGCCCGTGGTTTCCGTCAGCAGCGACAACTACTTGCGTGAGTGGAACACAAACAAGAGGAAACAGAAGTTGCTTCGAGCAAGTAACATTAATGTTCATGCAGAAGGGAAAATCTTGGGAAAGCAGGGGAATGTGGGGGGGCAGGGTTGAAAAGGTTATTTGAGCCGTTTCTCAGTGGCAAACCAGGAAGAACATTAGTACAAGCAAAACAAACAAACAAACAAGAAGACGTTTGTAGACATCTACTGTGCAAAGAGAAGCGGCGTCTTCCCTCCCCAACAAAATGGAACCTTCGAAGCGAACACCGAAAGGATTGAGCGAACGGGGTGCGGCGTGCTTCCATATGCACATACAAAGGGAGTAGGAGGGATTGCCTACTTGACAGGCGTTTGTCTTCAACCAGTCAAGCGATCTCTTGTCTCCCACTACAGCGTGCATCCTTTATCCTGTTTCCTCTTTGTGCTCACGCAGGCAGGAAAGAAGATGGGTCATGGAGGGAAGGAAGAGAATACTAAGAGGTTGGCAGAAAATGCTACCGGAATAACCTCTGCCTCAACAATTACAACATACGTTTACAAGCAGCCTTGCATTTAATGTAAATTTCGCCTAGTAGCATGTTCTTTCAATACTTCCATAAGTCCATTTATAACAATGTTGCTGTACTATGACATTGAAAATGCTTTTTAAAAAACTAATGTTTGAAATGTTTTCATTATTGTGCTTAGTATCTCAAAAGATACGCTTTGGCGTGTAAATTTAAATTTCTGAGCATTGGTCAATTTGTTAGAAACTACTCCTTTTTCTTCATTTGCAAAACGCAAATATCTGTGAGATGCAGATTTTTCACCAAATGTGCAACAAAACACTATCAGTAAAGCTAAACCTATACGAGGGTAGGTCCATAAGTTTCCGGCCTAAACATTTTCTAGGTATGATAAAGGCACAAACTACATTTCACTTTTCAATGTAGTTACCCTTTAGTGCAATACACTTCTCACATCTTTGAATTGACATTTCAACACCTCCCCCCCATGTCAGAAGTCTTGTATGCAAAATGGGCATAAACAGCATCCATCACTTCTTCGTCACACTTAAATTTCCTTCCTCGAAGGACGTTCTTGAGTTTTGAGTAGTAGAAATAGTCACTGGGAGCTAGATCTGGGCTCTAGGGTGGATGCTCGATCTCCTTGAAGCCACATTTCTTCACAGCTCCATTTGCAACAAGAGCTGTGTGCACAGGCGCGTTGTCATGAAAAAGGCGCACACCAGCTCTCAGCTTTCCTCGCCTTTTCTCTTTGATGGAGCACGTAATCTGTGCAGTAGGCCAGCATAGTACTCCCCATTTACTATGGCGTTCCTCTCCTTGAAGTCAATGAAGAGTATTCCTTCACAGTGCCAAAAGATGGTCATGATCTTCCTGGTTGACTGAGTGATCTTGGCCTTCAGAGGCGGTGCTTCGCCAGGTTTACGCCACTGCATTGATTCTCTTTTGGACAAGGGATCATACTACAGGATCACAGTTTCATCTGCTGTAACAATGATTTGCAGAATTTCTCTCTCGTCGCCATGGCAGAGCTTCAAAAATGCATGACAACAGATGATTCGTTGCTGCTTTTGAACTGAGGAAAGAAGTCTAGGCACTAACCTTATTCATGTTTAAATGTTCATGAATAATTCGAATGACTGTTGTTTTAGAAAGACCCAACTTTGCTATTTCTTTAAATTTGAGCCTCCGGTCTTCCATAATTTCTCCTTCCACAAGAGCGATGTTTTCAGGAGTGCGCACTCCAAGGGCCGACCTGCACCCTCTTCGTCTTCATTGCTTTTTCGACCCATTCGAAAAAGTTTGGCCCATTCTTTTACGGTACAATATGAAGGGTATACTTCCCCATATACACCGTCCAATCGCTGTTTAATTTCATTTGGAGTAAGTCTTTCTTTTGTGAAGAACTTATTTACAGCATCGATACTCCATTATGAACATGTCACTATCTTCTACACATAGCCTTCTTTATGCAACTATATCTGAAAAACAGAACACAACGGAGAGGAAGTTACAGTCGCAATTATTTACTCAACATATGAGGTATGACATCAGATAAGGGTTTTGAATCCTTAAGAGCGAGGCCGGAATCTTATGGCCCTACCCTCGTATTTTGCTCATACATTTTGTATTTAAAGGAGTTCTGTATTCGAAAAAATAATTTATTGCAATGACAAAATACGATAATATTAAGGATAAATATAGTGAAAGTAAAAATAAAATGGATAGTTTCTGCTTTTATAAATAAATGACATTCAAAGTCAAAATATCTTAGTAAAATCGCCAATATTGTATTTGAAGCTGAATTTTTACTTGGGATTCTGCTCTTAGATGTCACACTTCTTATCTAATACGACTTTTGTACAGTAACGTCATGTTCTATTATTACATTGGATTAGATATTAAGGTCAGAGGAACTTAATGTACAAGGGCTGGCCTATGGGGACACCGGATGGCCAGGTTCTACGGGCAGTGAGGTCCGTAACAATACAAAACCCCTCCAAGATATTAGACAAACTCCATTCCTATGCGCAAGTCGCTGTCATGCCACTTTAGTCTGGCACTTTTGATCCTGTATTTGGTTTATTTACGGACGCTCTTTAATATCAGCGTCCCATTAAATTCAGAGCGTGAAACGGCCGATAAATTTTGCTCAGAGGACAGAACTTGAGATCCTTTTACCTGTCTATATCTACGACACGGGAGCCAGTTTTACTTCCCTTCCGAAAGAAGCCATACTTATATTTTTACGCCCGAAAAAAGTACATCGACTCTGGTCGGAATTGGCCTCGGAATTTCGTAGAAATGAAAGTTTGAGCGACCAGGGAAAAGCATGGAAAAGGCAAAATCTGGATGATCGGTCCCAAGGGATTTGAATTCGGAATTCGGAATTCGGAATCTTCCAAAACCCAGTCCCAAGCGTTTACTTCATACAGTAGCCTGCAGTTCCATTCCATACATGTATGCAACTTCTCCTTAATTGCAGCGCTGCGGGCTCTTCTAAAGAACTAGGGGTAAGGAACATGCAATTATCTTATTTATTTATTTATTTGATTTATTTAATATTTTTGATCATTAACATCCCATTCAATCCAGGGCGTGGAACGGCCGATAAAAGGTCTCTTCTTTTAGGCTTGATGTTCTTTTATTCTGCCATTCTACGACACGAGACGAACAGCTTTACTTTCCTTTCGAAGGGAATCAGAATATTTACTCCCTAAAAAGGCATCCATCCTGGCCGGGAATGAACCCGCGATCTTGGGTCTACGGGGAAAGTATTCATCCTGAAAGAGTAATCTGCTGTTATTACTGCAGATATAACAAACTAACGAGAGTGAGAGAATTTTGTATACGTATATTTATATAATATGAATCTCTATTTCCCAGGGGACAAAAGCGAGAGATTTAGTGGCAAGTTTCAATTATTTGATTTCTCAATGGGTAAATAAACACTCAATTGCTGAGAAAGCAGTTTATTTTCGGTTGTGTTACCAGCACTAAAAGTTTTTTGCTGTATGAAAAGGCTGTACGAATGGTCAACCTGTATGGTTCGTTCTGTACAGCAATAAACAGAGAAAGGTTTGAATGCAAAATGAAGGAGTGAACAAACTTGTTGTAGCCGTACATATTTTTAAAAAGTGGATGATATTATTCCCCAATAATAAAAGCAAATACTTTCCTTAAACGGGTCATATCAAATAGCTGTGTAATATAGAACATATTTTCATGACACCCATCTGGCCTTTCATCCTTAGACATTTGCAAACAAGCTTGCCCAATAAAACTCACGTCAGCAATACGGAATACGCTCTAACGGTCGCAATTTTGTTTTTTCTCAACAAAACTTGGCATATTACCATTAATTAATAAATTATTCGTCCAGTTCATTAACCAGTAAAATTGGACGATTGGGGGCGAGGGCGAACATTTTTTTTAAAAATCGAAAAATCGCATTAACAGCCGCAATTTTTGCGTTATATCAACGACATTCTGTACCTTTCTTTAAAATAAATTGATACAAGTTGTTTCCGAAAATAGTGTAATCTAGCCATTAAGAGTGGGGTACACCTGAAAAACTAGTGGGAGTTTAAAATTGCTCTAACGGCTGCAATTTTAAATGTTTTTAAGTGAAATTCGATATATACTAATGAAATAAAACAAGAAAAATAGTTTCCGGAAATCAGTGAAATCAACCTATTAGGAGGAGGTTTATCTGAAAACCCAAAATATAAAAATTGCATTAACACTTGGTTTTTTACAACAAAACTCCGTATATACCATTTAAATCAAATAAAGAAGATAGTTTCTGAAAATCAGGGAAATAAGGCCATTAGAAGTCCATTTTACCTGAAACTTAAAATTTAAAAATCGTTCTAGCGGCACCAATATTTGTTTCTTCACAATATTTGAAATATACCATTTAAATAAAATAAGAAAAATAATTTCCGAAAATTAGGGAAAATGAACCATTAGGAATAGGTGTATACTTGAAAATCGAAATTTAAAAAGTGCTATTGCGTTTAATTTGCTTTATATTGTTTTAAACGAAAAGAACAAATTAATCCGTCATATAAACTGTATTTATAACGATACATATGTTTTATATTTAACAAAAACATCGTCGTGAAGTTAGACAATGTGAATAATATGTATTTGAAAATTATATTTGTAAGTAAGAGCGCTCTGTTATAACCTTCGGATAACGTATGCGTTACATTTAAATTAAATTTCAAAGCCAATGAAAATCTATGTAACTTTCGATTGTTTTTATTTCCTTTGTAGATTGTAATTGTTTCTGAATGGTAGTATGTGTTTTGTTCTCTTGAAACATATGAACATCTTAAATACACAATGCAACTCGAAACTGTTATTTCTCGCTATTTCAGCGAATGTAAAGATGATATTAAGGGCTCAGTTCATCTTTAAAAAGGTTGAAAAATATTCACAGTATAACTTTATCTATCATTGGTCATATATTTTATTTTATTAATAATACCCATTAATATTTGTGGCTTAATCTCAATAACAATTCTAAAAATGTTATTTCTCTTTTGTAGTATTTTTAGGTTGCAAGAATTCTAATTTAGTTCCCCTTATACCACACAGCTATGCCATAACATTTTTCATTTCATGAATTAATAATACCCAGTTTGGACTTTATATTTATTTTTATTAAAATTATTCAACTTGGTGAGGAATTTGCTTAGTTTACTTAGCTCTTGCGTGGTGAATTTGCGATAGGCATACAAAACATTTCCAGTCCTGGATAATCTCAGAATAATGAGCTTATATTTCAAAGTTGGTGAGTTACAGACGATACACAGAGACTTCACTTCAATCAGGATAACAACGACACTGATTGAAATACACTTAGCAATGATATCTCAATGAAATACTGTTCGCTGCTTTATGCGTTCAAAAATGTTGTTTTACTGATATAACTATGGCTATTCCATGACACAGATCTCTTTAGAAGAGTGCATTAAGCTTATATCTGTGTTAATAAAACTTGTTTCGCTACGCCACATTGTCCGTCACTCGGCATTAAACATTGCAGGTGCTTTAATTCCGATAATAGAGCATGTTATACGCAACCATTTGTATCTTCCTGTTAGGGGAAGGCTTTACAAACAAGTGAATGCGTAATATTGAATATCCTGGACGTACAAAGGCATCTGTTTGTATTACAGCATTTCATATCAAAAGTGGCTTTGGTGCTATGGAGTCCTTGGTTGTGAATAGAATTACAAGGGTTTAATGGGCTTACTCCCCGCCTTGCCGTGAAGCGTATTTGCAGGCAATTAATAGACATGTTTTGATGGCCTATCAAAGCGGTAACTTAGTGTTATTCCATTTGATTTATTAGTGTAATGTTGTGTAATACCGTACTGAATCCATATACCGGCTGACTGGATTTCTTTTTGGCCTACCTTGAATCTGTCGACATTTACGTACCGTGTTTCAGAAAATGGTTACATTAGTTTCGTATCTTTGTATTTTACCGTTGCAATGTGTAGTATGTAGCGCTAGTTTCTGACAGAACCACGTGTTTGTTGACCATAACACAATCACCTCCTTTGTAAATAGCTCACAAAATATCTGCTAAGTTCAGCCTGCTATTTCGTTATAAATAAAATGACTATTAAATAGATATAAAAAGGTTTTCAAGCAATAATGATTTAAATTGTCTATGAAACTGCGATACTGTGACCATTGTGGGACTAATAGAAAGGGGTTCCTTACACTCTCCATCTCTGTCCATATCCATTCACAGTGCCTTATTTCCGCTGTTCCGCCCAACATAAGCGCGGAAGAATGTTTGTTGACAGTACATATTAGCTTTCGGTAGAAAGGGTTAAGCACTGCCAAAATTTAGTAAACGCCTCACACTGAACACATATTAGAGCAGTGTAGCTGAGAATAAATTTTAAAAAATGGTTTAAATAATTAATAATCGGAATCTCCCTTCACCTTTACAAGGCTGTGGCACTTAGCCCGAGGTTGTACATCTTCTGCGGTAATACCAGCCGTTTCTGCACTGACAGCTATAAGATGACTTAAATTTAAATTGTTTTCTATGGTTTAGTTAATGAAATATACGAGGTGGTATCCAGAATATTCAGGACTGGTGCTGCCATCTGGCCAAAAACTTACTTTGAGACTAATGACCGCAGTCATCCTCGAAGTAGTTCCCTTCCACACGTATACACCGGTCCCAGCGATTCTGCCATGTTCCAAGTGCATCTTGGAAATCATGATATTTGAGGGTGTTTAGCACAGATTCTTCTTGAATCCTCTCAATTGTGTCGAACTGACGTCCTTTCAATTTGGGGAATAAGGCGAAGTCGCAGGGTACGGTCTTTGGAGACAACCGTCATGTTTTTCGTCAAAAAGCTTCTTGTGAACAAGGAATTGTGACAGGGTGCATTATCTGATGCAACAGCCAGTTCCCTTGTCGCCAAAGTTCGGGCCGTCATCTCTGCACATTTTCACAGAGCCGTCGCAAAACGTCACAGTAGTACGTGAAGTATATAAATATTGTTGACATAAATTATTTTAAGGTGGGTATAGAGTACCCATGAACCTAATTGACTTAGTTTTGTGCTGCGCCTACATTCACTTCTTGAATTTAAAATGTTCAATCATTGATTAGTGTCAACATTTATAGGTATATTTAACATATTTTTGTGGCTTTTCTAAAAACACTTCCAATCTGTAACACAACATGGGAAAGGCGTTTGAAGAGAATTAGTCAGAAATTAAGACGAAACCTCAAAAAAATACTGAAGACAAAGTTTTTTTTTTTTTTTTTTTGCTTTGTTGTATTTTTGTAAGCATATGTAATAACAGCTACATAGGAATTAATAAGCTTACGTAAAAGGCGTTTTTCAAAAAACAAGTGCCATTCATTAAATGCTCACGGAGTTTTGTGGTCACATTTTTACTGCGGCGACAATTATATAAGGGATACGCAAATGTTAAATCTTTTCTTTTGATCAAGCCCAGTTTTGAAGTAATTATTTTTAAAAAAATTATAAATTTAAAACGTATTTCTATATCCCCCTTCCCCCATCCTTAAGCATTGATCGTTTCCCCCCCTCCTTTTCTCTCTTTGTCGCTCTCTGTGCATTTTATCCGTTATTACCACATTTTATATTCCTAATGTCCGCAACTCTTCGGGCGCTAAAATAATAGCGAATTTTTAGCAATGAATGAAATAGTCAATACCAGAATTCCACGGGTGATTTTCGAACTTTGTAGCAATGCTGAAATGGGGGTGTGGCAAGTGCATGATGCATTTTTGTATATGAAGTTATTTAAAAGGAAATTCCTATAGCTAGAAACCGAATGCACACCTTCTTTCCCTGTATGCACTCATGTATTAGCGGTAAGCAGCTCACTGGTTCCAACAAAATTGCCTACCTAATTGCGTCGAACAGTTCGGATTAATTTTAACATAAGATAATTTAGAAATATGAGAGTGGAAGGTTTTGCGCCGTAAATAAATAAATCCATAGGTACAGGATGCCATCGACGACAAAAAGCACTGGCCTGGTTACAACACATGGAAGAATCGATTTTTTACCCCGGTTTATTTACGGACTTTCTTTAACATCTCAGGTCATCAGCGGTCATTCATGGCGTGAAGTGACCGACAAATTTTGCAGAGGCTTCTTCTTTCAGGCTTGAGTTCTTTTTCGTGCGTAAATCTACGAAATGGGACCCAAAGCCATGCTTATGATTTTTACGCTCGAAATAAACCCATCGACCCTGGCGGGGTTGAACTCGCGATCTTGGGTCTTCGAAGTAAGTATAAGAATGATCGAGACATATGTGTTAACGGTCTATGGAAATTGCTAATTTACATTACAATTTCAGTTGTAATGAATACATGTGCCGCATCTCAACGAAGGTGATGTACTTTTGACTTCGCAAAGACGAACACATAAATGGCTACAATATGGCAGCTGCAAAATATAAATTTAAAAACTTAATTCTTACTTAATACTACCTATATACCACATTCTATATCATTTATACAAGATCTGGATGTGAGCAAATACTGAGTAAAATTAATAACTAAAGCAATCTATTTATTTATTAAGATAATTATCTAGGTTTCATGCTAAAACATTTGAGTTTCACAGAACAGAAATTGAAGGATTTGTTTCTGTTATTCTCGCGTCGAAAGCTACAAACGTAAAGGTTTTAGGGTCCTTTATAGTCAAAAGCAGTCGGCCCTGGAGGTGTAGTAGTAACCATACTTGCCTTCTAAACCCGCGGGTTCGATCCTGGCCAGGACTGATGGATTTTTTCGGGCGTAAAAATCCTAAGTATGGCTTCCTTCGGAAGGGAAGTAAAGCCGTAGGTCCCGTGTCATACATTTACGGCACGTAAAAGCCTGAAAGATGAGGCCTGTGAGAAAATTTGTCGGCCGTTTCACGCCCTGATTTAAATGGGACGCTGATGACCTGAGGTGTTAAAGAGCGTCCATAAATAAACCAAATAAAAATAAAAAAAGTCAAAAGGGATTATTTTTTAGAACTTTCGGCGGAATGATGAATTAATTTTAATGACTGCAAAATTAACTTAACAATGAGGCAATTCATACAAACCATAAAAAAATGAGCTAAAATATCAGGCAACAGCTTCGTCGCGTTCGACATTTCTCCCCTCCCCAGGTCAGATTGCCATTGGCCGTCAATGATAAGGTACATGTCACTTTTCCACGTAAAGGTTAACTTCATTTCGCCAGGTAAGGTCTATTCTCCCCCACACCTTATTCCGGAACATGGACATTGGCTGGTGCCCTCTCCCCTCCCACATCTCCCACGTCACGTGAGCGAACAATGGTTGGCTATTCTCCCACCACAACAATTCCCGTTGTCCTCTTCCCCCCTTTGCGCGGCGCCAACCTACAGGTGTTGCCTGCTGTAAGTTTGGCATATAGTCTCTCTTGAAGTAGCCGGTTTGACGTTCCATGTGCAAAAACAAAATGCTGCTAATAAAAGTTCACTTGTTAAGTAAAATGAATGATGAATAGAAAGATAAAATATGCACTTTTTCTCGCATTTTCTGTCATTCAAATAATATGGTTATAAAAAAGAAAGAACAATATCACTTATGATTATTATTGCACTAGAATATAAACATTAAGGCAGGAAAATTCCCTTTAATTCATAACTTCTAGAATCAGATTAGGGCACCAATTAGAACGATATTCCAATACAAGTTAAATTTGCTTACTGACACGTAGGTCTACAGATACGTATTATTTTTTTAAAAAATACACAAATAAATAAAAACTTAGGCGTACACTTTCTCCCGCTACTTTCCATTTCCGGTCTTCATCCTATTGCATGCTAAGTTATTTTTAATAGTGTTTAACGCCCGTTTTTTGCTGCCCAGGTATCACATTACTAAGAGAAATGGGGAAATTATTATTTTTTTTTTTAAAGAAAAGAAGCGTTCCAGACCTAAATGTATGGTATTTCCCGGCATTTGCCATTTATGAAGACTGAGGAAAACATGTAAAAAAATCTCAGTTAGGGAGAACGATTCTGATGAGAATCGAACACCAGACTCTCTGCTCATGAGCCAGTGTTTAACGACCACGTCCACCCGTGGCGGTTACTAGAAGTTACTTCGCCACCCAAAGACATTCTGAATTTATTCATTGCCATTTACATTTGCTCGGTGACCGGAGTATATCTTGTAATATTCAAAATGTGCTTGGAACGACGATAATTGTATAGTATTATGGAAATAAGCTGTACTTAACGGGATCCTGAGGGACTGGCTGCTGCACACTGTGATAACTACAGACGAAGCTTAGGAAGGATTTGGGTAAATAATTACTATAGTACAACTTTATCTGTTTGATCCTAATTCTCTTAATTTGTAGCCTGCAGCATTGTCTCCCACATTCTGAAACTTCTGTTACTTTATGTGCATCGCTGAGCTTGTTGATGGTAACTACGGTTTTCGTAACGGTATAAAAATCAGCACACGCTGTATATAAATTCATTTTCCATTCTTTCGCTCATTTTTCATTTAGGTGTAGGAAAATCTAAAAATCCCTTAGTTCTCATAGCATGCCTACCTTCTTTTATTACCAAACGTTTTAAAACACTAGTAGTCTTGCTAACTGAACCAGTAGGTAATTATACATAATCTCATCAACTAGATTACAATTTTGTAATGGTGTAAGACCACATTTTAAACCCAAAGAATCATCGTATTTGAAACTGTATACAGTCTTATGGTAATGGTCAGGTGAATGCACGGGGTCAAAACTGAAGTGTTTTGTTTGCTTAGAAACTGCATCTTGCATTCTTAGACCACAGGATCAGCTTCTGCAGGAACCTATATGAATTTATTTTATACATGCTGGAATCCTTTTCTGTGAATTAGCAGTCCCGGAATTATTAAAAATAATTAAACATTGAACTGTATAAAGACGGTTACTTCTATCTCTGAGCACGCAGCACTTTCCCCTTAACATCGTCAGACAGTATAGGACTGGACTAGGCGCTAAAAATGTTGCTGAGTGACATTTACCCTGTATCTGGTATCTCCAGTGATCAAACATCATGAGGAACGGTTCCGAAATAAAACGTTGGTACCTAAAGAACGTTTATAGGTAATTTAACAAGTAGTATCACTGCAGTTTACCCTAAAAACAACTCTGTAATATTTGTGCTAAATAGTATGCAATAATTTTAACTCAAAATGTGTGAAAGTGCCTAATTATCCAGTTTTGTACAATATTGCTTATGTTAGCTTAAATTTTATTCGCAAGATAGAAACAATTTGTCTTAATACAAGCAATATATATAAATGGAAAACAATTTTCCACCGCAGAGTGATTACAAAGGTACTGTGCTAAGTAAATCTGTTTCTATTATCCGTAAAAGTTGGTGTTTTCTATTAATTAAAACAAGCAACCAAGGTCCTAAATTAGCAATTAAAAATCGAAACGAGTGCTTTTTTTTTATTTTAGCTGTAAAATGATGAGTTATATCTCTTGTTGTCAATATTGAATCTTTGCTCTTCTCATTTCCAGAAAACAGAGTTATTTTATCGATTTTATCTTATTTTGTATATATTAATAAAGTAAGCTAGGAACTAACGACTAAACCGCAATTGTCCCTTGTACTGAAGGCTCACCACAAGGTCAGCTGGAGTAACGCGAAGCTAATGTACCTTGTGAAGATGCCATGATGGCTGACCGCGAAGGACAGATAACGCCCAGAAAACAAGATGGTGGATGGAGACAATGGGTTCTGGGCGTAGTCACCCCCCCCCCCAACCATATTGGGCTCTACCTGTAGTTAACACCTGATGGGTATTGCCAAGGAGGTGTGGCCAGCAATAAATGTTGGCACGTATTTCTGCCTGTTTTAAATCCCACCAAGTGCTAGTTATTTGCCATGTCCATTCAGTCATGTACATGTTCCAGAATTAATGAAAACAAGCTACATGCTCTGAGTGTCCCGATGTTGCACATTTTGCTGATTGAAGAGATAAATTATTATCAGATACATATCTTAACAATAAACGGTTAGTGGGCAATAAAGGATAGCTTTCTTATGGCAGAAGCTATGAAATTGTTGGCCGGCAAGTAATTTGGCGGTTCTGGTAGGATGCACAGTGGCGCCATTCTTGTTGTCTAATACCAACCAGTGAGCCGAAAAGTCTTGCTAACAAGCCGTTATATATATATATATATATATATATATATATATATATATATATATATATATATATATAAACCATACACAGAAAAACGGGGAATGCCGACAGAAAAGCTCGTGGAAGCAGCAATTAGTACTCCTAATGTAAGTGGACGGTATTGCAATGCACTTCTCACATCTTTGAACTAACATTTCAACCCTCCCTCCCCCAAAAAATGGACGTCTTGTCTGCAAAATGGGCATAAACAGCATTTATCACTTCTTCGTCACACTTAAATTTCCTTCCTCGAAGGTCCTTCCTGAGTTCTGAGAAGAGGAAATAGTCACTAGGAGCTTGATCTGGGCTGTAGGCTGGATAGTCGATCTCCTTGAAGTCACATTTCTTCACAGTTTCCTTTGCAACAAGAGCTGTGTGCACAGGTGCGTTGTCATGAAGAAGGCGCATACCACCACTCAGCTTTCTTCGCCTTTTCTCTTTGATGGAAGCACGTAGCCTGTGCATTAGATTAGTACAGTACTCCCCATTAACTGTGTTTCTCTCCTTAAAGTCAATGAAGAATATTCCTAGTCCCCAAAGATTGTGGCCATGATCTGCTTTGTTGACTGAGTGACTTTGACCTTTAGAGGCGGTGCTTCGCCAGATTTACGTCACTCCAATTTTTCTCTTTTGCACTAGGGATAATAGTAGAGAACCATAGTTTCATCTCCAGGTTTGCAGAACTTCTCTCTCGTTGTCATGGGAGAGCTGCAAAACTGCCTGATAACAGATGACTCGTTGCTGCTTTTGAACTGAGGAAAGAACTCTAGACATTCATTTTGCACTAACTTTATTCATGTTTGAATGTTCATGAATAATTCGAAGGACTGTTGTTTTAGAAAAACCCAACTTTGCTGCTATTTCTGTAACTTTGAGCCGCCGGTCTTCCATAATTTCTTCTTCCACAAGAGCGATGATTTCAGGAGTGAGCACCTCCAAGAGCCGACCTGCAAGCAACTGAACTCACACAGACAGAAAATGATGAGCACTAACCACTTAGACTTTTACAGTTAACAACAGTTGCTCAAAATGCCCACCATCGGCGTCGATACACTTCTGAGTACGTTGAACTATTGATAGCAACGTTTGCGAAAGTGTCCTCAGCGATTGCAGCACATGCCGTTTCAATGTCTTCCCAGACCGCCACGGGTGGCCGAGGTCGTTAAGGTGCGCACTCGTGAGCGGGAGGTCATGGGTTCGAATCCCGCCAGGACCCGTCCTCCCTGACTGAGCATTTTTGCAGGTTTTCCTCAATCCTCATAAATGGCAAATGCCGAGGAGGTACCCTAAAATTAGGCCTGAAACGTTTCCTTCCTTAAAAAAACTTACCCAATTTATCATTTCATGTATGATCAGCGTCCACCGCCTGGTGCCTCAGTAGTAAAAACGGCAGTTAAACACCATAAAAAATTCTTCCCGAAGTGCTGTCAGTGTAACTGATTTTCTACGGTATGCAACATCCTGTTCCCCATAGGTAGACGTCTAACGGAGTTAGATCCGGAGAACGCGGTGGAAACTTAATTTGACCCTCTTCGTCTTATCCAGTGCCTTGGATAGTTCCTTGGATCCAGTGGGCGGGATCTGTCCTTGTGAACATCGCATACGGTACCGTAAGTCTCAAATTTGTCTCGAATGCGTGCAATTGTTACTCGCGTTGGCGGTTCTGTACTGTACACACGTCTCCAATGCCTTTGAACTTCAATAACATTCTCGGTTTTCCAATACCACTTCAAAATTGCTTTTCGTTGTTTAAACGATAATCTTGGTTGCATTTTGTTGTAGCAACGCTAGCATAACGTAATGTGAGTCACATCTGTTTTACAGAACATCATACGATAATCGTGGCTTCATTTGTTCATTGTTGATTTACCTGTCTAAGTGACATCTTTTTACATAATAGCATACTACACATTAATTTTTTTTTTTTCAGTCCAACTTTGAAATATATTAAATAGATATCAACTGTGAAAGTGTGTAGACATTTTTTGGCATTCTCGGTATATAAATAATAGCTAGGAAAAACACTCAAAAATAGGACTGATTACAGAGAATCCACTCTTTCACATCTCGCTCGGTACTAAACAAAGTGCGCCACTGCGCATGCTCAAACTTCTAGTCGCACCGACCAGTAACAGACAAAAAGAGACGTTAAGGTCACTGACCAAGAGCATAGCATAGCTTGCCTCCTCAACGCTTATTAACCCTGATGCTTCAGTCCCAGTACAAGATTTCCCACAGAAATATTTAAACTGTGACGCCAGCCCAGGCATGCACCCTGCAGAATACGCTGTTTCTTGGGATGTGCAAGATTTCGCGATGCTCTCGACCTTCACGCTTCCTCCGAAGTATTCGAGTTCAAAGCATAAGCCACGTTAATCGCTTTTACCACTCCAGTATTACATCTTGCCTCTTTCGCAAAGGAGACATCAGCACAAACCTGGTGCGTTTACAAGAGCACTCTGTGTCTACAACGCAGACAGCTCGAAGGTGAGTTGATGGAGCAGAAGGGCAAGTGTTTGCATTGGTCACTTGTGTTGAAGAGAGCCTGGAGATTACAGCAGGATGAATAAATGATGTGTTGAGAAAGAGGCTCCTTACAATGGAACTTATAGGATTTCCTGGACGGTAGCACTAGAGGGGACGAGGTAGTAGGTCAGTCTATGAGTCCCTGCATGGAACAAGGTACAACATTAGAAAACCGTTTTTATTGCTGAGGCACCACAGGCGGTGAACACTGATGATACATGAAATGAAATATTTTGTTAAAGGATTTTTTTTAAAGGAAGGAAGCGTTCCAGGCCTAAGTTTAGGGTACTTCCCCGGCATTTGCCATTTATAAAGACTGAGGAAAACCTGGAAAAAACCTCAGGAGGACGGTCCTGGCGGGATTCGAACCCCAGACCTCCCACTCACGAGTCCGCGCCTTAACGACCTAGGCCACCCGTGGCGGTGACACACGGTGAACACCAACACGAAGAAAATGGCAAATTATCCTGAAAGTATATTGTGCGACTGCGATGTTATTAGACATTCCAGTTCTAAGAAAGCGCTCTCATTATTTAAATCTAATTTGTAACAGCTTTACTATTAATAAATAAGCTATGTGAAAGTATATCTTGCTTTCCATGTATATGAAAACATGTTCCACCAATAACGAAGCGAAATGTTTTATTCTTTCATGGAAATGCAATGTGAATTAGGAGAAAATTCATTCACCGTAGTTGCATTTTTAAAACTATGTTTCTGTGTTTAAAAAAAAAAAAAAAGCAACTTTTTAAAACACTGTGGCAAAAACACCTTTAAAAACAATCATATATTAAATACTAGCTAAATAATATCACCTTTACTCCTGGTTTTACCTAAAAGTGACACATTTCAGCCAGAATTCACATAATTAATGCTACAATTGGTGCAATGAGTATTTAAAGGATTGTTGTAGCTTTGAGACCCATCTGCGAAACAAAATTAAAGAATAAACAAACAGGGTGTTGGATTTAAGTCTGGTGATAGTTGGAGGTTCATAATGAGGGATGCTATTTTGTAAAATAAAAATATTTGTGTTAAATGGTATACTAAAACTTCTAAGAGTAAAAATCGAAGAGCTCTAATGGACATAAATATTTACAAAAGTATATTAAGAAAATAATTACGTAAAAAAGAGAGAGACAGAAAGTTATCTAAGGAAAAAAAAATCAATCTTACTGTCAGATGAAGTTAACAGAAAAAAAATAGTAATTAATCATAAAGTTTATAACAGGTAGAATATATAACAATAAAAACCTGTAAAGAAAAAAATATATAGAGAAAAAAGGACAAATTTTATATGATGACCACGTAAGACTGTAGAAACGATGGTCACGACGTATTGTGTTGGGGCCACTAGAGGAATTCTAGAAATATATAATAGAATTTGGAACATTTTCGAATAACTAAGGGAGGCATGCAAGAGAACATTAGTTTTGCTAATTTCCAGGTTTTCCTCAGTCCTCATAAATGGCAAATGCCAGGGAGGTACCCTAAACTCAGGCCTGGAACGTTTCCTTCATTAAAAAATCCTTTCCCAGTATACCATTTCATCTCATGTATCATCAGTGTCCACCGCCTGTGGTGCCTCTGTAGCAAAAAACGGACGTAAACACTATTTAAAAAAAAAATTTGCTAATATGTGTCTTCGAGTTTGCACAAGACTGAAAGAAAAGCAATTATAATCATCGATACTGGTGATTGGATTGTTTCTTCACAGTAAAATAAAGGATAATTCACAATCATGTGGTAGATAAAAATGTTTTCACTGGCTAACTTATTCTCAATAAATTTTAAAACATAAGTATTAATTTAATAGTTAAATCAAGTGAAAGGTTTGAGGCCATATATAGAAAAAACTGTATTGTACACAAAAGGTAGAAGACACTTAAAAAAGACCAAATATTCGTACAAGAGTCAAATATGAAATTAAAAAAATATGTTGTATAAATAAATAAACTGGCAGAGATTGAAGAATGGTGTTGAGCGAATATCTCACAGCATCAATTTCATTTTAGTGATTTAAATTAAAATAATAAAAAAAATATATTATCCACTGATTCGTGCTCTTTCTTGGATTTAAAATTCTACCATTTGCTTTCAACCGTTTCATTTTTAAAACACAACGTAGGCAACGTTTAAGGACGCAACGTTTTAAAGGCAACCGGCTCAGATGGATACCTTGACCTAGCGGTCCCTTTTGGTGATGGACGCGGTCACAGTATAAATATACTGCCGCATACATCAACCATACGTGGACCCTCTCCAAACAGGGTGCAACCAAGCGTCTCTCATAGTGCGGAGAGGGGGGAAAGGACGGTCCATCATTAGGCATGCGTAAAAACCAACATCCAATGGCGCACCTCTGTCAAAATTTATTCCCTCGCAAACACTTTCCTTTCTATGAACTCTAACCATGAATTGTTTACTCTCAGCGCAAAAGAAGACTTCTGTGAAATTGCTTTGCACATTTAGTTTCAATGGATCCATTTGCTGGTATTTTAACGGTCCTTTGGAACAAACATCCATATATTTTGGGTGCCATAAATAACGAAACGCAAACGCAAAATGGTAGTCTAAATTATATATAGTTTTTTTTTATTTTTGAAGGCATTAAGTACTTCGAGAATGGTCAGAATTAGAGAAACTATTAGATAAAATAAGCAGACACATGAGGTGGCAGAAACGAAGTAATTATAATTCCCAATTATTTCAATATATTTTTCAATACGTTTCAAAATGTTTTAACGTCGCTTTTCGCATCATCATCATTCCCCCCAAAACATCTGATGGATTTAGCTCATCCGGGAGTCACAGTTTTTCTCTGCAGCCTTTGCTACAACAACCGTATGAATTAGAGCGTTGTCATAAATTGGCGAACACTTTAATGATCAGCATTCTTCAGAAGGAAAGCATATTTGCATTTGCGGTCTTTTCTTGAAGTCAATTATGTGAATTCCCTGAAAAACCCAAATGATTGTGGTGGACTGACCATGGATTTCTTTTTGGAAAACTTATGATAATCAAAGAACAAGTTTTAATCGCTTGTGACAACGAATTTCAATGTTTCTTTCTGATTTCCTTGGGAAAGCCCTAAAATATTTGCAGAATAGGCCACATGGCCTCGTTCCTAACCGCAGAGAGAAATCAGAGGACCCTTTGGCATAGGCATTTATCGTAGTGAATGATTGAAAAGGCGGTTGTAACAAAAAGTTCTAATCTCGTTGAGATCAGCCCCTTCATCAATAGAGACGGTTTTTTGTCCTTCACGGTGCACTGTGATTCCCCACAATCCAAAATCGTTGATGAGAGCGCTTGCAGAAAGCTGTTCTTACAGCGCATTTGTAAGTGTTTTAATCATACAGTTATCAAAAAGCTGTAACGCGTGTAGAGAGTTGAAACTGGTAACTAACTTTTTCATAGATAACGTTGTAAACGACAGAGTTTTAAAATTGTTGCGATTTTAATACGTCTGACCGTATACCTTCAGGGCCTGCTTCTTGCAACGGCAGTGCCATATTAATAAGCAATAGTTCTTCAATCAACTACCATAATTACTTAGAAAGATGTAAAACGGACGAAAGTCGAGAAAAACAAGGATGAAAGCGAATGACAGAGGAAACTGTCTGTATATAATGTAGTGTTTAATAATAATGAACAAATCTAGTCAGGAGGGAGTAGGTGTGAAATGTTTATCCATGCCGAGCTTGGTAATTCAGAATATAAATACCTCGTATTTGGGAGATCCCGGGTTCCAAACCCTTTGGCCAGCAAGTCTGCTTTCTTTAAAGCGAATACTGGGATAACGCGAGGGGAGTTTGCAGTGTGATGGTGTCTTGTGCTTTGGAAAGGCTTCTGCCCCGGCATTTAGTACTGAAACGGCCGTTCTAAGGAACTCCAGTTCCTCTGTCGGAGTCAACGTTCTGTCTGGAAATTACGGAGGAAGAGGTAGCTAAGTTGGTTAGAGCATCGGCATGGAAGATGAAGATACGTGTTGGAATCCAGGCCGCGACCCGAAGAATTTTTCAATGTTTCTGTTTCTTCCCTACCAATTAATATTATATAATATTCATGTATACAGAGGGTGCCAAAAATGTACACACACTTCAAGCAAAGAAAAAACTATGTTAACATAACAAAACTGATTTCACACAATCAGAAAATGATGAGCACTAATTATCTTAGATTTTTACATTAACAACAGTTGCTCAAAATGCCCACCATCGGTGTCGATACACTTCTGAGTATGTTGAACTGCTGATTCAGCAACGTTTTCGAAAGTGTCCTCAGCGATTGCAGCGCATGACATTTCAATTTCTTCCCGAAGTGCTGTCAGTGTAGCTGGTTTTCTACGGTATACGGTACCATGAGTCTCAAGTTTGTCTCGAATGCGCGCAATTTTTACTCGTGTTGGCGGTTTTGTTCTGTACACACATCTCCATTGCCTTTGAACTTCAACAACATTCTCGGTTTTCCAATACCCCTTCAAAATTTCTTTCCGCTGTTCAAACGATAATCTTGGCTCCATTTTGTTGTAGCAACACTAGCAAAACGTACATCTGTTTACAGAACATCATACGATAATCTTGGCTTGATTTGTTCATTGTTGATTTACCTGTCACGTAGCAACGCTATCATAATGTGAGTCATATCTGTTTACAGAACATCATACTACACATTATTGTTTTTTTTTTTTTTCGGTTCAACTTTGAAATATATTAAATAGATATCTACTGTGAAAGTGTGTATACATTTCTGGCACCTTCAGTATATAAGTGTAGGGATGTTGTCTTTGTGCGTGCATGGCCGCCCGGTAATTCCGTCAATGCATCCCTTCCTTCCGGCGGTGTTCTAGTTGATGGAGTATTCACAAACGGCCAGCTGTTAAGCAAGGCTGAAATATGCTTCTAATGTAATTCAATCCAATACTTTTTAATTTCTTTCCTCGTCATTTAAGTTTTTGTTTCTTTATCTCACATCCTAACATACAAAAGGCTCATTGAGGAAAAGCTTTTGTTACAGATCCATAAAATCTGATACACAAGCCCAATGATATATGACTCAAAAATGCCCTGGAGTTTTTGTACGCAGCTTTTAAGTACCTTTTTTTCTTTAAATATTTCATTCCAGAATTTCACATAGCTTAGGTGAAAATAAAAAAGTTTTTTAAAAATTCTAAAAATCTGATTTACATACATTATAACCCTTGGTAATTTAACTTATGCGGTTGTTTACAAAACATGGGAGATGCGAGTAATTTTTTTAACATCAAACAGGTTACAACAGATTTGTTTTGAACGATTCCTTTGGTATACATTTGAAAATGTAAGCGTTCTTACCATTTGTTTAAATTTTACAAACTAAATACTCGTGGATAACCTTGAAAGTGAAGATATACGAGCAGAAGTAAATACCACAGATAAGCATAAACTTTCCAATAAATATTTACACGCTGTATGAGGAAATATCTTTAAAGGAAAAAAGTATCAAAATCATGGCTGGGAACCAAACCACGGATCTTGGGCTTGCCGTGCCGATCTGACCGCAAACATCCTCATCTATATACCGATGACCTGCTGGTCATCTGGTTATTCCGGAGCGAGGGCTGCAAACCTTGCAGTGGTTCATAGTTAACCACACTACTAGGGTTAATTTATATGAAATAATAGCCTGTGTTTGACTAATCACATATAAGTCTAAGGTGTTTGCACCTAGCTTTAAAGAAACTCTTATACACTTCTTATCTGTTGTTTTGAAACAAAAAGATGAACGAACATACAGTTCAAATGCCTCCTAATAGACAAGTGAAAGCACAGGGTTATATCTAACAAAGCAGGTAGCTAGCTGGAAAAGTTATTTTATCGCCATGCTGGACCAAACATACAGAAGATTGCGCCGAGGCTTCACAAAGGGTGCCTCTGTTCTCCCGTCTTTCTCCTTTTCCTTCTTTTGTGTTATTTATGGTTTCCTGCAGGAGTGGGGCATTATGTTGCAACAAGCGTAGATTCAGATCCTACTAGTGTGTCCTGTGCACAAGCAAACCTTCGGTCAGCAATCGCTGTGCCTACCTCGATTCTTTGCTGAGCCCGCGTCAGTGCACAAAGGAAGAAAAAGAGCGGAGACAGAGAGAGCAAAAGAAACACTGAGAGCACCAAGAATAAAAAGAAAGACGGACCTAGTGAATGAACCAACCAAATAACAGAAAAGACTCCGCCCATTTCTATAGAATATAAAAATTACTGGAGTTGGCAGTAGTATAAAAAAAAAATAAAAGTCCAGAGCAGAAAATAGAAAATGTAGAAGAAAAGAACTCGGGATGAACACACAAGAGACAAAGAAAGAATGCATTAAACAGATGAAAAATGGAAAACGATTCAAGATACAAAATTTGTCCTCCCATTATTAATTATTATTTTCTGCTACTGAGATGTTTATTTTCTCCTTTGACAGTGGAAACACGAGACCGTTGTGGGTGTGCTGAATTTATTTTTATCTTGTTCTTGGAACCATTAATCTCATGAACTGCTACAGCATTAAACAGAGTTCAAAAGGATTTAAGTATGCCTTATTGTGCTATGATTCTTTGGGAAACGGAGAACGCTTAGCCAGTAACAAAGGAGAAAAGAAACAGAAAAAATAAACTTCCTTTTTCATGCGAGCTCAAAGATCGCAGTTCGCATGCGCCAACTTCTTGGTGACGAAATACACTCACCGAAGGGTACTAAGCAATACAGAGCGTTTCACTTTACTCAGACAATTGACTATGTGGTCTTGGTGACGAAATACAGGCACTGAAAGTACTAGGTAACACAGAACGTTTCACTTTACTCTGACAATTAAGTATTATATTAAAATTCCATTATTCATCTGGGCACGGAATAATTTGCTAAATGAAAAATGACGAGATGGTAGGCATATTTGATTGTTAATATTAAAGCGATGCCTTGTGTGTATAACATGAATATCCTTTGAAAGGAAGCGATTCTAATGTGCACCGTCAGTCTTTTTCCAATTAGGGACAATTATTGATTCAATTCTTCGAGCACGAATCCACCAATACATCTGTTCAACACTGCAAGAATTGCGTAAGGCGATTAAGAACAAACGTCAAAAAACAATGACTTCCAAAGAAATTCACCTGCAGAGCACACTACTCAACTCTATACGTCATCATAGAATTCGGCTGCTAAGTTTATCAGCAACGTTACTTACGTTGATCTCAGAATCCTAGGCCTACATGGAGATGTTCCAATGGCGTTTCAATATTGCTGGAAAGTGCAACTTGTCATGTGGGTCATTGGTCAGTTTCATTTCATCAGCTTATGTCCTAAAACATTTACGTGATACATAAACCACCACTCAGGCTTTAGTCGCAAAATGATGTAAGAGGTTCTATGGATAACACAAGTGGCATAGATTACACAGTGTAAGAATGTCTGACGTTATAGCAGATATCCAATAAAGGATTACAGTCAGTTCAAGAAGCTGGGCATTTATCTCACCGCCAGATGCAAAACTCGTGCTTCCGTGAGCAGTGATCACCATAGTATCAACATGAGCACACAACTGTTCAAGATGAGGAAACAGCTAAACGCGTAGCTTCGAAAGTCCTGAATCCTCACTGACGGCAAAACATGGTTTCACATCCATCTCAAAATTATTGGCCAATAGACACCATCAAGAACCACATGATGGCCGCAAGAGGAAGATGTGGTATGCTCTTTCAGAGATTGTATTCCTGGATAATTTCTTTTTTGGAACAATTGCACAATTCTGAGCCTTTAGGAACTAAACTTCTCCATTATGATCTTAAGAGACTGTGGTCTGTGAACCCGGACATAGCAGATGTGGCGCTTCAGCACCGAATGCCCCACTCAAGACGAGAGCCATTGGCACCAAACAGCTGGTTTTTCAAGCAACAAGGGCTGGAGATGCCTGGTGTTCCATCTGAGGCCGACTGGCAGATGGGACTTGTGACGTCCTAAGGTTCATTAACTCTCGCTAGCGAGGACACAATAAGCCCCCCTAAAGGCTGACATCTTCAAGGATCGCTCTCAAATCTCTTCGATCCATTTCTCATTTTATTCTTGTGACAATCGCATTCTGAAAATGGAATATGGGCACATATCTCACAATGTTCATGAATTAAAGCAGCAGAACTGAAGATGTGAGGTCACAGTCTTGCCTCAGATACATCTGAATATTATAAACAGAGCAGCTGTTTCAGTGAAATGAGCTGTATCAAAGCAGAATACGTCTGCTAGGCTTTATGAGGACCTCCTGTTATCTGCATTATTTCGCATACTATAGAATTAATCCAAATTTGAGTTTCAGTTACAGGCCCCTCCCCCTAATTTTAAGCATATTTGAGATTTATATGGAATGAGTTGCATAGATACAGATATTTTAAGTAAAATTTAAACGAGAGATAAATTATTTCATGTGCTGTGCCATTCTAGCGTCCCGTAGTACCTTGATTGCCTTGTCATGTGTCTCAGGTCGAGAAAGTTCGCAAAACTCCTCAATATATCTGGCAGGAACGAGATTAGCCAATGATCTTAAAAACACATTTCAACTATCCCTGGCCTTCAAGGGGAGGTTAAAACATTAATGCTGTCCCTTGTTCACACGGTATTTAAACTGACCTACTTGTGAGCCGTAATATGAAACGGGAGGTAAGGGAGGGACCCAAACAATAAAAAGTGGCTTTCAACCCCCGAGCCTTCATTTTGTAAAGCATTTCTTTGTAAGAGGATGGCAAAAAAATAATGAAGGGCGAGTCCAAAACTGGAAGCATGGGGGAAAATAATGAGGGTGCGCCTGACCTTTAGGGGGTCATGTTTTCCGACCCTATATTGTTAACCTGTTGCTATTCCGAGTGACTTAAAAATGGAGTGTTTAGGGTGGCACAGAAATAATAAATCATGCTGGAAATGAGCTATAGTTGTAACTTGGTCACTTTTCATTATACAAAAATCAGTAGACACCGTAAAGTCCAGAACTTTCACTTAATCGTTTTCCACCTAGAATTTAAAATAAGTAAAGAAAATGTAATATATTCTCATACAACATACTGAATGCACTGGGACAGATGTGCAGGTAATAAAGTTGTTACAGTAGCAATCCTTATGAGTTGAACAATGTGAACAATTCAAAACTATAAGCCAAAACAGTGGCTTTACACTGTGATAACCAAAATAAAATAAGCATAAACGATTAATTACTTAGAGTTATAGTTTGTAACGTCGCAACATGGTCTTATCCAATGCCCATGCCAATGCTATATCGGTCTAAGATGTAGAGTGTGTCGGCTACAAGGCAAACCTTATGGTACAATTTTGTTCTGTCCTTCATGTGATTATTTTTGCACCCGTTTCCACAGTTCTCCAGAGCTTATCTTCCAGTTTTAAATGAATAATTGTTATATTCATTATGTGCATATCGCTTTTCTAAGATATTTTTTGCTCTGTATTCTTTTCTTTCGCGTTTGTTAGTTGCCTCATTCGATGCAGAATCATTTGCTGTGTTGAATGCTAATGCTCTACATTCTAAGTAATTATTTAAATTGGTGCAAATAATTTTTTTTAGTTTTTGTATGTCCACATGGGGGCTGGAAGGTTACCCTTTTATATATACACACATATGTGTAAAGTTTCATTGTGGCATAGGAGTTTGCTGATGAAAATGTATCACCTGTTAGCCATGGACAGAATTTTAAACGTTTGAAAAGACGTCTACATGACATCCCAATTCTAATTTTGTTTTTTTTATGTGCAGTCGGTACCTATATACAGGGTGATCCGTTTGGGAATGGATAAAATGAAAACATTGTAGGACCTTTACTACTGAACTTCAAATTTTGAAACTTGGTATATACAACATTTAAAGATGGGAGATTTCTCAGAACGCTGCTTGGTCCCCATTGCTTGCTTTACACAACTCATAACGGCGATGCCGTTAGCCCATGTCTATTATAACACCAGCCCATGTCTATTGTAACATCAGAGGGGTGATTTTTTGGAAAGCTGAAATAATTTTTAATTTCTTTACAAAATGACCAACCTCCCATGCTCAGCGAGGGGGTGCAACTTTCTGGAACACAATGTTCATGTTGTTGTCATCAAGTTGTGGCAACAGAAACTACTGCAACATATCGAAATAAGATTCATAGCGCTCCTTGTTGATTTGTTGCCATTTCCATCGTGTATTATTTCCATTTTTAATTATGCAATGTTGATTTACATTCTTGCCATGTACGAAAATTTATGCAAAACATTACCAGCAAGAAATGTCTCCTTCTATTATATTACCTTTAATATTTTTCAAAGGGATTATCAACAATTTATATTACTAATACTATTTATAAGCAATTGATGACAAAATACAAATTTCATACACAAGAGTTTTGGACCAAAAAGAAACCCTTAATGTAGATTTAGTGAGTCACAAAGCAGTTTTTAAGATCTGATTAGTTAAATATAGTTAACTGTGCGTTTTTGTGAATCCATTTTGGCGCCATATTTATTAAAAGGCTTATTCCCATCATGCTGTTGGAAAGATAGTTGGGATAAGAAAGTTTTGGGGAGCTTTGTTCTTCATTGTTTTGGTATACTATATGAAATCCATCTTAGAAATAATAAACAATAAAAAATTTGAAGATTAATGTGGGAAAAGATCGAAATGGTCTGCAGAATATTTACTTTTCTACTGTATATAGGTATCTGTTGTTAGTTTGGGAATCCCATTTTTTCATGCCAAAGCTTCTTCTATACATTGCCAACGCCAGCCAAACTGAACTTTGCAATTGTATCGCTTCATAATCGAATATGGCCCAGCGTTGCAACAGCTGATCTATAATATTATTATTATTATTATTATTTCCCCTTTATTCAAAAGCGACGAGGCAGAAAAGTCTGTGCTTTCTTTTATAAATTATTTTGTTCATTGTTGACTGCCCAATTCGGAAGTCATTTCTGTTTTATCTGCGTGATTTTGTTGTTTATAATCCAAAAATCTAGCCATGATTCCCCCGCGGCACTCCTCGGCGCCTAACATGGTTCAACTACTGTCATCTGTGGCCGAAGTCGTTAAGGCGCGGATTCCTGAGTGAGAGGTCTCAAGTTCTATTCGTGCCGGGACCGTTCAGAAGAAAACACCCTTTCCCATTTTTAATTTCAGCTCATGTTTCACCAGTGTCCACCGCCTGATGACTCAGCAGCAAAAAAAGGTGCGTTAAACACTGTGTTGTTATAGATGCTCCTTGTAGTGTGGTGGGCACCATACGTGCCTTCTAAACCCAAGATCGCGGGTTCAAACCCGGCCAGGATCGATGTAATTTTTTCGAGCGTAAAAATCTAAGTATGGCTTCCTTCGGAAGGGAAGTAAAGCCGTGGGTCCCGTGTCGTACATTTACGGCACGAAAAAGAACCTCAAGCCTGAAAGAGAGGCCTCTGAGCAAAATTTGTCGGCCATTTCACGCCCTGAATAGAATGGGACGCAGATGACCTGAGATGTTCAACAGCGTCCGTAAATAAACGAAATCAACAACAAACGCTGTGTTCAGGAAGTGATGCCTGCCTTTGGTTACCGAGGAATCTGTTTCACATTGCATTAGGTTCATTCCAATAATTTTAAGACTTACACTAAAAGACCAAACAAAATATTTGAGTAATTAAAATATATTATTAACGTTTATAAGTTCAAAGTGAATGTTGTAGGATTCTCCAATGCGATATTCCCAGTCTCTGATTTCTCATAAATACGGTTTATTTATCTTTAAAGAAATGATCACAATTCTTGTGCTGCTACGTTGAGTCAGTTGAACACAACTGACGAAATGTTTCATCCTTCACAAAGTCCACTACATTACGGCAATTCGCGAGGTTTTATGTTCTGAGGAAGAAAACCTTTTTTCAGGAAGCTAATAACGATCACATGAAAGCTTTGTGTTCTTTTATTCATATTGTGCCTGTGCGGAGCATTTGTTTGTTTTCTTATTTTCTCCTCTTGCCAACTCTTCTTGCTTTTCAGAGCCTCGCCTATGCTCGTTCATTCAGGAGGAGACAAACACAGAGAAGGGCCTGGCCTGCGTGGTCAATGCATGCAAACTATCATCAGAAGTGAAACAGTGGAGCAACAGTTTGAATAGAGAGAGGCCCCCTTTATTCATTCTCTCCGTCTCCTCCTTCTCCTTTCCTCCTCGGACTTGCTTCTTTGTGGCGGGGCTCCTACGTGCGTGGCTAAGGTACAAAGGGGGACCTCGCAGACTCTCCTGGCTTTGTTACTCCGGCAACCAATGTTTGAGATTACCATAGAAATCACCTCCAAAGGGAACATAAGAGTCAGTCTTCCAAAACACGGCAACATTGTGCATCTCTCAAAAGAATATTGTAATAACTCCCCTGTGTGTTTATCTTTGGCTTTGTCTGCGATGCTAGAGGAAACATTAGCGTGTGACAGAAACACTCCTGTGGCATTCTAAGGACAACAATTAAATTATCAGAATATTCTAGAACTCAAAAAGATCGTTTTGGCCGCTTGTTGGTGAAAAAAAGTATTTTCTGCTATATATTTGCTTACCTTAGACATCCTAACGTAAAACTTTTTCATCTTTACAATGTTATTGACTGTTGGTATGAACATATCTACACTGGTATAAATTCAACCGTAGAGAGCGCCGGCTCATACAGGCATTAGAAAGATGAAATATAAAATAATATTGCAAAAGATACCAATTTCCCTTATAGGCTGCTAAATGTAAATAAGATATGGACAAAGAATGCAACAACCTATACAGAAGTCACGCTAAACAGTAAGCCCTGAAGGGGCAACACACTTTTCAACAAGGAGATGCATCTGTAAAATTCAGAAATTTAATAAACTGCGAGTTTAAATCAAAAGCATATGTTCCTTTACAAATAAACTTTGAGATTTTTGTGCAACTATTATGGAAAAAAGCTGCTTGTATTTTACCACCTCATACTTAACGTAAAGAAAATGAAAGTCAAAATAGAATTTATTTCTATAAAACATAAATTAATATGCTTTATTTTAAAAGTACAGCAAATTACGAGTAGCAGCATAGTAAAAATTATTTACTGAAATTGTCTGAAAACTCAATTAAAGTTAGGCACTTACAGATGAATGTAAAATGTCTTAATTATCAGAAAATTAAGTTTTAAGTATAACGTCTACTACCCTGATTTATTTTAAAGTTGCCCATATGACGGATCATCAACTCATAGTTCTTTTCTTTCGTGGCAACTTTTCCATTTGGAATCTCACCAGAGCTATTTTACATATACTATGTAATATAAATGAAAAATAAAATAAATCTGTAAACAATGTAACAAAAATGACAATAACTAAAGAAGCAGAAAATATACCGAGGGAGCCAAAATGTATACACACTTTCACAGTAGATATCTATTTAATATGTTTCAAAGTTGGGCCGAAAAACAACAGTAATGTGTAGCATGATGTTCTGTAAACTGACTCACATATATTATGATAGCGTTGCTACGTGACAGGTAAATCAACAATGAACAAATGCAGCCAACATCATCGTATGATGTTTTGAAAGCAAATGCGACTCACATTACGTTATGTAGCGTTGCTACAACAAAATGGATCCAAGATTATTGTATGAACAGTGGAAAGCAATTTTGAAGTGGTATTGGAAAATAGAGAATGTTGTTGAAGTTCAAAAGCAATGGAGACGTGTGTACAGAACAGAACCGCCAACGCGAGTAACAATTGCACGCATTCGAGAAAAATTTGAGACTCTTGGTATTGTATACCGTAGAAAACCAGCTACACTGGCAGCACTTCGGGAAGAAATTGAAACGACATGTGTTGCAATCGCCGAGGACACTTTCGCAAACGTTGCTCAATCAGAAGTTCAACGTACTCAGAAGTGTATCGACGTCGATGGTGGGCATTTTGAGCAACTGTTGTAACTGTAAAAGTCTAAGATGATTACAAACATTCTTACACTCCATAATGAATTTCCCTACTGTTGAAATTACTGTTATATCTTCATTTCTGGTGTACCAGTAGTTTTAAAAATGTAATGGCATTTTAAGGTCCAAAGGCATTGTACATTGTACACATTCCCGTGTACATGGTAATTTAAATTAACTGGCGCGATGATCGCCCAAGGTCAAAAAGGGTGCAGACATTGTGGAAACTGAAGTTTACAGAAGGCTGTGGTTTGTCTTGAATGATAGTAAAAATTATATTTTATTAATTGGCAGTGTTTATTTCCATGACATCATCCTTTGTTGTTTTACAATATTTAGGGTTTTAGCTGGTGTTTCCCTCAAAAAGTTATTTTTTCTGTAAAACATTTTTGGCTGAAATGATTGAAAAACTGCATTTTTTGCATAAGTTCTCCATTTTTAGGACCTATATAAGTTATCACGTTGAAACATTTACCACTTTATTCAAGATATTATTGTGATGATGGGGATGCTAGGACAAAATGTGACAATGTAAAAAAATAATGGGGGAAAATAGAAAAAAAATTTGAAAATAATTTATAATTTTCTTCGGATTTCATGGTATAGTAATGAAAATAGATCATGTATGCTGTAAAAATTTCATTTCATTAGCTTTAATAGTCCTTGAAAAATTTTGTACTTAAGTTGGTAAATTTAACATTACAAACATAGGCCTTTCATACTCCCCTTAAAGTCGTACATCATGAAGAAAGTTAGACTGCTAAATGCAAATAGTGCTTTGTTGCATTAACTGTTCTGTGTGAATTAAGACAAATATAACGTTTGAAGTGTTTGTAAAATTTAGTATATGAAGGTTAATTGTAAGTAAGATTTTTTAAATGAAGATATTTTATAATTTATGTAAACTATTTCACGCTAATGAAAACTTGTTAATAGTAACCAGTGCAAGTCATAAAACAGTAAATAAATAAAAATAAATAACGTTTGAACTCCATGTGCTGTTACGTCATAAGTATATATTTCACTTTTTTCTGATGTGTTCTGAAATTGCTTGACGCATCGAAAGCTATTTATATATTTTACAGTGTGTGGCGATTAAGCAAATTCATGAATCACATACGTATCATTTTATGACTGGAAACAGGCTTAATGTATCTATATAAAGATTAATAAAAGTATTTAGATTCAGTTTGATGACGGTTTGTGAATACGCAGAAGGCAATAGAAACAAAAATATCTGAAACCCATTAATTTGTCTAGGAGTAGCAGATTTAACATGGTTTAAATCCAGGCTACAAGCAAGACACCGAGGCGCAACGCTCTATTTATTTGATTTCAGTTCCTGGGAGAGAACGAAACACGCAGCCTGGAGCCCCTGGGGCATCACTCGCCAAATTACAACGATTTTAAAACCGGAGTTAGTGTCACTTAACAAAACACCCGTGCCGAGGTTTTCTCAACAGCTTTTCCTGAAAGTGTAACATGTGGTTGGCACTATTGCTAGTTAGGACGCATAATTAACAGCTGCGGTAGTAAAATTGCCAAGTTTAACAGCTCTTCGGCTCTTTTCAGTAGTTCCATTTCTTTTAATGAGAAGCGGGCCCTCGCAGCATTTCGCTTGTAACTAATTGATACACTCTCTTAACTGCGTATCGCAAGTATAGGCCTGGTTTCAAAATATTCCATAAGAGCCTATGCCTTAAAAATCTGGGTACTATCATATTATATAAACATTTTTGTGCAAATTCAATATATGAATTACAAAATGCATAAGCTGTTACATAACATAGCGATTAAAATAAAACAAACTTCTGTTCATATTTAAAACATACCTTGTGTACAATAAATATGCAATGATTTAAATGGAAACTGTACAAATATAGAAATAGTTACCAGATGATCAAAATTGACAAAGTAAAGAAGATCGATTTGGGTTTTTCCATTTCCATGCCTCTGCGGCATAGAACAACTATTGACACAAGTAAACTATTTATTGTAACTAAAGCTCGGGCACTGTTGCCAACTCTCGCAAAGAATAGTGAGCTCAGGGAGTACGGTTAGTGTACTCAAACGCGTAGTGGAAAGACAGGTAGACCAGATATACTCGCCTGGAGAATAAGAAAACAATCTGTTTAATTTATAATTAGCTGAAGTGAATAATGAATTGTTTTTAGTGTCTTTTGATCGTTTTATGTCAGATGAAATAGAGATCCAGTTTATATAGCACAGCCACGGGTGGCCGAGGTCGTTAAGGCGCGTACTCGTGAGCGGGAGGTCTGGGGTTTGAGTACCGCCAGGACCGTCCTCCCTGACTGAGGTTTTTTTTTCCAGGTTTTCCTCAGTCCTCATAACTGGCAAATGTCGGGGAGGTACCCTAAACTTAGGCCTGGAACGTTTCCTTCGTTAAAAAACTTGTCCCAATATATAATTTCATCTCATGTATCACCAGTGTTCACCACCTGTGGTGCCTCAGTAATAAAAACGGGCATTAACCAACATTCAAAAGGGGGGGGGGGGGTTATATAGCCTGACATACAACACGACGCGATCAAGCTCCAGAACTTATTTTGAATGGCCGTGGAATGAACAGGCAATGGAGTACAAGATTTAATTATGAACTTCATTTATGCCCTAATTTCTTTTTATTATTTTAAAAGGAAAGCTGAGTGGTGGTGTTCGCCATTTCACGACAACGCGCCTGTGCACACAGCTCTTGTTACAAAGGAAGCTGTGAAGAAATGTGGCTTCAAGGAGATCAACCAATCACCCCAGAGCCCAGATCTAGCTCCCAGTGACTATTTGCTCTTCTCAACACTCAAGAAGGACCTTCGAGGAAGGAAATTTAAGTGTGACGAAGAAGTGATGGTGCTGTTTATGCCCATTTTGTAGAAAAGACTTCTGACTATTTGGGGGGGGGGGGAGGATTGAAATGTTAGTTCAAAGATGTGAGAAGTGTAAAGTGAAATACAATTTTTGTCTTTATCATACCTAGAAAATAGTTAGGCCGGAAACTTATGTGTCAACCCTCGTACTAACTTTCTCTGCCAAAGAAGAAACACAGCAATATCGCAGCAATGGCGCAAATTACTACATTGAGCGATGATTTTTCAGTCTCACTCGTCGAATTTACGTGATTTGGTTCCCTCCGATGTCTGTTCTTCTCCAAGTTAAAACTTGTCATTAGTGATCAAGAGATTATACGTAGATTTTTTTTTTTTTTTTTTTTTTTTTTTTTGAGTAGTGTTTAACGCCCGTTTTTACTACTGAGGCACCACAGGCGGTTTTACGTAGATGAACTGCTGAGAAACATTTGGCAGGCTTAAAGGGATGCGACTTTTGTTACTGCATAAAACTTTGGAACTTCGTTAGACAACATGCATTAGCGTTAAGGGTGACTTAAAAATAAGAAAAGTTTCAAAGAGTTAAACTTTTTATGGGTACTTCAAAACCACGCCCCAGCCTATAAAATTATCCATGAAAAATGTACTTAGTACTTTCTGGCTTTATTGGCACTCAACCTATAAAATATTTGTGTCATATTACAAATGTATGCCTAAAATACTTGGTGGGATGTCATTTCTTTTATTAGCTAGCAGTGTTCGCTTTATAATTACATCCAAGTGGCTTTTATAAGCTTTGCTCAAACAGAAAATGGTTTACCAGCAACTAACTATTTACATGTTTCCTCCGTTTCCCTATAACCTAAGAACATATTTTTATTACTAAATTATGGTCTTGTATCTTGTCTTGTTTGATTCTTCAATATTTAGTCAATAATGACACATACTTTTAAACATGTATGATTTTCAGTTTCTGTAGCGATATTATTAAACATTTCCTAAATAAAATGTATTGCCTATTCCCTAGGCATGTTTTTTATTAAACTTACTTTTCACTGTAGTGCAAGAGGGAAAGTGAACTGTTCTCGGTGTCTTGCACATTATATTACATTATTATATTCAGGAAGAGTCAAAGCCAGGTCGATTGCGGCAGGACTGTCTTAGGTTTTCCTCAGGCCATCAATGGTAAGTGCGGACGTTCTGATTCACTTCCTTTCTCAGTTTATAATTTCATTTCAAATACCGTCATCGGTGTTCATAGCTCCTGATGCCTCTGTAGTGAAAATGGGAGTTAAATACAATCCACATACAAATATTGTTTAGTGGTGAATTAGGTCCTTGGTACAACCGAAATAAACTTACTTCTCTAGAGGAAAGCCAAGGTCCCCATCCCCAAGCGATGAGCAAATCATTTAATATTTCCTTTACTGCATTTTCCGTTTCTATCCCCTAAAAACCTCCGTTTTCTTAAATATATTAACTTAATTAAGGATAATTCGATATCGTTAACAGAAAAGATGCGAATAGTGTCCTCTCTAGATTTTGTGATCTGTTTAGACGTAAGAAGAAATCCTATAAATCAGGGCTGTTCAACGTTCGTTTATACTGGGGCACATTTGCACGATAACACGGGGTACGCGGGCGCCAGGTTACAAATCCATTACTTCGGTACTACCGCTACTTTTGCGACTAATAATAATAATAATAATAATAATAATAATAATAATAATAATAAATCTAGAATTTAAAAAATATATGAAATTATATTTCTCACACAAAAATGCCTCTCTACATTCTTTTACGAACAGAGAAATTACAACACACGAGTTTCTTTTGTTTCCAATAAAGCAATGCTGGTCCTCTGATTCCCTGTTAAAGCTATAATTTCTTTGCCATTTTAAGAAGAGCTATGCTTAAAATACAACGGATTAATAACTGAATAATTTAAAGTTTAAAAAGTAATGAAACATGTTGAATGTACAATTTATGACGACACAAGATACTCAAAACTATTTCACAAGCTCACAAGTAATGCTGAATGTTCGTCTGAAAGCAAGGAACTTAGAACATTCCTATTGTATCATTTGTTCATTGTTTGCGGCACAGCTTTGTTATTTTGAGGACAAATTGGGTGTCCGAATGTCGTCTTAGTGAAACTCTGTAGATAGTTTATAGCACTGCAAAGCCGCTCTAGACAGTGTTAATAATACATAGGATTACGTATTTTAAAACCGGCTGTTTATTCTTTCTTTTATTTTTGTACTAGCGTCTGTCAATGTTTAATCGAAAGGAATGCCTATTTTCTGGTAACTGTACATAATTAAAATGAATGCTTCGTGTACCCGAGTCGTGAAGAACGAGTCAAATCAGATGATCCCGTCGTGTCCACGCTCAAAGTTGCCTATCCAAAAGTACTAGAGGAAGTTCTTACCTTGCTGTGATGCTCTTGCTGCTGACTGACCAGCTGCTCGCGAACCATTTGCAGCTGCCGAATCATTTCCGAAAGCCTCCTCTCTTTCTCCAGGAACGTTTCCCCGGCGAGCGCCTGGTTGAGTACTGCGGCGCCGTCTAACACGGCCATACTTGCCGCACTCATGGCGTCTGGAGGCGGCGGCGACGACTGCAGATCCCCGCTCCCAGCACTGCTCCCACTGCGCGACAAAAAACACCGTAACGCTTTAAGCAACCGCTTTTCAGAGAGAGAAACAGTAATAAAGAAATAAAATGTATGTACAGAGGGTGCCAAAAATGTATACACACTTCAAGCAAAGCAAAAACTGTGTTAACTGAATTCACACAAACAGAAAACGATGAGCACTAATCATCTTAGACTTTTGTAGTTACAACAGTTGCTCAAAATGCACACCATCGGCGTCGATACACTTTTGAGTACGTTGAACTACTGACTGATCAACGTTTGCGAAAGTGTCCTCAGCGATTGCAGCACATGCCGTTTCAATTTCTTCCCGAAGTGCTGTCAGTGTAGCTGGTTTTCTACGGTATACGGTACCATGAGACTCAAATTTGTCTCCGATGTGTGCAATTGTTACTTGCGTTGGCGGTTCGTTCTGTACACGTCTCCATTGCCTTTGAACTTCAACAACATTCTCGGTTTATCAATACCACTTCAAAATTGCTTTCCGCTGTTCAAACGTTAATCTGGGCTCCATTTTGTTACAGCAACGCTGGCATAAGGTAATAAATAATCACATCTGTTTACAGAACATCATCGATAGTCTTGGCTTCATTTGTTCATTATTGATGTACCTGTCACGTAGCAACGCTATCATAATGTATGCGAGTCACTTCTGTTTACAGAACATCATACTACACATTAGTTGTTTTTCGGTCCAACTTTGAAATATATTAAATATATATCTACTTTGAAATTGTGTATACATTTTTGGCACCCTCTGTATATAGGCAAAATCATAAAATCTAAAGCATTCATATAAATTAGAAAAGGATGTTCAGAAAGAAAAACTGATTGAAACCTGGCACATGACATTTCGGATAACTGCATACCCTTATTTATACATTATACTTTTGATGGATACGCAGTTATCCGAAATATATGTATCTGTATAACGTATCCGAATAGAAATTGTTTAAAAAATAATTTATTAACAGTAAGTACATGTCACAAATTAAAAATGATATATTACTGTAGTCAGGTAAATTACTAAGTATATACAGGCTGTTTGGTAAGTCCATGCAAACTGAGGATTGTTTTCAAGGTTACCTTGGCAACGTGGCTGTTTAGGGATGGCGTATCGCTGGGTGCTGGAGATAGGTAGCAACATATGCGGGGAAGGAGGGCTTTATCTTCCAAGTAAAACATTGCAAACAAACGCGTGCCTATGTATAATATGTTCAAATACTTAAAGTCTGTCCATTCTCATTGTATTAACAATAGCGGTGTAATAATAGAGAATGTTAGACGCTTTGCATTGCATTACTTAGAGTTGGTGTATAGTTTTACATATATTAATACATTAATTATATATAGATACAAGTAGTGGGCTTGTAGCATCAAAAGGAAAGGTAAATCTACAGAAATGATGATGTGAATATAATGATTAGGACAAAGTAAGCTAAAACACATTTAAAACAGTCAAACTTGCGAGTTATCCAACTATACCGGTGTTCTAGTGAAAACAATTGTTGAAGTCGAGTGTTCTCTGCCTACACCAGGAAATAGACCATTGCACACGAAAGGGAATTTGGTTGATTTTTACAAGAATGGGATATGCTACTGCATAGACGAAATTTAGTGAGAAAAGAAGTTTCTACACGTTCAAAATTGTTATGAGAGACTCGAAAAGAATTTAACTTCATTAGAGATTCACTCTCTAAGAAGAGTTCTAAAAGAAATAGGTTACAAATGGAAAAAGTACCAAATAAAGGAAATACGCCCTTAGGAACAAAGTCGTTTATTGTACATATCGATGAGACTTGGGTGGATATAATTTAACAACTGGGAAATGCTAGCAAAGTGAAATTCAACCGGGCGTATTGACAAAGCCGAATTCCGGATACCGTCTCATTGTCGTCCATGTAGGATCCGAAACGGGGCTTGTGAAGAATCCATTATTAATTTTTCAAAGAGGCAAAGGGTTGGGAGATTATGTTGGTCCAATAAATTTCAGAAACTTTGAGATTTTTATTAACAATTCTTTCCATCCTCTCAGAGAACTGTGTTGCTGTTATAGATAATGCTGTGCAACATTTAGTAAAACGAAATAGGCCTAAAAAAGAAGCGATATTATGCCTGCAGAATAACATTCCCCGTTCAACAGGCACGAGAAATTCTAAACTGTACACATAATCCATAAATGGCACAAAAATTGTTTCACATTGACGAAATGTTAAAATTACATGGCCATGAAGGGTTAAAATTACATGGCCATGAAGGAACATATGTGTGAACTGGACCCCATTGAGCTTGCGTGGTCTAAAGTTTTTCTCTCTTGCTGAGAGAAAAAAAATGTTAGTGCAGAAATAAATATCTATATATAATGCAAGCCTTATCTCTGCTTTGGATTGTCAGCGATTAAACAAAACACAAAGTTTGTAAATGTTCGCCATGCTGTAACTTACACATGATCTCTAGTAGTGCTATGAATTAATAAGCACACAAATTAAAATAAAGCAATAATATTATGATATGTAATAAACTGAAATAAAGCCCATGTATTTGTTTAATTTTCTATTAGATTTTCTATAAATACAAGCCATAAACTGATTGCATTAAAAAGAACCTCTGATCAATAGTTCTTCAGTCTTCTAAAACGCGGAAAACTTTGTTACAGCTGTACAAGTAGATATTGGAATAACTAAAACCAGTCATACAAATATGGTTTTAACTTCGAAAGTATTTGGTACATCCAAATTAAATATTAAACACGGGGGACTCAGCACCCGTCTGCGAAAATTTACTGAGGGCCCATACACCTCCGGTCCCTAGCAGTCGTCACCTATTCTTCTGGAGACGGTTGGGTTAACGTAAACACGTGGTAGAGTAGAGGCACGGTTTTGGGAAAAGGATGGGTTACTCTTTGGGAGGAGAAACAAGTAAAACGAATTACTCAAGTGACTCCAGTGAGGAAAATAAGGACTTCTCTGATGTTGCCGTTCATCTACCTAACAGCGAATAAATAGAACAGCAGAAATCTCAGGAAGTGAGTACCTAATTATATTTTATTAATACGTTAAGCATATTAACTTAGGCCCGTAAGTGTCAATATTTTCTAAGTGCACAAGCTTAGGTGCTGTTAAATATATGATTGCATACAATACGTCGATATCATGGACAATTCGCTCCTCTGACACTATTATGTTTCATAAATTTCCTCTGACAAGCCATCTCTCCAGCTCCCAGCAGTAAGTACATGGTATGTATATACAAGTACAAATCTTAGTCTGTGTTTGAGAGCCATTTCTAGCTTAAATGTTATAAACAAGCGTTCAAAATGGAGAAATATGAATTGTGTATATTAATAAAACATATTTTTGAACGTCAGGGCTAGATAAACATTACGGTGAATCTGCATTTCGGTTAGTTTAAATGTAGCTAAAGGAGCACAAGCGATGCTGGCCGTTCCGGAAGTCCTGTTGAGATAACGACTACCGAAATGATTGATGGATCATAAACTGAAGGTGTGGACATTTCTGGAGATCGGGTGGATAATACTTTTCACAATTATTTGCAAAAGAAACAGATCGGAGAGGCGGGTGCCACATTTGCTAACGACTCGCCAAAAACAGAACAAGTTGTCGCTTCCGCGCAGAATTTGCAGCTGTTAAAAAGGAATCCAAGTGAATTTCGGAGACGATGTGACAGCTGATCCACCCTACACGGCGGTAGTGAAGGAACAGTCGAATTACTGAGTTGCCACCGGAGAAAACGCCTTGGAAAAAAAAACCTTTAGCACCAAAATTGATGGAGACGTTGTTTTGGAATTGCCACAAGTATAATCATTTTGATATTTTGGAAAAGGACAAAAGCATAACCGGCTACTGGAGCAATTGAACGACGCCTCAGAAAAAATAAACTTGCGCCAGAGCACAAGTGCGCGATTGTGACCTAAATATTATTGGACTTTAGTTATGAATTCTTTTCCCTTCACCCTACCCGCACTTGGATTCTTTCCTCTATACATGTAAAGAAATTGCTGGCAGGAAACAAATTCGTATCAAATAAAAGTCAGTAAAACAAAAAGTATTTCGCAAAGTTGAAAAATATAGCACCTTATTGAATGATATAAACAAATTATAAAATCGTTGGAATAAGAGTTTAAGTATGAAAGGTGATTATATTGAGAAATACAACTACATTTACATGTCTTCGGGTGCCAAAAAATGTATACACACTTCAAGCAAAGAAAAACCTGTGTTAACATAACAAAACTGAATTCACACAAACAGAAAATGATGAGCACTAAACATCTTAGACTTTTACAGTTACAACAGTTGCTCAAAATGCCCACATCGGCGTCGATACGCTTCCGAGGACGTTGAACTACTGATTGAGTAACGTTTGCGAAAGTGTCCTCTCAGCGATTGCAGCACTGCGAAATCTACCGGATCTGCCTTGTGAACATCGCATACGGTACCACGAGTCTCAAATTTGTCTCGAATGCGTGCAATTGTTACTTGGACTTCTTCCTATGAGGAACTCTTAAGGATGTTGTTTGTATACCGTAGAAAATCAGCTGACAGCACTTCGGGAAGAAATTGAAACGGCATGTGCTGCAATCGCTGAGGACACTTTCGCAAACGTTGCTCGATCAGTAGTTCAACGTACTCAGAAGTGTATCGACGCCGATGATGGGCATTTTGAGCAACTGTTGTAACTGTAAAAGTGTAAGATGATTAGTGCTCATCATTTTCTGTTTGTGTGAATTCAGTTTTGTTATGTTAACACAGTTTTTTTCTTTGCTTGAAGTATGTATGCATTTTTTTTTTTTTTTGCACCTTCTGTATAATAAAATGTATATTTAGGGCTGGGAGATAAATCTCGATGCTAGACAATTTTATGACACAAACTGCATGTGAATTAAGTTCCATATCGAATATAATTATAATATGATCCTTGTATGATTAAAAATGCTTATGTTCAGATAAAATTTATTTCTACGAAACTGTTATAAACCTAGTAAAAAAAATATTCCAGTTCTGGACATCTGCGCTGCTTAAAATCAAACTGGTAAGATAAGAACTAACCAAATGTGTTACAAATGAGTGTTTTGGCAATATTCCATCAATTTTTAATCCTATAAACTAACAACGATTTTGCTATGATTACTGAAAGAAATAAATAAAATTTATAATATCTTCAAATCAAAATATAAATTATTTTGTACATTTCTTGGATATAACAGAGAATTCAAATTAATATTTCCTTTAAGCTAGGAATGTACAAACAAGCTGAATAGATAATAGAACGAGAGAACGAAAAATATTTAAAAAGAAGCGAATACAATGTAATATCACAAATAAAAATAAAAATAAACGAATAAAACCTATCCTGTCTTAATTAATAGTTATTGATGTTCATAACAGAGAACTACTCGGAGCGTAATTATCGCGGAATGATAGCACGTTGACCGTGATAACTGTCACGGTGGGGGCAAAGGCCGCGCATAAATCTGAAAACTTTGAATTTTTTTGACGTTACTGACTGGTTATTATATTCGGAATATTCGCGATACGCAAATGTTTCATAGCTGCTCGTAAATGAGCGGCAAAGTGGGTGGTTTCCTATTCTATTTTCATGCTTATTTCATCTCTCGTACAGTCGCTATGGAACTGGCTGGCCAATCTCGGCCTTATAAGTAAGTACGTTTTGATAGGAGTGTGGAGGGACCACGGTAAAAAGACTGGTTTATTGCTTTTACTTATCTGATAATAAAATAAACTTATAAAGCCATATGTAGATACTGAGCTCTTCATGTTATTAATTTTCTGTAAAGTTTAACTTTTACCAAACTTCTATGTCAAGTTATTGCATAATTAAAAAAATAAAACAAAAAGTTTCAGTAAGAATATATATGTATATATGTATACATATATATATAAATGGCGTAACAACGAAAGTAACCAAAGACTAAATGCGATTCCAGTGAGAAAAACACACCATAGTTTCGCAATTGGGTAAGACCCCATACACAATGAAAATTAAACGCAACGTAAACGTAAAAGCTAGATGCTATGTATTGTAATGGAATCATTCACAATGAATCGCGTAAACATAAAAATAAACGAATAACTAGACATAAACTTAGAAGCTTGCAAGGTCCAAGGTTTTACATCTACGTCTAACTTAAACTTAAGAAATCAGCCAATCAGAACACAGCTGCTCTGTTTGTAGAGCTTCTATGGTAGAATTTTTCCTTACACAGAGCACGGAACTCAAATGCAACTCTTGCTGTTTGCTGCTGCAAGTCCCGAGCGACGGCGGAGAGAGCCGAAGGTAGTGACCTACAGATAGC
The DNA here is from genome assembly GCA_030762175.1 of Metallyticus violacea. Classification (NCBI taxonomy): domain Eukaryota; kingdom Metazoa; phylum Arthropoda; class Insecta; order Mantodea; family Metallyticidae; genus Metallyticus; species Metallyticus violacea. Next base: position 76,619,180 of record CM060844.1, read on the forward strand.
TAGATAATAAGACTTTCTAGCCAATAGTACCATGCACAGAATACGTTATAAATTGATGTTTATAACTTTTTTCTGCTGCAATCAAAGGAAATTTCCTACCATTACAGTGATTTACTCACACCTATCAATTTATATTTACGAAAAACTACTGGGTTCACCGTTTTCTAGGATTTACCCGAGATTAACGTTAGTATGTATATGAATGAATTGTGAATTTCAATAAGAGCAGATTTGCCACCGTTACAATATTTTACCCGCCTAACGATCCCCTATCAATTTATATTTAAAAAGTTACGGAGGACAACGCATAGGTTACATTATGTTTAACAATATATATGCAACATTTACTGCGGCCACGCACAGTAGTTCCCCGCTGTCGCTCGGGACTTGCAACAGCTAGCAGCACGAGTTGCACTTGATTTGCGTACTCCGTGTAAGGGCAAGTTATGATAGAGAGAGGTGAAGATCAGTGACTCTGTAGACAGAATGGCGTCAATGTACAAAAGATTAATTGCATTATAAGAAAGCTATCCTTCCTCATATTACTCGAAACAAATTAGATACTGTACTTTGCATACGCTACCGCCGTCTGCTCAGAAGCAGCCATTTTCAATCAGCTGTTAGTTTTCTTCTTTTGTTCTTACTTTTGATTGGCTAATACATACGTTTGCGTCTTTCGTTGCTAAGTTAGCATGTTACGTCAAAGTTTATGTTTACGTTAAATTTGCATTGTGAATGGAGCCTAACAGATGAGGTAGATAGCAAAGTCTTGTCGCTACAGCCGCATTTTCCAGAATTAAACTCTTTAATTTAAATTTGCATGCTCACAATTTAACTTGTTTATATGTTATTGTATTTTAACTAAATTGAAAAGGTCATTCTAGAATTAGAAGAGCAAAATTCCCAGAAGTGACAAATGGCAGTCTTTGAGGTTAGTTTGTACTTGCTTTAAATAACCTATGAAGTTATGTTATTTGTTTACTTGCATATATTACATTTTAATTCTAGCATAATATACTTTCCTTTCAGATTCATTTCGAGTAAACACCCAATAGAATTCCGTATGTAACATGACATGGCGTGCTATTGCAGTCAATCCTCTGTTTTTTATGGTGTGGCAGACAGTAATACAGAACATTCACAAACATTCCTAACTTAAGCTCGTGAGAAATGAATGCAACGGTGTTTCTCCTTTCTTTGCCTATAGTCTCGCAGAGGACTAAATCGCAAAGCTTTAAATCCAGCAGTGTTGACACATACCCCATTACTCCATGTCATCGCATTACCTTCACCCTTAGCTTTACTGGTCGAGATTTCCTCTTTTTATTTGTTTTCAGTCTTTGCTCTCAAGTTGCGGTTTGCTGTTTTTGTTGTTCCGGACGACAGTAGAGTTCCGCCCCACCGGTGCCGAGCAAATCCCAGCGGCTCCAAGTTGATCTGCTACTCTGTCCTGTCGTCGACGCCGTGACTGAATTATTCACTCCACCCCACCGTCACACACATTCTCCTTTTCTTTACTACCCTCTCTGCCTACACATTGTCTGTAAAAGCGCTTTATCTACAAGATTTCCTAGCCCCAGTTACTGTTTCTCAAGTATTATTGCTTATTTCCAATAAATGCCCAGGTACTCATAAAGAAAAACGAAATAATATAAAGAAATATTTTAGAAGACTGGAAAGTGTTTGAATTGCTGTTTGCAATGCCTTTAATCTTCAAAAAACTTCTAATTTGTTCTACGTCTATTACACGACCCATTTATCCAGCATATTTTTACACTATAAGATTAGAATTAGTTGAGACGTATAAATATAACTGAGGACATTGTGCTATTAAAGTAACACTGTGGTTTCTGGTCAGACCACTGCTGATATTATGCGTTTTATATGTTAAAACAAATAAATGATAAAGAACAGAATTTAACTTGCAGACCACATATTTAAAAAAACGATTTTGTCAGAGTTGTATGGCATACAAAGGAGATATATTTGATTACCTGAAAATTTAATTAAGCAATACGACATTTGACCGAGCCTGTCTGTTTCAGGCGGTAATGCTTGGGATTTGTAATCGAGATGTCCTAGGTTCAAATCCTGCGTGCTTTTCTTCAGTTTACCTTTAGAAAAAGAAAAGGCCTGCTATTTCTTTGCTACAGATTAACCTTCCATTTTTCATTTATCTTATTCCATCTACATTTGTCTTCGCCTTCTGTGTTTGTGATGTCATCGAGGCGGCCCTGACATAGGATTGACAATCCATTCAGGAAATTCTTTAGTGGGCATGTGTGCTTTATGTCGTTCAGAGTAAATAACTCTCTCACAGGCGACAGTGTAAGTTCTGTAAACAGATGGTAAATTCAGCGAAAGAACACAAATTTGTACACTTACTCAAAGAAAGAATGCCGTAATTTTTTATTGGCAACATATGACCACACCCCTTTCGAATCAAGGCCCCTACAGATGATGATGGATTTCAGAAGGAGAATATATATATATATATATATATATATATATATATATATATAAGGACGACTCTTTTCAGATACACTGCAACTGTGGCTAAGTATGAACCAAATGCAAGTTTCAATTTCGTATCTTCTTTTTACAGCTGAACCTCATATTTTTGTTTTTATATATTTTTCCTATTCTCTTTGTTTTTATGAACACAATAATTTGATAAAATTATATATAAAGTTTACTTTTAAAATAAATTGTTTATAAATCACCAACTTTCCTTCAAAAAAAACGTATACACAATTTCACAGTAGATATTTATTCAATATATTTCAAGGTTGGATCGAAAAACAACAGTAATGTGTACTATGACGTTCTGTAAACAGATGTAACCCATATACATTATGACAGCCTTGCTAAGTGACATGTAAATCAACAATGAACAAATGAAGCCAAGATTATCGTATGATATTCTGTAAATAGATGTGCCTCACGTTACGTTATGCTAGCGTTGCTACAACAAAATAGAGCCAAGATTAAAGTTTGAACAGCAGAAAGCAATTTTGAAGCGGTATTGGAAAACGAGAATGTTATTGAAGTTCAAAAGCAATGGGCACGTGTGTACAGAGCAGAACCGCCAACGCGAGTAACAACTGCACGCATTGGAGACAAATTTGAGACTCATAGTACCGTATGCGATGTTAACATGGGCAGATCTGGGAGACTTGGCACAGCAACAAGCCCCACCCACTGGATCCAAGGCACTGGAGGAAGATGTCCAATTGAGTTTCCATCGCGTTCTCCGGATCTAACTCCATTGGTCCCCTACCTATGGGGAACTCTTAAGGATGTTGTATACCGTAGAAAACCAGCTACACTGGCAGCACTTCGGGAAGAAATTTAAACGGCATGTGCTGCAATCGCTGAGGACACTTTCGCAAACGTTGCTCAATCAGTAGTTCAACGTACTCAGGGGTATCGACGCCAATGGTGTGCATTTTGAGCAACTGTTGTAACTGTAAAAGTCTAAGATGATTAGTGCTCATCATTTTCTGTTTGTGTGAATTCAGTTTTGTTATGTTAACAATTTTTTCTTTGCTTGAAGTGTTTATACATTTTTTGGCACCCTCTGTATTGTTCATATCATTAAAATAAAACATTTCTATGAAGTCCTTTAATAAATATGCATGCTTTACTATATAATAAACGTATTCGACACATTTATATCATAGTTTTTAAATGACGGGACTGTGCTTCGAGGCTAGAAGTAGCTATTTATTTTATTCAGCTCTAGAGCAAGTCACATGGGGAGCCCCGGTTCAAACCTCATGAGGCCAGACTGGTTTCTCCTGGTCGTTAAGCGAATGTTCCAGATTGAGATATCCTTCCCAAGAGTTTTCCGCTCTCCCATTTCATTCCGTTAGCTTTGTTACCAGGCTAGGTGGGCTAGTGCGGTGTGACGGGGGCTCACGCTTTGGAAAAGGTCTCGGCCCCAGGTCTGGTATAGTAGTGGACTTTGTGCAGCGCCCAAACTCATTAGATCCGATGACTACGCCGGCGCCGTGATGTTCTATCTCTGAAGCAATGCGAATCCTGGCCACTCTGTATCTCTGTCACCTCATCCCTTCCTCATTGTGGGCATACGCACAAATGACCATCCTTGAGCAAGGTTAAGTACTGAAATTCCTGCTCCGTCCCTAACAATCCAATCGACTGATGTGTTCTAAGTTTGTAACAGAATTTGCAACTCACCCATTTAATATTTTTTTATAATATTCTGCTTTAATTTGTTGTAAATTTGACATCTCCATCTCTTGCAAGAAGAGCCTTCTCTAAATGTTAACGTCGGTTCTGGTGGTGTAGTGGTTACCATACTTGCCTCCTACACCCAAGATCGCGGGTTCGAACCCGGCCAGGACCGATGGATTTTTTCGGGCGTAAAAATCCTAAGTATGGCTTCCTTCGGAAGGGAAGTAAAGCCGTGGGTCCCATGTCGTACATTTACGGCACGATAAAGAACCTCAAGCCTGAAAGAGAGGTCTCTGAGCAAAATTAGTCGGCCGTTTCACGCCCTGAGTAGAATGGGACGCTGATGACCTCAGATGTTAAAGAGCGTCCATAAATAAATCAATCAATCAATCTAAATGTTAAATGTTAGCATCTCTGCTCTCTCATTTGACTAAGGTAAGGGAACTCATTAGGCTTTTTGTATTTTCTTAGGTAATTCAGCAACACATGTAAGAGTTCCGAGAAACATTAACAATGGTAAAATATTCGCGATATATGAGGCATAAAAATGCAAAACAAGAGCGTAGCTATACATATAATTTATTTAATAAAATAACGTTCGAGGTTCCTAACGAACGGCTATCATTTCGCTCTTTCTACAGATTGAATAAACGAAACCTAACAGCCTTTCCAAAAGCTCGAAATCCCGCCTCCATGGAAACAGACTCACACAAAATACACGGATAAAAAACCTACTGCAATAAGCATTGTACGACCGTTTGAAGTAAGATTTCTCACCCGACCACCGTCATTTGTTTTTAAACAGTTGACTTGTCATACCATAGTAACAACAGTGAAACCCGAGAACATGCAATTCCTCCCTTCTCACATTCTACGATTACATTCTTGCGGGACAAAGACTGGCATACAAAAAATCTAACAGTATTTACGTCAAATAATAATAATAATAATAATAATAATAATAATAATAATAATAATAATAATAATAATAATAATAATAAATAACAGAACCTTATTTTCGTTTAAACGCGATATGCTATAAAAGATCGATACGGATACTACAAACACTGAATTAATGAACTAGGTTTTAAAAATGAGTTTTTCATATTATGTGATTAGTACCCTGCAAACACTGATTTGCTGTTCTTGAATTTGTGATGGTAACACATGCGAACACAAAATTACATCAAACTTGGCACATGGATCACACTTAACGTGCTAGTTTCTGTGTTATAAAACACCACGAATTTTATTGAGAATTTTCATTCATTATTTTTTTTTTTCTATTTATAAAACAAAATGAAAATATATTAAAAAAATTTAATTCAGGAAATACATAGTGGCGCTACCGTTGCCTTTTAATGGGAAGAATTCGCAGATCCTGTTTCAACTGTACGTATGTGTTAAAAATTTGCCCCAAATGACCAGATCAGAGCTATACGAAAATTAACTCCATCTAATATCTGAACTATTGCAGAAGAATTCGCTTTTGGGTCATTTGCTACCTGTTAAGAATAACTTTCTTATTAATACAAGCTAAGTTCCCAAAAATTTTAGCCTGATCTTTGAAGTGACAAACATAAGTTTAAAATCTCATTTTACTTCAACCGAATCCTGTTAAAATGACACAGAATTTTATCAAAAAGGTTTCATTATGACATTTCATTTCATAATTAAAGTCAATGAGTGCTAGGCCTGGACTGTACGGTGGGTGTTTTATCTCTAGAAAGCCAAAGATCTTTACTGCAACTTTCGCAAGAATATACGGATTGTGGTACTGACGTTTACATTTCACAGTGAAGTTATTTTCCCAGAAATCGATCAAATGCTAAATATATGTAATTTAAATGATTTGGTAGGAGCATAGTTCAATCACATCCAAAGTATAAGGTCACAACAGGCATAGAGTCTATGTAACACTCAAATTACAAATTTCAAAAATTAAAAAGGATGAGCATTTTGAATTTATAAAATGTCTATATCTGAATATGCGTTAAATTTTGTAAACGACATTAATATTTATAATTTGCACAGGAGTTCAAATATTTTATGATTTAAGCTGGCTTTGAACCCGCGAACCTCGAGCCCAGACATGATAAGGATTTGAAATCTGGGTGTGTGTTAATGTGGCACGCGAGATCGGTATGTCCTTGGCCACGCGTGCAAAGTACTTCATATAGCGAGTGCCATGTCGTTAAAATGTGCATACCTGAAAACAAAAGGAGTCCTTTGACAAATTACCGACTATTTCACGTCCAAGTAATACCTTAGCATCACACCAAATTGCATTTGAGGCGATGGACTGACCACATACCCCTCAAACATTTGTGTAACTAAAATTCGTATGGACGTCAGCACCCGGAATAGGCCTTACGCCTCTAATCCATGCAGGTCGATGAGAAAACCTAATAAATTAGCAAAAATTAAAGAGTAATTATAACGTTAAAATGATTTCACAGACACAGAGCTCATATTACAATCAAATTACAATTTTTTAAAATTACAAATACTGAGCATTTTGGATTTATAAAATGCCTGTATTTAACTATGTGTTAAATTTTATAATCTGTAATAATATTTGTATGAAAACGTTTAAATATTTGAACTTATATTCCGCTTCAGAATAAACAGATGCATCATATGTTCCCTTAAGAAGCTCAAAATGAAATATATACTTAAAAGTTACGTTCACTCCCCCAGTTTCTTTGATGGTGGCGCTCCACAAAGAAACATTAGAAGGTCATAAAAGTTGCGGTTTGCTAGTGAGAGTCTCAGCCGCAGTCTCCGTGAGACAAATCGGACTCAGCTTTGTAGAGGCCGGGTCGCGTTGCGTCTATTGGGATTGTATATTCTGCTTTATCTCTGTGAGCACGCTCAAGCAAGCTGCAAGGTAATCTCCTCTACTCGCCATGCATTATTTAGTCGCCTACTATAGTGGCCTGCGCCAGATAAAGTTCCACTCTGAGCATGTTTCCAGCATACGAAACTGGGCCAAGGGTTGATTCTTTACTTTCCTATCCCGCGACAATCCACGCATTTTATGTGTTTCGGGGAAGTCGTTGCCTTTGAAATACAAACGCATCTTCGTCTCTAGCGTCTGGCCACTGACCATATCGCAGTTAGTATCTCTGCATTAATCTACAAAAGAATAAGGAAGGGAAGTAAAGCCGCGTGTCTCGTGTCTTACATTTACGGCACGATAAAGAACCTCAAGCCTAAAAGAAGAGGCCTCTGAGCAAAATTTGTCGGCTGTTTCACGCCCTGATTTGAATGGGACGATGACCTGAGATGTTACAGAGCGTCCGTAAATAAACAAACCAACAACAATGACTGAAAAGGAGCCTTGTTTCAATGATAAACTAAAATACATTACATTTATGATTTTTTAATGTTTATATTTATTTTTTCTTAAATTTTTATGGACAATGTATAGTGAATGAATGATTTTGAATGATTTATTTATGGACGCTCTTTAACAGCTCAGGTCATCAGCGTCCCATTCAACTCGGGGCGTGAAACGGCCGACAAATTTTGCTCAGAGACCTGTCTTTCAGGCTTGAGGTTCTTTTTCGTGCCGTAAATGTACGACACGGGACCCACGGCTTTACTTCCCTTCCGAAGGAAGCCATACTTAGGATTTTTACGCCCCGAAAAAATCCATCGGTCCTGACCGGGTTCGAACCCGCGATCTTGGGTTTAGGAGGCAAGTATGGTAATCACTACACCACCAGGACCGACTAATGTGTATTGAAACGTTTATAATTATCAAAGTATTTGTTACATGACTACGTGACATTTTCTTAAATATTCATTAAAATTAGACATAAATCATCTATGAAGATTTAAGATTTACCGCCACGGGTGGTCGAGGTCGTTAAGGCGCGAACTCGTGAGCGGGGAGTCTGGAGTTCGAATACCACCAGGACCGTTCTCCCTGGCAGGGTTATTAATATTTTTTTTCCAGGTTTTCCTCAGTCCTCATTACTGGCAAATGCCGGGGAGGTATCCTTAACTTAGGCTGGAACGTTTCCTTTCTTAAAAAAAATCCTTTCCCAATATATCATTTCATGTATCACCAGTGTCCACTGCCTGTGTTACCTCAGTATTAAAAACGGGCGTTAAACACTACTCAAAAAAAAAAAAAAAATCCATGAGAATAATTTTATATCCGTTAAAATGTCTAGAAATAATAATTATCAGAAATTAAGCGTCAGTTTGGCCCTCTCCTTTCTTTCCCCTTTTCTCACGGGAGATTCCTAGCATCTTAAATCTGTTTTACACTCATTGGAGATAATTAGACTTGAAGAAGAGTCGTTTTGCATTCTTTGTCTCTCATATGTGGTACACACAACGAAATGCGTAGTTGGTTAGAATAAACGATCAGGTTAGTCGCTTGTTGTTACCTGCTAAGGTTGTTGGTTCACTTGAAGATGAAGATGAAGATGAAGATGAACTTTCACAAATAAACAGAGGTCACATTGTGAGCTTGTGGTAAGCGAATGTGATATCACAATAGATCGCGGAGATGATGCCTTGCAAGGTACGGAAGTTGAAACAGTCCTTACGTCCTTCCCCCACTAAAACATGAATATATTATGCATGTTGCAAACCTAATTATTATATTCTATGCTTTGTAATTAGTAATATAAATACTGTGCACATTTGGGTATCATAAGGTTAAACTTCAATATGTAAATTGTATGTGGACAAAAGAGCAAGTACCTTGGTGTAGCTGTTTACGGGAGCTCGGAACGCCAAAAAGCTAAAGATAGCCTATTGTGTCCCTTAAGGGCAAAGGTCCTAACTAGTAGGGAAAGGTCGCTTTTTCCTAACGTGAGTTATTCCACGCTAGTTGTTCGTATGCTGTTTAAGACACTCTCTGATTGATTTGTTGTTTGGTTACTGCAATTTCTCACTGCACTAGTTGCTTCTCGAGAGATTTACATTTCCCCCTTCCTCTTGCTACCTTTGACCAATCTGGACCTGCATTTTCCTTGAGGAGGTCTTCGATCTTCTTCTGGGTCTGCCTTGTGTCCTTTTTCCTATCCGTGGGGGTCCCACATGAAGGTCCACCTACTGTCCTGCATTCTTGCGACTAGACCACCCCATTGCCATTTGCTTCTGGTAGCTATTTGCGCAATGTCTGTTGTCTGACGTAACTGGTTTATTAATACTACAAGGATTTTGTCCTTCAAAGTTATTCCCAGGATATTGGTTGCATTTTTCTTTGGCATAGTTCTTTTGTTTTTCTGTTAGTGACCATGTCTGGCACCCATATAGTAATGCAGGGTATACACAGGTTTCAAGGATCTGTAATCTGATTTTCTTAATTAGTGTTTGGTATAACAACATAAACTTAAGGGCCCAAAATGCTCTCCAGATAGTTGAGATCCTTCTTTGCACTTCTTTTTACATTTTATCATGGAAGGAAATCAGTTGTCCTAGGTATGTGATGACTATTAGGGTTTCAAGTACATTAACTACGTCTTCAGTTTGTTTCATGACAGCCCTGAGGAGGCCATTAATGAATAAACCCAAAGGGACCAGAGTTTGCTACTTATTAAAAGACCTACCGTTGGCAAATGTTAATAAAACCAAGGCCTTTTAACGCTAAGGGGAATGAACTTGTCAGCTGTTTGTACAGTTAACTTTACACCAATCAATGTAAACAAATATTTTAAACTTTCAAATAGTAACGGATCACATGCGTTGGCAGGTAAATTTGAACCAGCCAATAATAGATGAACATTTTGTATTTTTAAAGCAAGGCGCGAGATTTGCACGTGCTTGTGCGGACCCCGTAGCTTCGTGAAGCAAACGATTATTTAATCTGAACTGAATGTATAAGAAGGCGTTAAGGTGTTTGCTCAGCTAGAGCGGGCAGCCCAGCTCAGTTCTCACTCAGTTCGGCAACTCACTTGATATATCAGATAGTCAGACGATCAGATCAGATAAGTGCAGTTCATAGGAACAGTTCAGATCATCAGATTCAGTTCATCTCCTTGGGAGTCGAGGCAACTAAATTTATATTCCAACGTAGCTATGTTCTCTCGTACGCAGAACACCAGAGGACGCGAAAGATCTTGGAAATAATAAATTATTATGCATAATCAGATCTACTCATCGATTACGATTATTAACACAGTTTATATCCTCTTCCAGCCCTGTTGAGCACGAGTCACAAAATAGCATCAAAAAACCCCGAGATATTTTTGTAATAAAGCGTGGGTAACAATATCAAAGCAATAAATAATCATTTAACGATACACCATTACTAAATATGGCAACCAGGAACTAAATCGCTTCATAATTGGTGTATCATTTTCATGCCTGTTCATTCCGTATCTGATATGATATCATACCCCAAGACACCGAACGGGATGTCTCAGGAGGTAAGGTTTGGGGCTTGTATTCGGAAGATACTGGGTTCACATCCCTTGAAGCCGCCCAACCTGACCTTGATTTTTCTCCCGTGTTTTCCCTGGTTGTTTAGGCGAATGTTAGGATGGTATTTCCACAAATTTTCTGTTGTCTCAAAATTACCTTATTAACGTTGCTTTTTACCCAGGAGGGAACATACGATAAAAGATGCTGCGGGCATTATTCCTATGGTCTCTAAGTATTCCGAGAAAGGCCGACTCATCACGAACGAAGATGAGGCTTATGTTCAATCTATCCGTAGACATAAGAGCTGGTCACGTGGTAGCACAGCTGGACTCATGCCACCACTATCTAGACGACTAAACTGTACAAAAGGCAGTTTTGGTTTTGTTTCCGATGCTTTGGCAATTTTTTAATCTTATCAGAAACCGGGCGACCATACCGAATAACAAAAAACTACGTACTTTGGCTAGAAAAACAATTCATTCCAAATTTACCACAAAATTCGATCCTGGTGATAGACAACGCATCTTTTCATAATACTAATCTAATAAGCCTAAATGAAAAAAAAAAAAAAATTATTGCATGGCTTATTGTCAAAGGAAATTCATTCTCTGTAATTCCCAAAGTTTAAAGAAAAAGTATGAACTTGTGGATGCTACAAGGCACACTTTGCTACGACTGTTTTTTACGTTCCTGAGGCCAATCTCAGAGGACGTTTATGGACTGGTATGAAACAGTGGAGAAATATAACTTTTAAAATTAAATACGTGAAGCTTTTATGCAGATAACTCAGAAACAATGTGCTCATGTCAGCATGAAGCTTGGATGAAACTAAAGAAAATGGTAACCACTCTGAAAGTGGCAGATCAATAAATACTAGGGGTTAAGACGTTCCCTTATTTTTTCTTCATTTAGAGGTCAATTGATTTTACGGCATTTACATCCGTCCTTAATACTTTTCAAAAGTAATCATTTCGGCAGTAAACTTTAAATTATAAACATTTTTATTTAATGATCTTACTTTTTACAAACGAGTATAAAATTACACCTCCGAGTTGATCCCGCCTAAAAAGAAATCTTGGTATGCAAAGCATTTCTTTGTGACGTTCCTACTTAGACCAACCTCGCTTTTTTACGCTTCACTTTCATTCAGAATGTCAAGGCCATTCCCCTCCAACACATGAATGGTGCGGGTAAAAACAGTTGAAATTCGAACAGACGATTGCTTCTTATGTCGTGTGAGAACTAACAATAACTTCATCTGTGCGCACAATGGAAAGCGTTCTGCGTTACAATGCAGACTTTGTTCCTGTTCGCTGTCGAGACTTCGATACTGGAAGGTCAAGCAGAATAAACGTTCCAACAAAAGGTCAATTCTTTCTTTTTCTTGCTCCTTCCCCTCCACAAACCTAATTCTCTCCTTCCCACTTCCTGTACGCGTGATAAGCTGTCACTAATCGTCGGTTTCCAGTTGTAAATTACTACACGCCGCTTGTCGCGGAGAATTAAAAGAAATCAATGAGAAAAATGCTGAACGAAATTCAAATATAATAACATTAGCTTTTAACGGCCTCTGAGTTTGCTGTGCAATTGTTCCATGCTTAAATAATTCCGTTATTTCATTAATTCATTTGTGTTCGCATTTTCAGGAAAATGGACTAATAATTTTAATATGAATCAATGAACTTATTCCACAATTAACTTTACAATTTGTTCTTCAATTTACAATAACAACTTTATCTTTACATATACCTACTCTTTTTACAGTAGATCCCAGCAGCATCCTCCGAAATACGGTTACCTACCTCGTTAACAACGTGGTTTTCTGACTGTAAGAAACTTTTTTTTTCTTCCTATTTCGTTCCTACTTCTCTTAAACTTTACCTAAAAACTCTGCCATTTTCTGGATGATTTTTACACTATTGTTACTGAACATTTTATTTAACACTAAATCCTTCTGTAAATTCACCCAAACTTTTTCCCGCCACCATTTGACTTTCTCGCATTCCAATAAATAATAGGGACACACTGACTTCTCCCCCACACATACATCTCCTCTATATCCTTTAATACTCCTAAACGTCCCCATTTGATCACAAATTTCAATATATTTCTCTCGTTCCAAATTCTATTTAATTCTTTATACACGATCAAGGAGCTTTTATCATCTAAACTAGCAGAAATTTCGTGCTTTTCAATATCTTCTATCCTCTATCTTTCAAAATCCATTAATATTACTTGCACCTGCTCTCCATATAATTCCCAAACATATTTCATCTAGTAGCTTTCCCACCTCCCGTGCCAAATTCTTCCTTCCCAAGACCTCTTTTTGATATTTCAAACATTCCTTTAATATATTTCAGCTGTCTAATTTGAGCACACGATACCAATACTTCATTACTCTCTCTATAATCAATCCTTTCCTCCCTAGGAGAACACTTGGGTAATTCCTAACACTTTGCTACAAAGCATCCTATGTACCACATCCACCTTCTCCACCCCTCTTCAATTCCCAAACCTGGACTACCATTGTCTCATATACTCTTTCCAACTAATCATTTTAATAAGACATTTATGTTGTATATAAATTAAAGACCATTTTTTAATGGTGTTTAACGCCCGTTTTTACTACTCAGGTACCACATGCGATGGACACTGATGATACATGCAATGAAATTATATATTGGGAAAGGTTTTATTTTTAAGGAAGGAAACGTTCTAGGCCCATGTTGAGGGTACCTGCCCGGCGTTTGCCATTTATGAAGTGTGGGGAAAGTTTGGAGAAAACCTCAGTTGGGGAGGACGATCCTGGCGAGATTCGAACCCCAGACCTCCCGCTCATGAGTCCTCCTTAACGACATCGGCCACCTGACGGTAAGGCGATGCAATACGATGACAATATTGTCAAAATGAATAAAGAACATAGCAAATGTTCTCCGACGATATCAGAACCGTTTGCCATGCGTTTTACACTGCAACCAAATACATCTTCGCTTGCAGAAGTATATTGAGCCATTTGAAAAGAATAAATGCATTGTTCCAAACTGTGAAACTTCTTTGGGATAATTTTAACAAACGCACCAGAAAGAGCTCTTGAATAATGAAATAGACTATGAAAAATTGCAAAAGGGTTGGAGGGATGTTTCAGAAGAAATCCAGCAAACTTGTGTAACTCTGTGCAAAGTGGTAATCAAAGCATTGGAAGATTACCTTGAACAAATTAAATAGAATGCATTGTTTATATCTCTATGAATAAATATTAAGCATTTCATGCAATATATCCTAATAATCTGTATGTTCAAAAACTTATTTTTGTGAATGCGTTTGATAAATCTTTAACAATCCAAAGCGCTTGACATCCTTATAATAATAAAGCAACAACCCTGCAGAGATCAAAATAATTAAAATTAACGACGAATAAAAGCGCATCTACAGGGTGACAAACGAAATGTCATACATTGAAATTGTGTAATAAATATGTTATTTGCAAGTTGGCAAAGTTGGAATGTTGTGACGATTAGCCAAGTTCATGGTTAAACAGAAGACAGTTGTCAATATCACGCATGCGCGACTCCACCGCTTCAGTTTAGTAAAATGGCGGCCGGTTGACGCTTGAACAGAAAGTGAAGACGCGGAAACAAAGAGTGTAGCAGAGACGCAACGACGTTTTCGTGTTCATTTTCGTACGAGGTGGGCCCCCTACAGACAGACAGTGTGTAGACTAACCACACAATTTGAAACTGACGGCAGTATTTTAGAGCAAAAGCGACCTCGTGTCAACACAGTCCGTACTCCAGAGAATATCGAGACTGTGAGAGCGGCTTTGACACGAAGTCCCAGGGAACCACGAGACGAGCTTGGGCATCTCAAAGAATACTTTATGCTGACGTGAACTTATTCCCGTACAAAATGACCGTGTTGCACAAACTGACAGAAAACGACAAGGTACGGCGATTGCAGTGTGCGATTTCCACTCTTGCAAATGATGACACATGGTTTTCTGATGAGATCAGATTTTGGGCACGAGAACCTCCTGTTGTTGTACACGAGATTCAAAATTTCGGAGAAAAAGTTAGTGCCATTTCCAGCCATGGTATCACTGGGTCAATCTTTTTCAACGCCACGGTTAACAGTGCGCGCTACATGGACATGTTGCAGTATAATTTTCTTCCGCCACTTTATGCTACAGGGCTACCAATGGTTCATGCAAGATGGAGCTCGTCCTCATACGCAAACGTTATTCTGGATTTCCTGCACCAACATTTCGGGTTCCGTGTGATGTCACATCGATATCCAGAACGTTTCAAGGGCGGTTCAATATGGCCGCCTCACAGCCCGGGTATTAATCCCTGTGATTATTTCTTATGGGAACATTTCAAGGAGACAGTCTATCGCAACAAACCACGCAATCTGATGCAACTGCGAGCGGCTATCACAAAATTTTCCAGGAAGTAACAGAAGACTTGTGTCGTAGAGTGGTCGGAAACGTCAGAGTTCGTCTCGAAGAGGTGGTACGTCAACAAGGTGGACATATTGAACATGTGCTGCACGCTCGCTGAGCATACACATTCTGATGATAATGTAAAAAAGAAAAAAAAAAAATTGTTTATTAAAAGTTATATTAAGAATTTTCAATGTATGACATTTCGTGCGCTATCCTGCATATTCACCAGTAAAAGATGTGAATCAATATGGCTGCCACGATTCTTAAGTCGTGAATAACTCCATTTCCAAGATATATGAAATAAAATAATGATAAATGTTTGTGATGCCTGAGTAAATAATCAAATACTTCGTCGTAACTTTTTTTGAAAACCGAAATGCATCAAAGTTATTTTAACTGCAGGAACTATCTGCTTAAAATCAGTTGGGAGTAGTACATTTTTTTTCCGCCACTGTTACAAGCTGTTTCCCCCCCCCCCCTCTTTTGGTATATCCTATCTTAAAAAAACTTATACTTTGCTATAGTCATAGTGGTAATTAAAAATGCATATCTTCAATTTTATATCATTGGCAAAGGCATACAATATCGCTGTCTTTTCATTTATTGAAATTTAAAGTTTTTTTACTAAAAGCTTTTCCCTTTCTTTTATGAAATATTCTTTTTAATAAAGCGACTGCGATTTCAAATGTGCTTTTACCTTGAACCTAACTGCTAGGTTTTCCTTCCACGGTAATATCAGCTTTCCATTTACAGAATTATATCAAAGTTAAAGAGTTATATTAATTAAATACGCAAGCCTCTTGAATGCAAGTGTGCGATAATATTTAAGCAGCGGCCAGAGAAACTTCTAGGTCTCTTTGACTGGGTAGACATTAAAATAAAACGCTTTAAAGAAATAAAAGTGTGTATCTAGTTGATTTTCTGTTAATTCCACTTTAACATTTCGGTTAAATTTGGTGCAAGATCAAGCGTGCAACTGTTACAATGCGCATCAGACAAATGTTCTTAAGGAAAACCCCTACATAGTGTTTTCTTGCGTGCATAAGGTGAAAAGAACGGAAAACAAAACTAAAAATAGTTGCTCTGTCATTTAACGCTATGTGACACAATCGGCGAGTGTAAAGTGCAAACGGTATAAATATTCCGTTGATAACTTGGCACAAAGTTAATAAATCACTTTTCACATCTTCACATATACTTATTAAAATTATGTTTTCTCATGAAATTGTATACAGGATTTATACAGAAAGAACACATTTCTTTCATTATTTATTTCAAAACGAATTATACTAGCCACAGTTTTATTATATTTCAAATGTAGAGTATCTTTGGGAGATCATTCACCTCTATAGAAAATGTCCTCCCTCCTGCATAACGCATAAACACAACAGGTCGGACCGCCACGGGTAGCCGAGGTCGTTAAGTCTCGGACTCGTGAGCGGGAGGTCTGGGTTCGAATACCGCCAGGACCGTCCTTCCTGACTGAGGTTTTTTCCAGGTTTTCCTCAGTCCTCATAAATGGCAAATGCCGGGGAGGTACCCTAAACTTAGGCCTAGAACGATTCCTTCCATAAAATCCTTTCCCAATATATCATTTCATCTCATGTATCATCAGTGTCCATCGCCTGTGGTGCCTCTGTAGCAAAAACGGGCGTTAAACACAATTGATTGAGACAACAGGTCGTTCATTGTGCAAAATCCTGGAATATTGTCTGCCATCACATGATTCCATTTATGCGGTTATGCTATTTGGCCGTCCTTAATCCGCATACCATTCATGAAATATAAACCTGGGGAAGCACCGTCTCTAAAGGCCGAGGTCACTCAGTCAACCAAGAAGATCATGGCCACAATCTTTTGGGAATGTGAAGGAATATCTTCATTGACTTCAAGGAGAGGAACACACTAAATAGAGAGTACTATGCTGGCGTACTGCACAGACTACGTGCTTCCATCAAAGAGAAAAGACGAGGAAAGCTGAGAGCTGGTGAGCGCCTTCTTCACGACAACGCACCTGTGCACACAGCTCTTGTTGCAAAGGAATCTGTGAAGAAATGTGCTTCAAGGAGATAGACCATCCCCCTACAGTCCAGATCTAGCTCTAGCGACTATTTCTTCCTGTCAAAAATCAAGAAGGACCTTTGAGGAAGGCAATTTAAGTGTGGCAAAGAAGTGGTGGATGCTGTCTATGCCCATTTTGAACACAAGACTTCCGACTATTTTGGGGGGAGAGATTGAAATGTTAATTCAAAGGTGTGAGAAGTGTTTTGCACTAAAGGGTAACTATACTGAAAAGTGTAATATAGTTTTTGTCTTTATTATATATAGAAATGGTTAGGCCGGAAACTTATGGATCTATCCTTGTACAACGGAATGAAGTTTACAGTAATTCAGAAAAATCTTGGGCCATGCTTAAAGAAAGCTAACACCGGACAAACGTCGAGGAAAAATGACAAACATTTGCTAAGCAATTAAAGCTTATTTTCATGTGTGTTCCTTCCAAACACTTCAAAATCCAAGAGCTCAAATATAGTGGATTTTATCTTTCAGGTTGCCCCCCCCCCTCTAAATGGAATGTTATTAATTCATTATTTCAAAATCAGAGCTTAGCGTAATTACAAATCGATAAATTCTTGGTTTTGCAGCTTGGGGGTCTAATAAAATGATTTATGACAGCTATGACATGAGATCTAGAAGAGCACATTATGTGAACAAAGTTGCAACGTACCTGCTGTGTTTGACACCGCCGTTGGGAGTAGTGGATGGCGTCGGCCTCTTCTCGTCCCCTCTTCCGCCCCCACTTATGTGCATCTTAGAAGTTAGCCTCTTGAGTACATCGTCCATGGTACGCTTACCCGGGTGCGCGTTATTGTTATTATGCGTGCTAGTATTGTTATTGTTGCCGATGTTGTGATGGTGGTGGTGGTGATGATGGGGGTGGTGGTGATGGGGGTGATGATGGTTCGTGGGAGAGCCGCACTCCGAGGAACTTCTCCTTCTGCCATTGTCCTGGTTGTACTGCTCGGATTGCTGCAAGTGTATGGCGGACAGCGCAGGGAGAAGTGAAGAAGGGGGCGGGACGTGGCCGACGTCTGCCGACCCGGGGACGGCAAGAAGACGCTGCTTCTTGCTGGGCGGGGAAGGCTCGTTTCCCCTGCCGCAGTCTTCTTCGTCGTCATCCTCGCTACCGGAGGCTACTCCTGCGGTGGAGGGCGACGACGTGTCTGAGAGCTTGTAGAAGCCTGTAGTCGCCACAGAGTTCGAGGTTGGCACCGTCGTGACCGGAATCTCTTCGGCACCCATATCGCTTAGGTTGTTACTGCTACTCTCGTCTATGTCCGTGAGGCAGCCCCCGGTGCCGTCTCCGCCGCCTCCTGCTGCAGCCGATGGAGACACGTTGTTGGCCAAATGTGTGCCGATAGCCGTAGAACCTTCCTCCTCACCACCTCCGCTTGTGACTTGGCAACCTCCACCACCTTCTTGAAACTTCGTCGGCGGGGACTTTCGCTTCGAGGACATGCTTCTGGAAATACAAGAGAAACCAGAATCAGATGTTTCCTTAATGACGCCTATCCTGCATTTATCCAAAATTTTAATTAAATCAACAGGAAGAGAGTGTAGGGGGAGAAGATAAAGGCAAGGAAGAAGGGAATGATGAAAGAGATGAAGATACCTACATTTATAATAGACGGGGATAATTTTGATTTACAACCTGAAGTAGAGAATGGGAAGGTAGGTGAAGGTTTCTACCTATAAGAGTTTTCGCACCGGGAGGATGGAAGAAGAAGTTGGAGATTTCACGGGAATGAGCGGAGGGAGGAGATGGAGGATGGAGAAGTGGTGTCCGGAGAGGAGGAGCAGAGCGCGAGAAATGGTGCAACCAGGGGACCAGGAGGATGAAGAGATATGGAAGAAGGGATGGTTGGAAACAAAAGATGGGGAATGTATGGTGGAAGCGAGGTGATAGTGTTTAATGAGTTAAAGTGTTGGGACAAATAAATGAAATGAGAAGGAAAGATTAATAGTGATAAATGAGCTTTAAGTGAAGTAAATTGTTGAAGAGAAGGTGACTATTATGATTGAAATAAGTTAAGGAGACTTGAAACAATTAAGTATAATGTTTAATTAAACAGAAATTCTGCCAAGTACCAGTACATACCGCTGGTAACCAGTGGTTAGTAGTAGTATAGTTGCATAGTAATGGAATAAATTTATAGGATAGAATAGCTGTAAAAAAATTGACATGTTTTGTTTTTTAAAAGTTATATAAACAATTTTCAATGTATGACACTTCGTGCGCCATCTTGTATATTCAGCAGTAAAAGATTTGAATTAATATGGCTGCCACCATTAATAGCTATAATTCTTACTTGCTCCCAGTAATAATCTTAATTTGGTAGATTTTGTAGATTTTGGAAGATTAAATTGGGAAGTAGTTTAGTAAATTTATATTTTGGTTTAATTTAATTATTTTCAGTTTTTACCCTTACTGTTTTAATATATTATTTTAATCTAGTTATTAGGAAAATATGTAAAATAATGTAGTTAGAGATAATTGAATTGTATAGTTTATAATAATAAATGGAAATTTTGATATATACGCCCTGGTTTAGGAAACCAGTTACCAGGGTGGCGTATACAAATTTTATTTATTTATTTATCCAAAATGCAACTTTAAAAAACAAACAAGACATTGGCAGCTGTACTCTAAGTGAAACAATCATGCAGCTGTAAAACTATTTCTTTCCAAAGATAAATTATATTAAATTCACGAATAATTTCAAGAAACACAAACGTTTCAAATAAAATATGAAAAACTGCCCTATTTTTTCTTGCATTGTGAAAATATTCTTTCAGCAATTTGAGTTTTTTTTTCTTCTGAAATTAATGACTTAATTATAACTGGAAAAACAGAATATATTATAAATTGTTAAAACCGAGCAAATAAGATTATCTAATTTTATATTTCTGCAGATGAACTTAAGATGCGGAACTATAAATGATATTGCTGGTAGGAATCATAACATAACAAAAGAAATTTGAATATTTAAGAGTCGCGTCGAAATTTTTCGGCTTTCAACAAAACGAACCTCATTCCGGTTAACAATATTATTTATTTTACCAACTTTTCGGACTCTGTCCCCTTGTTATATTGTTTTCATTATACATATAGTGACATATCTCGTGCTATTAGCCACATTAAATACTACCTCTATGCCGGCGATTTATAACTTTACATACGCTCTCAAACTATGGACGCAATAACTAACATTAACTAAGATTAGACACATTTCATTCATGTACGCGTACTTGGGGCCTTGGTCTTAAACCCTTAAAATCGCAGGCTATGGTCGTGGGACACCAGCGATTGCTAAGTGCCATAGACATAAAATCAAATCAAACAGCAATTGTCTTCACTGATTCTGCGAAAAACCTTGGAGTTATTATGGACAGTAATGTTTTTTGGGAAAACCACGTTGCCAAAATCTGCAGGAAGGCAATCCATACATTTAAAAGATTAAACTTGTCCCTACCCAGAACCTGAAAAAAGATCTTGGTGCAATGCCTGGTGATGATGCATCACTTCGACTATTGCGATTTTCTGGTGACAGATAAACTCTAACCTAACCTAAAAACTGCAGCTTGTTCATAATACGTTACATCTGCGATGTGCGTTTGTTCGATCATATAACACCCTCCCTCGATATGCTGTCTTGGTTCCGCCTGAAAGACCGAAGAAATATTCATTGTCTCGCACTACTTTTCAAAAATATCCATACATCTTCTCCATCTTATCTATCTTCTTGTTTTCAAAATCTATCTTCCTCTCATAATCTTAACACACGTTCTGAATTCCAGCAAGTACTATTATTACAAAGCACCGAACACCTTTGTTACAATGTATGTATTTATTTGTTTTACCTCCTGTAGAATTATTCACTCTATTATTTTTATTACTATCATAAATGTCCCTATCTCCTTCATAATATTGTTAGGGTTTTTAATTTTATATTTTGCTTGTATCTTTATTTCCACTTTCAGGATTTACATAGGTTGATATGTGTATTGCTGATGCTTGTTTTATATTATCCTTCTTTTATTTTCTCATTTTTTCTTCTTCTTAAGTTAATATTTTTCATTATTAGTATTTATGTATTACTATACATTTACTTTTATACATAAAGCTTTACATCGGTTTATATGTGTACCAGTATTGCCAACTTTACTGTCAATGTTATGATTGTAATATTGTCGCTATAACTTCATGTAATTATTATTAGATTGGTAGAGCTTCTCTTCCGCTCTACCGGAATAAATAAATTTAATGCTTAATGCTTTGTTCCTTCCTAATCCTTATGATATCCAATAACACATTTTTCAAATGATAAAATATTCAAAAAATAAAAATACACCCTCACTTAGCATGCAACATTTTTTAATTCACTCATCTCATCAACACTAGAGTGTGATGGTTAAAAATGGAGTTGTTTAAACATTAAATGTTACGTGATCAAATTAAAACAATTTAGTAATGTTCAACATCTACTCAAAGCGCTCGCTATTTTAACTAACTTTTACGTTCTAAACGACTTTAAAGTTAGTGTGAACATTATCCATCATTTAACAATTGCAGCAAGTCAATATTTTATAAAGAATAAAGTTGTAACTTTGCCGCAAGAGTTTTTCGACTGTTTTCGCGTCACTCAGAACGACGTCGAAAGAACTTGAGAGGAGTGCTGTGGGTAGGAAACTGTTAAGGAAGCTGACAAGTCTGCAAGTTAATATCTTCATTTCCTGTAGCAAATCGCAAATCTAATTTCGCTGTCCTCGCGGGCTTCTTATGGTTCAAGTCCGGCTGAGCCGGCGTTCAATCGCTCGTTATTAGCCCCGGTGTAAGCTTGGGAATTATCGAGGGTAAAAACACGGAGAGGGTTCGTCGCAGGGAAAAAGGGGTGGAGGAAACCCGATATGATCGGAGTCAATGCTAGTTGTATCAGGAAATTGGAGAGATTTTCGCATATTAAAACAGAACGTGTGCTGCGGTTTTAAGAGATGCGAAATAATTATCGATGTGTACGTCCCTGCGATTTTGTGCGGGCCGTATGGGAGTTGGGGAAACGTTGATTAGGATGTCGAATAGCAGATAGAGTGGCAGAGAGGAAGTAATAATTCGTTTCCCCCTACCTCGATATATTTTTTTTAAAGGGAACACGATAGCTATGAGGACACAGTAACTTCTGAAACCCGAGCATCTGATAAAGGAAAACATTACGCTGAAAACGTTTGTTGATACTCCTCCCGGGCTTAATAAAGAGATCACATCTCTAAGCTGCTATATAAGCAACGAATTAACGAAACTCAGTAAATGCTAATTCCCTCAGCGGGAAAACTGAACATAAACGTTCTTTGGCTGGTAATTATAAACTCTTTTTTACATCTTGTCTCCACATCGGTTTATAGTTTGTTTAGGTTAAACGTACTCTTATTGATTGAAGCCTTCATTGCTCCCAAATAGCCATTGGGAAACTCTTTAATAATTCTGCCTTCTGAGCTATTTCGGTTGAAACCACACTTACGGCCCGCCCCCATGGAACTGTAAATATAATATATAGGCGCAAACCAATTATAACATTTTAGAAATGTAGATATTTATTTCATGAGATGTAAAGTTAATATCATATTTGTATGTAGCCACAAGGGAAAGTCTGGTGTTTTCTGTTTAAGAGTCATAAAACCCTTTACAAAAGGGCAAGAGTAAACCCCGAGGGTCGAGTGCGGTTCCATTTTTTTAAAAGGACTGCCACTGGAAGGTTAATAAACCCAAGGACTTTTAAATTCGTTACGCTTTGAACCCGACAGGAATTGTACAGTTAGCCTTTAAACTAGCCAATGTCAACAAGAGTTTTTAAACTTTCAAATAATAACGAATGGCACGTGACTTTAAACCAGCCAATAGTAAATGTATATTTTAAACTTTTAAACAAAGGCGCGAGATTTGCGCGTGCATGTTATTATTTAATTTGAATCAAGTATATAAGGAAGCATTTGTGCGCCTGGGACACGTAGTTTTGACCAGAAAATCAATAACACGTTCCATTTCAATTCTTGCCGACTCTTCAGAATAGTAACGCGTTTTAAGTTTCCCATTCTGCGGGGACAACTATACTCATCTGCAAGTTTTACATGCGGCGAGAAATACTCATTGTTAAAGTCTATACGCTGCACGCATTTCTAAGTTATACATGCGCTGAGATGTTCACAATAAATTCTATTTCAGAAGTGGTTTTCAAATTCAAATTTCAAATCCGCGGAAGTCACATCAGCTAAGTTCACATTCGACGTAGATACATTTAATCGTACGCAAAACACCAGAGGACGCGAAAGATATATTATGTCTCATCATGAGATTATTTATACTAGTTTCCTCTTCCAGTCATGTTGAATACGAATCAACAAAATAGCAGAATAATCCCTTGAGAAATTGTTTCCGAAGCGTAAATAAAACACAAAACCGCTTCATAATTTGGCATCACCAATGTGGGCCCAACAAACACAACACACCACGGACAAACCACCTCATAATTTGGCGCTCAACGTGGCTGCCATACCAACCCACTTCAGGTCTTAACAGTTTTGTAAAATAAGCTAAAACATATTAAAAGTAGTTATTTTATTTTCGAGTAAAATTGTAGCCTAGTCTCCTCAGAAGATTATAAGAACAAAAGGCTGTCTCAAAAAGTAAGAAATAACAGTCGCTTAATTTCAGGATTTAAAAATATTTGGAAAAGTCATGGCTTATATTGTCATTATTTTGTATTTCTGTTGCATTAATGAACGTCCTTAAAAAACTTCTTTCTTTCCATATTGTAGATATTTTATGTGGCAATAGATATTATTCTTAATATTGTTTCATTGCTATGACACATGAAATCGACTGTCAGGATCATTAGCTCTGTCCGTGAAACTCGCCTAAACTCTTGGCTGATTCGCCCTGTAGATATAACCAGAAAACAAAATATAAGAAACATTTGAAAAGTCAAAACCATAAAACTTTATTAAATTCAGATAAATCAAATTTTACATCCATTTCATCATTTCAAAAAGTACATTCAAAAAGCATATGTACTATTGAAATAACATATTTTCACTTTCTGAGATTGTTCCGGAAAGGCAGAAATATCTGTAGATCACTTTCAGTACCATTGACATTCACACATAATCTATCCTGATCGCCTCCGTCATATTGCGGTCAGCTTGGCTACCTGTAAATCTGGAGTTTGTGACAGATCCTTATACCCACGCATGCACATGAGTAAATCCATTTAGTAATTTAAATAGTAATAATTATTAAATATACAGTTTGTAGTAACAAACATGTATCACGGAAATATATGCATTGCTATCTGGACGTACAAATCTATAACGATAGGGAAAACCTAATTTTTTGTGCCTTCTTCTGTTGATAATGGCTAGAGCAATGGGTCTCTCTATTGTGACAAAGTTAAGTGCATGCAGGTGACCGAACAAAAGATCCTTTGTATCTTAATTGCTGAAGATACTTCATAATTCGTTAAATGCAGAAGGGGAACAGGTGTCGGCGATGACGTGATTACATCGTATGATCAGGAGCTCCCCAAATAGAAGTCAAAGAGTTGACGAATTTAAAGCAAGCGCGCTTGGGAGCTCAATAGCTCATCAACAGTATTTAAATATCTTAAAGGCTAAGGAAGCCGTGGGCGCTATGCTTTGTACCTTTTGAGCTTTTGTGACTACGTAGCGACGTTTTGAATTTCATATATAAGGGGAAACAACTTTGAACTTTCGAGCAGCGTCTGTAGCACGCGTCATTAAACTCTAAACATTTCGATGCGGTCAATGAAGCAAGGTTGTGTGACACGAACCACCCCCTTCCATCTCCCTCCTTCCGTGACCACTAAGACACGAACGGCGACTTCGGTCCCCTGAACGACCCGGGGTATGAAGTGCGACCCTCGGGTACAACCAACGATAACATTAACATCTGCATATAAAAACTGCTTCAAGATCTCTGCTCGAATCTCGTAAGGAAAATTCCTTAGGTAAGTTTTTCCACGAACTTTAAGCGTTGCGAGTTCCGAACTGATTTACGCATTCATTTCATCAAAATTCATTCATGATCTCTTTAGACTTTTTTTTTTTTTTGTTAGGAACGACAAAATAAACTAAACTTAAAGAAAACAAAAAATCAAATATCGTAATCCTAAACATCACGCAACAATTCTCAAATTCGGCACATTCAGCAACATAATTAGCAGAGCACGAGTTGTTGTTTTAATTGCTATGAGAATCACGCAGCAAGCTTGTGAGAGGACAAAGTTCAAAGTTTGTGCAGCGGAATGAGTTGAATTTTCGCGGAATGGAATCGTTCCAGGTGATGGAATGAGTTAAATATCCCTAAGCGGTAACGAAGGTGAAAATGATGCTATCCATATAAATAGTAAAACCGTATTACTCTCCTCAAGATATTTCTCTGCTGTTAGACTCTCTCTACCATTCCTTGTCCGTCCTGTTGATGTAGTGGTAACCATACTTGCCTTCTAAACCCAAGATCGCGGGTTCGAACCCGGCCAGGATCGATGGATTATTTCGGGCGTAAAAATCCAAAGTATGGCTTCCTTTGGAAGGGAAATAAAGCCGTGGGTCCCGTGTCGTACATTTACGGCACGAGAAAGAACCTCAAGTCTGAAAGAAGAGGCCTCTGCGCAAAATTTGTCGGCCGTTTCATGCCCTGATTTGAATGGGACGCTGATGACCTGCGATGTTAAAGAGCGTTCGTAAATAAACCAAATCAAAAAATCTCTACCATCCACAAATTCGTCAAAAAACTACTACTGCATTAACTTACATTTATGATTTTCTTATTGTTCAGCAAATGGTTGCCGTATATCGATATACCCGGAGGGGTGTAATCATGTGCGCAAACGGTAACGCGTTTTCGTTGCTTTGCGCATTACGTCACACGCGAACAAAAACAGCAAAGTCTAGCGAAAAAGTGTGTGTCTGGTATCATGTATAATTGATGTGGTTGCGTTTTTTTATTGTTTTTTTTTTTTTCATGGTGTTTAAGGTTCGTGTTTAATACTGAGGCACCACAGGCGGGAACACTGGTGATACATGAGATGAAATGACATATTGGGAAAGGACTTTTAAGGATGGAAACGTTCCAGGCATAAGTTTAGGATACCTCCCAGGAATTTGCCAATTATGAGGACTGAGGAAAACCTGGAAAAAAAAAAAAACTGTCAGGGAGGGCGCTCCTGGCGGGATTCGAACCCCGCTCACGAGTCCTCGGACACCCGTGGCGGTTTTATTGTTATTGATAGTCGTTTTGTGATCAAAATAGTTAATTTAATATAATTTGCTTTTAATATATTTTGTGCAAAATGTCTGGTTGCAAATCACATAATCCCAATGCGAAAAAAACTGATACGTGCACAGCTTTGCACATGATTCTGATTTTAGGTTATCAAAATGTTACAGAAAAGACAAAGTCAACATCACCAATGCTAGAATGTGCTGCCTTTAATTTCAGAATTTTATTTTACAAGATTTGCGATCAGAACAGCTTACCTTACCTAGTAAATGTGTACTTAAAATCAGGTGCAGTTCCTTCACTAAATTTGCCCATTTGCACTGCATCGGAGAGTATTGTTACCGGCTTAGTGCTTTCAAATCTTAACCAGATCACTGCAGAGATCAGAGACATGAAAGCGTACCTTAAAGAAGTTAAAAAAATTGTCGCCAAAAAAGAGAGGACTTGCGCAAAGTAATGAAATAAGTTAAATCTAATTCGAAAATTTAGAGTTCTCAAAAAACAAAAATTTTGAAAATTGTTGGAGCATTAGAGGCCAAAAATTAACATTTATGAAAAGCGTGTGAAAGTTAAAAATGGCAAAAGAGATCTCATTCAACAGATTTAAAAAATGAAAACGGAATTTCGCAAACTTCAAAGTGGTAGAAACAGTGAAGTTTCTAAACAGGTGAGAAGGATATTAGGCCAAATATTTTCTCCCAATCAGATCAGATCGCTTCAAAATAAATGTAAACGCGTTAATTGGGACGGAGATGATACATTCCAAGCCATTACGCCTGGTCCGTGTCTTAAAAATGTTTGTCCACTCTGCGCAAGTGCGTTAGCCATCCTCTCATTGCTGCTAAATTTTCTGAAGTTAATAAAGCGCGTATGTAATTGGAATAAAATTGTTTCATTTAGAGGTTAGCGGATCAGCATTACATTCAATTTGAAAACAACAGCCACTTTTCTCGTTTCCATTTTATTAAAGCATACAGTATGTTGAAACATGTAAATTCCTACCACAGCGACGGACAATTTGTATGCACGAGGGTTGGAACTTAAATAGTGGCAACTATTTATTTACAACCGATACAAAAGAGTTACATGTTAGCAACCTTTACTGTCCTACAATGTAGTCACCAGCGTTGTGTATAACCCGTTGCCAGCGATGTGGAAGTCAAGTATAACTTTAGCAGAGCCTGTTCTCTTGATGGTGCAGATGGAGCGGTCTGGAACACTTCTGAAGCGAATGCCACGAAGTGGTTCCTTCATCTTCGGAATCAAATCAAAGTCACAAGCACTTAAGTCCGGGGAGTATGGTGGATGGTACAGTACTTCGCAGCCCCATCGACCGAACAAATCAGCGCTGTATGCGCCCGAGCATTGTCGTGCAAAATGATGGGTGGATTCTGCAGAAAGTGTTGCCGCTTCTTTCTCAAAGCTGGTTGCAGGTGGCGCTCCAAAAACGAACGGCAATACTCAGCATTGACGGTCTGCCGTGGAGGAATGTAATGCGTTAGGATAACACCATCACAGTCGTACACGAGAATCACCGTATTGGGGCTCTGACGAACTTTCGACTTTCGTGGTGACCCATACTGACGCCATTCGTTCGATTGGCGTTTCAGTTTTGGCTCATACGATTTGGCCCATGTCTCATCCAGGGTTATGATACGGCGTAAGAAAATCTCTCCTTCGCGCTCATAGCGTTCCAAGTGCGTCTTAGCAGCGTCGCAACGCAACCATTTCTCCATTTCCGTCAAATAATGCGGAATCCATCGTGATGCAATTTTTCGCATGCCCAGGCGTTCCTTCATGATGTGAAGCACAGTCGTGCGCTAATTCGGTTTCTTGGGCGAGCTCACGAATCGTCTGGCGTCGATCACTGTCCAGTAACGCGGCAAGAGCATGCACTTCTTCTTCACTGATGCCGGTAGGACGATCTGCCCGATGAATGTCTGCCACAGTTTGCCGACCATCTTTGAAGGCTTTTACCCTGCGTGCCACTGTTCTGTAAGGAAATGCAGATTCCCTGCAAGCCTCTTGAAGACCTTTATGACACTGTCGTGCTGTACGACCTCTGGCACATTCAATCTTGATCCAACTCCGCTGTTCCTGTTTCGAAAACATAGTGACAAAGTACGTTAGACCGCTAGCTCACATGTGACTGTGTTTCTCTCGATGGTGCGCACGCAGGTGATGTGGGAAGGGAGAGTCCATTTGCTCTGAGAAAAGATAGGTATGTAAACAACGTGTGCTATCAGCGACAATATTAGATTCCGTTGCATAGCGTCTCCACAGCAGTGTTGCCACTATTTAAGTTCCAACCCTCGTATAAAGGAATATTTTATTATTAAAGATGACATCTTTCATATCACGTGGTCTGCTAGTTTCCCTCTTGTTCCCCAGTGACGTCAGAGCGCCAACCAATAGGAACGTTAGTTACGGAAAAACCAACCTTATGTACTCTATCAACCTTGGATATGCCTAGCTAATCGAAGGCCTTGCGAGACAAAATAAAATTAAAAGATTAATTGCCTTATAAGTTTTCCCCACTTTTGTTTTTGATTTGGTTTATTTATGGACGGTCTTTAACATCTCAGGTCATCAGCGTTCTATTGAAATCAGGGCGTGAAACGGTCAGAGGCCTCTTCTTTCAGGCTTGAGGTTCTTTTTCGTGCCGTAAATGTACGACACGGGACCCACGGCTTTACTTCCCTTCCGAAGGAAGCCTCACTTAGGATTTTTACACCCGAAAAAATCCATCGATCCCACTTTTGTGTTGAAATCCTATCAACTCTTGTTCCAGTCAAAGCTTCGCGTTTCCAAAATGATAATTTGATGTTATAGACCAGTTTCCCTCTGCCAAATGAAGGAGTGGGACGCGATATTTGCAAAAGACGACGAAGAGACAGCAAACTACACAACAATAAATTACCGGAGTTGCACTGACTGATATAAAAGCGCGTGTTAACTTCACAGCACTACCCCATGCTAAACATTCCCTGTTAATGGGTTGCATATGCTACATCTTCGCTTTCTTTGGCATCAGCTGTGGCATTCTTCGTCAAGCCTATTACTGACCCCCTTAGAGTGAAGAAACCGGTAAATTATTGCTCACAAAGGGGGCAAACGCCGTCGCGGCGCCGGAGGGAAACAGTTTAACCTTCATTTTCCCTCCCATTTGACTAGTAATTTGCGACGAATCAGGTGCGGTGGAGTCATGGTCCATAAGATGTCTTGTGATTTCAAGAACGTTCTTCCCCAGTTCGCATTAGCGAAAGGAAATGGAGCTCATCTCCTGTCTGTCTTGAGGAAATTGGGAGAAGAGGGGCTGGCCACCCCTTACGTCCTCCTGATTTCGCTCTAGTCTTCGTCCGTAAGGTTCTGCAACTGTTGGGAGTAGCACAGCTTCTGAACCCTCTTCCACAAAAGTACATACAAGTGTATAGTAAAAAGTTACATATAAGAGCAAGATGGAGGAACAGCTGTTTGTCATAGTTCGCCATTCCTTGAATTAGGTTATGTTCATTCCTTATTGCCCTTCCTGCAAAATGGGTCTTGCATTTTTTTCTCCGACATAATGATAATTTAAATACTTTATTATGCATTTATCGATATTTAAGCGTAATAATCCACTTTGAGACGATGATTCCTTACAGCTAATTTAAGAGCGTCAAGAGATGGTACAAGAATCGAGTTTCCCAATTGCTCCCCGTCATTTATTTTATTATCCCACTTGATCCTTTATATTTATTTATTTGTTTACATTGTTTGACAATCACGTTCTCATTATAAGCAAAAAAGCTGGGAAAAATTATGATAAAAGAGATTATTTTTAAAAGATAAAGAAGAATGAAAAGAAATTATTTTCGTGGCATGTAGCAAGAACCTTAAAAATGTGTTAACTAAACATGCTGGTCTGAAATATGCATTTGGAACAGGAATGAATGAATGAATGAGTGGTATTTAACGCCCGTTTTTGCTACAGAGGCAGTGGACACTGATGATACACGAGATGAAATGATATATTAGGAAATAATTTATTTTTAAGGAAGGAAAATCGTTCCAGGCCTAAGTTTAGGGTACCTTCCCGGCATTTGCCATTTATGAGGACTGAGGAAAACCTGGAAAAAACCTCAGTCAGGGAGGACGGTCCTGACGGGACTCCAAACCCAGACCTCCCGCTCACAAGTCCGCGCCTTAACGACCTCGGCCACTCGTGGCGGTTTTGGAACAGGAGACGCCAATATCAAAAATAACCCATACTTTAATTGCACTTAACGTAACTTTATAATTATACACAAATATTTATTTATTTTTCTTTATACATATTCCTACTCATTAATATCAACTGACTCCCAAAATAATTAAAAACATAATAAAAGTTATGTTAGTGTTAGTGGTTACCATCATTCCTACACTCGTGGAGAACTCTATACCCGTTCCCGGTTAATACTAACGCCTCTGAGGAACACAACATCGAAAAGTCACTTTTGCATTTGTAAGTATAGAATTATAAAGTAGCAGAAACCTTTGTAAAACAGAATTTTACTAATATCTACAAGTCCATACACTGGTAATGTATTGGACCATACTTTTGTGGAAACAGGACTGGAGAATGAAAACTGTTTAGCATATGACACACCAAAATTTATAGGCAGCTGCTGAAACACAACACAAGAGATAAACAGCTGCTGATATGTTGCACATCGCTTCGTGACTGAAGCGTGCAAAGACGTTGTAACTTCTTTGTTTCGGAAATCCCTACGCAAATTTTCCCTTGTTTTATCTCGGAAACAAAGATCTACGAGACTTGAAGAGACATTCGTCTGACCTTTGAGCTGGCATAGCTCTTGGTGACCTTCTGTGTATCGTTTGCTTCATGGACCATCTCCTTTCAGCTATCGCACAACTCGCTAATTATTTTTCCGTCTGCACACGAGTATATCCGACCACTAGATAGACAGGTCCTCGTCACTGAATATTATTCTCGTGAATCATACAATGACTGCAACTACAGCAATGGATATCTGATATTTATAATTACTCAGTCTCAGACAAAAGACATTTAATATGGTTTTGTTCCAAACTATTTAACCACAAAAACAATATGACCACCAAGTCTAGCCGCGGTCTCTGAGCGGGAGGTCTGGGGGGTTCGAATCATCCCTGATTGGTATTTCTTTTTTTTTTTTTTCAGGTTTTCCTCAGTCCTCATAAATGGCAAATGCCGGGGAGGTACCCTTAACTTAAGCCTGGAACGCTTCCTTCCTTTAAAAAATCCTTTCCAAATTTATCTCACTTTATGTATCATCAGTATCCACCGCCTGTGGTGCCTCAGTAATAAAAACATACGTTAAACACTACTAAAGATTCAATTAAATGTTTAAAGTTTTACTTTCACCCAAGACTTTGCATTTATTACTGTAAAAAGTACTTTCCACATAAAAAGTACAATGCATAACGCATTATGGATCAAAATTGTATGCATGTTGACTTACCCTTACACGGAGAACGCAACGCAGGCTGCAAGTCGAACTGTTATGAAGAAAGCCGACCGCTGCCTTTCGGGACAGCAGCCAGCAGATATCTTCGTTTCGTATAAAACCGCTGTTATTATTATGAAATATATATATAATGTTTTATTACTTTTTTTGTTAATCTTAAACCGAAAAAGTAACACCTATTCCGTTTAGAATAGTGCAGAAAAATTATGAAAGAAAAAAAAAATAGGCGAGTTACGAGTTAGAAATTGTTATTTTGGAGTAATATTGTTAAACTAACCTAATTTATGAAAAAGTAACTACTTGGATTAAGAAGTGTGTAAAAACTATGAAAATTAAAAAAAAAATAAATAAATAAACATTTATTAGAGAGAAGTAAAGAGTACAAGTAAGAAAAATATTTTTATCCACGAGAATCGAACCCGCAACCTTAAAATCAGTATTACGATGCTGTAACCTATTGAAGTAACAAGGCTTTATGTTCAGAGTGAAATTATTCGTAACCAGTCGGCAGTCTTCGCTACCGTTCGGCAATGCAGCCTGCATTGCGTTCTCCGTATAAGGATAAATTGCATGGGTATAGTGAGCAGCGCACTAAAGGAAATGCGTTCACTGTCTCACACTTTATCTTTCGGGAATACTTGGGTTATTTGGTGCGCGCTGTCTACCATAGCTTGCCAATAGAAAATAACTGACAAATGAAAGTGCATTGTTCACGAAAGCGAATGATGGGAGGTCTTCAGAAGCAATCAAAGATTACCGAGGTGAGACCAGCAGTTCCCGAGCAATAAGAGTCGTAATAAATTACTTTCAGAATTTACAATGAAATTCAGATGAATAGAGACAAATTATTTATTACAAAAAAGTGTTAAATATTAGCATTTTATTCCATCGCGAGGGAAATAAATTAATATTGGAGACAGTCCATGAGTTCCGTACTCTGCCCATTACACACTTCTTAGCTTGTCCATCTCACACCTAGAAAACAACTGAAAGCTAAAGGCATAGAGCAATTAGAAACATTACTGAAGTCAGAAAAGTTAAACATTATTGCAAAGTAAATTAGATATATTCTACATGCGTCATATAAACATCTCGAGAAATTAGAGCCTTACTTCCTTGTTAGCGTAGTTTAGTACGTATTTATTAAGATATTTTATTACGAAGTTCCTGGATGCGAAAGCAGGAACATGTTGAGCGTATAAGGCTAAATTGACTGATCAGCACCACTGCAGATTTCAAGAATACTCGCAGGATCAAAACGTTTTCATTTAGCCTAACGAAATTATGAATCTTTATAATAATTAAATATAAATGTAAACCCAAAAGTTTAGCCAATAGCCTTTAGATTATTCTTGAAAAGTTTTAACTTTCTCTTAATAAAACAAAACATCCAAGTTTTATTCCATATGCCGAGAGTGCCAAAAAATGTACACACACTTTCACGGTAAATATCTATTTAATATATTTCATAGTTGAACCGAAAAACAACAGTAATATGTAGTATGATGTTCTGTAAACAGATGTGACTCACATACATTATGATAGCGTTGCTAGGTGACAGGTAAATCAACAATGAACAAATGAAGCCAAGATTATCGTATGATGTTTTGTAAACAGATGTGACTCACATTACGTTATGCTAGCATTGCTACAACAAAATGGCGTCAAGATTATCGTTTGAACAGCGGAAAGCAATTTTGAAGTTGTATTGGAAAACCGAGAATGTTGTTGAAGTTCAAAGGCAATGGAGACGGAGAACCGCCGTTGGACTTCTACCTTTGGGGAACTCTTAAGAATGTTGTTTATATACCGTAGAAAATCAGCTACACTGACAGCACTTCGGGAAGAAATTGAAACGGCATGTGCTGCAATCGCTGAGGACACTTTCGCAAATGTTGCTCAATCAGTAGTTCAACGTACTCAGAAGTGTATCGACGCCAATGGTGGGCATTTTGAGCAACTGTTGTAACTGTAAAAGTCTAAGATGATTAGTGCTCATCATTTTTTGTTTGTGTGGATTCAGTTTTGTTATGTTAACACAGTTTTTTCTTTGCTTTAAATGTGTATACATTTTTTTGGCTGAGCTCTTCCACGAATAAATCTCCAGTTAAGCGAAAAATATCAAAGTGATAATATTTAAATTGAACATTTAATGCAATGAAACTTCATTTTATTGGAGAAACATTTTTAACGTATGCCACAATTTTCACACATACCATTATCGAATTCAGAGTTCCTGGAATAGGAATTACAGAAAAAAAGGGGGGGATTGGCATTAATCACTTTCTGATGTATTCAAAACCAAAGGAACTGCGATTTCCAGCACTTTACAAACTTGTTATGGTGGTTGTCGTCCAGATAGAAACTTCGTGAAAATTTGAGGGTATCATTTTGAAGGCATGATGTCTCTGTGGAGTATTTTGAATAATGGAAAATTGGATAAAAATGTGATTTTCATACTATAAAAACGCGAATACTGTACGCCATTACTAATCATCATTGCGCCGTTTTATTTATTTTATTATGCTACCAAGTAGAGTTATTTCAGCCCAAAATAGCGACAATTCTATCCGATTAACGCTGCTCTTTATTTAGATACAGCATTTTATGACATTCAAGAAAGCTGCTTCATTCTCAATGATATCCTAGATCATTTCTTGTAAGCTGTGACCGTTTGCATGTCCACAATGTGCTAAATACGGCATACTTTAGAAAACCTGAGGTAACATTGAATGTTATAAGGTTTTTTAAGCTTCCTGGTTTATTCATTTCAAATGAGGCAGATTGGTCAATATTTTCTTAGAAGCTACGGAAAAACTGAAAGGGCAGTACTGATCAACGCCACATGCTTAGTTGCAGCACTTCGAACATACCGGAGCGATTTCACTCCATGTCTTGCTGAAACCGAAGATTACAAATGATAACAATAATAAGAAGGCAATAAATCCGCTTCTACCATTCAGCTGTTCGGGTGTGAGTGGGAGAGAGAGGGATACCAGGAGTGGGAGGGAGGGGATCTGATGGATGCGTTTAAAAATAAACATCGCACTCCGTTCCGCGGTCGCTTGCTTCAAGCACAAACTTGCTGCAGCAAAGAGGGATCAAGTAGGAACGCTTGACATATTCCCTCTGTATCATCAGTCAGTCATATGTGCGAAGTTAGGAAATCGTTCCAGGCACAAA
The DNA here is from genome assembly GCA_030762175.1 of Metallyticus violacea. Taxonomy (NCBI): domain Eukaryota; kingdom Metazoa; phylum Arthropoda; class Insecta; order Mantodea; family Metallyticidae; genus Metallyticus; species Metallyticus violacea. The sequence goes on from CM060844.1 coordinate 76,654,236, forward strand.
AGAGCAAAATAGGTGCCAAAAGCAATTAAATTACATTTAAGCCAAAACAAAATACCGTATTTAACAGCTAATAACGATATTGCTACTATTTAGATATTTCTAAAGCATTTATTACACAACAGAAACACTGCTTTGATTCTTAAAATTTCGAAATAAAAATAACTTTAGAGATCGTTTGATACAGCAAAGTACTAACATTAGATATTATATTTTAAAGCTTCCCAAAAGCATTGGATTAATTTTCTTCAAAATTTACATTATTGACAATGTGATATTATTAGATTTTTGCAGTAAACCCAAGATCATATTCTATTAAACGTCTAGTGAAGAAAAATTGATAAAATAATACATAAAAAATGGCATTTACACGTACCCTTTTCTCAAAAACTATAGTCAATCTGCCACTGAATATTTATTTGCTTTAAATAGTCCTTTAATTATTATTATTATTATACAACAGAGAAAAAACGAGAATAAACCATAGGATATAATATTCTATTAATGCAACTACTGTTTTTGAGATGAAAAATGAAAATCTTACTCATCCAATATTTGTAAGATATTTTACAATTCAATATCTAATGTGAAACAATGAAAAGGAACAGCGAAAGGAGGAAGAAAATAACTGAAAGTCGGAGAACTAGCAGTATATTGAAATGCAAATATTTAAAGCCATACAAAGGATCGTGTAAATTCTTGCCCGGGCAATGGATCCTATGTACTTAATGTTGAAAATAGAGAATTGCAAAAGAGTGTGGTAAATAAAGACTAGCCAAGTCACGGCTAAATGCTATAATTGCCCCATAATTCAAGAGACTATGGCCAAATTTACAATGAAAATTAAACGTAACGTAAACGCAAAAGCTAGATGCTATGTATTGTAATGGAACTATTCACAATGAATCAGTAAACATAAAAATAAACGTATAACTAGACGTAAACTTAGAAGCTTGAAAAGTCCACGGTTTTACATTTACGTTTAACTTAAACTTAAGAAATCATCCAATCAGAACACAGCTGCTCCGTTTGTAGAGCTCTATGATAGAATTTATCGTTACACGAAGCACGGAAATCAAATGCAACTCTTGCTGTTTGCTGCTGCAAGTCCCGAGCGACGGCGGAGAGAGCCGATGGTAGTGACCTACAGATAGCTAGACAATAATGCTTTCTAGCGAATAGTACCAAGCCCAGAATACGTTATAAATTGATGTTTATGAATTTTTTCTGCTGCAATCAAAGGAAATTTCCTGCCATTACAGTGATTTACTCACACCTATCAAGTTATATTTACGACAAACTACTGAGTTCACCGTTTTCTAGGATTTACCCGAGGTTAGCGTTAGTATGCATATGAATGAATTGTGAACCAATAAGAGCAGATTTGCCAGAGTTACAATATTTTACCCGCCTAACGATCCCCTATCAATTTATATTTAAAAGTTACGGAGGATAACGCACAAGTTACATTATGTTTAACAATATATATGCAACATTTACTGCGGCCACGCACAGTAGTTCCCCGCTGTCGCTCGGGACTTGCAACAGCTAGCAGCAGGAGTTGCACTTGATTTCCGTGCTCCGTGTAAGGGCAAGTTATGACAGAGAGAGCTGAAGATCAGTGACCTTGTAGACAGAATGGTGTCAATGCACAAAAGATTAATTGCATTGTAAGAAAGCTATCCTTGCTAATATTACTCCAAGCTAATTAGTTACTGCACTTTACATATGCATAAACGCTACCGCCGTCTGCTCAGAAGGAGCCATTATAAATCAGCTGTTAGTTGATCTTCTCTTGTTCTTATTTTTGATCGGCTAATACGTACCTTTCATTGTTACGTCTTATTTTATTATGTTTACATTTAATTTTCCTTGTGACTGGGGTCAACCCTCACATCGTTTCAAATCTTGCAGCTGCATAGCGAATGTTACAGGCGAAACAAAGCCGGTAAAGGCGTTCTATAAATACAGTCAATCGATAAGAGAGTGAACTTGAGCAGTAACACAGGCAGCGTGTCACTTTGGGAGTTGCAAATACTTAATAAAAGGAGCCCTATTGCAGGCTATGAGTGCAAGAAAAATGCTGTATAATGCAAGGGCTTGTTGCAAGAATCTGCAAGCTGACAAAATACCCTGCACACAGGATAAAAGTACAAGGTAACTGGAGTTTGAGTGTACCTCAGCAGCCTTCCTCCACGCTAAACAAGTCTGTCCTCAGATGCAAAGACTGAAGCCATAAACAAGCGTTGTCGCAATGCAGGTAATATTTCATAAGATCATCTCTTGCTTCGAATCCTCAATTTAAGTTTATCCTTACAATTGGCACTATTCTATATTTTACGGGGGTAGGTCCACAAGTTACCGGCCTAACCATTTTCCAGGTATGATAAAGAAAAAACAATATTTCACTTCTCAACACAGTCACCCTTTATTGTAACACAGCTCTCACATCTTTGAATTAACATTTCAAATCCCCCCCCCAAATAGTAATAAATCTTGTATGCATAATGAGCATTAACATCATCCATTACTTCTTCCTCATACTTAAATTTCCTACCTCGAAGGCCCTTCTTGAGTTTTCAGAAGAGGAAATAGTCACTGAGACCTAGATCTGGGCTGTAGGGTGGATGGTCGATCTCCTTGAAGCCACATTTCTTCACAGCTTCCTTTACAACAAGAGCTGTGTGTACAGGCGCATTGTCGTGAAGAAGGTGAACACCACCACTCAGCTTTACTCGCCTTTTTTCTTTGATGGAAGCACGTAGTCTGTGCAGTAGGCCAGCATAGTACTCCCCATTTACTGTGGCGTTCTTCTTCTTGAAGTCAATGAAGAGTATACCTTCGCAGTCCCAAAACATTCTGGCCATGATCTTCTTGGTTGACTGAGTGACCTCGGTCTTTAGAGGCGGTGCTTCGCCAGCTTTAAGCCACTCCATTGATTCTCTTTTGAACAAGAGATAATAGTAGAGGACTATAGTGTCATCTCCTGTAACAATGGTTTGCAGAACTTCTCTCTCGTTATCACGCCAGAGCTCCAAAAATGCCTGACAACAGATGAGTCGTTGCTGCTTTTGAACTGAGGAAAGAAGTCTAGGCTCCCATTTTGCACTAACCTTATTTATGTTTAAATGTTCATGAATAATTCGAAGGACTCTTGTTTCAGAAAGACCCAATCTTAGTGCTATTTCTGTAACTTTGAGTCGTCGATATTCCATCATTTCTCCTTCCACAAGAGCGATGTTTTCAGGAGTGAGCAACTTCAAGGGCTGACCTGCACGCTCTTCGTCTTCAATGTTTTCTCGACCCATTTGAAAAGGTTTGGCCCATTCTTTTACGGTAGAATATGAGGTGGGGGGTGCTTCTCTATAACAATGTCCAATCGCTGGTTCATTTCTTTTGGAGTAAGTGCTTCATTTGTGGAGAACTTAATAACAGCTGGATATTTCATTTCGATTATGTCACAATCTTCTACACATAGCCTTCTTTGAACTGAACAGAGCGGAGCAGAAGTTACAGCTACAATTATTTACTTAACAAATAAGGTATAACTCAGATAAGGGTTTTGTGAAGGCGATAATCCTTATCGGCGAGGCCGGAAACTTATGAGCCTACAGTCGTACATGATTCTCCTATACGAACATGTCTGTGGATATTATACGCCCTAACTGTGAACTCTATTCCTGAATTAATTTTATGATTCATGTAACACCATTAGAGCTGCCGTTACTTTGCAAAGGTTATGGAGTAAGATTATAAAATCCTATCTTTTCTTTTGATTTGCAATGTTATTTTATTTCACCCACACAATAAAACTTATAAAACTTACTTCTAGTTTAAACTGGCAGCTTAAATATATAAACTTTAAATCTACTGCATAATTTTATAGTTTTTTTTTTAACATTACTACTTACCTGTAGGTTTAGTTCGTATTCCCTTTCTGCGTATTCGTGCAGTTCAACAAAAATTAATGTGGTTAAAAATAAAGCTAAACGGAGCGAAGCAGAGGAAATAAAAACCAAAGCGGCAAGAAATACGCTGCGAGAGATGATTGTAAGCAAGAAATTATAAGGGTAAAAAAGAAGAAGAAAACACACTAAAATGAAAAGATCCACAAAACAATGATTTAAAAAGGGGAAGTACGCTTTATATTATAATAATAATAATAATAATAATAATAATAATAATAATAATAATAATAATAATAATAATAATAATATGTAAAGGAACAAAGAAAAAAGGTGGAAGAATGTAAGTAAGGATAAGAAAGTCAAAAATAACGTCTAGAACCATAAGCGAGTGGGAATTGCAAAACAAGATAGGCTATAATTAACAAATACGGAAAGGATAGAAATAAAGAAGAAGAGGAACAAGTAAAGTTTGTGGACTGTGCATCACAAGGTCTGACTTTGAAGTGCTCACGTGGCATTTGTTGCCAAGAGAGAGGGACATCGCCCGAAACCGGCGGCTAGATGCGTGGGGAGTGAGGTAACGAATTACCCCTTCTAACGAGCGGAAAAAGTCAAGTGGCGCTACGGATATGTACATACAGTTTTAAAACAACGTTCTTGCCTCTGGTTGCTAATGACTGAGACATTTAATATGAAAATATGAGGACCAGAGGGAAAAACAGGACGAGCTGTTTTTGTTTTTTGTTTTTTTTTTTTTTTAAGAAAAACTCTCACAAGCATGCATATTAATTTATTGCTGTTATAATTAGGAATGTTTCTTGTATCGGATTCATTTCCTTTCTAATAATCTGGATTTTATCTTGAATTATTGAAGCTGATACAAATGGAAAACATGAAGTTTTACATATTAACAACTCTGCAAGGGTTCAACCACATCGACCCTGAGGTTGAAACGTTACAAACACATATTAGAATATAACTCGCAATGCTGGAATTACTAAAATGTTGTTATGACTACTTTACCCAGGCACCTACACTTGACTATGACAAACACTCAATGTGTTAGGCCCCATTCACAATGAAAATTAAACGTAAACATAATCAAATAAGACGTAACACGTTAACTTAGTAGTATGTAGGCATTCACAACGAAAGACGCAAACGTACGTATTAGCCAATCAAAAATAAGAACAAACGAAGATCAAGTAGCTGATTGAAAATGGCTGCTTCTGAGCAGACGGCGGTAGCGTTTATGCATATGCAAAGTGCTTGGAGACAAATGAGCATGGATAGCTTTCTTATAATGCAATTAATCTTTTTTCCATTGACGCCAATCTGTCTACAGAGTCGCTGATCTTCAACTGTCTCTACCATAACTTGCCCTTACACGGAACACGGAAAACAAGTGCAACTCTTGCTGCTAGCTGCTGCAAGTCCCGAGCAAAAGCGGAAAGAGCCGAACTACTGTGCGTGGCCGCAGTGTAAATGTTGCATGTATTATTTTTTGTAAACATTAATGTAACTTATGCGTTGTCCTGCGTAACTTTTAAATATAAATTGATAGGGGATTGTTAGGCGGATAAAATATTGCAAATCTGCTCTTATTGGAATTTGCAATTAATTCATATATATATATATATATATATATATATATATATATATAATAACGTTAAACTCGGGTAAATACTAGAAACCGGTAAACCCAATGGTTTTTCGTAAACATAAATTGATAGGGACGGGTAAATCACTGCAATGGTGGCAAATCTCTCTTGATTGCAGTAGAAAATATCATAAACATAAATTTATAGTGCAATCTGTGCGTGATACTATTCGCTTGAAAGCATTATTATCTAGCTATCTGTAGGTCACTACCTTCGGCTCTCTCCGCCGTCGCTCGGGACTTGCAGCAGCAAGCAGCAAGAGTTACATTTTATTTCCGTGCTCCGTGTAAGGATAAATTCTACCACAGAGATCTACAAACGGAGCAGCTGTGTTCTGATTGGCTGATTTCGTAAGTTTAGACGTAGACGCAAAACTTTGGGCCTTGCAAGCTTTAAGTTTACGTCTGTTTGTACGTTTATTTTTATGTTTAGGTGATTCATTGTGAATGTTTCCATTACAATACATAGCGTTTCCATTACGTTACGTTTAATTTTCATTGTGAATGGGGCCTTATGCCTTAACTCGCACGAGCTGAAGAAACAAGAACGTTGATTATCCCCACTAGGAGATACCATGAAATAATTTATACACGAATTTAACAATTCTCTTGAAATTTTACGATCGAGAGATACTTGCAATGAAAATATTACAGCCATATATTGCAGTATAACTGGCTACTAAATTTATTGCTATAGACGTAAATGTTGATTATTTATTTCATTCTGCAAGAAAAGAAAGTAAATTCATGGATGACATTCTAACAATAATAATTTATTCTTTGAAGTAGAATAATTAAATACAAGTTAGCTCACTTTTCATTTTAATTATTGATTGCTTGTAACATTTTATAGACTAATATTTTTGAAAAAGAAAGTTTAAAAGTCTATATTCTTTAATGAAATTACCAATGAAACCTGTAAATAGGCACAAAGCAAATGGATGCTATTGTTAATTAAATGTGAAAGGCTCAATCTGCATAAATAAATATTTTGTAATTTGTAATAAATTTTTTTCCACATATGTATTGAGTTGTTTTTACAGTATGATATTTACCTATTTACGAAGGAAGAATTTAAAGGAAATTTTTATTACACCTTATTTTGTACTTAGAATTTATTCTTTTAAATACTCGCATACCTTTTTGATATCAGGAAAATTCACATAACGAAGTTTTAATGCTTAATAGAGTGCATAACTTGTTTTCATATTATGCTTGTATAATTCTCTTATTAGATAGATATCATGAAATTTTATTTTACTTTATTACAATTGCAATTGAAACATAGGAAAAGAATAGGTTTAGCATTCTAAAACGTATTACACTTTTTCTTGCTATGGTATATTCATTCGGTTTGTTTCCATTGCCCTGCAGGGCAGTGAATTAGTCATAATCACAGGTTCCTAAACTTCTCAACATTTACGTTAAAATAAATATTTGCAGAAGCTTTTTTATAAGTGTCAAAGTCGACTCAGAACAGAACAATCATGTTTGGACAATATCATACTAATTAATAAAAGAAGACATGTGCGACACTATTACAAGAATTATCAACAATAAAACTAGAAAGACACACAAATTGAATTTTATAGAGTCATGGCAACATCACCAGAAGAGAGACATGGCCATTTAAAAAACAGAAATAATTTTTTCCAAAGGATAGGTGAAGTAGTTGTCTAGATCAACTAAGAAATGAAAAAATTGGAGAAAACCTTGTGTTCGTAGTGTCCTTGATTGAAATGACGTATTATTGGGAAAACTGACGGATCCATGTACCAGCGATGAGATAGTTAGATTAAATAGAACCGTAGCAAACTTAAGAGTCTAAAGCATGAAGCAGAAGAAAAATAATATGAAAGGATGATACATAGCTTACTGACTATTACGTTAAATCATCCGATTAGGTAAACTGGTCCATTTTAAAAGATATAGTTCAAGCCTTAAAATATTTTACGATAAAGTAAAAACATATATGGGAAAAAATAAGTGAGAAGTGTAATATCAAAGGGTTCAATAAGGTTTCAGTTATTATCCAGTCATATTTAATTAAAAAAAATGAAGAAACAAATAAAGAAACAAAACTTAATGATTAAAAATTAGCTGAAAAAGTATTGAACGCTGATGACTAGCTGGTAATAGATGCCACAAAGAGATCATTTTAAATATTTAAATACGTAAGGAATATAATTTTAAAACAACCCAAGGTTTGTCGAGGAAACATCACAACATAATAAAATGACGAAATTTTAAAATAATTTTGGAAAGCAAAAACAAAAACTGAATAAAAAGAAACAACTAAACTTCTACAAAACTGAAGAGGATTTCTTACCTTTTAGTAGTTTGGATACAAGTGGAAGAAAAATACTAAAATTATAGAAGCCGAATGAAAGTGTTTGGACTCGGAGAATGCACAAGAAAAGGCAGATTATGAAATGTAGAAATTAGACATAACCTTAAAATATTTGCAACAACTGGGCACGTACAAACAAACTGCCACGGGTAGCCAAGGTCGTTAAGACGCGGACTCGTGAGCGGGAGATCTGGGGTTCAAATCCCGCCAGGACCGTCCTCCCTGAGGTTTTTTCCAGGTTTTCCTCAGTTCTCATAAATGACAAATGCCGGGGAAGTGTCCTAAACTTACGCCTGGAGCGTTTCCTTCCTAAAATAAAAAAAATGTCCTTTCCCAATTGATCATTTCATCTCATGTATCATCAGTGGTGCCTCAGCATCAAAAAAGGGTGTTAAACACCATCAAAAAAAAAAAAAAAAAGTACAAACAAACAGAACTGGAAGAGCCATATATTCAAAATGAAGCAAAAACGCTGTTCAAAACAGATCAGTACTATAAACCAGAAAGGAAGACCTTGGCAGGCCTAGGAAACCAATGTGCTGAAGTGGGAACATGTCATCTGACCTAATACCGACAATTTTATTTAAATCCACTCCCCCTGCTTGAGTTATCCTGTTATTCACAAAGAAACAAGTAAATAGTAGCAACAGATGTCCTGCCGATAGTCCTCAAGTTCAAATCAAAACATTAATAATATTTTATGTATACAGAATATAACAAATCCGAAAGGAAATGTCTTACTTTTGACGTATCAATCAAATTAGAAAAATTAATCCTTTATAAGAAACAAATGAACAAGGGTACGCATGGAAGATTGGCATTTGTAAGGTAAAACATTTAGTTGATACCGAAATATCAATTTTATAAAATTAATACTGTAACAGAACAATAATAAAAACAGTTGAAAGTCATACTTTATGAAGTTAGGTATTTCGAGTTCTCTCCTCTATTTGTTTTAATGATGCTAATACGTGTTAAAAAGGTTACTGTGTAAACACATATTTGTTAGAAAGCTATCCAATATCAACTTAATCTTTTCTACACAGCAATATAAACTTAAAATAAATCAAGGACCTGACAAAATTATAAAACCAGTTGAAAATATTGTCTATTTGTTAGTTAAGCATATTATTCCGTTCTTAACTATGATAAATATTAAGAATATTTTTGGAACACTGTGCTCTCAGAATGTGTTTTTCTTTTGTGCTTTTCAATAGTTTTGTCTATTCTCATTGTAAGTATATTTCCAAGTTGAAGTGAATTTTTCTGTAATACAGTATTTGAATGCTTAAATAAATAAATATACGATGATGCAATATTAAGGTATTACAGCTGTTATGAAGCTAAAGCAATTGCTCTCAATCTACTTTTAACGTTCCTTCTGCCAGTAGTTTTTATGTATTATTAGGTGATCCAAAAAAGTTATGTAGCTTTCAAACCAGACATTTCAAAGCATCATGTTATGAAAAAAATAATATTTTAGTGTTAAATATAGTCACCATAGTTATCGACGATTTTGTGCCAGCGCGATGGGAGACTATGACAAGTCCTTAGGGTGGGAAGCAAAAGCTTCATCCACTGTATTTTCCAGATCAGCAAAGGTTCCAAATGTCGGTCCTCGGATATAAAGACTAATATAGTGGGTGCAATGTTGGTTTCACCCTATCAGTGAGTAGCTTTGCAAAAGAATAACAGCTTTGAGATTCACGAGTGCAGTTTTTTATGGGCACGCTCCTGAGTGCATTGGCCGGCTGCCAACAATTCATGATGCACAATATTCCTTTTGATGCAGTAGTGGTTTCGCTTGTTTAGGAGTGGATTCCTGGGCAGTCAATCAATGACAGCGCCTTGCATTTGTCGCATAGCAGCAGCCTATCAAATAAGCGATCCCGTTGATGTGACAATGCAAAATAGGCGCCAGCTCTTGCAGCCTTCAGAGACATTGTCAATTCGTATGGTTCCTGCACTGACGTTGAATTGTCTGGCACGTCCTCACAAGTTTGACGGTTGTTCGTCTCAGTGATATCCTGGAGGATTTCATTGCATTTTTGGAACCTCGCAATTATCTTTGCATCGTCCGTTAATTCACAGCATCAGCACCGAGGACCTGTTCCCGCGACCTGGAGTTGCAATGCTCAAGCTTCGGGGTGTTCGGGGTTTTTACGTCCGTTTTAACTACTGAGACATCACATGCGGTGACGCTGATGGTACAAGAAATGATATATTGGGAAAGGATTGGCCATCCGTGTGTTTCACCGCGCTTGTCAGAAAAAAAAAAAAAAAACGATTCTACCAGATTAGCAGCCTTAACTCTCGGCAACGACTGTTTGTTACGTGATAAATTATTTCTAAATTTTCAAATTTGAAAAAAAAAGAAACAAACAAACAACAGAAATTTTGGTCAGTTAGGTAAATAATACATCCAGAGATGGGATTTAATTGGAATTTACTTTATTAATTTATGTACAATATAAAATACTTGTTATTCATTGATTAAATTACAAAAATATGAAAAAAAATAATCATTATGTCCTTTATATCTCTATTTACTCTAGATGGCGTTCGCCTTCCCTAGATAGATAACGGAAGATTTCTAAGTAGACACCTTTAACAAGATGTTTCAACTTACGAATATTTTGCTTTGAGAAAGCGATTCTGATAAAATAAATAAATAAATAAATATAAAATTTAAAATGCTTTGAAAGGGCCTATCTTCAAATATACCCATTAAGACAAGTGATTTGATCTGAATCGAATTCTGTTTACCGTAAGGGAAGTGTTTTGTATCAACTTTGTGTTATGTTCAGTTGCACTCTGTTACAAAGCGCTAAAACGCAAAACAGCCGTTGCCAACAGTTTTCACAACGCTCCAGCGATTCGAATCTAATTTAACGCCTCTTTATAGAAAAATCTTGCAGAACAGCATTTTTTCGACCTTCATTGAATTCCCCCCCTGTCACTGTCGCTTCTGAGTTGCGCCCTCTGTTCTGTCTTCAGAATGTTTCTTTATTGAACATCCGTTCTATTTATTACGCTCTGTCGATGAAAACATGGGCAATCAAGAAAACTACATTCGTGGAAGTGAAGAAGGGGAGGATGCGAAATATTATTATATTCGTGTTGTATTTTCCTTCTTTTACTGCGTTCATATTGTGCAATCTCTTTATTAAATGAGGAAGGGGAAAATCTAAAGAAAAAGGAATTTTAATGCAATTAGAGAAATTTAGGTTTAAACCAAATATGTTCCTTATTTATAAACTTAGTCCTCCGAATTTCATATCGCTGCGAAGTATATCTTAAGGTCATACAGAATAAATGCAAAATCTTCGTACTTTATATATATATTTACAAACACAAGCTTAAAATTTGTTTTTAATAGCCTTACACGAATTACTGTGCAATATATTTTCGCCATAAAAAAAAAAAAAAAGATGGGCCATACTAAGTACGACTCACTCGCCGAGGAGTTACGGTCACTAAAGTCTAGCAAGTAGTTGGTGACTCGAATAAGAAGAACATTCCTTAATTGCGAAGTGTGTGATGCATACTTTTACGGCGTCTTTCGCAATAAATAGAACTGAAATAAATAGTTTTATATTGTAAATTTGGAGCAGGAATTGGGTGCTCGGGGGATGTAGTTGTTGATCGCTGGTTGATCGTGGTTTCGAAGTCTGCCCGGACTGCTCACTGATGACGTCGTTGCTCCAAATCTGTTTAGTTTTATCTCAGGGTCCACCGGAGTGTTTCGGGATCAGTATAGATCCACGGGAACGAGAAATGTGTTGCCCAAAAATACACAAGGTTGACTTGTTTAAAATATTTTATTCCCATGTAAAGTACTTCCTAACCGTTCGCCGCTGACTTCGCTACTCTCTTAGACTGGCTTCCTGAGTGAATATCTGGATGTCTGAATGTCCCTCTGAATCTATGAATGTGTGAGTGTAAATCTGTGAATGTATCTCTACTGAACGTCTGAATGTGAATCTATGAATGTCCGACTTCTACGAGTGTGAAATGCGCCTCTGAATGTGTCTCTACCGAATGCGTGAAACCCTGCGTGCCCTCTGACTTCTGTACTCTAGTTTTTCTACTACATCGCCACGCCTTTCGCTAAATTAAATTCCCTCGTATTTTATCTATTTTCGTGTTGTACTTTCATGATTGGCTATCCTAAAATTATTTATTTATATCTAAGTTCTCCTGATTCGTTAACTTTTATCCGAAGACCATTGGCTAGAATTATTCTTTCCCCCCTGATCTAACGTCTTCCCACGAACTTGAATTTTCCCAGAACAAGCTGTCATAAATTTCGGTACTTTCCTTATATTCTGATTTCTATTGAAAATCTTTTGCCTTGCTTAGTCTGTAGATTCCTAAATGTTCCCGGAGATAACGCACGTGTTTTCGGCTTTCCTGTAATAAAACATTTTCGTCTCCGTTCTGACATTTTCATTTTCTCTTAAATATTGCTAAGTCTGACTTTGTTAAATACTGTCCCGTTACGGCCACATGTTTCTCTTATTGTCAACTCCTAAGTATTTCCTGGGTAAAAGGTTCGTGACCTAACAAAAGATAGTTTACCCTTTCTTCAGCCTTGTCTAAGGAGCGGTCCGTGAATGGAGAGGCGTCAGGTATACAATCTCTTTCTAACATGTTTTACACAAAATGTATACAAAACCCTTTTGTATGTTACAAGTTACAAATTATTTCTATTCCTGTTATACCTATCAAAATGATTTTCTTATACATATACATAACAATTATCCTTATCAAATATAATGCCTTTATAAATATCGCTCTGCAGCCTCAGGTTATAAAATTAATATAGGCAGCCTTAATTCCGGCTTCAAATTTAAGCCCTGAGTTCCACAAAGGCAAAGTTCACTTTCTGGCGTTATATTTTGTAATCGTCTAAAATGATCTGTATAATTTGACTTTCGAAACAACACAAGTTTCTAACATTTTCCTGGTCGGTCCTGGCGGTGGGTGTAGTGGTTACCATACTTGCCTGTTAACCCAAGATCGCGGGTTCAAACCCGGCTAGGATCGATAGATTTTTTCGGGCGTAAAAATCCTAAGTATGGCTTCCTTCGGAAGGAAAGTAAAGTCGTTTGTCCCGTGTCGTACATTCACGGCAGAACCTCAAGCCTGAAAGAGAGGCCTCTGAGCAAAATTTGTTGGCTGTTTCACGCCCTGAATTGAATGGGACGCTGATGACCTGATATGTATTGTTCTGCAAAACAGGCGGACACGAGTTTAAACAGAAATGACATTATTGTTAAATATCTAACAATATTCTTACTTGTACACAACAAAAGAGCATTCGTGCTGGACTTCGTTCAAACAGAACTAAGAAAACGGCAACAGGATGTCGTATACACAGTTGATGATTAGATAGGCATAATGCAAAATTCACCTTTAAAATAGAAATAGTAACATTGAAGATTTTTTCTGAAGATTAGGGGCATTTCCTGATGCTAAAAAGTAAAAAAGGGCCCTCTTACAAAATAACAGTGCTGATAAGATATAAAGGGCATTAGTTATAGATGCATTTATAAAGCTTAGTTTGATGAAACTAACCTGGAGAGATAATGATTTAAGGGAGCAAAAAACCTGGAGAGTCTTTACACATATAATATTTCCCTGAAAGCTGCTAAAGTCATGTATATCATAAAATATTTTTCCTCCATTTTGCCTGAAAAGCAATGTTTTTCAAAAACTTCTGGACCAGTTCCCAGGAAGTCGGGAGTCACTAAACGGAGGGAAGAAATGGGCAAGTTCATTTTTGTGTGATATTGATAAAATAAAGACGTAATTAATGCAAAGTTAATTTTTTTCTAAATATTTTTACACGTAAAATTTACACATTCTTCTTTCAAATCAATATTTTAATATCTAAATCAAAATAATGCAAGTTCAGTAATTTCATAAATTTATTACAGGCAAAATAACTCATAACATTTGGCGACATTTGTATTTAAGCAAAGTTTTATTAAGGGGAAAAAATTATAGTTTCAAGACATATTCCGTTTGTATTGGTTTTTCTCAAAATCTCTTAAATTGGACTTGTATATTTACAAAAATCACGTTTTCAGTTATTGAAGAAACCTCAATTTTCTGTTGCAAAACCGAAAATGAACGATACACAACACGCACTCACCGCAAACGGAGAAGCGCTTGTATGGCTCTTTCAATATCATGTTACAGGCAATCAAATGTTTCAAAAGCTTATAAACAGAGCCGAGACAAAATTTACCCCAGCAATTAAGCACATTACAAGTTATGTAGGATGAGCAAAGTTCTAGTTGACTGGATGTTGAGTTTATGAAGCACAGCGCCACTTGCGGAGAAAATTAACAATACACGATCAAGCTGAACTTTTCTAGCTCGGTATTAGGTCACAGTATGACCCAGAGGAAAGACTTTTCTAATAAAAGTTCGTCAAGCAGGAGCTGTGCAAACTAAGCGAATTTTTCACCGAGTTGAATAACTTTACATAAAAATTAATATAAAATCCAAATTAAGACTTATTAATTAATGAAATGAAACAAGTTATGGCATTACTGTGTGGTATTAAGTGAATAAAATTGAAACTCTTGCAAGATATATTATTATTGAGATTAAGCCACAAAATTAATAATATACTACATATTAAATTAATAAAAAACACTGATAAACAAAGCTATACTATTTTCAAACACTTTTAATTGTTACCATATTTATGAACTGAGCTCTTGATATTATCTTGACATTGACTAAAATAGAGAAAAATGACAATTTCAAGTTACATTGTGTATTTAAGATGTTCATATGTTTCAATAAAACAAAAACATGCTACTATTTAAAAACAATTTCAATGTACAAAGCAAATAAAAACAATCGAAAGTTACATCGATTTTCACTGGCTTTGAAATTTAATTTAAATGTTATTGTAGTAAAAACGTTTTCTGAAGGTTATTACAGAGCTCTCTTACATACAAATACATATTAAATAATATTTCACATTTACTATGTATACGGCGTTGCTTTTGTTAAATATGAAACACATGCATCGTTACAAATACTGATTAACGCTGAATTAATTTGTCCTTTCATTTAAAAATAATATAGAGAAAACGAAACGCAAGAACGCTATTTAAATTTCGTTTTTCAACTATACCCCTGCTACTAATGATCCAATTTCCTTTATTTTCGGAAATTATTTCTCTTGTTTTATTTAAATGGTATATACAGAATTTTGAGCGAATTTTGGGTTTCAGGTAAACTCCCACTCCTAATGGGCCGATTTTCCTGATTTTCAGAAACTATTTTTCTTATTTTATTTAAATCGTATATGCAGAGTTTCGTTGCGAAAAAAATAGATATATATGCCGCTAGAGCGATTTTTAAATTTTGGGTAACCTTCCCCCTTGTTAATAGTCCGATTTCACTGATTTTCGGAATGTATTTTTCGTAGTTTATTTCAATGGCATATACCGAGTTTCCTTTAAACAAAAATTTAAATTGCGGCAGCTAGAGCGATTTTAAAATTTCGCTTTAACCCCCAACTTTTTCAGGTATAGCTCCACTCCTAATGGCCCGTTGTCATATATTTTAAAGAAATCTACCGAGTTTCATTGTGAAAAAACAAAATTTGCAGCCACTTGAGCGATTTTTCAAATTTCGCTTTAGGTTAACCCTCACCCCGAATGGTCCAATTTTGCTGGTACACGAACTGGATTTATTAATTGATGATTATATGCCGAGTTTCGTTGAGAAAAAACAAAAACTGCGACCGCTAGAGAAAGAATGGACATATATACGTTGTAGGTGCCTAGTAAATACGATAGATACAGATTTGAATAGGTTAGTAAACAATAACTGTTTCCTTCGGAATTCAATTAGATCTAAAGCAAAGTTATTTTTCTTTTCGCTTCAGAATATTTAGTCTATGTAATTGAGCATAGCCTCGTTTTGTGTACACCTTAATTGACATATGCATACTTCAAGAGCAAAGAACCAACATATCAAGCAAGCTATTGTGGTTAAATATGAACTTCGATAAGCCTACTATAATTACTTTTAGCTCAAAAAGCGTTCATGGAAATGAAGATTGAGATTTCCTGCAGCAAGTGACTTGCTATTTCGAAATAGCTGAAACTAAAACAACCAGATCACATTTAAAGTCCTTTCGGAGAAACCAAATAAGACAACCGAAGCGGCTGGTGTTGTCACAAGGTACGTGCAGGTGGCCCAGAGCGGAAGTTAAGCTCATAATAAAGCCGGGCAGTGCATAAGTGCGGCTCCCTAGAATATCTGAAATACGTTTCAGCTTTCCCTCTTACTAGCAAATGGGAACACAATACTTGCAGGTAATATTTTAATACTCGGCTGAATATTTCTGGTAAATTACATTTTTATAGGAGTTTACAATTTCCATTCTACATAAATAAAATGTCAATTGTATTCTCCCTTTTTAGCCCCCCCCCCCCAGAGATCAAACTTTACTGTGTAACATCGGAAACCTGCTGCATTATAGTGTGGTTTTTTATTCTTCAAATAAAAAAAAAATTAAATGGTTGCAATTCAACTGGAAACTTTCAACCTTTACACTATGCATTTAAATGGCATAAACGTCATAGCAAAGAAATAATAAAATTGTCTCTCTCTGTTTGCTTTAAAAATTTACTTCTTCTCAGTAATACTTTTGTTTAGGTCGGTTTTTTTTTTTTTTTCCAACTGATACCCTTTCCGCGTTTCTCTGTTCCCGCAAACACCATCTTTACTGTGTTAATTCTGTATTCCATTTCTTGATTCTTTGTATTCTCCAACTTTAAATTGAATTTAAAAGTTCTCTTTTATTGCTTTAGTCCTCTTCTTGAGTGCTTTTTTTTTTTTAATACTAAGCGCTGTACCCAGTTTATTTTCCTTTATCGGCTTGTTTGGCGTTGATTCCTTCCCCCGATAAGAAACTGCTAATAGTCGAACGTTCAATTATTATGTAATTCAACACGACATTTCAATAAGTTTTATAATCTGTTGGCCATACATTTCTGAATGATGGAAATTTGTAATATCACAATCAATGTGAAATAAGATTGTGTCCCTTCAACCAAATCAAAAGTAACTGATTTAGCATTCTTCTATAGAGAGCACGTTCGTGATATGATTTGATAATGCCCTTATTGTATATTGATCAGAAATATATTATCTATTTCTACTTTCATTCCTGAACAATTAGTACTATTACCTAAAAATATATCCATGTAGAAAACACAGAAGGCTGGAAAGATTAAATAGGGAGCGGAAAACATGCACAAAGAATTTATAAACAGAAACGGAGCTTGACAGTAGGTATTTTGAGAGTGGAATGATTTCAAACACATTAATATGGAACCACAGGCAGCTCAAGTTATAGGTACATTGGCATGAGACATGTGTTCATAGCCAGTCAAATATAAACTAAAAATAACACGCTCTATGAGGGAGTTATTGGTTGTGGGTGGTAACTTAATTGCTTTGACCACGTTGGTAGGCCAAAGTTTGAAGGAGTTATAGGTGGCGGGAAGAATGGTTATGGTAGTTTTATTATATGCAGATACAGCTCACCACTAAATAAGCCTTCTTGGCGATCTACAGGATGTTGCTGGTTTTGGGGACTTAAATGTGCCCGGTTGAGTAAGGGAAATTAAAGGTGATGTGTTGTTGAGAAAGAACACCTTGTTATTTGCGATTTGACGTTGTTTATACAACCAACAAGTGCGTACCATGGCGTTTCTCTTCGGACCGCAGTAATGAGACCGGTAGTAGACGCACGGAGCTATAATACTTGACAAACAGAAGTTTTCTGAATGCTAAGAAGAAGCGCCGAGCAGAAGTGAAGCTCGAACATTGATGTTCCAGCGCGAGTTCCCAAGACTAATTCTCAAAAAGCACGATTTCATGTCCTTAAGTACTCGATAAGACTCGCTTGATCACGTGATACCGGGACGTTCTATTTTACCACTACTGTGGATTTAGACATTCTTATAGGCTATCGGTGACTTCATGCCACTCTCATGTTATTGACTAGTCAGATTATCTGAACGTAACAACTTAGCGATTCATCCACCGTTCAATTTCATATTGTGCGGTACGTTATAGTTCAACGTCCTTTAACGGCAGCAGAAGTGTTAACAGCGGCTCATCTTTGCTAACATACCTACCGGCGGAAAAGCAATGAACAAAAGAAAGTATTTGCTCTATTGTCTGCCAGAACGGTCCCTGTGCTGTCCCAGCGAGAATTCCTGCTTTTCGTGACATTTTTACACGCTTACAAAACCCTTCACTTACATCTAGCTGAAATAAAATGTTACATAAATTCTAATTAGTTTCTCATGGGGTACCAAGGGCTGTATCAACTATCATTCAGTGTACAGGTCTTCGCGGAAGCGTTTTGATAGCTACAGTGAGTAACTTGGATGAATGATTTACTTGCATTTCTGTTAATGAATTACGATATATGATACGTTGTGTAAATAGTTTAGGGTAAGCTATTGTGTTTTCAGCCCTCTTGGTCATCCAAAAACACGTTTATAGCTCAGGAGTTAACGCCTAAAGAACAGTTCGAGCCCATTTGTTCCTGTTTTTGATGTGCCTAATTTTCGACACTCTTTATACTTGTTTTTTCAGCACCCTATATGTGTATCATTAAAAATTACCAGCTAGGCATTGATAGTGCACCTTTTTGACAGTTAATAACGGTTTTCATTCTTAAAAAAAATCTTTCGGTTTCATATTGCTACTTTTCACTCTTAAAAATTTAAGATAATATATTATGATCTTTCTTTCTTTCTTTCTTTCTTTCTTTCTTTGTTTCTTTGTTTCTTCCCTTTTTAGTTATGCTGTACATATCGTTCCTTCCCAATCTAAAAGACACGTTGGTTGTGACAAAAATGTTCAAGTACAATATGATCGAATTTGAAATGTGATCTGCTACTAAATTTACCTTTGTGGAAACAGACGTCGATCTTGGAATAATTGTTTTATAATCGGATGGCAGATATTTTACAAGGTAAATGCAATATCTTTGGAGACTATAAATAAGAATTCTTGCTCTCAGTCAATTGGCTCGTTGTCACTTGGTAACTAATTGATAGAGAAGTCCCTAATCACAAATAACTCTGTATCAAAGCTATTTTATATATCCCTTCATACTCATAAATAAATATTTATTTATAAATTTAACTTAAAGCAGTCATTCTGAAAGTAAATAGCTGGCGTAGATCTTACGGAAGAAGATTGCCTTAATGTGTTGATAATGTTATTAAAATAGAAGCGCTGGTATCCCTTTAGAAATTTAATTTTTTTTCGATGAAAAAAACCCCTGGGCATGCGCAATGATGGAATCAGCTATTGCTCTTTTTCGCTGAGTCTGACATGGTTCAAGGCTTGCAACACGCAAGAAAATAAATCTCAATATTAATTTATGTAATATTACTAATTACTGTGGCTACTACCGTTGAAAGCATAAATACCAAATATTTTTAAAATATTTAATTTGTGTCCGCTTAAATTAATAGCCATCGTATTACCTATTTAACTGAAGTTTACAGTATTGAGTGTTATAAAACAATCTAGTTTGAATGCCTTGTGTTTAAATAACTATTTTTAGAAGCATACAGTGCGATCAATTTATCGCAACGCAGTTGAGTATAGACCTCCTGGATAATTTTTTTAGTGATGATGAGGGTATTTTCACCTTAACGGTTACATCAATAGTCAGAATATTTTACATGAGCCGCCGCTGCATTCGCAAAAGGTAGGGGAAAATCGGGTATTATAGTCTACAGTGTATAGTGCACGATAAAATGATCACACTGTATATACCAAAATTATAAAGTTTCTGAAATATCTGCTATTTTTATTATTCATCTACTAAAGCTGTCAAATTCCTTCTAGTATCATGTAACAAATCAAGTCTTTTCAGCTTGGGCGAACTTGTCTTATAGTAAATTCATCTTCGCTAACAACAATAAAATCGACAAACAATCTTCATTGAAAAACAAGGTACCGACTTCTAAATAATTCTTAGAAAAGATATTAATAGTTATTTTATTAAGGTCTTTTATAATTCTGGTATACAAAAATGGGTTTATAATATTATACAATATTTCCATTATATGTAATAAAAAGAATTGGAATAATGTAAATAAAATAAGAACTGGAAAGATAGATAACACGTGTGTGTGTGCTCCTAAACTCCGTTTTCTCACAAAAGTTTACACATCACGCTATTATTTCGCAATTAATTATTTATTAATGACGATGACAGATGTTTAAGATGAACAGGAACCGTTTCTCTATAATGACTACTTAATCCAGTGACGGTAACAATTCGCTCTCTGGACTTCCCATATAACGAGACCTCCTGCTGCGTAACATTGGCCATGCTTATTGTGTGACACACGCCCAGCTTTTATTAATAACTCTATGGCTAGGGACGGTGGCAACTTGGCACAATCGGGTTCGTTCCTTCCTCCTCTGTCTCTTTCGGTCAGTGCGAGCAACGACACGGTAATCGGCAGCCCCCCCCCCCAAACATGTTTTGTTAAGTGGGAGGAGGAGAAATTTCTATAGAGAGCTATAAACACAGAAAAAAAAAACTTGGAAGAAATTAATAATGCCTCCTTTCTAAGTGCAGAAGACCATGTTCTCTCTGCAGCTATGAACGTTCATCAACAGCATCTCCGAAGACCTCGAGAGCATCAGGACCTCTAAACATTTTTTAAATTTAGCACATATTCCGATTTAGAGATTCATACATTGCTATTAATCTTTTCAGTGTTAACTATATTTTAATTTAATTTCTGCTCGCATGCCATTTCATATATGAATGCTTAATACAGAGCTCTCATAATTTCCTGGTTTACTTTCCATATGGATATTATTTTTCACTAGGAACCTATGCATTCTTGTTAGCATCGGCGAAACTACAAGCCCGAAAAAGATTTGACTGGTCATGAAGTTCAAAGAACAAAAACAAGGGAAATTTCAGATACAAAATATTTTGGTCAAACACTGTGTTTTTAGAACACATTCCTGTGATCTGGTGAACAAAACAGCAACAACTTGAGTAGTGTTAGTTTCTAATTAAACTTTCTATCACCCATTCCCATCTGAATAACGAACAATTCTTTCCATAGCCCCGCAATAGCTGATCACAAACGGATCACTCAAAAATCTCCCGCCTCCTTTTCTTCTTCCGATGCCAACGCAAGGACATCCTCACCTGGCTGGAACTACGTTGCCCGGGTGAGATGATGGTGGTTATGGTGTACTAAGGGAGGACCTTAAACCCTAGGATACCTAAACTACTCAGATCATGGTCACCATAGCAATCAAGAAAAATGTTCCCAAACGGGAAGCGACCCCGGGACCAAAGTAGTACAAGTCGGGGATTCTTACCACTAGACCATGGATCTGGTCTCTCCTTAGAATGATTTAGATACTGTTTGAGA
Source organism: Metallyticus violacea (assembly GCA_030762175.1). Classification (NCBI taxonomy): domain Eukaryota; kingdom Metazoa; phylum Arthropoda; class Insecta; order Mantodea; family Metallyticidae; genus Metallyticus; species Metallyticus violacea. The sequence continues at coordinate 76,675,629 of CM060844.1, forward strand.
ATATTTCCTCGCTTTTATCAATTAGTTCCCGAAAATTGTAGAAACACACTAGCGACTATCTCTTGCTTAAACGAATCGTGAACCATTTGGACATCGCCACCTATTCAAAGCAGAGTGCTTGCGACGTAAAATCGTTGCGTGAACATTTTCTTTTACTGTATATGTCTTTCTTCGTTTGCAGAACTAGCACTCCCTCGGACTTAAAACACCCATTTTTCGGTCAGTCGCCTGTAGATTTTTTTTTTTTGATTTATTTATGGACGCACTTTAACATCTCAGGTCATCAGCGTCCCATTCAACTCAGGGCGTGAAACGGCCGACAAATTTTGCTCAGAGGCCTCTTTTTCGTGCCGTAAATGTACGACACGGGACCCACGGCTTTACTTCCCTTCCGAAGGAAGCCATACTCAGGATTTTTACGCCCCGAAAAAATCCATCGACCCTGACCGGGTTCGAACCCGCGTTCTTGGGTTTAGGAGGCAAGTATGGTAACCACTACACCACCAGGACCGACGTCGCCAGTCGAGGAACTAATTGCTCTGGCCGCTTCGATGACTCCACAAACACAGAAAGTACATGGAATAGTTCCGAATGACGAAATAGAAGGCGAATCAGAGAAAGAATTTGCTCTTTCTTAAAATGGAATGGGGAAAACGACGGAAAACCACAAGAAGGTTAACCAGCCGCAAGATTTAAACCTAAGACCCTCCGAAATGGAGCCGAAGCGCTTGAACGAACAGGCGCTCGGTAACGGATGAACATAACAAGGTTAAATTACAACAGTTGTGAACGTGCTTAAAAACGCTTCCCTTTTCAAACTTCACCTTTTGCTGAAAAGGGCGTTAAAAGCATGCAAACGCTTGATGTACACTATCCGTCTTTTCAGCTGCCCACTGCGAAAGTAATTAATAAAAGGTTGTTAAATTTCTAGGGGAGTTTAAGACAGAATATTTAAAACCATTTGGTGAACTGCAAAACCCACATTCCGGAAGCGAAGTTACATCTGTGAATTTACACGCAATAAATGTTACCAAACATTTTCCACAACTTTCTTGAAAAGCACAATTATTACTAGCAAAAACATTCTGTCAACATAGCCCTGTGTTTTCATCAGTTAATGTTACGTTTATCTCATATGTTGATGACATACCGAAGGTACCAAAAAATGAGTACACACTTTCTAAGTAGATATCTATTTAATATATTTCAAAGTTGGATCGAAAAACAACAGTAATGTGTAGTATGATGTTCTGTAAACAGATGCCACTCACATTCATTATGATAGCGTTGCTACGTGACAGGTAAATCAACAATGAACAAATGAAGCCAAGATTGTCGTATGATGTTCTGTAAACATGTTACTCACATTACGTTATGCTAGCGTTGCTACAACAAAACGGAGCCAAGATTATCGTTTGAACAGCGGAAAGCAATTTTGAAGTGGCATTGGAAAACCGAGAATGTTGTTGAAGTTCAAAGGCTAAGGAAACGTGTATAAAACAGAACCGCCAATTGCACGCATTCAAGGCAAATTTGAGACTGTTCCTACCGTATGCGATGTTCACAAGGGCAGATCTGGAAAACCTGCACAGCAACAAGCCCGCGCACTGTATCTAAGGCATTATCCTAGGCACTAAGGCTGTGGATAGTACGAAAAGGTTCAATTCAGTTTCCACCGCGTTCTCCATTGGGGAACTCTTAAGGATGTTGCATACCGTAGAAAACCAGTTACACTGGCAGCACTTCGGGAAGAAATTGAAACTGCATGTTAATGGAATCGCTGAGGACACTTTCGCAAACTTGCTCAATCAGTAGTTCAACGTACTCAGAAGTGTATCGACGTCGATGGTGTACATTTTGAGCAACTGTTGTAACTGTAAAAGTCTAAGATGATTAGTGCTCATCATTTTCTGTTTGTGTGAATTCAGTTAACACAGTTTTTTCTTTGCTTGAAGTGTGTATACATTTTTTGGCACCCTCTCTATAAGCACATAGGTGTATCCATTTTGTTTGGACACGCGCTCGGCGGCCAGGATTATTCTGTTGCTTACAGCGAGCCAAATAAATGAGTGGTACAGCAGTATATCATATGACCACCCTGCGCTTATTTACCACGATTACTGAAACACTTATGCTTGTATTTCTTTTTGAGAAACATTGTAAGATACAAAAGAGGTAAAGGAACAAGGAAGTAGAAACAACCGAGAGAAGAAAAATAATTACTGAGCAGCCAAGGAAAAAAAAAAAAAAAAAAAAAAAAAAAAAAGAGAATACATTCCGAAAGACCATATGCCGCGGCGGTTCAACGTCCACAAACGCAAGAAAGTAAGCACAAAAAGGCGAGAGGGACAGGAGCAAATGGTGTAGCACCAAGCACAGATGACATATCGCAGTGCTCGTGCTGGCATTCCGCGTGTGCTTGTATGTGTAGTGGGAGCGGATGGAATTCGCGCGTGACACCGAATTAGACATTTTGTGGCTCGATCTCAGCAGGGGGCGGTGTTGGCTGGGAAAAGCATTTCTTTCTTTCCTTCCTAACAAGTTCACGATTGTCTTTCTGAGGTCAGTTCCTTTAATTGCTGATATGCTGAAACAAAACAATTTGTGCTGCACGTAACTCGTATATACAAGGTTGACATTTAATCCGGGAATACATTCACAACACGGGACTCCGTAAAGTGCGTTTAACGCCCGTTTTTACTACTGAGGCACCACAGGCGGTGGGCACTGCTCCTGTGAGATGATATTTTTTTATTTGTTTATTTACGCACGTCCTTTAACATCTCAGGTTATCAGCGTCCCATTCAATTCAGGGCGTGAAACGACGGACAAATTTTGCTCAGAGGCCTCTTTTTTCAGGCTTGAGGTTCTTTTTCGTGCCGTAAATGTACAACACGGAACCCATGGCTTTACTTCCCTTCCGAAAGAAGTCACTTAGGATTTTTACGCCCGAAAAAATCCATCGGTCCTGGTCGGGTTTCAACCTGCGATCTTGGGTTAGGAGGCAAGTATGGTTACCACTACACCACCAAGACCGACGATACATTAGATGAAATGATATAGCAGCAAAGGATATTTTTTTAAGGAAGGAAGCGTTCCAGGCCTATGTTTAGGGTACCTCCCCGGCATTATGAGGACTGAGGAAAACCTGGAAAAAACCCCAGTCAGGGAGGACAGTCCTGGCGGGATTTGAACCCGCGACCTCTCGCTCACGTGTCCGCGCCTGAACGACCTCGGCCATCCGTGGAGGTGGCTATGTGTGTGAATCTGTTATTCCGCAATACTTGAAACCATTGAGTACAATTGTTAGCACTAACAGTTCAGAAAAGGCAAAAGTTACATAAAAGTTCACCTTAGTGTACACCTTACCTGACCGCCATGGGTGGCCGAGGTCATTAAGGCGCGGACTCGTGAGTGGGAGGTCTAGGGTTCAAATCCCGCCAGGACCGTCCTCCCTGTCTGAGGTTTTGTTTAGGTTTTCCTCAGTCCTCATAAAGGGCAAATGCCGGGGAGGCACCCTAAACTTATGCCTGGAAGTTTCCTTCCTTAAAAAAATGCTTTCCGAAAATATCATTTCATCTCATGTATCATCAGTGTCCACCGCCTGTGGTACCTGAGTAGTAAAAACGGGCGAAAACACTATTTTTTAAAAAAAATCCTGACCTAATGTGAGTTTTTAAAGCGTGCCAAAATTGTGGAAAGTTTAAGCATTTGCCTTCCTAAATTGAATACATTTAAATTATTTTATTTCTCAATTGTTGAAAAAATGCATTGTCTTTTTGTTGCAGTTCCGTAACCCGCAATAGCGGCCTGTGCGCTTCAATGTACGGGTGTTCAACACTTGTAAGGCCCTTCCTGAAGTGCTGTTCACACCATTCTATTAGAATATGTCATTGTACACTGAGAGGATTCGGCTATTTGTGGACAAAAGTAAACTTTGCGAATATTCTCGATAATGTGCCAATACGAGCAGAAGGAAACAGCAATATCTGATATTTCTTTCTGTCTTGGTAACCGAAAGGTCAAAGAAGAGCCCAAAAATAACATTTGATAAGTACATCCGCAGCCATTGCACACCACTCCATGTAGAGTTTGTCAATTACTGGACAAGTAAACATTTGATAGCACTGAAAAACTCTCCCACTGTTAACACAAGCGAAGTATGAAAAAACACTGGTATATGGCACTGCACAACTTAAACCGCAGGACCCAGTATATAATCTAAATAGATATAACCTATTGAGATGTATTATATTTACGTTACGAACTTAAAATTCCAATTTTTTCTAATCATTCATTAAATTAATCTGAAAACCACGGTAACATTTTATTTTGAACAAATCTCTCTTATTTTCGCCATTAAAAACTTATCTCTGTTTCTTTACCATAAAATTCTTATGTTTTTATATAACCTAAAATATATTTTGCATTTTCCTTCTTTCTCTGTTATTGCATTTATTAAATTGGCTCTTCTTGAAATATTAGAAAGTCAAAATTTTGTCATAGGCAACAGTTCATCTTCTTAAGTTTCAATGCTTGTAATAAATATGTATCATAAAAATTTATCTTTGCGTTTATTTCTATTTTGTCGGTCCTGGTGGTGCAGTGGCAACCATACTTGCCTTCTAAACCGAAGATCGCGGGTTCAAACCCGGCCAGGATCCGTGGATTTTTTCGGGCGTAAAAATCTAAGTATGACTTCCTTCAGAAGAGAAGTAAAGCCGTGGGCCCCGTGTCGCACATTTACGGCACGAAAAAGAACCTCAAGCCTGAAAAAAGAGGCCTCTGAGCAAAATTGTCGGCCGTTTCACGCCTGGACGCTGATGATCTGAGATGTTAAAGAGCGTCCGCAAATAAACCAAATTAATAATTATTTCTGTTAATAATTGGGATTTACAGAAGAATTTCTGTACACGCTCTCTCATTTTTGAAACATTATTGCTTCATCTTTTAGCAACACACCTTGATGGCTGAAGACTTGCTGAGGAGCCAAATGATTTAGAAGCAGATAACTTCGGTAAACCGAGAGATGGAAACAACGCGGAAAATCTCTTGTACCTGAATAACAACGATGGATATGTTTTTAAAAATTATCGTTGTATTTACAGTCTCCCTGGAGCGAGAAGAGTGCCGCGTCCTCTAGCGTCAGGATGAATGAACCCTACGGTGCCACAAACCCCATCTTGTCATGTTTGTAGACACACGTACTAGCCCTAGGTTTCGAAGTGCTCCTGAAATACATGCCCAGGAACTCATGGGAGATGATGAGCATTGTATACTAAAATCGACAGCAGTTACTTCTGTAACACACACTCAGGGTATGCATATCAGTGATTTGTGCTGTGCAACTAAAACGGTACGCAGTTATTCCATTTTCTTTATTACCCCATATCGGACTAACCTGAAAGGGAAAAATAAAGCAACTGGCGCTACTGTTGAAGCTGCAAAACCCCTCAAAATCTGATAAATGTCATGCAAAAAAGGCAAATCAAATCCGGTGGTAGAAAGGGAGCTAGCAAATGGAATATACTATGTATGGATTTATTGCATAGAGTTGGGGGGGAAAGAACTTCGGAAGGAAATTGAAGAAAAGCGTGGAGAGCAGGCAATTCTATTTCAGCCGGACAATAACCCACAAAGGGGAGCAAAGCTATAGACTGCTCCTGCAAGAGGACATTATAATACCATAAACATTTAAGGAAAACCTTCCTTTTTCCTTTATTTTCGTAAGGGAGTTTAGCGTGCACAAATGTATTCGGTTTCGGAGACAAAGTGAGCAGGGAAATGAGAATATTATTCTCTTTGTGAGAGGCTTAACTTCGGCTGAACCATTTGCTTGGTTTTCAATTTGTTTTACAAAGTAAACTGACAAATCCCGCATGAAAATTACTCGCCTTTTATTTTCGCTGTCACAAGCACACACACCGATGTACTGAGAAACTTCGCTTTCGATTCTGGGGAGGGAGAATTCATCTGGGCGAGATATTTGCCGCAAAAAATAGATGTGATTTAATATTTTTATTCATTAATTCATTGCCCGAAGACTTCAGCAGCCAAAAGAGAGATGACAAACATTAAAAGCAGTTTAGGAATGGAACATAAATGTTAAAAGTGTATACCCACCCCCAATTAAAACGTTGCCGAAATTAGTATAATCAAGTACATATAAACATTATTACAATTAACGTGTATTCATATTAGTAGTTAAGTTATTTGTGTATTTCATGGGTAACGAGGAAAAAAAAAAAACTTATTGAGGAAAACTTTAGAAATAAGTCAGGAATTGTTGTTTGTAAATGTGTTCTGGGCTGCACAAAAGAGCCGGATGGCCCTGTACATCTTTTGTATATGTTTTTGCAAGGGGCTTTGTGTAAGACGGGCCGCCATTTAAGGTTTCTGGAAAATGTTAGGGAAATAGAACAAGTCATAAGCCCCCTCTATTATGTGAAAATCATAAAGCTTGTTAAAATCTTAAGGCGAACCACAGTATGAAACTTGCTGATACAAAAGGTCATTGGGGATGAAATAACTTATAGAGTCCGACATAAGGGAACCAAGGCTGAAGGAATAGCTCGAATATAAGGCCTAAGGGAACACCCAATAAGGGAAATTAGGAAAATTATATGCACGCGCCTTGTAGAGGAAAATTACTGTCGAAATTATTCAATAGTGATATTTTGAAAGGCAGGAGGTGGCCTATCAACCGGATGAAGGGATTGTTTACATAAGCGTTGTGATTTAGAGGCCCCAGGAGATTAAGTTGAGAGTTAAGTTATCGGGAGAGAAGAATAAGTTCAGTATTCACAGGACACAGTGATCAAAGAATTATAGCGGAGAGAGTTATAGTCAGTGTAATCAGACAAGTGGTCAGTTATCAATAGTTCCACTCAGCTGGTTATTAGGTCAGTTTAAATAGTGCAAAAGTTATCAAAGAATCACTTAACAGAACTTATACACGACCCTTAGCCAGTGAATAAATCGTGTCATCTCCAGTTCCGAGACTTGTGTTCGTATATTTATAAATTCCTGATCATTTCCCCCGTTTAACTGAAAAGGTCACAAAATTCCAGCACTCTACTGAATCTAGCTGTGGCATGGCGACACTTAGAGACAGCGGCGGGATAAGAGATAGGGAATGTCTTTATTTTATATAATACTACGAATATTCTAGTTAATTAAAACTCATTAATCACTTAACCATCATCCTTCTTTCCCTCCCCATTAAAACTGCGATAGTCAAAGAAAATGTCACGTGAATTTTGACAGGGCTATTTAATGAATAGAACAAAGAAACAACCAATAAAATAAAAATATTAACATATAAAGTGTATTTTTGTTAGGTATTTTGACAATGCATTACTTTTCTTTCAAACCATTTTGGTTTCTTCGTAATTCTATCCTTGTTCTATTGTTTATACACATATATTGTTACTGATGAGTGGCTTAGGTCATTCAAGTCATACGGCGTTCGACTCCCGCCAGGATCGTTCTTCCTGACTTCCCATGTTTTCCTCAGTCCTTTATCTAAACTTAGGTCTAGAATGCTTCCTTCCGAAGTTAAATTCCTTTCACAAATTATCGTTTTATCTCATATATCTTCAGTGTCTTATTGTCGGTGGCGCCCCAGTAGTAAAAAAGAGCATTAAGAACTATTAATAAAGTATATTATTTTCATGATTTTCTCTTTCTCTTTTTCTTCACACTGATGCACTCCCTTTTCTTTCGTAGACTCTATTCGCTTTCAATCTTTTTTTAAGTGTATTTCCAAATCGAACTGGTATTTTTATAGGAAGGTATCCAGAATATTAATATGCATTATTACTGTTTTATCCATTTCAGACGAGCTTATAGCATCAGTTTCTAAAGTTGGCCCTAAATATTTAAAAATTATTAATCTTTTCGCTTTTTTTATTTTCAGGTATCAATATTTCTTCGTTCACCATATACTTATTGTTGAACACTCCACCTTTGTATTATTATTATTATTATTATTATTATTATTATTATTACAGCCTGTCATGTCAACCAACAAATTAGAGACGAATGAAAGACCAATGAAACAATGCAAATAATGACATGTTTATGCAGACTCTAATTAAACGTACACTTAAGTGACATCCTGCAAAATTAAATATTCCATGTAATTTGACGTTGAGAAAAGAAATTCCTTTTTAGTCTCTGAAGAAGAAAACAATTGCGAATCAGCAGCGAAAGTTCAACGGCGAGAAGCTTAAAACAATTGCGAATCTGTAGCGAAAGTTTAATGGCGAGAAGCAGAAAACAATTGCGAATTAGCAGCGAAAGTCTAACGGTGAGAAGAAGAAGAAGAAGAAGAAGAAGAAGAAGAAGAAGATATTGCGAATCAGCAGCTAAAATTGAAAGGGGATAATAAACATCGATATTATTAGTGATAAATGACTGATTGACTAAAATTAGACAATTCGCTGACAACACTTCCCTCTAACTACAAGCTACCTGCTTATGCAGTCTACAGCCTTGGGAACTGGTACTTGCATTAAACAGTCGCGCTCTGTCAATCCGTAACTAACCTTGAAACCGGAACTCGGAGCCCCTCAATATTAAGTTCATATTGTAATTATTATTAAGATTAACCTTTTAAATATGTAAATATCTGTGAATATTTTGTGCATATCGGAGCAAGGTGGAATTATAGTATTCATTTTTCAGGTTCTATTATTGTGATGGCTGAAAGACACCTGTATGAAAACCTTGTTGCATGAGCTGTTGTATATATGTTGAAGGAAAGGTTTGTCGGCGGTTGACCTGGGGGAAGCAGACAGTGGAAAGAGACAGAGATAGGCTAATAATTGCTACTTTTTATCTGTGCGAATATTTTAGAGAGAACATTGCCGGCATACTGTAAAGGGGTCATTTTCACTTTCAGGGTAACAGGGATAGATACATTGTTTATCTAACGGAACAAGGAGACAAAGGGAGGTGCGCCACACGTAGGAAATACAGAATGTATCGAAGGTGATAGATATGAAATAGTATAGGAGACATTAAAGGGCCTCGCCGCAAAAATGACATCTTCCCAGGAAATAGAGATAGCAAACAGGTGGGTAAAATCGCGCGTTATCTATGAGAGCGTCTGATATTCTAAAAACGAGTCAAGGAGGAAAGAACCATTATAAGTCCAAAGTGAAAGGCATATGTCGAAATTTATAACACAGGCTTTTTCTGGGAAAATAACGGGATGTAGAAATCATGGGAACTTAGATGAGAAAAGTGGCGACAGCCAATGGACGTTGTCTAAAATAGCACGAATCGGAGTTGGTCTGTACAGTAATAAATATTAGGGGATATCCAACAAGGAAGCCCGGAATTCAATCAGTTTTCAGAATAATATAGAACAAAATTCGCGTAAGGAGGGGCTTGGGAATTAAAAATTTAAATGTTAGGGCGTTCAGAGGAAAGTAAGAACTCGAAGTCAGGCAGTAAGACACAGTAGGGGTCAGTCGAAGTCAGTAAGGAAATTGAGAAGTTACAAGTTGGTTATGAAGGGGTAATCAAGAGAAGGAAATTAACTAGGTAATAAGTTAGTGACCCACAGCAGTCAGTTAGGTAGCTATAGTCAGAACTCAGGCCTCCGCAGACAGTCCGACCTGTAGTTAGAAAACTTGATCTAGTGAATAGATTGTGATTTATAGAAACGGTCGTATGTTTTTCTCTGTGGCTGGTGAGTTAACCTTTCTCGTCCCGCTGGGCTTAACGGGTCACAACATATCCAGTAAGGCCCTGAGATCTCAACATCCACAACAAAACCCCATCAAACGGGGCAACAGTGAAACAGCTACCCAGCGGTCAGCCGCATCCCCCATACATACGCAAATTACCCCTCCAAATTGGCTTCCCAACGTGGGGCACACTCAAAACTTTTCGAAACAACACCCACACAATACCGGCTTCCCAGCGTGGGGCGTTGTAACAACAAATTACGACAATAATTCTTGCAGCCCATTAAAATTACACCCCCGCATTCACTCTCAGAGTATTTTTAAACACTTCAAATTGCTATAGAAACGTGGATAGCCTCAGGTCTTGTCTGGCTGTATGTTTATTTTACCTCACTCTGAAATAGCGAATGCCAGGTAAGTTTAAACGCCGACGGACTCCGGGTCATTTGTGTTATTATTATTTATCGTATTCATCGTCTCAGAGACGTTTCGGAAGGTGAGGAAGTAAAACTACACACACGACCAAACTTTTTTGCTTTCGTGCTCAATGATAGCTCTACCCCAGTCATTGAACATTTTGGCTGTAATTTCCAATTCCTCAGTTTCTCTCCCTCGCCAAGTCTGCTACATAAAGAGAAGAGAAGGAGGAGGAACTATTTTTCTGAGGTTCTTTGCGCTCTCCTTTTTTTTTTTTTTTTTTTATTCTTTCCGATTCAGAAGCTAATGCGAAAAGTAAACGGTCGACTGAAAATGGCGAGTGTGTAACCGCAGAATTCCGGACAGAGAACAAATCGCCTATATCCTGTGTACTGGGAGATAAAAAGCAGAGAAAATAGAAGAAGCTTCAGAGTCCAGGAAATATAAATAAAAAAGCGGTATCTCTACGGTAGAAGGGTGGGGGAGAAAAGATAAAGAATAAAGCTGAAAAGAGATGCTGATGAAAATAATCACTGACTTGTAAATGGCAGTGCACCCTCCAGACGGTAATGAAGTATGTATGGACTCTGTTAGAGAAGAGGCAGCCGTGGTTATGTATTTATGTCCCAGCTTGGAGAAACGATGCTTAGCACCAGATTACTGAGAAGAACACAAGTCAGCTAGTTCCCTTTACCGAATGATTATTTGAAATGGATTGATTTACTGAAAGAGCCTAATATTTCCCATAATAAACCTGCCACTTCGCAATTTTTACGGCATTTCTGAATATGATCTCTACAGAGAACACCACAGATGTTTTGTGTTTGAATTTTCCATTCAATGCACGTAAATGCTTAAAAAGAGTTTGGGGTTATAGCAAAATAACGCGGATATTTCTAATAATAATAACAATAATGATAATTAATATTCCAAAGCAATCCCGTTTTTAAAACGTTTTAATTCTAAAGAAACAAAATATCCCATGGACAAGGATTCTATTTTTTTATAGTGTTTAACGCCCGTTTTTACTACTGAGGCATCACAGGCAGTGACACTGATGATGCATGAAGTGAAATTATATATTGGGAAAGAATTTTTTAAGGAAGGAAACGTTCCAGGCCTTACTTTAGGGTACCTCCCCGGCATTTGCCATTTATGACTAAGGAAAACGTAGAAAAAGCTCATTCAGGGAGGGAGGTCCTAACGGGATTCGAATCCCAAACCCCTCGCTCACGAATCCGCGCCTTAACGACCTCGGCCACCCGTGGCGGTACAAGAATTCTATGAATATTACTTACCTTTATGCTAGCTAGTATAAATATAAGCATTATTCTAAAATATCACGTAATATAACAAGAACTTAATTAAGTATATGCATTTAATTATTACAAACCTTTAAATATTATAATAGAATAGATTTTTATGAAGTGAAATTATAAAAAAGTTATACATATTAGGTATTTATTATTAAAAAGTCTTTCTTACAAGCTACAATACTCTTGAGAAGCCACAATACACTTAAGATAAGTAACAATAATCTCAAAGTACGCAATCACTTCGTTCTTTTATATTGGCAATATTTTTGTTTTTCTACAGAGTGATTTAGAAATAACATATTACTTTCTTTATTATTTCAAAACGAACCATGTTAGCCACAACTTATTATACGTCAAATGAAGAGTATCTTGACAGGTTATAAATCTCTATGCAAAACGTTGAAAATGTCCTCCCTCCTGCATAAGACATAACACAATAGATTACAAGTCACTGGCGTGTGTTGAAGGACTGTTTTGTCAATACCATTATCTCTTATGCAATGCTGTTCTTGGAAATTACCCGGTCGTCAAAGAAACTTTCAATTAGCGCCATTGATGTATGGCATGTAGCGCCATCTTGTTGGAAATATTCATTACCCAGTTTTTCCCAGCAAATTCCATGAAAATCCCGCGGTGTCCAGTTTGGTCAAAATAAAAATAAAATAAAAAGTCCCACTCTTCACTAAAAACCAACAATAAAGAATAAACATCTGCACTCTAGTGACAGGGAATCAAAACTCCCAAAATCTCGCTTAAACTTGGGACAATGGGTGAATTTCCAGTCAAATAAATAAAGGCGTTAGTTTTATGTAAATAACTCGTAAAACACGTTTAGTCGCGGTGAAACAGAAGCCAGTCACAGTAGAGCGACTGATACAAGCGGTTAGTGACAATTGCATGCATAATCGACTACAACGAACAAACAATAGCTGACATGTTTTAAAAATGTCCATTGTGATAGCTAAAAATATAAGTTAGAACCGTGTTGTCAGTACCATAGTTTTTTTTTTTTCCAAATTATCCAACTTTTCCTAAATATAAAATTCCATTTGATAACAAAAAGTTCGCCTTTTTATAGCTAGGGGTACATGCCGTAGATTACAACATATAATCATCTTCTTAAGTAAATACCATTTACATTCGCCAGTTCTGCAACTGAAGGGTGACTTTTCATTATTTATTATTTATAGTACCTTTTAATTTCAACTGACCGCATCTTTTCCGTCTTTTCATAAATTGTTGTGCCAGCAGCTAATTTTTTGGTGCGTCACAGTGAATTAATTTGGAAAACGTAAAAAAGTGTGACATTTACAGAAGTGTAAGTCATTATTAATATTTCGATTCAATAGTTTATAACCTTTTTGGTATAAGATCACACGATTTTAAGGCATTTCGCTTCTGTTGCAAGGGGTGGACAGCCCTACTAGAAACCGACCCTGAGCTCCTGGAATCGGAAAGTGAACTCTATTGCTCCGACTCCCTTAGGTTGTGACCGTGTCCAAGGGACGGTGCAAGAGAAAGAAGGATGATGGAGAAAGAGGGAAAATTCTCATAAATAAACAAGAGACCACAGCCGCGGCTTCAAAAGAAGGGTCCATTATAGATCTAGAGGGCTAGACATCCTCTCTAACACTGTAGCAGGGCCGGAGATAGTTCGCGCGCGCGCGCTCGTGCATGCACGCATAGATAAGGAATGTTTTAAGAGAGGCTTTTCGTGTGAAACTGAGAAGAGAACGAGATGTCTATGCAGATACAAGCGCGTTCTCCTGACCACCAAGACGATGCTGGTTTGGGGTCAGCCATTTGTTGAAAAGTTCTGCCAACAAGACTTTATAAAACCACTAAGAGTGGCAAGTGACTTCCTGCTGTTTCTTTTCGTTCGTGATCGGAATGGCTACACGGAGGTCACCTCGGGAGTGTCCATGAAACAGGCGATTGTTTTTCAGATTTGAATTATGGACGAACACAATTCTTGTCTTGCGCTTCATCTCCCATCCAATTTTATATCCGCTGAAACCTCGACGTACTTGCTAGGCATGTAAACTTTCAGTTTAATCTTCTGAACAAGACTCAATAGCTCAAAACAATCTTGAATTCCGTATGACAGAAAAAAAAGTTTTTACTAATTAACTTTCCCTCTGGCGTGACGATATTGTAGCGGACTTCTGAGGAAGGAACCCCCATAGGGCGTCGCTACATTATCTCAGTGGGGCCGATGGTGAAGTTTTCTTTTTTTATTAGAGTTTTACCACAGACGGTGGACACTGATGACACATGAAATGTAATGACATATTGGGAAAGGATTTTTTTTAAGGAAAGAAACGTTCCAGGCCTAAGTTTAGGATACCTCACCACCATTTCCATTTATGACGACTGAGGAAAACCAGGAACAAACCTCTGTCAGGGAGGGCGGTCCCGGCGGAATTCGAACCCCAAACCTCTCGCTCACGAGCGGTGATGGTTTTCGCTCACAACCTACAAACTCGGACCCCAGGAGTAGAAGTCAGGAACTCTGGCCACTGGACCATGGGGCTGATCTTTTGTGATTAAACATTAAAAGCTATACTTAATTTGAGGTTCATGGCCTGGAGATGGCTAAGGTATTTGTAATATTAATAGTTTTCCCCCCCATACTTGTCTTAAACGTTTTCCATCAAAATAACGTAACATAAAAAAAATAGATTTTTTTTCTCTTAAGAGTAGTGTTTTATTTTACCACTAGATGAAACTTGGGGTAACACCTTATTCCTTTGACATCTGTAGTGTTAAGTGTAACTAAATTCCAATGGATGGTCAGAACCTGGAACAGGCCTTAGGCCTATCCTTGCACGTCTGTAGTCAAACTGATCAAGGAGTGCATCTCATTCCACAATAGCATTGTAAATGAAGGCAGGTATCATGAAAATACAGCAGTTTCGACACATCATTTAGGGCTCCGAAGCATTGGTTAGGACAGAAACTGGAAAGGTTATATAAACACTCAACACGAAGCTGGGAGCTGTTGGCTGTGTTTGTATGGGAATATTTTTAAACCTTGCTGACATTGTAACAGGATAACTGTTGTAAATGGGAGCTGCAATATCAAGGCCGATAAAATGGTCGAGAAGGGGAGCAAATAGTCCTTTTTTATTAGACCTAACCAACCGGTCTGTTGAACTAGAGCATGGACCAAGAATGAATAACTGAACACACTGATCAATCTCTTGGCAAAGATCACATCTCAGTTCTTTAGATTATTTCAGCATTTGGGCGCAGAGAGAGAGAAGAAGAAGAAGATGAAGGGAAAAAACAAAAGAGAGCAGTTGCTTTAATTACTGGACTTATCAGTTGAGTAAATACCTGCAGACGCTTTCAAGAAAACCCACTCATTATGCTCGAGTGTTATGGGTACACTGGGAGTGAGTTTTCGGTCAAAATCGGTCAAAAGCTGGATTTTTTTTTACATTTTTTTCATTGTTTTTCTCGTTGCAAATGATTCCTTGAACCTTTGGGCGTCCACAGAGTAAACATTTGCATACCTTCCCCTCCCTACGGGCTCTACAAGCATTTAATGAGCTCCGCATGTTATTTTTATCACACTGTTTCCCAGCATACGTTTTTGTAAAACATCGTTTTTCTCAAAACTTTATTTTCACACATTCAAAATGTCCCACGTGACAATAAATTTTGTTCAAATTCAATTAAAATTTCACAGAAAGTGCAGAAGTATCCATTGTAATATTCTATAGGACAAAATACAAGATAACACCAATAATATTTAAAAAAAATATATTTATGTGAAAACATTATTAGTTTTTAAGATTTAATATTTTGTAGGTTGGCTTCTGCTTTTCAGTAGAGACACCTGCACTATCTTTGCTAAAAGCATTTAATGAATTAGAGCTACTGTTTCTGATCTTTCCATAATCTCAAAATGAAGCAACAATCGTTCTTGAACACGCAACAAGTTTTGATTTTGTTGTCAATGTATCCGATATGCCTTGCAATAACTGTTTTATGAACAGTTATCATGAACCACTATTACTGCTTTATGAGTTCAATAAAGTTATCATGAACCACTATTACTGCCTTATGAGTTCAATAAAGTTATCATGAACCACTACTACTGCTTTATGAGTTCAATAAAGTTATCATGAACCAATACTACTGCTTTATGAGTTCAATAAACAGTTATCATGAACCACTACTACTGCTTTACGCGGTCAATAAAGTTGTCAGCAACCACTACTACTGCTTTATGCGGTCAATAAAATTTTCATGAACTACTACAACTGCTTTATGCGTTCAATAAAGTTGTCAGGAACCACTACTACTGCTTTATGAGTTCAATAAAGTTATCATGAACCAATACTACTGCTTTATGCGTTCAATAAACAGTTATCATGAACTTATCATGAACCACTACTACTGCTTTATGAGTTCAATAAACAGTTATCATGAACCACTACTACTGCTTTATGAGTTCAATTAACAGTTGTCAGCAACCACTACTACTGCTTTACGCGGTCAATAAAGTTGTCAGCAACTACTACTACTGCTTTATGCGGTCAATAAAATTTTCATGAACTACTACTACTGCTTTATGCTTTCAATAAGCAGTTATCATGAAACACTACTACTGCTTTATGGTTTCAATAAGCAGTTATCATGAAACACTACTACTGCTTTATGCGTACATTCTGACAACGCCACTGTACACAAAGTCCGACAATGCTAATTCCTTCTGCGAGCAAAGTGCGCATAAATCAACAAGTTTCTCCGCAAATAAAAATGTAAGATATGAATAGAGGCTGCAAGTATAAAGTTTCCAGGAAACAATGGCAAGCACACACGTGTGGTCAAGTGGATGTCCTTTGCTCGGCACAAGCTGCATGGAGACAGTCATATGCCACACAAAGATATGATAATCGCAACAGCCTTCTCTTTCTGGCTTCTTCAATATGCATGTGGAGAACATCTGGTTTATAAAGTGAACACAGAGCCAAGCCGAGCCACGGCCTCTGTGATTCTAATGTGACTTCCACGTCATACCTCGTGCTCACGTCATATACTTTGTATATATTTGTCCCTGGCTGCCTTGATTACAATTGCAAGACTCGCCCGTCCATTAGGAGAAAAGAAAATGGACCTCGGGAAAGATATGGCAAAATAAACAAACCTAAAAGAAGAAGGGGAGTTATTTCGATAGTGCCAACACTTCATCTCGTGATTGCGAAGAAAAAACAAGACTAGGTCAGTTTCAAGGTTGCGATTTTGAAATTATTTTTGGTGTTTTCAAAACTTTTGCCCAGCACCATTTTCAGGAAAGTTGTAACGGACTTAACAACAAATTAACAAGAGTTCAAAATATATAAAACAAAAAATAAAACAAAATAAAACAAAACACAGCTTTGAATCCATTGTTATAAATATTTTTTTTTGTAAAAATATTATTTGAATTTTCTAATTTTTGAATATATAGCATAAAGGTGATATTTTATTAAAAATCTTTGTTAACTCTTTGGACTTTCAGCAAGATAACTAAATGTTTGTTGTATTTTTAATAGCCTCAACGGTCATTTAAAATACTTGGATGAACGGCGTCAACGAATTATTGAATATGTGTGGCCGAACACGTTATATTGTATTTTTGTAAAATACCAAGCGGGTGGCTCAGAAGTTAAAGATTGACATTCACATTCGATAGACCCCGCGTTCAATTCCCGTGGCGGTTCGGGGCTGCTGTAGATGGATGAGCCAGATCTCTTTTATTAAGACTTCCCCGACATTCTCTCATAAACTGCAGCGCCATCGTACGTTTGTGCTATGAACTTTTGGTTATTTGCAACTCTTCTAATTCAGCTGTTAAAGTATGCCTTAAGCCTTGGGCAGTCAATTCAGGAATATATAATCTTTCACCCGGTTTAACCCCACTATACATCGTAATATCAACAAATTGTCATATGCATGCAATATCTGGGGTTTCGTCGGCCTGCACAGAAATCTTATTCATATAGACAAAGTATGTTTCTCACTTCACAAGCTGTCAGCCAGGATGATTTTTCAAACAAACAAAGAAAACAAAACTTTGTACTATCTTGCTGAATAAGCTCCTATAGCTTTCAGTTGATAAGGTCCAAATCCAACTTAATAGTTAATTTAAATGGAGTCTTCAACAAAACATTTACTATACTCAAGATCGCGGGTTCAAACCCGGCCAGGATCGATGGATATTTTCGGGTGTAAAGTATGGCTTCCTTCAGAGTAAGGCCGTACGACACGATAAAGAACCTCAAGTCTGAAAGAAGAGGCCTCTGAGCAAAATTTGTCGGCCGTTTCACGCTCTGAATTGAATGGGACGCTGATGACCTGAGATGTTAAAGAGCGTCCATAAATAAAACGAATCAATCAACAAAACATCCACTTTTTTCATGTCACAAAACAGATACGCTTTTATGTAACTGAACATTTACACTGTGAAAGTCAACTTTTCACGACAAACACTGCAGAAGCAGCCCAATTTCAAACAAAGTTCGAAAACAACCCACAGTTATGTGCGGTGCCAGTGAGAATACCAGTGGTAGTCATAAGCCGTCTTCCTGCTAGCCCATGAGAACGGAGAAATAAAAGGGAAAAAAAGCTGACCTATCTTGGAGGAAGACAAATTTCCGAACTGACGCTAGAGCTTCTCTCTCCGTTAAGAGGACCCTTATGCTCCTGCTGTACGTTTCCGGCCTACCCATTTTCTAGGTATGAAGTCTTGTCTGCAAAATAGGCATCAAAGGTGTCCATCACTTCTTCTTCACACTTTACTCGAAGGTCCTTCTAGGGTTATGAAAAGAGGAAATAGTCACTGGGAGCTGGATCAGGGCTGTAGGGTGGATGGTCGATCTCCTAGAAGCCACATTTTTCACAGCTTCCTTTGCAACAAAAAATGTGTACACAGGCGCGTTGTCGTGAAGAAGGCGCACAACACCACTCAGCTTTCCTCGCCTTTTTTCTTTGATGGAAGCACGTAGTGTATGAAGTAGGCCAGCATAGTACTCTCCGCTTACTGTGTGGTACCTCTCCTTGAAGTCAATGAAGAGTATTCCTTCACATTCCCAAAAGATTGTGGCCATGATCTTCTTGATTGACTGAGTGATCTTGGCCTTTAGAGGCGGTGCTTCGCCAGGTTTAGGCTTGCCATTCCATTTATTCTCTTTTGGATAGAGGATCATAGTTTCTGTTTGCAGAAATTCCCTCGTGTTACCACGGCAGAGCTGCAAAATGCCTGACAACAGATGACTCGTTGCTGCTTTTGAACTGAGGAAAGAAGTCTAGGCACTCTTCTTACACTAACCTTATTCATGTTTAAATGTTCATGAATAATTCGAAGGACTGTTGTTTTAGAAAGACCCAACCTTGGTGCTATTTCTGTAACTCTGAGTCGCCGGTATTCCATCATTTCTCCTTCTGCAAGAGCGATGTTTTCAGGAGTGAGCACCTTCAAGGGCTGACCTGCACGCTCTTCGTCTTCAATGCTTCTCGACCCATTCAAAACAGTTTGGCTCATTCTTTAACCGTCAAATCACTGTTTAATTTCATTTGGAGTAAGTGCTTCTATTGTGAAACAGCTCGAAACTCCATTTTGAACATGTCACAATCTTCTACACACAGCCTTCTTTATGCAACTATATCTGAATACAGCGGAGCGGAAGTTCAGATGCAATTATTTATTTAACAGATAAGATAATGGCATCAGATAAGGCTTTTGTGAAGGCGATAATCCTTATCGGCGAGACAGGAAAAGTATAGGCCTACTCTCGTACAATGAGAGGAATTGCATAAGATACAATTAAGAATTATTCGTTATTCATCGCTGTTTTGATGCATTTTTTATTTTAAAAGTAGACTAGTAGAAGAGAAAATGGTAAATAACTATGGTCTTTTCTTTGGGGAGGGGGACCTGCCCCTGTGGCCCTTATTGACTGACCCCCTGCTGGAATGGATATTTATATTCCACGAATTTTCCGCTGTCCCATTTAAATCCGTTGGTTCTGTTACAGGATCGAAAATGCCAGTGCGAGATGGGCTGTCGCAATGTGGCGGGGTCTGCAAGGCCTCTGGAATGGAGGCAAGCCTTCTTAGCAGCTCGAACTCGTGATGGGAGAGTTCCACTGGAAATATGTTAGGGAACCCATCTCCTTCATAAACGGCCAGCCATGTGCAAGGCTAAAGAACTTAAAGCATCCTCCCTCGCCCCAGATAAACATTTTACAGGGCTTTTGCTTCTTCTGACCTTAAGATGGCCTTAGCATTGACTCATCGGATAACACAAGCAGTTCAATTAAAAAGCGTAATTATCCTTGACAATATCAGTGCAAGTTGTCAAAATCCCCTTGTAAGATTCATGCTTTCTGATTTACATTTGTTATAGCGAGAGTGTCAAAAACGTATACACACTTTCACAGTAAATATCTATGTAATATATTTCAAAGTTGAACCGAAAAACAACAGTAATGTGTAGTATGATGTTCTGTAAACAGATGTCTCACATTACGCTATGCTAACGTTGTTACAACAAAATGAAGCCGAGATTATCGTTTGAACCGCGGAAAACAAATTTGAAGTGCTTTTGGAAAACCGAGAATGTTGTTGAAGTTCAAAGGCAATGGAGACGTGTATACAGAACAGAACCGCCAACGCGAGTAACAATTGCAAGCATTCGAGACAAATTCGAGACTCATGGTACCTTAAGCGATGTTCACAAGGACAGATCTGGGAGACCTCGCACAGCAACAAGCCCCGCGCACTGGATAGGACGAAGAGGTCAGATTGAGTTTCCACCGCGTTCTCCGGATCTAACTCCGTTGGACTTCTACCTATGGGGAACTATTAAGGATGTTGTATACCGTAGAAAACCAGCCACACTGGCAGCACTTCGGGAAGAAATTGAAACGACATGTGCTGCAATCGCTGAGGACACTTTTGCAAACGTTGCTCAATCAGTAGTTCAACGTACTCAGAAGTATACCGACGCCGATGTGGGCATTTTGAGCAACTGTTGTAACTGTAAAAGTGTAAGATGATTAGTACTCATCATTTTCTGTTTGTGTGAATTGAGTTTTTTGTTATGTTAACACAGTTATTTCCTTTTTTGAAGTATGTATATATTTTTAGCACCCTCTGTATATGTAACCATTATCTTGTTATCATAACGATACTTTAGCAGTGAATGCGAAAAGGTTTTCCTCCTCAGTGAACGTAACATAATGAAATAATTCTTTATCAAAACTGAGATCTACAGGAAATATTAAGTGTGTCTATGAGCACTATATCCCGCCTCGCAATCACCGGCTCATTTTTTTATTACAAACACTTAAAATTTGTATTACCTTCTTGTGTAAGCCGTCTAGGAGAGTATTAACTAATAAAGAAAATGCGGTAATGTTTAATTGATACTATGGCTACATAATTTAAATTGTAAGTTCATCGTTGTTTTGCAGAAACTAATTGTCAAATGGTCTCCAAAGAATGTGGAAAACAAAATTACAATTGCATTAATGGAAACGTACTCAAAATGGGTTTCTCTTGATATGTTTTATAAAATAATTGTTTTACTGAGGAAAGTTCATAGGCACTACGACCTCTGTGCAATTTCAGTGTGCAGTAAGACACCCAGGTGAGAGTAGGGCGCTAACCCAAGCTTGACTTCCATTACTGCAATCTCCCACTAATTACTGGTGACAAGTGGGGAAGACTGCAGCAAAAATGAATTTCACGCAAACAATAAAATATTTGCGATTTTACTCTTTAAGTAAAAATATTGAAATTTCAATACTTTCTTTAGATTAACTAACGCACATACCAGAAATTTAATCTCCATCTGATCGTTACATTAGACAAGCGTTTAAATTTAATAAACAGTTCAGTAAACCGGCAGAAAACATTTTTGCTTACTTTCTTTTAATTTTTCTAATGGTGCTTCAAAAGAGCTTATTTTCCCCGGCTTCTAACGTCAACTTAAAATCTGAGCTGGCGCCATGACTGGGGTTCGATCTCTGAAGCTATAAGATAAAACGACGTTTTAGGCTACCATATTTGTCCTAAAATTCGGTCCAGCATTTAATATCACAATAATTTTCATCATTTCAACTTGATAAAGTTCTGTTGACAAGCGTGCCCTTAGAAAGTGGGCTACACTTCTGCCCCTTGCGCCATACAGTAAGCCTCAAATTGACAAGTAAATGGACGTTGGACTAACAAGTTTTATTTCTGCATTAAATAGTTCTCCAGGTATTCCATACGCATCTAAAATTTGTCATAGACAATGTAAAATAACACTATTTGCCACAGACTAAGTTAAAAACCTTTATCAATTAATCACTGGCTTTAGAAAATTCTTACTGTTTACTGTTGTAATTAATACCTCTGGGTTTTTAGTAAGATTACCAGTATTTAGCTTTGTTATATATATATAAAACACTAAGAAAAAAATCACAGGTCAGTTAGTGGAGTTCTATAGCACTTCGAAATATACTGATTACTAATCTTCGACTTTTTGTTAATGTTTTATCCTTTTCTGCTTTTCTAGTTATTGTTATTTTAGAACATTGTTAATAGTGTTATATTATTTTACATTTATATGTTTGCACCTCTGGTGTTGCTTTTAATTTGGCTTTTTAATTTGAATTTGCCTTTGCGTGTTTTTCTCGTGACTTCTTTACTATTTATGTATTCTTTTAATTTTATTTCTTACTTTCTCGTGTTTTCTAATACCCTTTATTGTTATTATTAAGATTTTTTTATTTAATACATCTTATACTATGACATCTATCCAAGGTAATACTCATAAGTATAATTTCGTTAAGGGAAGTATTAAAAGCGAAGGAGTAAATATAATATTTTTATATTTAACACCATTTTAATATCTAGAATTTTTTGGTAATGAGTATTTTTAATAATAGGTATTTTAATTACGCCCTCCTTGCCATTATTATTAATTTTGCGAGCAGTTGTTCAGTTAAAATTCTATATCTCAGGAACTATTTGCTCTGGAAGGCTGTGGTTTGTCTTGAATAATAGAAAAAGTTGTATTTCATAAATAGGCAACGTTTGTTTCCATGGCATCGTGCTTGTTTTACAATGTTGGAGGGTATTTCCATCTAAATATTAGTTTTCTGTAAAAAAAAAACATTTTTGGCTCCAAATATTGAAAAACTACATTTTTTTTTGCATAAGTTCCCCATATTTTAAGGATCTATATAAGATATCACTTTGAAACTTTTACCATTTATTAATGACATTATTGTGATGATGGGAATCTATTATGGTAGAGTTAGGACAAAATGTGACCATGTAAAAAAATAAAATGTTAGGGAAAAAATAGAAAAAAAGAAAGAATTGAAAATAGTTTATAATTTGCTTCAGTATTTATTGGAACGAGTTTTACTACAGAGAATAAAAGCGAGCGGTAAGAGGTCATTATATAAAATGAGTTAAAAAGTATTTTATTTAATACAGTCGAATAATAACAACATTATTAGCAAAGTCTGCCCATAAGAGTAAAGAAAATAGTTTGACTGGTGAAATAGTGTTTTGACTTCACAGCGATTAAGTAGATATTAGAGAATTAATTACTTTTTCAGTTTATTTTTCAGTCCTTGTAATGAAAACACGCCATCATTGCGCCACGAGGTTTAAAGTGATAGTCTTTACTGCTTTTAGCTGTAAGAACTCCTTTAATGGAGCCTCTAGAAGTGCTGTACAAATGTAACAAAGCGAAGAAATTCCATTGGGAAACAGAATCCAGATGCGAGAACTAGCAAACAAACACCGCCCTTGTTCTAGCTCGGCCGAGGAACAATACATAATGCAGTCGCCATAGCGACAATATCACGATGATGTCATGGTGCAAAAAGGAGCGACTGTAACGAAAATGGTATAAGCCATAACTCGTGACTCATCCGTGAAGATAAATACACAGCCATCCGGCGATGAAATCATAAAGACGCCTCAGTGGCGTTTCTGAGTCTCTCAGAAATCAGAAACTGAAGGTACGAACGTTTCGGTCATAAAGTTTCTCGTTGTAATACATAAGGAGTGGACGCGTGACAATCTTTCGGCTTTTAACAATGAATGCAATTACTTCTATGCTTTTCACACTAAATTCTGTAATTCTGTTCTAAATATGCCGAATACAATTTACATCTAGCGAGTCAAGTGCCTAAAATAAGAGAAATTTACTGGCATGTTCCTCAAGCAGCTAAATATGTGCCAAAAGCTTAGATAAATCATGAAATTGGTTAATATACCATACGCTAATGGTATACATAGTTATTAGAAAATATCTACATAGACAAAAACCTCCGCACCATATAACTTTCACTAATGTATTACTGCCACTGCATTTCTTTAACCACCGGCAGATCAAAGAAGGTCACAACAATATCCTGCAGATATACCACATCTACTTGAGTGTTAAAATCTACAGTGTATTGGCTAAAGCTGCAAATGGTCAGACATAATGAGGCATATCGCTAGCATTTGATAACACTTAAAGCCCCTCTCCCGGTTGGTAACAAGGAAAACGTCCCGACAATATATACGTGAAAACGTGTTTAAGGTGGAGCTAATCTATCCTGCATAACTCCCCTCGCCCTTATTGAACCTCCGAGGCAAATAAAGTATACATTCAATTATTCTCTCGCCCATCACATTGTCTGTTCTCTAATCTTAACTTTGTCTCACAAGTTACTTTGTTTTTTCTGTATCCCAGAATATACCAGTACAGTTAAAAAGAAACCGAACTTTTCCTGACTCCGCTGTGCTATTTGCCTTCGTGGAGTCCCCGGGTGTATGGCAGACTGCGGCTAGTAGTAGTTCGATTGTGACGACCATACATTTCGAATTCATTCCTGTCAATAAGGTGACATATAATGGCATTCTTAGGATTCTTCTTCATGTAGTGCGATGGTATCATAATTAATGTCAAGGAAAGAATTGGGTTCTTCGTCACGACAACGTTCCAGCACAACAATCGTTCCAGGTAAGGGAATTCTTCGCAAAGCGTAACATACCTGCATTTCCTCATCCTCTACTGTTTCAGAAAGTTAAAAACTTGCTCAAGGGTTGGTGGCTCGCTTCGGCCGAAGAGGCGAAGGCGGGAAGTGACCAAAAAAGGTATTGCAGGACTATTTCGAAAAAATTGAGCGGACGTTGCAGAAGATGCCACTATGCAATGGCTTGTGGTGGTGGTGTGTAAAAGTTTCATTCCCCCTGTAACTAAAGTTTCTACACCTTTCGTTTTGACTCTAAAATATTTTGCAGCAAAATGCAAATCCCGAGATAGAAGCTATAACAAACAAAAAAAAAAAAAATAATAAACATATTTAAAAAAAATTAAAAAAAAAACTGCACACGTAAAATGAAAAAGTTTGTATTACATCAGCTAAATATGATGAAAATATGACTGAGGCAAGGGTCATATGTTGCTACAAGCTACTTCAGTTAAGAGCTTTAAAGAACGCGATGTTTATTAACAATAGTTTCTGTTTTGTTTTCCATATTTACTTGTTACGGCTCGCTTAAGGTAATCACTTACGGCAATTTTTTTGAAATTAGTACAAATATACTTTCAACAGAAAAAATGTCCCCTTTCTTAATAGAAATTTATAGATAATTTTCTGCATAAAATGTATACAAATCCGAAATTTCTATTTGCTTCTTAGACTCCGCATGCAGAAAGCCAGCGGAAGACCCTTGTACAAAGTACATCTACAACTAATACAGCAAGGCACCACCATCGCGCATAAAGCAAAGTCAATAACTTCATTCGGGGAAATTTTTAAGTAGAGGATCGTGGTTTAAAAATGAAACGTGTAAAACAAACCCCCACACATTAGAAAAACTGAAAGAACACATCAGGCAAGAAACTGACTCGATTCCTTAAGACGAGTAAATAATAACCATCCCGTCATAAGTATGTGCTTATTTCATGTAATTGTAATTACGAAAACTTAATCAATTCCGCGGATATTATATCAGCTTTGTCGGGAATTGTCCCTCTGACAGCCGACCCGCCAACTGCTGTGTAACGGGCGACAAAAGCATGAAAAACCAGTAGGACGTATACGCGATAAAAAAAAATGAATCAGAGCTCTACAAACATATTAAGTAGCGTATAAATACATAGATATTTCAGCGTTTTCTTGCATATATTTCATAAACAGTCGGCTGACTATTTGCGCAAGTTCAAAATAGAAGTAACTCACATTGCTGAATTTACGAATGGCACAAATGAAATTGAAAGAGTTGGTTGTATGAGGAGTACAGAATTATAAAAGAATGGCCCTTGACTTCTCACACATATTTCCTGTGCCAATAAATGGCCAAAAGCACATGCTAACCCCTACACTTTCAAGCGGTGAAGTTCCTGTTTCACTTAATTAGAGCGTTCCTTATATTCATGGGCCACGGATCGCGCGTATTTAACAGCGCAGGGAGCACGCATTAGCGGGCAGACAATATGAGGAACGCTCTGTATATGGAACATAACCTTGTCTGTTGTACAAGAAATAGCAGGCCCGCCACTGGGTGAACAAATCCTAAGAAAGCAACTTCCGAAGGAAATCATTTACTCAACTACTCTCCGGAAACAAGTTGGCCAGTCTAGCGTCCATTGTCTCATCTCACCCCACCCTTCAGCAAGTACGTGCAGTGGCAAATTGCCGCCTTTTGCCAGCAGGCTACTCAATATGAGCTATCTGTCACTTTAAACGTTACTGTTATTACTCCTGTAATACTTTTGACATTTAACTGTCGTATTTTGTTGTTCCTTGAGAACCCACTCATGTCAGAGCCAAGTGCATGTCGGTGCGTCACAAAGCGATGTATTACACTCTTTTGGACTAATTCCATTTCTATTAATGTAACAACGACGCATCTAATATGAACATACGCTCTTTGAACAGTATTTGATGTTTGCATTTACTTACAACATGAATCACGAACATTTTCAGTGTATATCTTTTGAATTCATTGCGTCTATCTGCAAGCTTATCATTGGGAAGTTGATGCAACAAAACGAATAAAACAAATTGGGTTATTGAGCAAAACTTAGATTTAAATTAATATTAATAACAACGATAATGGAGGAAAAACTATCATAAATATGGGGAATGCAAATATTTAACAATTCAAATTACAAATTATGGCAGATATGAAGTAGCAAAAAGGAAAAGAGAGAAAAAGAAAGAAAGAAAATATTTGGACATCTACGAAGGACTCGTGAGCGGGCCTGGGATTCGATTCTCACCAAGATCGTCCACCATGAATGAGCTTTTACGCAGGTTTTCCTCAGTACCCATAAAAGGCAAATATAGGGGAGGTACTCTAAAATTAGGCCTAGAACGGGTCCTTCCTAACAAAAAAAGTAAAAAAAAAACTCTCCAGTTTATCGTTTCAACTCATGTATCATCAGTGACCACCGCCTGTGATGCCTCAATAGTTAAAACGGAAGGGTGCCAAAAAATGTATACACACTTCAAACAAAGAAAAATCCTTGTTAACATATCAAAACTGAATTCACACACACAGAAAATGAGAGCACTAATCATCTTGGACTTTTACAGTTACAACAGTTGCTCAAAATGCCCATCATCGGCGTCGATACACTTCTGAGTACGTTGAACTACTGATTGAGTAACGTTTGCGAAAGTGTACTCAGCGATTGCAGCACATAGCGTTTTGATTTCTTCCCGAAGTGCTGTCAGTGTAGCTGATTTTCTACGATATACAACATCCTTAAGAGTTCTTCATAGGTAGAAGTCCACGGAGTTAGATCCGGAGAACGCGGTGGAAATTCAAAACGCCTCTTCGTGCTTTGAATAGTGCCTTGGATTCAGTGCGCGGGGCTTGTTGTGCGAGGTTTCCCATATCTGCCCTTGTGAACATCGCATACAGTACCACGAGTCTCAAATTTGTCTCGAATGCGTGCAATTGGCGGTTCTGTTCTGTACACATGTCTCTATTGCCTTTGAACTTCAACAACATTCTCGGTTTTCCAATACCACTCCAAAATTGCTTTCCGCTGTTCAAACGATAATCTTGGCTCCATTTTGCTGTAACAAAGCTAAACGTAATGTGAGTCACATCTGTTTACAGAACATCATACGATAATCTTGGCTTCATTTGTTCATTGTTGATTTACCTGTCACGTAGCAACGCTATCATAATGTATGTGAGTCATGTCTGTTTACAGAACATCATACTTCATATTACTGTTGTTTTTCGGTCCAACTTTGAAATATATTAAATAGACATCTACTGTGTGCAAACGTTTTTTGTTTTTGTTTTGTTTTGTTTTTTTTTTGTTTGTTTTTTGTTTGTTTTTTTTTTGGGCAAACCCGGTTACACGAGGCGACCAGCGTTCATTCTCGGCTGTCAACAGTTTCCTGAAGAGATAAATGTTTGCTTGGAGTCATCAATAGAAACTTATGTTTCTTCCCCTCCCCAGAATATTTGGTTTCAAGATATTACAGTGGAACAGAAATAAAGAGGATTACCACATTTCTAAGAAACATTATATAATGGAAAGGGAATAGAATTGTTTGGCCATCTTTAAACTGAACGACGATAAGCTTGGCCACATAAAATATCACTAAGCACATTAACGTGTTAATGATACAAAAGAAGAATAAGGTCAGATGTAATTCATGCTGCAACACCACTAAACATTGGATGAGCATTACAAGTATCGATCACTCGTGCGGATATTTGCATTCCAAGTTGGAGTAATCAAGATCGTGCTAATTTTTGAGTTAGCACATGACAAAAGTATTTTTATTTACGCAGCTTCATTTGCGATGACAGTTGAATCAAGAAGTTAAAATACATTTGAATAAAATGGTTAATTAATTAATACGCATAAATGTTTATTTACGACACCAATTCACAATTGAAAACGTGTATTTGTTAGAAGACTGCCTCTTTTCAATGGGGACAATAACGATCGAGGGATAGATAATTATATAAATTATGTTATTTCATAAATGTTGAGTGTATATGTGGTCGCTTTTACACCCACACGAAAAAATTCTCCGCGTTGTCATTACTTTTGCAGTTTCCGCTGTGTCTCATTTCCAATATGCATTTTTTAAAAAAATATTTCCGTTATTATGATGTGTACACTATGCATTCATTGTTGTTCCTTCTTAAAGAATAAATTAACTGCTCAATTTTATTTCCTCAGTTTTACGTAAAAAGATTTGTTTTAAACTTAAGGAATATTACCAGACCCTCGCGTGTTATTTGTTATGCTGACGCATAGTACTGAGATTTAGAAATATTTTATGAAAGGTAAGCGTAAGAAATTCTTCGGTAATTTTAGTATATGTAGATAATACAACAAGGTGTGATATGCGTTTACTGCGCACCTTACACCGATTTTCTCGTCATGCAAGAAGGTTTTGTGTATAAAATCAGGTTTTTCTGTACTCCAACACTTAATTCATGAATGTTTTAAACATTTTTGATAGAAACATTATTTGAACTTTCTAATTTTAGAATATGAAGCACTCGTGCGCGGAAGGTCTGGGGTTCGATTTACACCAGGATAGTCCTCCCTAGCTGAGGTGTTTTCCAGGTTTTCCTCAGTCATAAATGGCAAATGCCGGGGATGAAGGCCTGGAACGCTTCCTTGCTTAAAAAAATTCTTTCTCAGTTTATCGTTTCATCTCATATTTTAAACACTAATCATATAATAAAAAAGGATATACATCCTTTGATATATAGATATTTGCTCATGATTTTGACTTGAAAAAACTTCAAGATTATGTGCTTTCTCTAAGAGCATTTTGCGTACGTGTAAAGCCTCAATGTAATTAGTCTACCTGCAAACACAATAAGAAAAACTGGCAACAAAGCAACCTGGAAATCAAGACTGACTGGCCGATAATTGTACTTTGTAATTGGGTCAAAAGGTGTAACGGCTAGCATTAAATTCGATGAGTGAAGTGTGTTTATATTATAAATGATATTTTTTGTGAAATGGAACTACTATTCCTTTTAATTTAAATATTGATTCTCATTTGTTCTGCAGTATTGCTAACTGAAAAGGTTGCTCTCAAAGTTTCAGAGGCCCGGTTATAGGTTAGGGTATAGACCCTTAAGAAAAAGCGTCAGAAAATAATATCTGCTGTAAGATAAGATTGCAGAAGCTCATGATAACAACTCAAATAAACAGACAGTTATACTGTGGTTTTCCTTGTCAATGCAATTATGAATTTTTATCTTATGTCGGTTGAAATACCTGAATCGAAACAATATTAAAAATGCACTATTGGTTCTGTATTCCAGCAAAAACATTAAAAAACAACACAATTGTTATTAAGAAAACTTTAAGGGTACTGCTACGGTTGGCCGAGGTCGTTAAGGTGCGAACTCGTGAGCGGGAGGTCTGGGGTTCAAATCCCGCCTGGAGCGTTCTCCCTGACAGGTTTTTTCCAGGTGTTCCTTAGTCCTCATAAATGACAAATGCCGGGAAGGTACCCTAAACTTAGGCCTAAAAAATATCTTTTCCCAATGTAACATTTCAATTCATGTATCATTAGTGTCCGCCGCCTGTGATGGCTCAGAAGTAAAAACGGGCATTAAACACTATTAAAAAAATGTAAGGGTTAATAGTACTTGCTACTTCACGTTGCAGCATACGTTTATCAACAGGCAGCGATATCAAATTTCTCTTTTATTCCATCCTGCGTGACATAAAGAGAGCGAATTCGGAGCTTTAATTTGAAAATCTGGTAGTTTACGCGCCTACTTTCATATTTATTTCTGTACTAGTAGTTATATATATTCAAAAAAAAAAAAAAAAAAAACATTATGCAGGTAAACAAACAATTTCTATAGCAACTTTAACAACATTGTAATTTCTTCTCTAATGTTTAAGAGGAAATGACATCAGAACGAAATAAAAACACACAAACAGTAAAAACTATAGTAGACACGCACCGGAAGGGGAAACGATAAGATCAAGATAAGGCGTACATTGGTAGTAGCTGAGTAGCGCCAAGACGTGGAAGATACTAGGGTAGCAGCATTACAATGGAGCTCATCAACGTCTATTCAGCGAAAAGAGGAAAGGATGAAATCATAAAACTAAGAAAGTAACTATGTAATCGACATTATCTCAAATAGTACGAGAGCGCTTTGTGCATATTTTTCGATGCACACTCTTTTCCGCCTTCCCATTGAACTATCATTAATTCTGTGCACTATGTAATTTGAAAATAATTAAAAATAAGCGATTAAAATTATTTTATTATACTAGTTTACTTACCTCCATGAATGGGGGTTTTCCCAGGTTTTTCTCAATCCTTATAAATGGCAAATTACGGAGAGGTACCCTAAACTTAGGCCTGGAATGTTTCCTTCGTAAAATAAAAAATATCCTTTCCCAATTTATCATATCATCTCATGTATCGCCTGTGGTGCCCCAGTAGTAAAAACGGACGTTAAACATTATTAAAAAAAATTAAAAGATACAATATTTATTTAACTCTTGGTTAAATAACCATTGTATACGGAAAAATACTCTGGTTGACACAGTTAAGTTCGATGAACTTAATCCTTCTGATTTCATTGCCAAGTTTTTTATTACGTTCGAAAATCCACACATACGAATTTTAGGAATGACTTTTTTCGGTCTTTTGCACCACTTTCCTAAGTTTTATTCAGTTACATTTGTACATTTTATCTGCGTAAATCCAAATTTATGATTAATATCATGAATTGCAGTTCTGAAAGGTGAGATGTTTTTCGATGGCGTTGTTGCGTTTGTTGTTGACCTCACGTTTGTTTTGTAGTTGTTTACGCTTCGGTGACAATTTCTCAGGGAACTATTCGGCTATTTTGTTGATTAGTACTCAACAGGACTGGGAGAGGAGATCAGTAGTGTAAATAACCACACGAGAGACGTAATTTATTATGTTCAAGATCTGTCACGTCCTCTGGTGTTTTGCGTACGATAGATTTTACCTACATCGAATATAAACTTAGCTCTCGGATATGAACTGAATCTGAGAACCGCGCCTGAAGTTGAATTTATTATGAGTGCCTGAGCATGTAGCTCTACGCATGTAGAACTTAGAAATGTATACCGTTTAGCGTGAAGACTTTAACAATATGTCTCCTCGCCGCGTGTAAAACTTGAAGATGGGTATATGTGTCCCCGCAGAATGCGAAACCTGAAATGTGATTCTTACTGAAGGGTCTGTGTTGTCCGCTTGTAGCTGCGGTGGTCTGCGTGAACTGAAGCAAAACTTATTTGCTATCTGATCTGAAACTGCGTGCCCCAAGCGAGCAAACGCTTCCTTATATATTAAATTCACATCATTGACTTGACGACGCCACAGGGATCACCCAAGCAAGCGCACTTCTTGCGCCTTGGTTTAGAAGTTCAAAATAAACATTTACTATTGGCTGGTTTAAATTCACCTGCCAGCACGTGTCATTCGTTACTATTTAAAATTCTAATTGACGTTGGCTAGTTATCGAAACATCACACCACATACATAGAGCACTGTTTAATAAACAAAGAATATTAAGCGAAATTTAATTACTATCTCTTTAACGTTCCTTAATATACAATTAAACCTTTATTCAACTATCAATATCAATTGTCTGAAATTCGTGGATAACAGTGCACTTATGCTTTCCAGTTTAAATGGACTTAGTATCTGAAGGTGAGCTGATCGTGTGAATGACGTTTTCTAAATAGAGGCAAGAAATGTGAGAATGTAGCAACATATCCTGTCACAAGGCATTTTTCATCGTAATTGTAAATGCGAGAACTTGAATCACTTGCGCGGATGTTACATTTGATTAGCCGGAAGTTACCGCCATGACTGCCCACCCGCTAGCTATCGTGAAACGGGCGACAAAACCACGAAAGATCCAGTATTTTCTTGGAACTGATACTTTTCCCCAAATGTCTTGGTATTATTATCGTGGTTTTAAATGCCATTCTCCAAATTCTTCACATATAAATGAAAAATATTTTTTTCTTTTACTTTTGTCCTTTCTTCTTATATGAGAAAATTTGCCTTAACTATCCTACAAGATACGCTTTAATATATCCGAATCTGCTTATTTTTATAAGTTTAACCTTACGAGAAAAAAATTAAGAATTACCTGCAAGATACAGAGATAACTGATACCAGTATTAAACAAAACATATTTAAAATTGTTCCCCAAAGCGTAAATTTCTTGATTAAAGTATATCTCAATATAAACTCAATTTAATAATACTAATTCCATGCCTGTACTCTGAATATTTCCCAAAATGTCCAAATTCCTAGAACTTTGGAAGTATATACCTAAAGAAAAAAAAATGTTATATAAGTATTGAATGTTTATGCTAACAATAACTAAATGACTGACTCTCAAATTCAAAATAAAAGAGTTGTCAGAGAAGGAACTTAATATACGGAATAGTGATCCCGTATTAAAAACAAAACTTGTGTGCTTTTTAACT
Organism: Metallyticus violacea; assembly: GCA_030762175.1. Classification (NCBI taxonomy): domain Eukaryota; kingdom Metazoa; phylum Arthropoda; class Insecta; order Mantodea; family Metallyticidae; genus Metallyticus; species Metallyticus violacea. The sequence continues at coordinate 76,708,556 of CM060844.1, forward strand.
CTAACCTTCTTCTTGGAAATACCAAATGCACTCGGAAGATAAATCTCCTAGAGAGAACGGGGAAAAAAAAAAAAAAAAAAAAAAATTCTCTGCAGTTCATTTCCCATTTTAGATGCGAGCAATGTATCATGGCGGAATTGCGTTATGAAGCATTCTCCTGCCGCTTCCGAAAAATGTTTTGACAACTTGAATGTCTTTGTCGTTTTTCCCTTCCTGCGATCATCATTATCTTCATCATCGTGCACGTCGATACGCCACATTTGTTTGTGCATAAACAGCCATCATCGTCCATCCCAACGCTGCGGTAGGGACCGGCAACCCTCCATATAAATCATTGATACGGAACAAAGTGACGTGGAAATACGTTTTCTATTGAAATGTCTTAGTGACGATTAATACGTCCCATATACGATGGAAATCAAAGCTGACTGACGGAAGTTTTTGGCTTCTGAGAGCATATTTTGTTTATATTTATCTTGACCCACTCTGCGTGATTTGAAAAATGGTATCATCTTCCTGTTTATATGGCTTTGAAGACCACAGCATGCATATAGAAACATATAAGTCTAAGGAGCTCAAGAATTAAATTTTGTTTGGGAACTGTGAATGCCTCAGGTTGCTTTTCTGGCGAAATTTGGGGAATTACCCGGCTTATTTCTTTAAATTCCGGAAATATTACTAAACGAATCTAAATTATGCATCTGCTTGTGCCAGCAAGTAATTTCACTGCGCTGCTAATGTCCAATGAGTTACCGAATTACCGCATTAAGTTCAACCAAAATCAAGGCGGTGTGCGTTTTCTTTTATTTCTTTCCCTCTGTATCTAAAAGAACTTGCTTCAGCAACAATTAATTATTTATTTCTTCTTCTGTCGATTTGGTTTATACAGGTTGAGACACTTAAAACTGCTTCGCTAGCTTTAAGAGCAAACAAGGACCCACAAATCTAGCCTATTACCTATTCACTCTGAGAGTGAGCCTAAACGACAATAAACGAACAAGTATCTTCCGCAATTCGCATCAAGAACTCTCCCGATTGTCAAAAACACGTGGCAAATATTAGCGACGTAAAGACAAGAGAACCGGTAAATTTCTGAGGTTATGTTTACTACCTCCTTTATTGCGAGAGCAGGATACAATTCGCAGAACTTTGAAAACACGTTAAAATAATTTTCTCGCCACTTGTTAAAGGCTTTACCCGATTTATGCTTTACAAAATACATCTCCGTAGAAATAGCAGCATTGATTCATTACTTCAAACATGATAACAAGAGCAAACTGCTTACGCCTTGCTTTGTTTAGACATCGCTGAATCTAGCGCGCTGCATCTTGGGAGTTTGAATGCATCTACATCGAAATTCAACTTCATGAAGTCAGCAGTAATTAAATTAGTCACAGGTATTGATTTTTTGTATATTAGATGTGGTTTATTACTGAACCCGTCGTCAAATTTAAATTACTAACATAGAACTACTTTCTTTGCGTGCATTGCTATCGTTTTCGACTTAGCTGCACACAGGCATGCTCTAGTTACGTCACATCACATGATATTGTTTTGATTGGGATGACTTTAAATGTGAATAGGGAATAAAGAAAAAAATATTTTCAGCTCTGAATATTTTTAATTTTAAATGGATCAACTACCAGAATATTCAATGCATTATACTCCTGGAAGTGAAGAAGATGTCGATGGGACATATCAATACTGACACAACGACAATAGTAAGTTAATGTAGTAAGGCTGATTCATTGCCCAACAGGTTAGCGTTTTAACTGTAAATATTAATTGAAACTCTGTTATTGTGACTGGTGTCATGATATCCATCACCTGGAATCAGATGGTGTGTGTTCATATTATCAAGGCTGCGTATGTGCATACACATAGGCCATGCAACCTACCTGGACAATAACGTAAATGCTTCTGAAATACAGATTATAAGTGTATGACCAAATATGTTAAGATGCTATTTTTACAACAGTGACACAGTTACTATGGTCAACCCCCACTTAAATATAAATGTTGTAAGCCCAATCTTCATATTTTGTGCATTTTAATTACTAATGTAGATATTATGTATATGTCGTCAAAAGAGAAAGTTCTTCGATGTACCGATGTCTACGGTAGCCCAACCAGCAACAAGTCAGAGCCAAGGAGGCCTTAATCCGCTATACATAGGAAGAATAAACCCAAATCATCGATCAGTGTTTCGCCACTTCTTAAAAGACCTACCATTCGCGAAGTCTTTTAAATGTTTTAGGAGAATGAACTTGCCAGCCGTTTGTACTGTTAACTTTAAACCAACCAATGTGAATAAACGTTTAAAAACTTTCAAATAGTGGCGGGTGACATGTCTTGGCAGGTGAATTTGAGCCAGTCAATAGAAGAAATATATTTTGAATGTTTAAAGCAAGGTGCGATATTTGCGCGTGCTTGTGTGACCCCCATTGACTTGGTGAAGCTAACGATTAGTCAATTTCAATCAAATTTATTAGGAGGCATTTGCTAGACTGGGGCACTCATACTCAGAAGTTCAAAATTTCAGTTTAGGTAGTCTGATAATCAGATTCGGTTTGTCTCCGTGAAGTCGCGGAGCGACTTAGCTTAGTTCTATCGTATGAAGAACACCAGAGGACGCGAGAAAACTTGCGAATAATAAATTACCATACATTTTCAGATCTACTCATCGCGTGATTATTAACACAATTGATATCCCCTGCCAGTCCTGTTGAGCACGAGTCACAAAATCGCGGAACAAAACCCTGAGATATTGTTGTCATGAAGAGCGGGCAACAACGCCAAAGCGTTCAATAGTCAACTAAGAATACGTCGCTACAAAGTATGACGATCTGCAACAAAACCGCTTCATTAATGGCGCCCAACGTGGGGCTGCCGTACAATAAACCGCTTCACAGTCTGCACTACGAAAGTTGAAGATGCCACACTTTTGCAAGCAGTTTCTAAGTCTATAAACAGAACAAAACCTTTCCTTTCCATAGCGCGACAGCCCTCGAAGAGCAAACAATTCTTCTTGCTACTTTATTAACACCAGGAAATATCTGGAGGCTTTGCGATGGAAAAAAACTCTACCTTTCCCGCACCTGTCCTCGCGAAGTTAAAGAATACTGCTAACTCAGAAAATGTGCGAGTGGGTATCAGGTATTAAATTGGAGACCTCTCAGTTAACAGCAATATCAGTCCTAAACCTAAAAGGCGGTCAAAATACGTTTTATTATTTCTTAATACCGGAACATCTTTCAATAATTCGAATGTCATGACTTTAGTTTCACTGATATTTCTTTGTTAATCTACGAAGACATGCTTTTTCTACATGAAAGGTAGTTGAAACGTCATCTATTCATAGTATCCCATAACGAGATAAACGCTCAGTATTTGTGGGCACTGGTGGCGCGGAAATACAGGAAGAAAGCGGACGGGAAATACAGCAGTGCCAGTTTACGCTGATTGCATGCGTTAATGGGGAGAGACAAGCCGTTTGGAAAATGCACCTGAAAAGATAACAACAAACAGAGAGCTGTTTGAATGGAAGTGAAAAAAAAGCATCCCTCCTTGAAACCGGCCACCTTGGTCCGGAAGTGCGCTGCAGAGAGAACGGACAAGGGTGAAGAGGGGCGGGAAATCACAATGGTTCTCGTATTCACAAAACGAAGACGCTAAAGACGGGAGGGTTCGTGCAGAACACGGAAAATCAGTGGCGGAACAGAAATGTTATGTTAAACTGTGACGAGTCCCTCTGTTACATCTTAATGTAATTTCTAAGGCATGGAGTACTTACTTCTAATATCTCAACAGGCCCTTCTGGATATTTGGAAATAGATCCATCTGCAGATTCGGTTCATATAAGTGCAGGTATGGCGCACAGCATTCTGGAAGTCATCGTTCTGCGTCTATCCAGTGTTATTATTCCCCCAAAAGGTGGGTTTATCGAGATGAAATCTGAGTTTGATCTATTGGGAAAAATCTCATTAAGGTGTAACCATTCAGTGAGGATGAAATGAACATATGGTGTCTTATCATTTCCTCTCAAACATGATATGGGTTACTTCTTAGAACAAATAGGATTCTTCCTGGAATAAAAACATAAAACGTCATCTCGTTGAGAAATTTAGATTGGCATGCTTCTTTCTATCTTCGTGGTGGATCAATCCACACCGAAAAATCATTTATCGGTAAAGGGTGATTTCACTTTCCAGTGCTTTCACGTGGTTTATTTCATCGTTTTACGTGAACTTGCGGTGGGCTTACCACCCAACTTACCTGAGTGATCTATAGTTGAACAGCTGCACAAGGTGTCGAGTTACTTCCTTAATGAATCCTGTATAGTTTTTCGTTTCCAACTCAAAAATAACCTTTTTAATGTGGTGTCATCCGAAAATTCTGGTGAGAGCTTGCAACAATTGTTGTTTTCCCAGCGTACAATGCATGAATCCACTCAGCTGTTTTTTAACACTCTTCAGTCTTAAATTCTTGTATCCAACTTCCCTCTTCAGCAACAATGTCTCGAAAAATCATCAAATCTTGCAAGCATGCCGATATTATAATCTATTAATAAACCGAATTTTCACTCGTACTGTGGTAAAATTGCTGTTTTAATATGTAGTCAATTGTCATTTAGTTCCTTTACAGTTCCTGACCGCAAATTCCTGCGTATCGCTGCTCAGTTACAGTTCTATTCCCTATTTACCCTTACAGAAATCCCGCTGAAAACAATGTGAAGTGACGTGATGTCACTAGCAGCCAAGTACAACACAGTAGCAAGGCACGCAAAGAAAGTAGTTCCACGTTAGCAATCTAAATTTGAGGATGGATTCAGTAATACGTAACTTTTACTATATAAAAACAACACTTCTGACTTTAATTTAATTACTGCTGACTTAATTAAGACGAATTTCGAAGTTACAAATTGATGTGCTCCAACTCCCAAGATGCAGGGCGACAGATTCAACGGTTGTTTAAACAAGGCAAGACCTCATGGCTGATACTAATAAATCATTGCTGTTTTTTCTACGGCGATACATCATGTGAAGCATAAACCCGGAAAACCTTTAACTAATGCCAAGAACAATTATTTTAAACGTGTTTTCAAAGTTCTGAGAAAAGTATCCGACAATCGCAATAAAGGAGGTAGTAAACCTAACCTAAGAAATTATCGATGCTCTCTTGTCATTACGTCGCTTATATGCCGCGTGTTTCTGACAATCGAGAGTATTCATGCTCGGAATTGCGGAAGGATACATTGTTTGTTTGTTGGCGTGTAGTTTTTATCTTCTTATGAGCGAAAATGGGGAGAAAGTTATAGCAGCAGGCAGAACATGAATATAGAAAATTGCAAATATCCAAGTGATTCATCGCGTAATAATGAGGCGCGCACCTGGTTTCACGCTCGCCCTTTCCAATAAAATCTCCTAGGATAGGACCTTTGTATTAACAGTTAGTCAAAACGAGCTTTTGTGACTGTGCATGTTCATTTGTATGTATATATGAATTTGCTCAGACGCTTTAAGCTGGGACTTCTGACATTATGCAGCATTAGAAGTTATTCATTAAAATTATGACCCAGCAATCTTTTCGGCAGAAGGAAATTAAAATGAGAAATGTCTTATATCACTATTTTCCACAGCAATACTTCAATATTTAACTTGAGGACTGCTATCTATGGTAACATTCACACAGAAAGCAACTTAAAGAAGTTCCGAGGTATTGTTGAGCTGCACTCTACGCCACTGTGCGAGGGTAGGAAAAGAACACTTGTTCTCCAACACTCAACGAACTATCTCAAGCAGGGCTTTGTCTGACCGTAAGCGGGGCACCCAGCCTACAAAAACACATCGCACAGAACAAAGCTTTCTCCAGAGATTGTCTGCACCAGTTGCTCCTTTGCGAAGAGAGATGCCAGGGTTGCCCAAATACAATGAAAACAATGGCATTGTATTTTTCCAAACATGTTCACTTTACTCTTTTCTTTGACGAGGGTCATTACAAACAACGACAAGCGAAACGTAGAATTTGCAACATTAAAGACGTGCTAAAAATATGAAAATATATTAAATTGTTTTAAAATCCGCACGATCCTTTCATGTTTAAAATAAAAAATAAGATGTACATTTACTTTATATAACATTACAACACCCACGAAATGCTTGGAACTGAAACATTATTTACAGGCAAAATGTTGGAATACGTGGAATAGCTTTAGGTGAAACATAATGTAATAGGAGGAAATGTGCATTGCGCTACATCAGGGCTGTTCAATGTTCCTTTGTACTGGAGGACATTTGCATGATAACTAGGGGTACTCGTGCGCCAGGTTACTTCGATACAACTATTAATAAATCTTTCTCGCTCAAAAATGTCGCTTTACATAACAGAGACGCTAGCATTATACAATAAACACACGAGTTTCTTTTGTTTCCAATAAAGCAATGCTGGTCCTCCCATTCGCTGTTAAAGCTATAATTTCTTTGCCATTTGAAGAAGAGTTATGCTTAAAATATAGCCGATTAATAACTGAATAATTTAAAGTTTTCGCAAGCTCACAAGTAACACTGAATGTTCGTCTGAAAGCAAGGAAATTGGCTGCTGCAGGACTCCCCAACAACAGTAAGTGCCGTATTTCCATTTATCTGTTAACACTATCACCTCGTAAAACTGTTACGTTTAATATTTCATGAACATCTAAAAACGGATAACTCAAGCCATATTCTATTCCGTTACAATTATCTTTGAATTTCATTTCTTTTGAAATAACTTTTATTCTTCCCTGATGAACAATGTAAAATATGAAATCTCATACTTTTTTGTCTGTGTCTCTCTCTGTTTGTTAAATTTCAGAACTATTATTTTGGCTGTAAAAAAAAAAAAGTGTTCCTCATATGCAAGCAATTATTGGACATAAATCCGGTAAAGATTCGTTTCTAAGTTTTTAAGTACAAGATACATAACTCTTCATATTACTGTTCAAAATATCTATTTCCTGCCATACAGGCCTCATTTCGACGTCTTATGGCTGCAGGAAGACAATCTATACAGTGAATTCATGCATGAAGGCGCTACCACACATTTCAGTGCTAGTGGGTACCTCAATATAATATTTCCTAGTCAATTGGTAAACATAGAGACATTTATTTGAACTGATTTAATCCCAGCGGATATAAGATGTCGAATTGGAGCCCTTATACAGGTAGGAGGAGGACATTTTGAAAATGTATTTTAAGATAATGGGAAGAAAGCTTGCTAAACATGCATTTTCATACACATATTAATATAAAATATATTTATTATCTACTCACGAGGAACTCATTCCTAAAATAGAAACGTATTTAACACACTGACAAGTTTGTCATTGTAATGAACGCTTTTGGTTCGAGTTTTAATCAAACTGCTGGATTGTTTCATCTTTTCTGAAGTAAACGCAGTACAAATAGGTGTCATGCACTTTCGGTAGCAATCAGCAGGTACCTAACCTTACGTTCATGTATACTAAATGAATCTTCTTCTTAAAAAATTATTCTATATAAAGTTGTAGATTTTTAAACTTCACTAATAGAAAACATCACTCTTGCGACTATGAAATACATGCACAACAAACTTATCGAATACGTGTTTACTTACGGAAGGTAATGTAGGTCGAATTACTTGTCAATTATTTTCCACTGATAGTTTATAATGATTTAAGTTTTCTGTTAACTAATATTTTAAAACTAACCTGTTTTACAACTAAGATTGCTATGATGTCGTAAATCGATAAACTTCAATAAAAACTTCATTCATACCATGCAGGAAGGTCAGCCAATATCCTTGTACAAAGTAACAGTATCAGAAAATTTAGAAAAATAAAATAAAATAAAAAGTTCAAAAATAATTTCACGTGTCATTAAGACAGGAAGAAAAAAATGTAACAATGAACAAGTTATGTAAGCTGTTATCTTTGTTTTGTTAAAGTATAATTATTAAAAAAACTTAACTTTTTTGTTTATACATATGTGCATACTTTTTCACCCGATTCTGTGCAAAACCCCATTTTTAATCAATTTTTTAATCGTTTATATCGAAAAAGGGAGTGATTTTCGAATCCCGGTGTTTCACGGAAGCGACTCGGGTTCGATTCCAGATCATAAATACGAAGTCAGACAAAGCATGTTTTCTATGCTTCATTATTTCATTTACTACCAACTTATTCTTAGATAGTTGGTAACACTTCTTTACCCTGGAGTTCAGCGGTCTATGTTATCTCAAATGGCAGATCTATTTATTCGTTTCATAATTTGATTCTGCTTTTTCTATTTAGTTTTAACTTTAGCTAATATATGTATTTAGATACCTTATTACTATTTATTGTTCTTTTAATAACTAAACAGCATTAAAGTGCGCTAAGATGTTTAACTTCTTTTACAGACCTCCCCATTTAAAAACATTTTTTTAGGAAAAAGTCAAAAGAGTTTTATGTTCCCTGTTTTATTTAACGACACATTCCAAGGATGCCAAAAATGTGGTTGTTTATTTTCATTCTTATATTTATAACAGACAGAACCTATGATAAAATTACTTACATTGTCAATTTCTAACCCGTCCAGATGATGGACACAGTAAAAATAGTTCGTAAACCGTGTTATTCGGTTATCGATTAGTCGATAAGTAAAACGTGGCAACCTCAAGCTTATGGGCGATATGTCATTTCGATGAGACTTTGACAGTTTGTCTGCACTGGCTAATTCGAGGCCGCGCCCTCACTAGTGACCTCAGAGATGATAACAGCAGACAATCGCGTCCGGCCGCATGAAGTTACAGATGCATAATTACGATACACACACACTTCAGTTCAGCCAGAGATAATAATTTTTCGTATTATGAGTGAACGTTCAGATTTATACCAGAGAGTAAAGCCCCAACACATGTTTGAATAACTTTGACACCAACACAACATTGGCCTGTGTTATCTAATTTTTGAGATTGATTTATCTGCCCAACATTTACATTATATTATTTTGCTTAATTAATATGATTATTTGTTTTCTGAGAAATTAATTGTGAACGAGCTAACAGAATCATACATATTATATTTTAAAATGCATTTCGAATCTTGGATTGGATCGTCAGGGACGCCAACGCGGCAGAAATCCCCCTGCCCTATTCAAGACCTTCAGAAGAGCTCCTTCCATACAAGTGGCCGGAGAAGTTACCTTTCTAAATCGCAAGCCACCGTCACACACTTTCGACCTAAACCAATGGAATGAAATAGCAGAACGGAAAATTCGTGGAAAGGAAAAGATCCGTCCCAGCATTTGGCTCTAAGCGACTAAGGAAAACTACGAAAAACTGAAAGTCAGGAAGGCTTTACCCAGGGGATTTAAACCCCGGACCTCCTGATTGTTGTACCTTTTGAGCCCACGTCTCTCCGTTCACAAATCTTACGTTTCTATTTTTAGATGCTGGAGCACAGTAAACGGAATAGTTTCACTTCCCAGCTAGACTTTTCATTAATGTCTAAACAATTGTTCTACTGTAAGATGTTTCAAAACAAAACATATTGTCATATTGGCGGTAGTTTCGGAAAACGTAGAAATTACGTGTTGTAAATATATTACTTGTTCTGTGTTGCTATATAATGAAGCTTTTGTTCTGAAAATCCAACACTAAAAATAATTTTTACACAATGCCTACCATTTTTAGTTGTATTGTTTAAAACGTTTGTTTCTTTTTACATCGTTTTTTATAATAGTATTTAACGCCCGTTTGTACTACTGAGGCACCACAGGTGGTGGACACTGAAATGAAATGATATATTGGGAAATTTTTTTATTTTATTAATTTTTTTTAGGAAGGAAGCGTTTCAGGCCTAAGTTTAGTGTACCTCCCGGCATTCGCCATTTATGAAGACTGAAAAAATCCTGGAAAATACTCCAGTCAGGGAGGACGATCCTGGCGGGATTCGAACCCACGAATCCGCGCCTTAACGACCTCGGCTACCCGTGGCGGTTTTTGCATGTATTAGCATTATTTTAAATGCTAAAACAAAACAGGAACATTTGTTTAAACATTTTATGTATAACAAGTAGGGCTTCGGTTCGCATGAATTCACATTTGCATGTACAGCCTAAAGAAGTTGTAATCTACAACATTAATTATACTGCATGTTCACATAAACCTCACAAAAAATATAAAATTAAATAAGTTGCAAGCTAAACTGCACATTAAGCCAGACACTACTTTGAAAAAAACATAATTCAACTAGTTTACTCTTTATAAACTGGACACAGAGACGATGAATGTTTGATATATTGTAAGAGAGCTGGGAAAATCTCAAAATATTTCTTAAGACTTCAGGTTTTTAGCACTTCTACACGATGTTAATTGAAGGGCAATCATAGCGTAAACAACCATGTTCGTACTAATAAGTTTCTGCCTGGTGGCCCACGAAACACCGGTCCAGAAACGACGAGCTAGCCTCGAACGTGCATATCGACCTCCCGTTATCTGGACTGTTCCTTATGAATGAAGTATCTAACTGGTCCTTCAATTTTTGTACTGTTTTATGCTGACATTTATGGATCTACCCTTGTGTGTGTGTGTGTGTGTGTGTGTGTGTATCACTTATTCTTATTATATTCTATGAAATAGTCCTAAACCCGTATTTTTGCTCTTCTCTATTGGCATTACTGACAATCGGCATTCTTTCGCCACAAGATGTTTGAAAATGTTATAAAGTATAAATATACAATTATTCCAAGTATAGAGGAATTGTGTTTAAATTCTTATTTTATTCGTGAAAGAGTCCTAATAAATATCACTCATAGAAATTTTGATAAATAAAAAGTATTTTTAAATCAGTGTTCTTAATTGTTAATGTTCTATATTCATTTGTAAATTACTTAATGATTTATTTGTTTAACTATGTAATATTATTTAGATTTTTTCTTTATTTAAAAGTAATAACTTGTCACTTTATGAAAAGTGCTCTTCAAAATGAATTGTATATTGTTTAAATGCGAATATTAGGTGGAAATATTATATAAAAAAAATTTACGTTTTCAAATAGGACATTAATGCCTAAGTTTGTATTGAATGTGAGGACTAAGGCAGCACATCTAGCGTTCCAGACCACATGTATTTAAATTTCTTAATCAGACGAAAATTACAAGAATCCATTGCTCTAGTGAGCAGCGCGCAAAATCCACGCGACCTTGGACACCCCTTGCAAGCAAACGGGGAAGAATGGGGACTCACATCTGTATGCCATTACTCGTGTTACACAAGAGAACAACAGCGCATCGCTCTGCCCCTGGGCCAGCCGGTCACCATTCCAGGAGACGCTTTTCCTCCGCAAGCCGGAAAACAAGTGAGAAAAGTAATCATTGCGACAGGCGCCATCAGGCAGTTGTACCCCGCATTTCATAGCTCTCAAAATTAACTTTCAACAGATACCCTAGTTCCACCAGGACGGCAGACATAAAGCGACACTTAAAAATGTTCCCTCGGCGCGTTTATCACCGCCACGTAAAAGGAAGTTCGTAATTTTCACAGAGCGGAACCAAAAGCGGCAATGCAGTACAACGGTGGGTATATTTACTGCAACAGAAACGTCTCTGAAAAGTAAAATGAAGCTATTTTTATTCTAGGTTAAGTTTTCGATGTCTTCTAACTTTAAGAAAATCCTTAGTTTTTATAATAAAAGTTGGAGATCCTATATACTGAAATAAAGTTCGTAATTGGCGATAAAGAAGGTAGGATAAATAAATGAATGCTACTGCTGAAGTATTTCATTTTGCATAGCTGCCCTGGTTCTGTAAAGCATTATTGTTCCGATATCTGCATAAATGAGCGTTATTTAGACACAAGTATTGAATTAACTCATTTCTAAAGGGACAGTTGTGAATATTGCAGCAAATCCACATTTACCTGATATTTAGAAGAAAACGACATTTTCAAAACCTGTCACAAGGTAAGAGCTTTTCACTGTGATTGATTTGTTTTATTTATGGACGCCCTTTCCGTGTCGTACATTTACGGCACGAAAAAGAACCTCAAGCCTGAAAGATGAGACCTCTGAGCAAAATTTGTCGGCCGTTTCACGCCCTGAGTTGAATGGGACGCTGATGACCTGAGATGTTAAAGAGCGTCCATTAAAAAAAAAAAAAAAAAAAAAAAAAAAAAAAAAAAAAAAAAAAAAAAAAAAGGCGTGAAACGGCAGACAAATTTTGCTCAGAGGTCTCTTCTTTCAGGCTTGAGGTTCCTTTTAGTGCCGTAAATGTACGACACGGGACCCACGGCATTACTTCCCTGCGAAGGAAGCCATACTTAGGAATTTTACGCTCGAAAAATCCATCGATCCTGGCCGGGTTTGAACCCGCGATCTTGGGTTTAGGAAGCAAGCATGGTTACCACTACATCACCAGGACCAACGCTTTTCACTGTAATTCCGAATGACTAAACCAGTTGCTCGAAAATAATTTCGCCAGAAGTTACCTGTCTGCCAACCCGCCTAAAGCCTACCTGAATGGAAAAATCTAAGTGTGGAAGTAAAGTAGAGAGGGAAACAAGAGACGAATTATCGCAGCAGACAGTATCAGGAAGAATTACAAGTAAACAAAACTTTTTAAAATCTCAAAACTGTGAGGCAGTATTTATGAGATGCCACCCCAATTAAAATTTTACAATTAATATGTATAATTTATGTGTATGCATTTTAGTAGTTAAGTTCACTAGAAAAGAAAAAAAAAATGGTGGACAGAAACCTTAGAAATAAGCCAGAAATTGTTGATAATGAATGTAACCAGATGACCAACCTCTTTTGTATTTTTTGTTGAAAGATGCTTTGTGTAAGAACGGTCGCCTCTTTAAGGTTTCTGGAAAAGCTTAGCTTCCTTAACATCTGAAGGCAAAGCGTAGTATGAAACATGCTTTAGGATGAAATAAACCATAGAGCCCAACTTAACGGAGTGAAGGCGAAAGAACAGCTCAAATATAAGACCTAAGGAACGTCCAATACGGGATCTTAGGTAAAGTATATACACGCCTCTCGTCCAATAGATAGAAGTTATCCAATAATAAAGGAGAAAAGATGAACTTCATTGATTCTACAAATACTATGAGTATTGTGATTAATTAAAACCCATCAATCAAATAACCACCCTTTCTTCCTCCCCCCCCCTAAAATGTCTCACCTGGCGTTTTTATAACAATAGAAATGATGTTACCTACAATCTTCGCTGTACGTTAGCCTGAGAAAACAAAAGAATGTTTCAGAGTACAGCCGAAATGTAAATGGAAAGAATCGTGGTATTAAAAGAGCAGGAAATTTTGCAACAGATAGGTTTTGGAAAAGAATGGATAAATAGGAGATACCAAAAATGAGGATTCTGGAGAGAAATAAATCTAAGATTGGGAGATATTGAACGACAAGAAATAATTAGTAGTTTAGGTGAAAATAGTTTATTGAGATTTTATAGGGGAATAAAAATAGTATGGGGTAGGGAAAATGATATACATAAGGAAGATAGGGAAGGGTTTGCTTGAGCTTGAGCTGCAGTTATGAATTTAAAAGGTTTAGGATGTGATAAAGAAATAAAATTGTAACATGTGGAGAAACCAATACAAATTTCATTCTGTTATGTTGTAATCAAAGTTATGGAAATAAAAAATGGGGAAATTTTAATTAGGAAGATTTTAACTGTAAAAGGACAGAAAGATATAAAAACGATAGAGAACTATTTAGGTAAAGTTAGAGAAAATTTGATAAGAACGATGAAGAGGATAAAGGAAAGTGTAACCTGAGCAGTATAATAAATAATGGAATTACAGTGTATTTAGGGAAGGCGAGGGAGAAATGATAAAGAATGGTCAGATAGTAAATGATTGATAAATTGAATAGGGGAGGGAATGGGAGTAAATTAGCATTAGAAACAGGATTAATATACACCAGTATCCTGTGTGTTAGTATATATATATATAGTCCTAAGGAAATACGTTACTCATAAGTATAGATAATAGTTGGATGTAGTGTTTAGAATTAAAATATTGTAATAGTCATAATAATATGTATTTATTTTATATTGTCATTTATTGAATTGACGAAGACATAGATCGTATTGTAATATTTAAAGCTGTAAGTTGATGTAAGTAAAATAAATTCAATTCAACACTCTGGCTGAAGACGCGTTAGATACCAAAAGGAACTGCATACAAAGAGAACCTCTCTCTTGAAAGTCTGTCACTGCAACCATTCGTTTACAAAACAAGCCCATACCAGCGTCATCCTTTGCATAAGTTAATCCTTGCATGGCAGAATAAATACCTGTTTACTGCAATTTGTGTTCTTTTCTCCCTACAGCAAACGTTTAAAAATAAAACACATAATTAGTGAGAAAAGGAGAGTCAGAAAAGAATGTTATGACCTACATTACCCATCCACAAATGCCAGACGATCAACGGGTAAGCCTAAAGTAGCTGTGTTGAGATTTGTTTGCACACGTCTGTACAGAATTCGTCCATATCCAGTTAAAGCATGAAGTAAAATAACTGCGGCATAAATCCATTTGTTTATACTGTAAAGTTAACTAGAAAATAAGTGTGCCCTTTTTGTCTGGGAATATATTTTGAAATATGTTTATTGCATAAAGTTTTGGACGGACACACAGCAATTATTCATTCATATTGCATACAACCGAGTCTTCAAGTTCTCCCTCTATTTTATTTTATTTTTTCCAGTTACGCAGCACACCGCGGATCGTGAACAGGCCTGTAGAAAGAAAGAAAAGAAAAGAGAGAAAGAGAGAAAAGAAAGGGAAAATACAGAAACAAAGAAAAAAGAAATAAAAAGAAAAGAAAATAAAAGAAAGAGAGAGAGAAAGAAAGAAAAGAGAAAGAAAAGAAAAAAGAAAAAACAGACAGGAAGACAGAAAAAAAAAGAGAAAAGACAGATTGAGAGAGAAAGAAAGAAATAACTGAAAAAAAGGAAGAAAGAAAAGAAAAAAGAAAGAAATAAAGAGAAAACGAAAAAAGAAAAAAAAATGAAAGATAGAAAGAGAAAACGAAAAAAGAAAAGAACCAAAGAAAGATTACCTGTGATAATGGGCAATTCTTTAAAAAATGTGCTGTTTTCTGCCTGCAACAACTTTTCTCAAGGTACGAGGCAGGCCAAATCTCAAGATATTTTTAAAGGTTACGAGTATGTACAATTTGGTTTCTCGCTTATGGGTGATCGACCACATTGTGTTCAATGTTATCAGCAGAGCGTGCTGGCATCTAATAAATACCTCTAATAATCCTTTTCTGAAGGATAAAACTGTCGAATTCTTTCGGAGAGTTTAATCAGAAGACGAATATTATAAAGATAATAGTAACTAGAACACCTCTACACCTCGTTTCACAAAGCAACTGATACGATGTCAACAATATTCAGCCTTGAGGATGTTAATAACATTATCCAACAACACAGTCTCAAGAAGGAACAATGAAATGTTGGTGAATCAACAGAAAATTTTCTAGAAAGAGTGAATTTATATCAATTTAATGTGACAAGTCCATTTATGTTAAGTCATTTACGTTATGAACATTACGACAGAATCAATGAACAACTGCAGTTAGAATGCGACTTAATAATGTAACTAACATTTATCAAATTAATTTAAATGTAATGTGTGAGAGATCTCCAACTCTCCCCATTGTTATAATAATAAAAATATACTAATAATTTCAAATTTATACCCCCTAGGGGCCCCTCTAGGGAAACACTCAGTTTGGGAAACACTATTATTACTTAGCCAAATATAAGCTGCTAAAACTTTACCAGGGTTGCTTTTTTGCAGATGATTTGGTAATCACATCTATATCTAGTGGAGGATTGAAAAGAGCAATTGAAGTATTGAATATTTTTGTAAACAATTGGGATGCAAAATTAATAAAAGGAAATCGAAGATTTAGGTGTTTAAAAAAGGTTATAAGTTGATAAATAGCAGTTAAATGAAAATTAATTATCTGGGGAAAAGTTTAAACTCTAATGAGGTTAAAAAAAAAAAAAAAAGACAATAGCAAAGGGAAAAGCAGTCATGAGTGTTATAACAACAGGTTTAAGAAAAATTCCTGATGTAAGAGTGAAATGACACAACCACAGTAGAAGCTGAAATGTTGTATGGATCAGAAATTTGGGGTATAGAGGATGCATGGAAAGATGTTGATAAATTATACAGAACTTTTTGTAAATTATTTTAGATTTACAATCATCATCCCCAAATGCTATAGTACAGGTAGATTTAGGCAGATATTTCACTAAGAAAAAATAATCACAAGAATTATGAAATATTTATTCAAAATTACCACATTAGCAGACAGTGATATTATTAAAGAATGTTTTAGAATACAGGAGTATTGTAAGTGGAAATAATGATGGTATTTCAAAGTGCAGAACAGATAGGTTTAGGAAAAATAGGGAATACCAAAACAGAGAAAAGAAGTACATGTACGATTGGAAGATATTGAATAACAAGAAATAATTAGTAGTTTAGGTGAAAAGAGTTCATCGAGACTTTATAGGGGAATAAAAATAGTGTGGGGTAGGGAAAAATATATAGAACAATGTGATAAAGCAAGTAGAGAAGGATTTGCTTGGGCTAGAACTGGAGTTATGAATTTAAAAGGAATATGAAAATATTTAATGTGTGCAGAAACCAATACAATTTTCATTGTTTGTTACGTTGAAATCAAACTTATGGAGAAAAAAGGGTTGGAAATAAAAAATGGGGAAATTTAGTAGGACAAATTTTAATTAAGAAGATTTTAACTAAAAGGAGAGAAGGATATAAAAATAATAAGGACCTATTTAGGTAAAGTTAGAGAAAAATTTATAAGAATGACGAAGAGGATGATGGAAGGAAATATAACCTGAGAAGTGTAATAATTTATGGATTTACAGTGTAATTAGGTAAAGTGAGGGAGAGATGATAAAGAATAGTCAGGTAGTCAATGAATGACAAATTGAATAGGGGTGGAATGGGAGTAAATTAGCATTAGAAACAGGATTAATATACACCAATATCCTGAATGTTAGTGTGCATATAGTCCTAAGGAAATAAGTAACTCATAAGTATAGGATAAGATGTTTAGAATTAAAATATTGTAATAGAGTTATAATGATATGCATTAATTTTATATTGTCAGTTAGTATTACGGAATTGATGAATACATAGGTCTTATTGTAATATTTAAAATTGTATATTGATGTAAAGACAAATAAATTCAATTCAATTCATATTAAAACTTATATAATCCCTGTTTAATTCCTCTTAGCCGTCATTTCACCATAGCGTAAGCCCGGAAGGATGTTTGCTGAGAGTACATATCAGCTTTAGGTGAAGTGCATCATGGTGTGTTATGATTTAGCCATAAAACTATTTATAGGAAACACACTCAAAAACTGATCACTAACAAGTTACTAAAAATAAAGTTTAAGTAAAACTTTCTAAGTAACTCCAGAATAAAAATTTGTTGCAAACATCCTCATTTTAAAGATTTCACTTTAATGAACGTGTAACACATTTATTTGACCTTGTTTTTATCAATTTTGAGATAATGACCTTCATAAACGAAAGACACAAACTTTTTGTCAAATTGCTCGCTTAACTTTTACGCTCAATATATGATTACGTTGAAAATGGAACGTGATAACTTTGTTCACCCAAAAATAACAAAACAAACGCTCAGTATCTTGTGCCCTCCCCCCCACAGCCTTAATAATGGCACTCATTCTCTCGGGGATGATTTCGATTAGAGTTGTGATGTCTCTTTAGTCGACACTGTTCCATTCCTCTAGAAGCATCAACCGGAGCTCCCGTAAAGATCTCCGTAAAGGGCAGGAATATGACCTTGGATGCGTCTCTCCAACCTACCCCAGAGAGGTTCTTTCTATAGGGTTTAGGTCGGAGCTGCGAGCTGGAAAGTAGAGTCGAACAATCGCCACGTCGTCAAGAAGTGTAGAAGTGTAGAAGAGCATTGTCGTGCATGAATATGAATTCATCTCCAACAAATAGAGCATAGGCCATCGCTTGATTGGCGAGAACCTCGTTGATATAACGTGAGATTTGAGGCTACGGTTCTCCATGAACACTAAATCGGTTTGAGCCCCCATAAAGATACACCCTACACCATCTCGGAACCTCCGCCGAAAAGTGTTCTTTCGAGAATGTGCACTGTGCGAATCGCTCGCCAGATCCTCTCCGCACTCTCTCCGTATCAGCAGATTTTAGGGAGAATCTGGATTCATCCAAGAACAGAAAGCTCCATGCTGCATAGTCCATTGGATCGAACTACTGACGGGCGACACTGTACTCTCTGGCGAGAACTGGTGACGTAGCAGGCCGTCGTGGCTTAAGATTTTATTCACCATGGCGTCGTTGAACAGTCCTCACGCTCACATTAACACCTCGTACATGTCGTAAACGATTCCGAGCTTCAACGGCTGTTCTGCGGCGGTTTCTTAGAATCTGGGAGACGAGAAAGCGAACATCTCTGGAGGTTGTCTTCCTTTTTCTGCCAGATTCAGCTCTTCTGCGTTTCTCGGAACCTTCCACAGCCTCCTGCGCCCATCATCAATCGGGGCGACAGCCTCTGGCAACGTCTTCAGTACAAAGACATTATTTCAGCTGAACTTAGCGACAAAATGAGAAATCAATCCAAAGAGAACGAGCCAGTTTTAAAAAGGTGGTGACACAATAAAACGTCTTTATATTTGCGCTCATGTTCAGCGCAGTAACATCCTGAAGTCGATAAAACGCATTAACGTGGAAATAAGGGGCTAGCTAATGCATCCAAGAAAATAATTAACCACATGTACCTATGGTACATATCCATAACTCCAAAATTAGATTTTTTTTTGTGAGTATATTTGTTTCGTTCAGAGCGAGATTTTGTTTTATATAAGTTATGGACAGAGGCTGCTCCTGAACCTTCGAATCGAAACTTACAATTCTGCTAAGTAGAGCATTGCACGTTGTCATTTAAAACCAGATGTTATTGTACGCATTTATCGCGAACAAGGCATTCAGTGTTGGAATCTCTCGGAAAAACTATGTGGCATTTTACTTCCCTCTCGCTCTCTCATTAAGAAAACGTGCTATGGTCTTTACTTGTGCAGATAAGACGTGCTGAGAAGCCTCGATTGTGACGTCATGTAAACAATGACAAGGTTTTGTACACAGAGAGCGAGAGAGTAAAAAACAAAGTGCGACATTGCTTGACTGTGGGAGAGTTATTTCACAACGTACTGTTTACTATCAACGTTTTATAACGTTGGATAAGAAAAGGAGAATTATAAATATCATGTTCATGTTTCATTCGAGTGTTGTCCAAACACTCAGGTTTCTAGTAAACTGCTGAAAACAAAATACGAACTCCACCATTACCATTTCTAAATCCCGAAAAGTACCCATCAAGGAGTTACACACTTTCTGTGATGTATTGCTCTTTCTTTGTTCGGCTTCCTTTTTACTGCTCGGTGGGAACAGTTCAAAACAAACAGTTGAACAACGGACTCATGACGCTGCACGTTTTCCTTGTTCCTCACGATTATTTTTTGTTAATCTTTGCAGCAAAGCAGGTTCACGTGCTTAAATCATGAGGAACAGACAATGACACACCGTGACATAATTACTTACTAATTAATTATGAATGGACAAAGATGGTATGTCGGCGTCATGGTGCAGATGACAAATCGGGGAGTTATATACTATTTACTATAGAAAATAGTTATTTGATTTTTGTGTACTGTTAAATAGGAACTTGTTAATTTTTCCAAATAATTGCAAAAATAAAAATGGGGAGTGCAAGTCATCAAAAAGTTAAAATTGGCTAGAGAGAAAGGTTAAACTATATAAGAAACCTTCACAAGTGACCTAATGCTGGTCCAGAACACTCGCTAACTGCAATGAATCTTCGAAAAGAAGAAAAGTGCAACATTTAGTAAAAACATTACCTGTTTACGAGTCAAATCAGTGCGCTTAGAAGGAATTAAAAAAAAAATAATAATATAAATACGTTTATTTTTTTCATCAGCAGTAAATAGGGCTATGTAAACGTTCTTTCGTAGAAAATAAACTTGCAAAATAATAATTTTTCTACATCCACGACAATAATACTCACAATGCTGTTATATCTACATTGAACATACAATAGGCTTCTCTAAAGAGAAAAGTGATACTCATAAAACATAAAATCCACAGACGATAATAGTACAATTCAGCTGCAGAACTCTATTAATTACACCAATGAAGGATTGGTTTGTGAGCGAACAATTGCGTTTCACAGTGTTATTTATGCGGGGGAATAATAGCGCTTAATGACAAAGAAATTAATAGAAAACTATGGAGATGACCCTTTTTATTAATTATATATTTCGTCCATTATAAATGAAAATGCTTAAGTAATGAAAATATTAGGCTAAATGTCAAAGTACGATTAAAAAAATTTGTTCCGGAGTAAAGGCAAAATTATGAGCAAAATATATAATAGTTGGTACCGCTGTCATTGAGGTGGCAAGTGTGAAATCTTGGAAACTTTGCAATATGGAAACCCAGCAGCATTAGCCATGATTGCGGAAAGAATGTGGAACATATTTCTGGCATTTTAAGTCTTGTCACAATGGGAAATAAGATAAATGCTTCAAATTATAACTTTATACCTTCATAATTTTCTTCACACTGAGTAATACAAAAACGAATAACATACTGAAATTGTAAAGGTGGTGGTAATGTCATAATCTGCATACCTGATATTTGTTTTCATATTTTCAGTTTTTAAGCACTGTAAAATCCCCATATTTCTTTTCCGTGTTTATGTAAGCAGATACTTAGCAATTGCCAGTAATGGTATATGCCATGCCTGATAGCAGATGGATAATATTTTAGCGTGGTGTTTCACGAGAGAACTTATAAGGGAAAAAAGTGTATTTAACTTTTACGATTTCTAAATTTTATAATACTAATTTTCAGGCTAGCTCGCAGGGCGGTAGACATCCAACGCTAATTAGGAATTGCCGGCCGCGACACCTCGTCGTAGTTGATTCTTGATGTAAGTATTAATTTTTACCTCGTCACAACAATTAACTCAGCGGCCCAATTCCACCTTTTCGTGAACCATTTGTCACGGGACAAAGGACAGTAGTGAAAACGGTGTAAAAATCACACGATGCTCAGTGGAGCGTTGTTGAATTAATTTGATCAAGAAGTTTCGTCCTGCCCTGGGGTGCGTTTGCCTAGGCGACAGCTCGAGAGTGTTCACCGGCTGCCGAAGAGCTGAGTGAAAGTCTCCGAGAGTACTCGCCGATCGCTTTCGGAACCTGATGGAGAATAAATCTGCGAACCGAATGTACGTACGAATTTACAACGAATGTCCTTTGCGGGGGTGTTCCTCCTTAAATACGGTAGCGTGGCTTCTTGAGGCCATACGGTGCCTCCTAAGCGAGCTCACGTGCTCCGAGAAGAGTGGGCGTTTAAAATCCACATCCTCCATTGGTGGGCTCAAACTCAACTTATAGCGCTAGTATTTAAAATTGAAAAGACGATTCGAATGGGCGACCAGTGATGCCTTGCTAACGGCGCGAGAGGTTTTGCCACGAGCAGCGAATGCAATGGCTTTTGTCCTTGCCTTCCTGTTCAATGTCCCTTTGGCAAATGACAGCTGCGCCAAGAGAGCATTTCCTATTACAGGTTATTCACACAATATTAGTTTAAATATATCACGAGTTGTTAATATTGCCTACATAGTCAATACAAGATATTAAACGTTAAACACTCCTTACGGTTTACACAGTACACAAAGTACCGCCACGGGTGGCCGAAGTCGTTAACATGGCAAATGCCGGGGAGGTACCCTAAACTTAGGCCTGGAATAATACATCCTAATATATAATTTAATCTCTTGTATCATCAGTGTTCATAGCCTGTGGTGCCTCAGCAGTAAAAACGGGCGTTAAACACCATTAAAAAAAACTGTGCACTAGGTGTTGTTTATATCAAATCTACGTCTTGGTGGGGGTGGGGATACAAGAACTGTTGCAACTTTAAGGTTTAAAACAAGTAAAACTTCAGTTACTATATAGAAAATAATAAATTACACTAATTTATTTTGAACGAAAGGAAAAATAACGTTTTAATAATAATAATAATAATAATAATAATAATAATAATAATTGTGTTGAGTGAAGTTAGGAGTGGAATTAAAATAACACATTAAGATTTCTTCCATGCACTTGATTTAATTATTTACATTCAAAAAGCTTTAAATGGAATAGAATTATTGGATGTTTGGCCTATAGCTGAACATTAATATACAGCCTAAGTTTACTGTGAAAAGGTTTGAATACAATAATAAATTTCAATAATTGAATTATAGATCATTTTAACATGGTGAAGAATTTTGTGCGGCCAGAGAGCGGGATAAAACACTGTGCGATGTCATCGTTAGGTATATTACGAGGAAAGGAATTTTGTTTTTGGGCGAAAGTAATTAACTGTTGTTCATTCAACCTTTAGTTCGAATTGGCAGTATTTTAAAATTTTGTGCTTAGGCTTATAGACTCACCTGTGTATCATGATGGTTTTCCATATGAGCGAGATATATTTCTGGAGGCTCAGGAGGAAATAATTAAAGAAGGGTTTCAAATTACGTAAACAAAAATACGAATCCCTACTTTTATTCATTTCTAGTCCCATGACAGTAGCCACTGAAGTGGATGTAAAAGAATGGGGAAAGGAAAGCAAACTGTATCACGCAACATTCCTGGAAATCCAACATAAGCTGACAGGAACTCGAATGAAAATAGTGGACATGCGTGTTTTCGTAGGAGTTTACGGTTCCTGGCTGGGCTCTCATAATCACAGAGAGGAAAAAATATCTTGGAACGAGAAACAGTCTCAGCAGCTTCCAAACAATTCCTTTTGTTTTAACGTGACGACGGAAGCGACCGTGATGCACGCAGGGGTGTGTAAACTAAACAATGCCCGGAGTTACGAGGGCATAAAATCCCTTACACAATGGGGGAAAGGGTGTTTTCAATACAATAAACTATTTTCATGCTGTGCCCGTTTATATAAATAAGGAAATTACGATATTCACACGTGTGTCTTAATCAAGGGGATATATAGTTCATTACTCACCTCTCTCCCCATACGAAGTCTACCGTAAAGCTGTAATAATTACACCTAACAAAATTTAAAGGAAATAAAGTTTATTTCTAAACTGCTCGTCTGTAGAAATACATTCTTTTTAAATAAATGTTAATAGCTGCGTTCACTGTTCCTCGGATATAAAAGAGTTTTGAATGTCCTTCGGAAATACAACTAGTTCCCGGAGATTGATGTCTGTTAGATAGCATAGCGCGCATGCGTTTCCTCGACGTTTGGTGAAGGTCAATTAACTACACTAAAACAAATGCCCGTCGTAAAGCATCGCTTGTACCAGATGCTTCTAATGTACGTATTCTAGAAATATACTTATTTACGATTAAGTTTGCTGTGTACAATAAAGCAGCGTGTGCTTAAAGATCCTGCAATTTAAGTTTCTCCTAAAACACTGTTTTATCTTCCCAGTTCAGTTCTTCATAAACTTCTTCACCATAGCCTTTGTAACATTTTGCATACATGTGTTTCTTTCCACTTACTGATGCCCGGCAGCCCTTCTCTTGTTTTAAATAAACATATCCACACCAGTTTATTATCTTTCATTTTCCAAGCTGTCTCTAAGTTCAGAAATTTGCATACGAATTTTGATATCCGTGCAGGTTATCGTTATTTTTAGATTTCATTTTCGTAAAATCTCCCACCCCTGCATTTTTCAGCACATAATCCGCTCAAGTGATGAAGTTCTTTTTCAGAAATCAAATATTTACTATGCAGAAATTATTTGGCTATTGCTTACACAAAGAATATTAAAGAAATATTAAAATAATTTCATTTCAATGAAAAAACATTAAAGAATATATAATAATTTATAATTTATGTTAGTGTCAATAAATATATTTCATTAGAGAGAGCGGTTTAAACATTTCTAGTATTTTACATAAAATTTGTAATTAAATTAACAATTTTAAAGAAATGTGACATAATAAATTTTCTTTCAATAATAAATAAAAAACAGTATTTGCATACATATTTTGCATGGGTTTTCCCCCTTATTTTGGTATGAGAAACCCACTCCAATGTTTGTCCAAGTATTTTTGATTCACTCTGTATACCTACATATAAACTTTCAAAATGTTGCATTCAAAAAATGAAGGATTTCAAAATTACAATGCCTCATTGCTGCCACAGAGGGTCATTCTCTATTTTAATATAGTATTTACATTTATATTTTTTGCTGATATTCTTTGTAATAGATTTTTATTGTAGAATTAGGACACAGGAATGTTAATTTTTCCTCCCATTCTGTCTATAACTGAAGATGCAATAGTGTTTTTACTGAAAATTGGCTGCAATTCGAATTCCATCGTTGCCATACGAACGGCACAGTTCGGAGAGTGTACGGTGTTCGCAAACCACGTTACTTGTCTTAGTAAGGAATTTGGAAACAACAGGAATCCTTTCAAGACGTACTACTTGTTTGGTAGATATAGCAGAAGACATCGCAGCCACCTGTCCCGGTCTCAAAAACCATTACGTTTTACTCACGAGGCAAAATATTACTCTACGCTTCATTTCCAGCGAAACTGAGGCCATGCAGCCAGGTAAGATGAAAAAGTTTGTTACTGCGCAGGTGTTTTGGATTTCAATTTGCTGCTACGTGATATTCTAAACATCACATAGTTTACGCTTGCTGTCATCTATTTGGATACAAGAATTTGGGCTCTATAGTCTTGAATTGAATCTACATTGGAACTCAATTAAAAAGACGGTGTAACAAGCCATACGTCGGTCGAATATTTGGCCAATGATTACTGATAATTTATAAGAATTCGTTATCATCCACTCACTCAATCTATTCACTCTTAAGAGTGATCCTAACGTCAACAAACAAACAATGTATCCTTCCGCAATTCGCGCCAAGCACACTCCCGATTGTCGGAAACACGTGGCAAGTATAAGCGACGTAAAGACAAGAGACCTGTAAATTCTGAGGTTAGGTTTACTATCGCTTTTATTACGAGTGTCGGATACTTTTCGCAGAACTTTGAAAACACGTTTAAAATAATTGTTTTCTCACCATTTGTACCTTCGATGTTATTTATTACTGAACCCATTCTCAAATTTAGATTGCTAATGAGGAACTACTTTCTTTGCGTGCATTACTACTGTGTTATACTTCGCTCCATAGTCATGCTGGTGACGTCACGTTACGTTTTGATCGAGATCACTCAAAGAGCGAATTGGGGAATAGGAGTAAAGTTTATTTATGTCTTCTAAGATCCATTTTATCGAGAAATCTGTCACGATTCAATAAAAGCTCAAATGCTTAGCAGCAAATGGTAAACAATGTCTAAAACACTGATAACTTAATCACGAAAGAAACAAGAGTAACTACTTTTGTAATTTTTACGAATGAACAATTTTACAAGCCCTTCTTTTTTAAATATCAGAATTATAAAATAATATTCATATCAGTTTGATTTTTAATCAATTACTTCGAAGAGAATACCTTCTTTTATTATACTTATGACGTCACAGCATCCATCGAGATTATTCACATCGTTTGTCCACTGTTATTGTTGTTAGCGAAGATTAATATACCGCCAAAAATGTCTGCCCAAGTTCAAAAGAGTGAATTGTACAAATGCCGAGAAAATCACATGAATGTTATGAAAGGAGATGAACAGTAAACATGTTAAAGAGTATTTCAGAAGAGGTTAATATCATCAAACTCTACTAATTCATTTGGCAGCCAATTATTAATATGTATTCTGCAATAAACGATTGATTCTGTTGTCAGTAATACAAAAAATGTTGCCTTAATATTGTCCTTATTGATAACACAGCATTTTTACAATGAATTGCCACCTACTATGATAACTGTATGCACCTTGTTGCTTTGTGCTATGAAATAATTTGTCGCAGGTTCAAACCGGCCCGGGTCGATATTTTTAAAATTCTAAGCTTCGGCATGTAAAAGTATCTGAAATGTTAAAGAAGAAGCCTCTGGGCAGAATTTATTGGCTGTTTCACGCCCTGAATTGAAGCGGATGCTAATTACAGCGTCCTGAAATAAACCAAACAATATAATATGAAATAACACACTACTCTTGAGTAAAGTGGAAAATCCGAAAGCAGACGTGAACGGAAAAGGAAGTAAATTATTTTCTGTTCAAACTCTTTATTTGTCTAAATGTTTAGCTCAAGTATAATTTTTCATTACGTGCAAAGAACGCATGACGGGACGGTTCCACGCCGTCTCTTTTTTTTATTTATAAGATAAATACGGAGGGATATAGGCTTAACCAACACAAGAGTGGGTCCGTAGAGAACAGAAGCCTTTCCTATCGCCTAGCAACCAGACATTGTATATACACGGGATTGAGTGGCTATAGACGCCAGATCCATTTTCATTGTCTGCTTTCTTCTTGTCGAGAAATGCCGGCCTGCTTAAACAAACACCACATACACACAGAGCCAGGCCAGCCACACTCCCTTCAATGGACGCCATTGTTCACCGCCTCCCGGATAAAAGAACGCTCTATATAATTAAAGCCAAAAGAAAATTATAATCCCATCAGAGTTCCGAAGCTAAAGACACTCAAGTTACAGAACCTCGCCGAGTTATCAGCAACAGAAATCTTTCCCCCCTCCCCTTCCTTGGTCAAGTAAAAGGAGTCTGGCTTTCCTAACAGGGAAATGCATTTAATGTCCGGCCACGCAACAAAGATGTTTTTTATATCAAGTGTTTGTGAATATCACGCACAGAGCGCCTGTTATTCGCGACTGCACTGGGAACGGCATGCTCCGGCGCCTGTCTTCAGTTCTTTTGCCTCTCCACATGTTGACAATAACGATGAAGCCAATTGCGCGGAACCTGGGGACACCACCACAATAGCGTAACCTTTGTTACAGTGTCAAACTGAAAGTCGCGTGCAATTCATTGTTAAAATTCAAATTCCAACAATGTAATAAAAATGACTTCAGGATCGTAATCTACAGACAATTATATTGTGACGTCTTTAGCTTCTATCACGTCACCACAGACAGTATTTCCAAAATGATGCATATCAATGTTTCGTTTCGATAGCTTATTGTCATTGAAATCCTGGAGTTAAAGAGCAAAAATCTGCTGCTGAAATTCACCTCAGACTTCAACGTGCCTATGGAGATGTCTGCATGGTGTTAGCAGATGGGTGAAACATTTCAAAGATGGTGAAACGAGTATCCATGATGAGCCTCATAGCGGTCGCCCGCGAACTGCAACAAGGAAAGAGTTGATGAGCTCACTGGAGAAGATAGGCGTATCACTGTGGATGAAATCGCTGCAAAACTTGCAGGAGGACATAGTGCAGTGCAAGAAATGATAAAAAGCTTATGTTATCGAAAACTGTGTGCCTTTTGGGCTCCGCGTTTATTGACCAAAGACCACAAACTTCAGAGAATAATCATCAGCCAAAACCATCTTCACAGATTTCAAAATGAAGGTATTGATTTTTTGACACGCGATGAAAGCTGGTTCCATCATTACGAGCCTGAAACAAAACGCCAGAGTATGGAATGCCACTATTTTCATTCGCCATTGAAGAAGAAAGCGTCTTCTGGGATACACAGGGTTGCATTCTGGTTAATTTTCTTGAACCTGGACAAACCATAGATGCGAAAGATCATCATCCTGCAACAGGATAATGCGCGTACTCACACTGCCCGTGTCACAATAGAGAAGATTGAACATTTGGGTGGGGAACTCTTCCACATCCTCCCTACAGCCCCGACTTGGCATCCTCCGACTAACATCTTTTTGGTTCTGTTAAGCAACAGATGCGAGGCCAACACTACGAGACGGTGGAGGATATTCGGAAAGCAGTGCGCCAGTGTCTCCGTACAGCTGGAATGGAGTTCTGTCTTAAGGGTATTTTCAAACTTGCAGAACGATGGGAAAAGTGTGTCCAAAGAAATGGAGACTATGTTGAAAAGTGCGAGAAAAGTCTGCAGATTACGATGATATATTGGTATTATATACCAATATATATATATATATATATATATATATATATATATATATATAGATTGGTTTATCTAAAAAAATAAATGTTAAGAGGTTTAAAATTTTAGCTCCCTAAGACTTTCTAGTTGCAGAGGAATTTATTACTTTTGCATTAGTCAGTCAACTGATAAACGATATTCAATAACAAATGCAATAATCTTTTTTCCGGCCATTATTTGGAAAAACACACCTCATGTTATGATATCTTCTTCCGTCAGGTGGCAGCAATGGACTAACTGCCGCACAGTGCCCTGTTGCACAGATGATGTAATATTTAACATGTGTATAACTTCTTCCATAAGGCCTGTCGATCTATTCCGTCCTCAATTAAACGTGTCACTTTATCTTGTTCTTGGTCTTCCTACTTAACGATATCTTCCTGGCTTATAGATTAGAAAAATGTTCGGTATCCCCTCCCTCTTTCATCCTTATTACAGAGGGTTCCTTATATTGCCGGGCCTAGGACCACGTGCTCCGTGCACTGTCATTTCACTATTGTTTTCTGTCGTAAAACTCCCGCGTTACATACTCATGAGTAATAATAACATGAGCTATAATGGCTACTAACCTTGTTATAAGTGTGTCCATCTGCATTCAGACATTCCTGGCATCTTCGGATGAAATTTCCATTCACACGCATTAAGTTCATAATTTCTGTTCTTATATTGTCCTTAAGTTCGGTGAGGAGATTGTTCCTATTTAAAGGAAACCACGCCTATCTGAGAAAATTATTAAATGTGGCTCAACAGTACCGTCAACGATATTTTATAAAATTCAGTTACAGAAATTTACTCGTTTTTCGTCGTCACGAGGTTGTAATTCATGAACTAGTCACTCTGTAGGGTTTCAATTTTAAAAGTTTAGCAGCTCTATATGAACAGAAATTTTTTGAAAAACTCACTTGCTGTGCAGCATACTAGAGACTTCTTTGGAGAGCCTGAGATTGATGCACAAATTTTGTCAATTTTTTCCTCCCTTAGAAAATCCCCCTCCCCCGCTTCTGGAATATCAGGAAATTTCTCCTGAAATTGTCTACACACCCGTCTATATGGTTCGGTTTTTACGTATGTAACGTTCATAAAAATTCTTTGTTCAAACTTGACCTTTTCAGTAAGCATTTCAGTGGAATAATAAGAATAATATAATGTAATTCACAAATAACAAGGATGTCTTGAATAAACTTTATCTTTTGAGATACACAATGAACAAACTCTAGTCTTTACAGCTCGAACAGAAGACAGCAACTGACCCAGTATAAAACAGCTGACAAACGTAGCCTTGAGCGGGTCATTCACCGCTAGTGGAGTAATACCGAGGTCACTGTGCAGTGCAAGCAAACTATGCATATACGCGATATATGGCCCGGCTAAAAATGGAACGCATGGCATATGTTGGTACCAATTATTATTATTATTATTATTATTATTATTATTATTATTATTATTATTTTAGATAGTATGTATTTAACTGTTTTCGGATTTCTTCATTTCTTTGTTTATCTAGAAAAGTAAATCCACCTACTGCTCTTAAAAACCTCATATTTCCTCGTGTATAAAGAAAACATTTCATTATTATAGCATAATGAATATTTTATGTTAAATGCAATTACAGTAGGATTTATGACCGTTTTAAATGCATATTTCATGATAGTTCTCGCTAAATGCCACAAAAATGTCTTTCCTTGTTTTATTCAATTTTAAGATGATTAATTTAGTCTCTTTTGACACAATTTTTATTATTTTTGCTTGTAATGAAGTGCAACTGTTAAAAACTTTTTAAAAAGTATACATGTATAAGTAATCGAACGCAAACCTGTTCGATACTTGGGCCATCTTTCGATTGTTCCGCCAGGACCGTCCTCCCTGACTGAGGTTATTTCCAGGTTTTCCTCAGCCCTCATAAATGGCAAATGTCGGGGAGGTACCCTAAACTTAGGCCTGGAACGTTTCTTCTTAAAATAAATCCTTTCCCAATGTATAATCTCATGTATCATCAGTATACATCGCCTGTGGTGCCTCTGTAGCAAAAACGGGCGTTAAAGACTATTCATTCGATCTTCGACTGAAATTGATGCCAACGTAGTCACATGCTTTAAAATTTTCGAACATAATATCAAAGAATTACACTTGAATTCTGACAGATGCATAATAAATTATCGTTATTTCTGACATTAATGTTTAGGAATCTGTTCTATATATTAAAAAATAAGAATTTGTTACTAAGACGTGAACATTACTCAATTCAAGCTAATATGTCATATGGTAAACATCTTGTTCTTATACTTGTAACATTTTACTAACAATTTGAAATTTCATTCTCGCTATTGCAAGGAAGACAGCGAGGGGAGCGACCGGTCGCAAACTGTAATCCGGCATTTGACCGCCTTTACATGAAATGTACTATTACCTATTCACTCTTAGAGTGATTCTAATGTAAACAAACAAAACAATGTATCCTTCCGCAATTCGCGCCAAGAACCCTCCCGATTGTCAGAAACACGTGGCAAGTATAAGCGACGTAATGACAAGAGAGCATCGGTAATTTCTGAGGTTAGGTTTACTAGCTCCTTTATTGCGAGTGCCGGATACTTTTAGGAGAACTTTGAAAACACGTTTAAAATAATTGTTTTCTCACCATTAGTTAAAGGATTGCCCGGTTTATGCTTTACATAATATATCTCTGTAGAAACAGCAGCATTCATTAGCTTCAGCTTTCCTTGTTTAAACAACCGTTGAAAATCTGGCGCGCTGCATCTTGGGAGCTGTAGCGTATTAAGTTGTAACTTCGAAGTTCAACTTCATTAAGTCAGCAGAAATTAAATTAGTCACAAGTATTGATTTTTTGTATAGTAGATATTATTTATTAGTGAATCCATCCTGAAATTTAGATTGCTAATGTGGATCTACTTTCTTTGCGTGCATTGCTACTGTGTTGTAGTTGACTGTACATTATCTTAGTGATTTCGTCACGTCACGTGACATTGTTTTGATTGGGATCACTCTAAGGTTGAACAGGTCCAAGATTGATAGAACGTGGAGACACCCAGACATTGCGGACCATCGGCAAACGTTCAACGTGATATGCAAATACCTCCATCGATTTGGATTAAGGCTGAGTAGCTTGTGTGACTGTGGTGCAACTGATAGCCCCGAAAAGTTTTAGAGGTTAGCCACAGAATGTGACCATCTAAGCGAGTCCACTGATGTTGGAGGTCTTGCATCTGCTGGAGTGCTAGGAGCCCCTCTTAAAGACCTGTAGAGGCGGAGAACCCTGGGATTTCTTCAAAATCACCGATTTTGATTTAGTTCTAAGGATGATGATGATGATGATTATTATTATTATTATTATTATTATTATTATTTTGTTATTATTATACTTAGGTTAACCTCACTAATATTTGGTGAAGGTAGTATATTAACCTATCATAAATTAACAAGCAAATATATTGTATCAAGTAGTAAATAAGAAATTAAAATGGTAACGAGACAATTATCTAGCAACGATCACAGGCCCGCTTAGAAATAAAATTTATATATTATATACTCAACAAAAGGGTCATACACATATGGTTTACACATGTTGTTATAAATATAAGAAAGAAGACAAAATACCATTAAAAAGGAAGGTTCCCCGAAAAGGCACGCATTGTAATCTTTTTACCTAAGAGGGTCTCTTTGTAATGTTACTTCAGGTGAACTAGAACTTGGAAAACAGCCGGATATTGAACAAAACACGATCTCAGCAATTTGGAAGGTACGAATAATTCCTTTGTTAACAGTGCAGGGAAAACTCAGGCATTAAATGTCCAGATGGAATCATAAAACCTCTGTTAAGGCTCTCTTTTAATATATTATTTAGGTCAAGAGTCTAAGACTTAAAATTTTGCTGTGGGTGGACCCGAATAAAATCTTAGAAAATAGCCTATGAGCATTAAACGATAATAAATTAGCACATTAAAGCCCACCAATAGGAAGATAGGCGTAGGAAGAGCCAATCACGTGACATTTAGAAAGCCATGTTGAATATATTTATAGCGCCTAGACCGACGGACACGCGAATTAATTAAAGTAGTTGCAATTGACTTGTTACTTGTTTGTCATTTGTTTGTTACTTGGTGGTGAAGTGAAATGGAAAAGTGTTAGAAAAAAGCAAAAGTATTAATAAATGGTGAAAACTGGAACAGCAAGTGTTATAATTTTTGTTTGTTTATATAATTAACTAATACAATAAATTCTGCCGCAATAACTAGTAAAGAAATTATAGTACCTATTAGTAGTGGTAGTATGAATATTGTAATAATGGAGTAGCAGTTATTAACGAGAACAATTTGTAATTAGGCACACGTCCATTCTTCTTGTAGTTTTAGTTAATAATAAAGTATTATTGTAATAGAAATTGTATATGAAAAAAATAATAAAGGATAAAATGCCCCGCTAAAAAGATATAAGATGTCGTGGCTTTGTCTAAAGGACGAACTCGCGGCTTAGAAGAGATGCTCTGTTTAACTCGACGTTGGCTGTTATCTGCTCAACAACTAAGGTAGTTTTGTGCGAAGTATGAATGCCCTCGCTGGTATACGCTCACTAGCCGATGGGAAAAAATTTATAACCAAAAGTATCTAAAATATTTATGTTTAAGCAGGAAATAATGTTATTTTTAAAATACAGTTTGTGTTCAATAGAGGGATATTATATCACAATCGATATGCATGCTCTAATGTGAATTCTATTCGCCGCTCAACTGCGCAATTTATTGCAAAATGTTCGACACCAACATATATAAGAACAAGCGGAACAGTGAAGTGTAAACGCTCTTGAAAATCGTTGATTTTTTCATTATTTTCAGTAATTCTTGAAACAACAGGAATTGCACGGACTAATTTTTGTTTTCTTACCACTAGGGTTTTGCGTTTTTTTGCGATTTTTTTTAATGGGCGCTGTTTAACATTTCTTTTTTCGACTTGAGATTCATTATCGTACCGTAAATGTACGACACGAGACCCACGGCTTTACTTCCCTTCCGAAGGAAACCATACTTAGGATTTTTACGCCCGAAAAAATCCATCCGTCCTGGCCGTAATCGAACCCGCGATCTTGTGTTTGGAAGGCAAGCATGGTTACCATTATTACCACCAGGAGCGACATTTTTGAGTGAAAAGTATATAATCTAAACATAAGAGGAAATTAAATTTCATATTAGTGTTAATCCGTTGACATTACATGCTGAAAAATTGGTTTAAACAGTTGGGTTGACGTTCCTGTGTTTTAAGGTTTCATTTTGTTCTACTTCGTTGTTTTTTAATTTAAAAATCGTGTAATCTTATTTATTTTTGGACATCCACAGCCCATATTTCGAATGCCTTAAGAACTAACATAGTTTTATACAATTATCTGTGAAGTCAGAATTCGCAATAATGAATTTTTATAACTCACAATACTGTGAAAATTACCATACTATTAGTTACAGTTGCTTTAAAGAAATGCGTTCCATAGCCCGTGTTTCTCGAGATCTAAAATAAGACAAATATGCCTGGAAATTGTGTAAATGATATAAACAAAGTTTGTTGTTTGTGAAGAGTTAACATTAAAAGCACAGAGGAAAGTAGTCCTCTAGTTAAAAGAGCTTAGAATGCTATTTTGATCCCAAAATAGATCAAAGCAGAAACCGGACCTCTTTGTGCCTTAGTGCAACTCTATAAAGTGGATGGTTAAAAGGCTCCAGTCACATCCTTTTGCAGTTATAATGTTATGGCGGGAAACTAAGGATCGTTGAACAGGAATAAGTTCAAAGGTCACATATCCATCTCTGAAATCCGAAACTTGATCGTGCTTCATGGGCCAAAACTTCCTTCCTGCTCTCCTGAAAGCATAACTTCAACCAAACAAAGCGAGGGTTGATGAATCGCGGAACGAACAGAATTTGTTTAGTGTTACTGCCTCATTTCTCATCTCTGAATGATTTGGTTCATTATCTAAAAGCAAAGATTTGCCAACTTCTCTATCTGAGGATTGGAACCTGCTACCAGTTTATAACGGGAATATAAAGGTCTGTTTATTAGACAGAAGAACTTACTTTTCGTGTTGGTGGAGAAGATCGACAGGTCAAATTTTGCTACAACACGCAGCCATTCTTGTAGTCTTTGCAGTTGGATTAAAACAGTATGACAAATTCTCTGTTGCTCTTCGTGCAAGTGGGATTAAAACACAAAAGAAATCATAAAAGTTGCACAAAAAAGAATCACTCGATCCAAGACAAGAAAATGTTCTTTATCAGCTAATTATCAGCTCTCAAAAAATTCTTACTGCCTTCTCTGTATAACTTAGTGACGCCAAAATAAAAGAAAGAATATTCACTAGTTCACGAATTGGAAGATTGATGCAGGAGTGACGAATACGAGGAACATCTGTAGCAGATATTGCTGAAATGGTAAGGCGTTACGAGGGAAAATACACTCAGAATATGCTGGCAGACTTCTTTGGAAATTCAAAAGAGATGTTCCTCAAGCAAAGTACAGATGAAAAATCTAGTTCATACATTTGAGTAAACATCAATTCAGTGCAAATGTTATATTGTATCCACCTGCTAAAAACGTTTGATTTATAATTCATGTGATTACTCTAAATCTGGGCTGTGCAACATTTGTATGATCTGGGGGTACACGGGCGCCAGGTTACGCATCCATTACTTCGGTACTACTGCTACCGATACTACTACAAAGACGAATAGTAATAATGATGATTATAATGATAATAATGATGATAAATATAAATGAAATTATATTTCTCACCCCAAAAATGTCTCTCTGCATTACTGCTATTAGGAACAGAGACGCTAGCAATACGCAACCAACACACTGGTTTTCCTTTGTTTCCAATAAAGCAATGCTGGTCTCTCATTAACTGTTAATTTCTTTGCCATTTTAAGAATCGTTATGATCAAAATATAATCGATTATTAACTAAATATGTTAAATTTTAAAAAATGAAAAAACATAAAAAATGTTGAATGTACAATTTATCAGGACACAAGAGACTCAAAACTATTTCACAAGCTCACAAGTAATACTGAATGTTCGTCTGAAAGCAAGGAACTTGGAACATTTCTATTGTAAGTCTGTTATAAATCCTTTGTTCATTGTTTGCTGCACAGGTTTTTGGGGATTAAAGTTTCTTTGAGGACAAATTGGGTGTCCTAATGTCGTCTTGGTGAAACTCTGGCATGGCATGGTAGTTTATGACACTGCAATGAAGTAAATCATAA
Source organism: Metallyticus violacea (assembly GCA_030762175.1). Classification (NCBI taxonomy): domain Eukaryota; kingdom Metazoa; phylum Arthropoda; class Insecta; order Mantodea; family Metallyticidae; genus Metallyticus; species Metallyticus violacea. The sequence continues at coordinate 76,743,985 of CM060844.1, forward strand.
TGAAGCGTGTTTTGTAGAATAACAGTTACCTACGCTTGAGAACGGCGCTTTTAAAACGAAAAGTTAAAAAAGAAAAGTGTTAGAATATTATTTAAAATTTAATTTGGAAATTAGTTCCGAAGGGTGCCCTAAAAGAGCATCACTGGCCGCGTGGATACGGCTGTTCTAAATCCTAAAGATTTTTAAAACATTATGAAATGGTCTATATGAAATACCAAAGTTCTCATTTGACAGAAAAAAATTAAATTGTTGATATCGTACAGAAAAACAGTCCTATAGCTTATAGATATAGGGCCTTTCATGGTTTTGTCCCTCATTTTAAGTCCATAACTGCTGTCGATGATTCAACCCTGCAAAGAAGTTTCGTGTATAAAATTACCTTTATCTGTTATTTTGTAGAAACATGGAACTGCGTTTCATCAGTAATGAATATTAAGCTGGATCAATTATTCATCATTAAAATTCTGTAACACCCAATTACATACATTTACACACTACCACGGGTGGCCGAGGTCGTTAAGGCGCGGACTCGTGAGCGGGAGGTCTGGGGTTTGTATCCCACCAGGACCGTCCTCCCTGATTGAGAGTTTTTCCAGGTTTTCCTCAGTCCTCATAAATGGCAAATGCCAACCCTAAACGTTGGCCTATCCTTAACAAAAATTCTTTCCCAATATGTATATCGTTTCATTTCATATCAGTGTCCAATGCCTGTTAAAAAAAAAAAAAAAAAAAATAAATACCCGCATGCAATTTGTAAACAACAGTGCTCTCAAGTTTAAATTGACTCAATTTCGGAAGAAACTGCCGTGTGTGAATGGCAATTTTCTAAAAAACTATGTCGGAAATGTGTGGCTGTGGCAGGACAGTTGCAACATCCCCTGTATGTGCAACAGTAAACGGATATTTACATCTATCTCACATATTTTTCCTACAATTTTATTCCTGAAGAGTACAAGGGAAAAACAATGTGTCCACTTTTTACTTTTTTCAGGAACGTAATTTGAAGATTAAAAACGCTACAAAATTAAGCACATTATATATATAATGTGCTTAATTTTGTAGCGTTTTTAATCTTAATATATATATATATATATATATTTTTAATCTTAATATATATATATATATATATATACACACACAATAATTTTTAAAGTAGTTTTCTAACAGATCCTTCGTTTGAAATTAATGGCATGTGTTATTTGTTCAGCTAATTAACAATAAAAATCAAAGTACACACACTTGTAGATGAAAATAATCAAAGACCTCTTACTATATTCTGGAATGTACCAAATTATAGTAGATATTTATTGATTTTTTTTGATTCATTTATTTACGACGCTCTTTAACATCTCAGGTCATCAGCGTTCCATTCAACTCAGGGCGTGAAACGGCCGACAGATTTTGCTCAGAGGCCTCTTCTTTCAGGCTTGAGGTTCTTTATCGTGCCGTGAATGTACTACACGGGACCCACGGCTTTACTGCCCTTCCGAAGGAAGCCATACTTAGGATTTTTACGCCCGAAAAAATCCATCGGTCCTGGCCGGGTTCGAACCCGCGATCTTGGGCATAGGAGGCAAGTATGGAGATATTTATTGAGGAAAATATATACATTAATGAAACTCTATTGAAAATAATCATTCATCAAAATTATTCATCATCACAAAGCTGAGTATTTTCGGAACAGAATCTCTTATTTCATCATATTCTGCCATGGAAAGTAGAATTAAACTTGAAGGGCCAGGTTGTTCATCGGTCTGTGTACGGCACATTTTGTCAATAATAACATGGAACTGCCAGGAGTCATTGTAGGTTATAGTTCTAGAAGAGGTTTTGTCAGCTACAATTTCTCATATATCTTACCTTCATTGGACATTTCTTTCTGTATTCTTTATTAAAAATGAAGACCACGATTTAAAAATAACCTGGGAACATTCAATGATATTGAAGGGAGATGGTTTCACGCGGTATCTTCCGATGTGTTCATTCCAAACGCTGGGTGTTTCAGCATGGGTTTTTTAAATTATTAAACCCATATCTTTGTCACATTCCATATAACTGTGAACTCTTATGAGAAAAGTCACTTTTACTGATTAAAATATGTTGTACTTATGAAAAGGTGAATAATGGTATAATTTTTATTTTGGCCGGGCCACGAATCACCACAAATTTGCAAATTTCGAAGTGATGGGTGCAGGTAATGGAAACGAAAGTCAAACAACATCTTTATCAGCTCCTTTTGTTGCTATGGATTGTTTTTCCCTGGACACTATTTTTTCTATGTTGATTTTTATGGAATGTGATGCTATATAGCTACAATCTATTGGCACCAAAATCTCAAATTTCACCAGTTTTACCCCTCCACCCTTCATAAATGTTAACTTGTCTGGTATAACTTTTTATATCACTCCCGGCCGTAATGGATCTACGAAGTTTATATGGTTTTTCTTATATATTTATTTCTTTTTACAATAACATACTTTCCCATCTCAGTTCATTTCATTCATAATTCATAATTTTTTCGCTGTCTCTCTCTCTCACTCACTCACGCTGATGACCTGAGATATTAATAAATTTTGGTCCTTTCATTTAATCCATTCCTATTATTCGTAGATGTTCTTGTACTTTTGCTCGAATATATATTTTTTTTAAATCTTTGTCGAAATTTACTTACTTTCACATTAGATTTCTAAAATAGCATACAATTTTTTTAAACAAGTAAACAAAAAAAAAATCACTACACCTTAATGATTATCTTTAGATTCGTGACAAACACAGAGGTGACCTGCTCAGAAGTACTAGGAACACATCTAAATGATTTGTGTTGGAGCCAATTGCATAGGATGATAAATAAGCTACGGAGTCTCAATTAAAATTCTTCGGTTGAAACGTGCACTGCATCCAAGACTCGTATCTTTAATAATTCTTTGCTAATTACAAGGACAAAGTCTGAATGCATCAAGCTGGTGTAAAACGATACCGTAGAAGTTCAACACAATGCCACGGCTCCAGACGCAAGCGAGTTGTTTACTTGGCAGGCTATTGTGTTGAGGCCCTTGCTTAACAAAACATAAACACATCTGAATTATTGTCAGTCAGAAGGGGGGGACCCAGCAATAAAGAAACTGACTTCATTAGCAGTGAGGCGGCGTCATACAATAATATATGCTGATGCTAATGGACATTCCCCATGCTTAATATTCTTCGACTCCTGCGAAGTATAGCATTTACTGGAGAGAGAGAGGGGGGGGGGGTTACATGGGACCCCTCCCCCATACGCAGCTACATAATGTATCCGTCAATTCGCTCGGCCGAGCAAGTGCATTTCTGTCCACGCAAGAACTACATATGTCACAGATACTGCCAAAATTCTCGCAATTTGTGTTTTCAAAAACAAAACTAAACACATTTCAACGTATAAGACAGAGATACAAAATGTTAAAAATGTTTATTTATTTTAAATATTTCAAATTTCAGCCACAGGCCCTCTAATAAACGTTAAAGCAAAGTTAACTGTCTTCTTTTACATTTTTGAAATAAATTGCTGTTTATAAACAACTACTGGCACCACATTTTCATCTACAGACAATAACAGTCGTTTATAATAGGATATTTAAGAAAAGGGACCAGTGTTCGAGCTGCGTACACTATATTTTGGACATCCATTCCATGTTTAATAACTTTTTTTAGAGTTATTTATTTATTCGATTTTCTCACTTCCTTTAAATTTTATGTGCCGTTTGTCAGTTATTTATATAACTGAAAGTAATTTACTTCAAACACGTATTTTTACATCGACAAGGAATATGAAACCCTAGTAAAGTTGTTAAAAACAACAGATCTACTTCTTAGCAGATGTGATCACGCGTGATAGCATTCCTACATGTTTCAGTATGGGTGAACCAAGACTGTATGCTAGGAACCAACTTGCGGTGTTTTGCCTATTGGCAAGAGCGGAGTTCGTTGCTGTCTACAGGTATCGTGGAAAGGCGCCCGCAAAACATACAACAACACGTTGATCAGAAATTTTGTTTCAGTTCTTCCAGGGTACGTGGGTTTGTCTTTACCCCATGTGATAAAAATGAGCAATGGGTTAGGTCGGAGACAGAGGGACCATAATTCTTACTAATAACTGTCATCTGGAACACTTACAATTTCTCTAATCGAAATTTCGCTTTATAAGCTGTGAGAAAAAACGTTCCCTGTCGGTTAGTTCACCAAAATGCGGGGGGGGGGGGATTGTGTTTACATATGCTACAGTTTTAACTTTAACAATTTAGTAGTTCATTGCGCAGAACCATAAGAAATGTTTAGTACTGAAAGATGTCTTAGTAATTTTTTCTTCAAACGATGACCGCGGTCATATAACGTACTTCGGTCAGAACCCCATGCTGTCTGTTAGGTTTCCTAGACTACACACTATTATGAATTGATATAGGGCCTGCAAATTTTACACCCGGAAATCTTTCTTCAAATCGTCTTTGAACTAAATGGATGACTATAAATAAATGCAAAATGTGCAGCGGAAAACATATACTCAGTCATAAGTCACTTCGCGCAGAAATCATCGACATGATGGGCAAACAAAAATATTTTGTTAATACGTAGATGCAAAAGTCCCAAGCAAAATGGAAATAGGGTTTGGGACCAGCTTAGCCAATGTCATTTTATTTTCAAACTTAATAATTATACATTTGAAGGTTATCGTGCTTCAGTTGTCTTAGATTTCCTACCAAAAATAACAATAGAACAGTATAAGATCGTAATCGTTTTAATTTCGATGTTCATCTGTTCCACTGTTGGCGGACTTGACATTTAAAACTGCAACAGCCTTTGATTTTTGTAATTTTTTCGCTAAATAGTCAAAATAAATAGAACAAGAGCTCCAGAATTTCTCAAGATAACTTCTGGGGTTCTTTGTTTTAGTACCCCCTCACTCTAAGGTACTACAGAGACACTATGCATTGGGTTTTAAAATAACAATTTGAATATATGGAAATGAACACGCATAAACGATCAGATTTTAAATCTAATATAATTCATTTTGCAATTTTCTTTGCTGCTATATTGTCTGTAAAGAGGGTTTGAAACATTCTAATGGGATAAGTCACCCTTTTTAATATCAAACGTAACCGTGAAGAAAATTGCTTGATCATTGGGAGCAATTTTTATGTACGATCTACTCGTCTAATATCCTAAGTGAACGATCTTACACCTATAAATGTTTGAAAATAGCGTAGATATTTTAAACCAAGAGGTAATGCACAAGTTCACATCTGGATAACGGTATTCAATAAATGCTGTTATTATTTTCACGTGACACCAGAGTATAGACATGGATGCTGGTCTGGGATGGTACTCGAATCATGCTAAGGCTGGTTCTTTGTGCCTATGCCTCCCAAGAGGCAGCTCCTCTAGGAGGAAGGGATGATGTAAAGACGACACTAGGTGGCTAGAACTACAGACGGTTACTTGAGCGGGCGCAGATATGTTTCCAGGTAGAACCGCTCGGAAAGTCCGCTTGCATTCCAGGCTCCGGGGTAGAAAGGAGGGTCGGCATAGCGGGAACTGAACCCAGGACCTACCTATTGCCAAGGGTAGAGACGTTGTCGCAAATATAAAGCAGCAGAGGATACAGCAAGAATTTTATTTTTAGTCTTCAGTTGATGCATTTAGTTACCGAGTCATAGCCCCTTCTTGCAGCCCCAGCTGGGAGGGGCATTGTCCTATCCTCCCCTGGTGCATTTCCACGTCAGGGCTTTTTAAAAATTCAAAACCCTGCCGACTGATTAGCATAACAATTGATTCCGAAATGGGCATCGGGAAAAACAACCTGTTACAGACGTAATTGGGTTTTCAACACATTGTAGTTCGGGATTTTTGCTCTCTGGAGCGTCACTTAATGCATGCTGCGCACACCGACGCCTTCACCGGGAGAGTCACAACATCATTACCCTCCAATAAAAAGGCCGGAAGATGCCAAGAGCTGAAACATCAACCGCCACGGCTTTTGCAGCGTTAAGCAACTGCATGCTCGCACGACAAATCTGCTCAAATAGCAAACAATATAATACTGTTACACTGTCTCCTGCAGATCTTGCACTTGAAACGTGTAAATTCTAACCTCTCTTTAAGCGCAAGAATAATAACAACACAATTAACAAATCATTGCTTAACGACCCATACAAGAGATTATCTACTGTAACTTTCCGGCTGCTATCAACAATTACTTTTAAATACCTTTTCGAAAAAGGGCATCCTCAAGAGCGTTAAAATGGGCACCTATTCTCCTAGAACTGCGAATTATACTACTACTTCCATCTCTACTGGTAAGAAACATAAAAACTGAAATCAGATCCATTTCGACGTTGAGTAGCGCTCGACAAATGCTGAAATAGGAGCATATAATAAACGGGGACATAGTTTCAAGTATATAGTTGCATAATATTGGGTTTCCAAGTTAGTATTTCCTACTTTATCTACATTTTCCCCACGATCGTGTTGTTTTACCTTTCAATTTTGTCCAACTACTGTCAGCCATTACAATAAAAATTAAAAATATAGTAACGCTTGAAACAATGTAACTAAAATAACAAGAACTAGAAAAGCAGAAACAGATAAAACACTTAAATAGTCACACAATTTTCGCTACATTTCGAATAACTCGTGTTCTTCTTCAAAGGTAGAAGACGAGTAAAGGTGGTAGAAATAAATATTGAATCTCAAAGTGGGAACAGATTAAGCAATCAAGATGAGGGAAGGAGGGGGAGAGAGATTTAAACCAGTAATGCGCTTTATGTAAAACTATAGCTGCCATTTCTCTATCTCTGAATAAACTTTCAGAGCATTGTGTAGGTAACGCATCAATAAGTGTTAGATTAAAAGCATTATCAAAATCCTTACAGTGAGACAAGGCATGTTGGGCAACCGGCAAGGGAGACTTGGTTTTAACATAACGTCTTATGATTGTTCATGTGTAGCGAAACAACAGTCGAAGTTAAACCAACATAAAATGCTTTGCAAAGCTTACAAGATAACATATATACGACGTTCTTAGGACAGGTAACAAATGAAGAAATGTTAAATTCTCTGGATAAATTAGGGCTGTGGTATGAATGACACGGCATAATTAGCGCACAGGTTTTACATTTAGGGCGTTGGCAAGGATACGAGCCTGCAACGGGACGAGGTAAATTCGAAGGAGATAGGTTTCGACGAAATATACTTTTAAGGTTATGGGGTGTTCTAAAAGCAAGCGGGGTACCACAAAAAAAAAAAAAAAAAAAAAAAAAAAAAAAAAAAAAAAAAAAAAAAATCACGTTAAGATGAATGCATTTATAAAGAATTGTATTTTTTTTTTTTTCCAAAATATGTTTGATGCTCTCAATTCCAGACTCGAAGTAGTAACATGGTTAATGAAATTCTGTCTGTTTGTGTTGGAATTTTTGGTGCATTGGGATGATACAGGATTCTAAAAGATAGGAAGTATATTTTTGGTCTAGGTTTTTAATATAGGCATCAAGAGATGAACAGTTGTTAAAAGACGGTGGCCAGAGATAGAAAGAGAAAAAGGAATACATCTTTTGGTGTGCAGAGGATGACCGCTTACAAAATGGAAGATACTGTTATAAACTGGTGGACTTAATATGCTGAGTTTATTTATTTTTTTTTATACTGAAACAATTAAGAGAAAATTAAACGCTAGAGCGATTTTTAAATTTTAGATTTCAGGTAAACCCCCCTCCCAATGGTCTGATTTCTCTGATTTTCAGGAACTATTTTTATTATTTTATTTAAATGATATATATCGAGTTTCGTTGGAAAAAAACAAATATTGGTGCAGCTAGGACAATTTCTACATTTTAGGTTTCAGGTAAACGCCCATTGTTAATAGTCTAATGTTCACTAATTTCCAAATGCTATTTTTCTTGTTTTATATCAGACACTTCTAAGTTCCCTTTTAAAAAATTGCGACCGCTAGAGCTATTTTTAAATTTCGCTTTAACTCCCACTCATTAAACTTCGGTTTTCAGATATATACTCCCTTCTAATGACCCGAATGTAGAAAATATTTTTCTTATTTTATTTAAATTGTATATACCGTGTTTCGTCCGGAAAAAAAAAATAGTATAGCTAGAGCGATTTTTAAATTTTGGGTTTCAGATAAACCCCACTCCCAAAAGTCTGATTTCGCTGATTTTCTGAAATTATTTTAATGGGATATATTGTATTTCGTTGAGATAAAACAAAAATTACGGCCGCTAGAGCGATTATTAATTTTTGATTTAGATTAACCCCCACCCCTAATGGTCCAATTTTAACAAAATCGATGAATTGTTTGTTAATTGTTGACCATTGTTGAATTTCGTCGAGAAAAAATAAAAATTGTTGCCGCTAGAGCGTTAAGACACAAACATATGAATACATGCAGATATGTATATATAACGTTTTTCATTGTCATTTCCGGTGCCTAGAAGATACGATCGATGGAATTGGAAGGAATTTTTCATAACTCTCTTCATGAAACAACCGCTAAAAGTATCTCAATATCAAAAAATTCAGAGTTGCTTTCGTCAAATGTCTTGTAATGGATGCATATAAATAAGGTCGATACTTCGCCCTTACACTAATTTCGGAGAACATTGGCAGAATCGTACACTCCAACAATCATGCATGTTGAGATTTGGGTGGGTCTATTGCGGTTATCTCAAAGGATAAAGCGGTAGATTATTTTTGATGAAGTCTTCACGCAATGACTTTGATGATTTTTGTTGAGGATGACATCTTCCAAGATTCTTGAGAAACACCAGGACAAAGCTTATACTTCAGAAATTGATGATTAATAGTACAGCACTCGACCTGGCGTCATCCATAATGTGTACATTCCCAAGCGATGCCAAAGGTAGGTGTTTATAGTGCTTTTAATATGAACATGACCACGATTATTTTGATAAATTCTCTCAAAGGACACAACCAATGCACGGCGACAGTAATAAGATAACCGCCACTTTACACGACTTTATTCACATTATTATTACACAATTCATGCATGCATTTTCATCATCAATTAATTAAAGTAACGAACGTGCAAGAACGTAGCAACGTTTAATCCTTTGATCTTTGCAGAGTTGGCTAAGAGAGTTGTTTTTTCAAGAATAGTTGATATGTGATAACGTTTGCGGTTTTACTATTCGTTTCACAAACACAGTTACATTTGGCTCGTGTTAAAGTTTTTAAATTGGCAGACTTTATGATGGAATTCATTCAACACTACAGGAGTTATCAGATGTCTCAGCTCCATTTTTTTTGTTCAGTTTTTGCTGAGGCGCATACAGTTTCATAGCACGCATGCCATGTTATCCTTCTCTTTACCTTCCCTATTTTTCAGTTGCTGTATATGGCAGCACGGTTACATTGTAAGGTTTTAAGTAGGACTCGACGCTCTTTGCTATGAAGTGTTTTGGTTTCATTTTCCATATAAGTTACATGCATTTACTGAAAGGACCACTACTACCACAAAGTTCGACAAAATATTTACTTGGATTAACCACAGCAAATTCAGCAACATACAAAACAAACACGAGCTATCAAGAATGGAAATAAAACTATTTTAATGAATATTGTTATTCCTTCGTCACAATATTCACTAAGAAACAATGAAAGTATAAATTATTGACATATGAAACAACGAAGTACGTTCATCAACTACCAGACTATACAGGGTGTTAATGAACTACACCGAAGTAATTTCAGATAGTGCAGAGATGTCATACATAAGCAATTTGAGATAGGTAATGTGTGGTGCATAACTAAACATAACGCAGTTTTAGATTGTTGAACATTTTTTGCATCAGATGCTATTAAGTCGGTGTTAAGGTCAATCCGGGTGAAAAACTGGTTTAGAATGTCTTTAAAACTGCCTTGTGAGCATAGATTGAACTAATAATATGCAATTTTTTATTATTTAAAATGAAATGCTGCTATAAGTATACTAAAGAATTATAACTGAAATTTATGAATATACCAACCCAACTCACTAAGATAATCTATAATTGTATCTTTTATTAGCAAGGGTTGTAATTATATAAATTGGTATAAATAAACTGAAATGTTGTCTTAAAACGCAGGATGAAAGCTGTATTTGTTTACGTTCTTTTTATCTCTACACTCTGAAATTATTTCGGTATAATTTATTAACACCCTGTAAAACATAGTTTTTATGAACTTCACTTTTGCTTCAGAACAGGGTACTCTCCCTTCAAAAGTTCACAATGAAACAGAAGTTGGAGTGGTTGGACAGTGAAAACATACACCTTGTTTTTGAATTTTTGTGTTAATAGTTTGAAAATATGTATATTATAACATACCTATCTATACACAAAGTAATGCTTTATTATGAAGTTTCAAGATCCGGAGGAGAAAAAAATATCTACCAAACAGCTCTTGCAGGATTAAGACAGTCTTATATATGAATTATGATGTAGAGGTGTTTAACTTACACCTATTGTTGCATTAGAAGTAGTTTTTGATTTTTCTTCTGTTAAATACTAAGAGTTTTCTAAACCACGTGCATATCTACATACACCATATTAAGAAAAATAAAATAACTTTCAAGGTTAATATAAAATAGGAATGTTCAGCACTTGTATGCAAATTAAACACACTGATAAATACAATATTTCCGGTTGAGTGCCCCTTTTCAAGAATTGCAAGCAGAGGAGCTCGAACAACTCTCTCTCTCTCTCTCTCTCGCACATGTATGATCAAATAAAAATAAAATAACCTCCAAGGTGTATAAAATAAATTGATCTAAGAAGTTCAGCGATAAAGTAAACACATAAACAAATCATATTGTGTTTCTACGAGCACACCGAATGGCTCGAAATATTGTGTTAATGTTTGTTATTCTTTCTTCCCTTTACCGAATTTCTCAGTTCACATATACACTATATAAACACTTTTTAAGATGCAAACTATTTTCTTAATAAATAAACAACAAAATTCTGAATGAATCGTTAATGGACAAATGTAATAATCATTTATATTACACGCTGAAGCCCGGGAAAATAAACAAACTTATTATTATTTTTTCATTTCAGTGCTTACTATGCTGAATATATTTCGAAACTATTGCCTTAAAATTTACCAGTTAACAGAAATTATAAACATATTTGCCACATCATGTTGCGCAAAATTACCCACATGCGAAAACTAGCGTTTGGTTTTTGTTTGCTTGTCTTATAATATTCTAATATACAAGGATATCTACAGCATTTTATTTTCGTTGTTTTCCCTACAGTTTTCTTGCATATGTTTGAAATTTTGGAATTTTATTAAAACAATGTTATATACTCATACTTACTGTTTTGCTCACAAAGATTAAAAGGGCATTAGAGAGGATTTAAATTAGCTTTTGCTAAAGGAGTACTGAAATTTTCACATGGACTGCACGGAAAGCCCATACAGATAAAAAAAAAATTAATTACTGTTGCAAAATTATGTGAAGTTTTAATTTCAAAACGTTCGTCTATTTTTCACAAGTGACTGCACCTTAGTACTTCAATTAGAGCAGATATATACTGACCACATACAGCCTGGAAATGAATATGAGACATGCATTTACATTTCTAAAATAAGCTAAATTTTAACATTAATTAAGAAAGATCTGCAATTTCTTAGCTTTGGATAATTTTTTTTTTTTTTTTTTTTTTTCCATTCTTGATTTTTGTCCTGATAACCTTAAAACTTTGTTGAATCACATTGAAACTTTAACAAATTGAAAGTAAATGTTTTTCTAATAATTTATGTAGATTACCATAAAAATCAACAGTATTGAACGTTTAATTCAAAAAGCAATTATTCATTATCTGATTCTAAAAACACTACATTATTAAAAATTCAGCAGGCTGAGTATAGCTGAGAGGGGTTTTTACTAACACCACCACCACCACCAATAATAATAACAACAAAAGCAACAACGCATATTACCTAGTAAGGAACGTACGATTTTTAAATGCCCCAGAATCGTTCTTCATATAAAAGGCCCTACTTCAACATCGCCAATATTTCTGCAAGGGTTCTATAATAACAAATCCGCTGCACTAAATAGGTTAGGTTTTCAAAATCTACTTTAGCACTCCACTTATCTTCACGCTCACGGGAATATTTACACTATATTTCAAATTATTCTATTTTCACCAAAACAATTTAGTGCTCTGAATGTGTTTATACGTGCACTTTTAAAACGCCAGCGTTTTTTACCTCCTCCTCCCCCTTTTCTCATTTATTTGGGCGAGCAAGATCACAACACAAGTGGGTTGTTTTTTTCCAGTTTACATTTCGAAGCCAAAACTTTAAAACTAAAATAAAAAGAAGGTCTAAAACATAAACATTTAACAACGAACCGATCAAGAGCGAATCGATTTTCGTAATATATCCTTGCATCAGACAGAGAAACCCATTCTTTTGCACGTTCTCACAGCTGTTCTTGGCTTTTAACATGTTTTCTATGGATTTTATTTCTCTGCTATTTCACTTGCCCCCTTTCCAGCTTTTCATCATTACACTTCATCTCTTAATATATTTCTTACCTCTATTAACTGAAAATTCTTCTTGTTTATTTCAGGAACACGTTTAAATGCACAAGGGTTCGGCATAACCAACGGTTTGAACTCAATAAGAACGCTTGTCCTGCTATTGGCTTCCAAAAACAGTGCAGAAGTTACCTTATCTCGCGCGATCTCATATCCGAAATATGAAATAATATGCTGGCGATCACAGCCTGTAATTGTTGTGTGCTAAAAAATGAACATTTTAATGAGATCTTTAGGAACTCTGATAGATTTGAAACACGCCTTTCATTATAATGGCTCTTTAGCCTGATAAATAGCTGTACTCCTTGCCTGAGGATATATTGTATTGCGGTCTTTTATTGCGCTTCTTGTAGGTACTTTGTTTAACGGCTAGTTGCAAAGCTATGCTTGATACAGCTTTTTTCGCCAAATAACACGGTTCCAATTCCCTGTAATTAGGTCTGTGTCTTGAAAATTTAAAACCTGTATTTGCTAGGGCTGTTATGACATTTAAAAAAAAAATTGCAAATTGCCGTCACAGATTACGTAGCACAAAACTATGGCCTTCCAAAGTGATAGTTTTCAGTAACACAGAAAATATTTACGCCAGAAATTTCCTATTTGGAGGCCAAAAGATTATTTATTAGAGATAATTACCGCCACGGGTGGCCGAGGTCGTTAAGGCCCGGACTCGCGAGCGGGAGGTCTGGGATTCGAATCCAGCCAGGATCATTCTTCCTAAGGTTTTTTTCCAGGTTTTCCTTAGCCCTCATGACTGGCATATGCTGGGGAGGTACCCTAAACTTAGGCCTGGAACGTTTCCTTCCTTAAAAAATCCTTTCCCAATATAACATTTCATGTCATGTATCATCAGTGTCCACCGCCTGTGGTCCCTGAGTAGTTAAAACTGGTGTTAAACATCATTCATAAAAAGAATTACAGATCACAAACCAATTTTAAAATTTATTAAAAAGTATTAAACGGCAATACTAACGCACCCACTGTCGTTTTAGGACAAGATAAATTTAATATTATAATTAATTACTGACTATTAATAATTTTATGCATTACACATTATAATATTCAATTGAGGAGATTGGAATGATCTAGATTGGCAGTTTGGGACAATTTGTTTGGAAAAGAAAGTTTTTATCGTATTGGAAAAAAGTCGAGTTTCTCGGCTTATGATTTTTCTGTATTTCTGAAAATTGGGCCTTTATGTACTAATAAAATTATTATTATTATTATTATTATTATTATTATTATTATTATTATTATTACACGAGTGGGTGACAACTTTGGCTCATACAAAAACAGGAAACGAATCACAAAACAAAATAAATTATATACATGATTTATATACTTATATCAAAGTATAAATTACTGTAAACAAAAAATGGATTTGCAATTACTTCAAAATTGTTGGCAACAGAAATGGGTTTTGAGAGCGTTTGAGAGAATGTTTTTTGAAAGGAAAAAAAATTCGAAATCAGGTAATTCGTTAACAAAATCAATGTACAAACATCAACAATTATACATCAAAAGCCACTATAGTAGTATGAACATGAGAAAAGGATGCTTGACGAAAGATTGCCAAAGAAAGTGATGAAGTGGAGAACAGATGGTGGATGAAAGAAGACCAGAACCAATGCAAACACAAACACAAGAAATAGGCACAACATTTATTCAGAATAAAAACATAGAGGAATGGACAGGGCTGTGTGGAGAAGAAAGAATGGGATTTAATTGACTTTCAGAAGATGTGCAAAATTTTAAACTAAATAAAACAAGTTATCGTCCTGAAACAACTATAAATATGAAGAACGAATGTTATTTTCATTGAGGACATAGCATAATTATGTCCTTTGTAAATAAAAATTTCATGCCCACTTTTATCACTGCTAACTAATTAAGAGGAACAGGCTTATTAAGGGATTTTCTTCAAAAAGCAACTAATGGAGTATCTGAAATAACCAGGGTTAAAAATGAGGAAGATTTACCTTATGATCTTAAAATGACATACATCTTCGCCTTTTCCCCTCGCTTGGCCAATAAATAAAATCTGATGAATAAATTATTCAAACATGGTTCACTAGCGTGGTCGACAGGTCATGACATATAAATGAAAATTTATCTATGATTCATATGTACCTTGAAAACAATTGAAAAAAGATTTCTTGTCATCAAGTTAATACGAGTATTTCATTTCTGGAAAAGTAGCGAATTATGCATTGGTCATTGCTTGGAAGTCCACCCTGCATCACTTACAACATACTAGTAAGTTCTTATGGGTGAATAAATAATACTGTGTAAAGGCAATTTAATTCATACTTGCTCATGAAACAAGTTTATTTTTACGTTTTCATCATCGATAATAAACGGCACCCGTAGCTCTCAACTAGCAACACACTCACGATACAAAAAGGTCCGCTAGTGGGCAATACTGTACGATGGTAGGTCCATAAGTTTCCGTCCCCACCGATAAGGATTATCGCCTTCACAAAACCCTTATCTGCTCTCTTACCTTATCTGTTAAGTAAATAATTGCAGCTGTAACTTCTGCTGTTCATTTGTTTAGATATAGTTACATAAAGAAGACTATATGTAGAAGATTGTGACCCGTTCAAAATGGAGTATGGCGCTATTATTAAGTCCTTCACAAATGAAGGACTTATTCCAAATGAAATTAAACAGCGATTGGACGGTGTATATGGGGAAGCATCCCCCTCATATTCTACCGTAAAAGAATGGGCCAAACTTTTTCGAATGGGTCGAGAAAGCATTGAAGACGAAGAGCGAGCAGGTCGGCCCTTGGAGGTGCTCGCTCCTGAAAACATCGCTCTTGTGGAAGGAGAAATTATGGAAAACCGGCGGCTCAAACTTACAGTAATAGCAGCAATATAGGGCCTTTCTAAAACAACAGTCCTTCGAATTATTCATGAACATTTGAACATGAATAAGGTTAGTGCCTAGACTTCTTTCCTCAGTCCAAAAGCAGCAACGAGTCATCCGTTGTCAGGCATTTTTTGCAGCTCTACCGTGGCAAAGAGAGAGAAGTTCTGCAACCATTGTTACAGGTGATGAAACCGTGGTCCTGTACTATGATCCCTTGTCCAAAAGAGAATCAAGTGGAGTGGCGTAAACCAGACGAGGCACCGGCTGCAAAGGCCAGTCAACCAAGAAGATCATGACCACATCTTTTGGGACTGTGAAGGAATACTCTTCACTGATTTCAAGGAGAGGAACACCACAGTAAATGGGGAGTACTATGCTGGCCTACTGCACAGACTACGTGCTTCCATCAAAGAGAACAGACGAGGAAAACTGAGTGGTGATGTGGGCCTTGTTCACGACTACGCTCCTGTGTACACAGCTCTTGTTGCAAAGGAGACTGTGAAGACACGTGGCTTCAAGGACATCGACCATCCACCCTGCAGTCCAGATCTAGCTCCCAGTGACTATTTCCTCTTCTCATAACTCAAGAAGAACCTTCGAGGAAGAATATATAAGTGTGATGAAGTGATCGATGCTGTTTATGCCCATTTTGCAAGAATTCTGAATATTTGGGGGGGGGATTGAAATGTTAATTCAAAGATGTGAGAAGTATATTGCAATAAAGGGTGACTATGTTGAAAAGTGAAATATAGCTTTCGTCATTATAATACCCAGAAAGTAGTTAGGACGGGAACTTATGGATCTACCCTAGTATGTGACTTTCAAAATTGACATGCAGTCATTTTGAACTAAATTACATGTTTTACTATGGGAACAATGTTTGAAATAGCAAATTCAAGTATAACAGAACTAATGAAAGTGTTTAAAATTAAACTCGTATAACAACAGGACAAAATAGCAGTAGATGTTTACAAATACTTATTGTGCATTCACTACATACTTTTTGTTCTAGGGCACTTTGCACGTCTAACCCGTTGTGATAACTCCTAATGGTTTGGAAATTTCGCATTTGAACATCCTGGCAATGATTTGTTCTAACTCTTGTGAGAGGTGTGGAAAATTCATCCTTCTCTGGAGATGTGGTTCAATCAGCTACCATGACAGGGATTTGGTGAACTCAAAACGTGATTTATGATGGTGACAAATGCCTTTACCATCGAAAAATGTTCATAATTCTGTGGAAAACTGCAAGAGGTCGCCTTCTGCAACTTCTGTTGGTCGAGTAAACAGTGCATTTTTGATCAAGTGCATCTATTTCTTCTTTTGTGGCATTGTGATCTTCAATTATCTGAGGCTTCTTTGTTTCCTCGATCACTGAAGCACTATAGTGCATAGAAGGCACTAGAAGCACTGCCTTTTTGGTTTTGGGACATAGCAGACTAATGTCAAATTGTCCCCAAACCCAAACAGAGAAGAATTTTTTTTTTGATTTTTTCTTTTATTTTTGAATGTTTCCACGTAAATGAGATTTCTGTTCTTTAGTTCACTGGAGTATGGATGACCCCATTTCCTGCTGAAACATATTGCAATGCGAGATAAATGTACTTACATTTTCAGTATGGTGGGGTCACCCTGACCCCGCTGCGGGGAAAAAGTATTACTAGGACGTATTTTAACTTGTTGCAACCCAGTCGCACCACTCAACAACGCAAAGCATACTTCCTGAAATGCAAAAATGTGATTTACACAATAAACAAAGTTCACTGGGGTCCTCCAGACTCTGTGCTACCGCTATGGGTGGCCGAGGTCGTAAAGGCGTCGGAGGTCTGGGGTTCGAATCTCGCCAGGACCAACTTCTCTGACTGAGGTTTTTTCCTTTTCCTCAGTCTTCATAAACGAAAAATGCTGGGGAGGTGCCCTAAAACGTAGGTCTGGAACGTTTCCTTATAAAAAAAAATCCTTTCGTAATATATTATTTCATCTCAAAAATAAAGAAAACACAGGACAAACATAATATAATAAATAATTAGAAACCAAAGCAAACAACTCAAATATAATTTCAACAGAATCATCCCTTAAATATTTTTAATTCAAACCATTCATGTATCGTCAGTGTCAACCGCTTCAGCAGTAAAATCGGGCATTCATTTATTCTTCAGACTCAAGCATACCAGTTAAGGATTAAAGTTTAAAATGCAAATAACAATATTAATAAAACAAAAGTATATAATGATCATATTCCACTGATATTTGGGAATAATCTTCAGTAGAGGTTTGCGGTCTTTATTTAATGTTATGGGGTCTTAGTTTATAATTAATTAATGGGAGGAAATACTTGAGTCAGTAGATTCAATGAGATTATGGAAAAAATCGGTTTGGGCATGGTATGGCATGATAGAGAAAGTAAAGAAAGAGGTTTTGGAAAGAAATTAAACAAAGAACTGATGGTATGGAAATACCGGAGATATTAGGTAGTTTTATTAGGAAAAAGTAATTGAGGGTTTATTGGGGGTTAACGGAAATATGGGGTAGAGAGAATTATGTAGATGAGGGCGACAGGTGGACGACGGAGGGAATCGCATGGGATAGGGATAGTGAATCTGAAAGGAATAAGAGGAGGTTAAAATACAGAGGAATGTCCAATGTGTGGAATACAAGAAAGTTACTGGCATGCAATTGTGTAATGTAGACAAACTAAAGAAATGAGAGAAAAACTTAGGATTGAGAAGTGAGATAATTTACCAATATGAGATAAGGGGAAAGTCGGTCCTGGTGGTGTAGTGGTAACCATACTTCCCTTCTAAACCCAAGATCGTGGGTTCAAACCCGGCCAGGATCGATGGATTTTTCGGGCGTAAAAATCCTAAGTATGGCTTCCTTCGGAAGAGAAGTAAAGCCGTGGGTCCTGTGTCGTACATTTACGGCACGACAAAGAACCTCAAGCCTGAAAGAAGAGGCCTCTGAGCAAAATTTGTCGGCTGTTTCACGCCCTGAGTTGAATGGGACGCTGATGACCTGAGCTGTTAAAGAGCGTCCGTAAATAAAACAAATGAACAACAGAGAAGGGGAAACAAGTTGGTGAATATGAAAACAGGGCAGAAAATGTTGGAAGTTGGGAATTATTTAGGTAAGGTTAAAAGAAAATGACTGAAGAAAATAAGTAAGAAACGAGGAGCCAAATGGGACAGAAGCATAATTTAAATTTGTTTTTAATTGAGTTAACTTTTAGATATGAGTTGCTTGATAGTTGAGTAACGGCAAGGCTGAAATTATTCGGGCCACTTGGACACAGCAACTGGAGAAGATTTACTAGAGTGACTATGGTTGTATTTTCTTGTATGACTAAAAGTCCTTTGGCTGGTAATGAAGCCAAACTCGCATCGCTGCTTTAGCGTTCGATCCAAAACGCCGTCCCTTTAAGCTGTTCTTCAGAGGACCAAACACACGAACAGTGAGCAAAAGCTGGGACTTGAAGACCGGATGCTCCAAGAACTCTCAACTGAAGCGTTCCAGGGTATCTGCGGTGCTCCTCGCTTAGCGTGATCTTGCACAGTGAAGTTTGCTCCTGATCCACCTTAACATAACGTCCAGAATCATTGTAGCTGTCACAATGATTGGCGAGCCCGGGGAAGGGATCGTGATCGACATGGCTTTGCCTACTGGACTGGCGAGTTTCCGAGTAGGATGACGACACCACGACCCGCACTGGTTACAGCGGAGACGCGAGGTAGAGTGGTATGCATTGCGCACACGGTTTAGGTTCTGATGGAGTATTGTGTGGATATTCCTCCACTGATGAGTCTGTAGGCTTGAGCAAGTTCATTCATCAAGAAATGTTACAGGATTGGATTGTCCTCCAAAGATGCTCGTCCAAAACGGAATGGCACAGATTATACCCTTAATTTCACACTGTTTGGACGCTGTTGCCAACGGTTGAACGTGATCGAAAACGACCGGAAGCTTATAGCAGCGAGGAACAGCGCCATCGAAAGCTGGATGATAGGGTGATAGCTTGATCTAAGAACTCATCTATAACATTCATACAAAGCTGCTCTATTTATGGTAAATAGCACTTCTGGAATATTTTCTGACTCACATTATCATCGAAATTCGGGCCATTCTCGAAAACGCTATCGTAAAGAACCATTGCAACTTTTATGAACAAAAGCAGTTGGTATTGTAATGTGCGAAGACTCAAATATAATAATATAGAGAAGGCTGAGCGCTCAATAAGAACCAACTACATTATTATTTAACTTCTCAAAAACTGACGAGGTTCGAGATGGCAGAGGTGCGTCAAATATTTTTAAAAATGTATTCAGATATTCTCCAACACCGAATATGAGTTACATGTATTGAAAACAATAGGTTAAATGTGGAGGATATCCTAGCCTTAAGATGAAATTGCACATTTACGTAAAATATTTACTGATGAAAGCTATCGATGATTTTGGACCAATGAACAAATTTTATCACCCCAGGTTAGTCCGGATACTAAAATTAATCCTTGATACCTGACTATATTTATACTTTAGCTTTGGACGCACTATCCGTTCAAATCTTCAATGACTAAAGCCTAAATAATAAAATTCTGTATAAGTTAAATAATATTTCCAGCAATTAAATCACTGCCTCGGTGGAAAAAAGTGGCACTACATTGCTGTGTGCAGCGTTGCAACAGACTTGGCGATGTTGTTTTTTTTTATTCTGTTGTTGCAGATGTGTCGTATATCACATGTGAAGTGTCAAGGGCACTTGTTACACAATATCAGCCAGCTTCCTGCAACAATCTGATCACTCGTGCATAAAGACATTATTTTAATGTGATTGACTTTGTGGCATTTATCTTTGGAATGAGAAATTCACGCTACAGATATAGAGATATTTCGTTTGTGCCTCAACCAACGTGTGATAAGCACTGAGGATAACAGAAACTTCTCTTTGGCGAATGAAAAAAACTTCTAAATTTTTCCAAATCTGGGTAAAAGGCAGGGTCATGGTCCAAAGTGGACCTTAATTCTTTCTGTCATTCCTATTTTATTTTAAATCACCACTTACCAAAAATAAGGGGGAAAATTAGGGCTAATATAAAAATATAGGGCACTCTTATCCCAAATAAGATCAGGTTGCGAAAAAACATGCATATCTTTTAACCACAGACGGAAAAATCGAAAGTGTTTAAACTATGTATACAAAATATGCAGATATGTAAGTTATTGTTTATTTGGACAATACTAATGAACATCATAAATGTCTGTGTTAAAATTTAGGCCTATGTTAGAGAATTTCTTCTGTTCAGCAGCGTTTAAAATCATTTTTATTATTTTCACAATCAAAGTTATGTATATATTTTATATGTGTTAATTATTTACTTTATTATTATATAATGTATAAAATTCCTTTTATTTGACACATATATGCTAAAAACATTAAATTGGAAACGTTTTGTTCATTAATCGCTAATTATCCACTGAATTTCAACCACTGTCGCTATAAAATTATGGAATTTTATGATTTTAATAAAAATAATTTATGACGTAAAATTTTTCTAAAAAAGTTTAAAAAATTCAATCTTATCGGAACAAACATTTAATTTCAGATAGTCAAACAGTTCTGCTCACTCGTGTGTAGTTATGGAATAGAAATAACGACTTTCTCGTTTATCTTTAGGATTATGAAATTCCTATCATAGCTGTGTAGAATCTACAGAACTATTTTTCAAATCTTTTCTTTTAATATTTCTGTAGTATTCCACAAAGCATTGTGGACAAATTTAAATAGTGGTAAACGCCCTTTTTACTACTGAGTTACCACAGGTGTTTGTCAACAATTTAGTTTAGCCTCTGACTACATAACAATGGACAAACACGAACTACTATGCCATGGAGTCAAGACTGCTAAAATTTCCTCCGGCGGATGGATACCCTTCTTAATTTTCTGAAACCTCTAAGCTCTGTAAAAAGTAAAGTAACTGTTCTAACTTGACCTTATTTTCTGTGTTATTCCTATTTTAATTCAGTTATTAATGTAAATTGAGTACGTATATTTGTTTGCTGAAAGCCATGTGCTCTGTCAACAAATATTATATCCTTCTGCGCTTAATCTGGAGTGCAATGGTGGAAAAGAAAAGACACTATAACGACTCGGATAGAGATGCAGGGAGTAAAATCATGAACTTTTGAAGTAAGCACCTTTCTGTTACCTCACAATGGTTCCTAAGTTAAGGGTTTCATATGCAATTAAAATCGCATCATCTCAGCTTTTGTTAGACAGAGAATCTGCGGAAGGAACATCGCTTACCTTGTTCAAATTGTCAATTAAATCAAAGAAGTTGAACCGGCATGTTTCAGAAAATGTAGACCGCTAATGGAAGAGTTTTCAACATGTAACAGTCATAAAAATATCAAATGAAATACATACACCTCTCTTGCTGAAAAGTATTCATTGTTTAGTTCAAATTTTGACGTACTTTGATCGCGTTAAACTAGTGCCGTTATCTTTCAAACCTTTCCAAGAAACTTCCCAGTCGCCAAAGCAGAGCTCTGTGCAGAACTGCAGTGTGCTCAAAGACTCTGGAACGTCAGGTGATAACTAAATTGTAACTACAAATGTCTACTGCTTCCAAAAACTGCCAGATAACATAGCAGAAATAAATGGACCTCCCTACTGACGAAATACTCCAGCGGAGTGGAAAACGTGTGCACATGTGGTTATGACAGGGCAACCATATGGCATATATAAAGATAACAAAGCATAATGTGACATTAGACATGATCGTTAAAACCCCATAACTCGCAACTTCTGTTTTGAGGGTTCAAAACAATGATACTATTTTAATGTAGGCTAGTGGAGTCGTTTAGATGGGTTGTGTCAACAATGTAACATAATTCGGGCGTAGTTCAGTTTGCAGTCATCCTCAGTGTTGCCAACTCTAATGATTTATCCATAGATCTACGGTTTTTTTTTTGTCGTCATCTAACGATATATGAATTTTAAAATTGTATCTACGGATTTCTTGACAGTGGTAGTTTAATATGTAAGCGATAAATCGCTAATGCTCTTTCACCAATTCATTGTAGTTTTTTTTTTAGCGGATCACCAACATAAATAACGCATTTCTTATTCAGCCATGACAATTAATTTTTTAATCAGGAAAACACCGTAAGCACATGAAATACAAATGGATTAACAATGCTGATTGTAAGTACCATAGTTAATGCATTATACTGTTTATGCCTATCTTCCAAGGGTATATGATGTTACCCACGTTTTTATATGCCTCACTTCGACACCCTTAAACCACGTTAAATTTTTCGGGACATATACACAAAATCTACCGATTTTTATATCCTATATACGGATATTTCAGAATTCATCTACGGATTTTCACAGGAAAGGGTTTGGCAACGCTGGTTACCCTGCATAACTGCCAGTTATCGGGTTAGCTCCCGTCTCCTTAAATCTTAACATACCAAAATTACCTAACCACACAAACCAAAGAATTCCATAGTTTCCTCTTACAATTTCAAAGTTGTAAATGAAAATTATTTTTGATGTATAAATCTGAGAAGAAATCTATGTTTAAAATTTTAAGCACTGCAATAAATAAATAAATAAATAAAAAAAAACACGATACAAGGAAACCCAAGCATGATACACCATGAACTATGAAGGAAAGGAATTAGCAAGTATTCTCTCACAAATAGTGGAAAGCATGACAACTCAAATGAGAGTTTTTGCAGAATTCTGAATAGCTATTTCTGAATTCCGAAACTACTGGATAGCAACATCAAGCTAAGTTGAAACAACTAAAAGAAAATATCTATTTACTTGTGAAGACGATTTGAAAGATAATCCATCAAATTTAGAAGGTAGAGTTGTATGTGACAGATGAAACTGTGATGTAAAATAATATCCTTATGGTGCCTCTTGCTGAAGCTGGGGAAAAGCCTCGCTTGAATAGAGTAAAATAATTGAAAGGTACAATGCTGAAGTAATTGTAGAAGCTATTCCTGATGCTGTGCAAATGGTTGCGATTTATAGAATTAAAGTGGTTGCATTAATTTCTGACAATGCTCAATGCATCTTTGTGCTGAAGAAATTAGATCTGGATTTAAACTTGCTAGTCAGTTATTAACAGTTGTGAAATTGGCTTTAGCTATGAACTCAGCTATAAGAGAAAAACTTAAAGTTTGTTTACTGGAAGAAGATTTAGCCCTTGATTTACCTGTTATTACTCGTTGGGGAACTTGGCTACATACTGGAAAATATCACAATTATTGAGTAGTAAGACGCAGAAAATGGTTGGTGAGTGCCGTTTTAATCATCCTCAAAAATGATTTGAAGTGCCTTAAGCTCAATCAATTCCTACAGTTGCTGAAGGCCTTTGCAAACAGAATAAAATTTTAGAATCTGAGCACATGGATTCAACATAATGGTCTAATTGGACCGTTCTTTTTTGAAGGAACAGTAACTTGCCCAGTGTACCTGAACACGATACACACATCCGTCTTACCCGCCATTCATACACTCTATGGAAATGAGGAATTTTACTTCAAACAGGGTGGCGCACCACCACATTACCACCGAGATGTAAGTGCGTACGTTGATGACAATCTTCCAAGGACGAAGAGGGCCGATTGAGTTTCCACCGCGTTCTCCGGATCTAACTCCGTTAGATTTCTGCCTATGGGGAACTCTTAAGGATGTTGTATACCGTAGAAAATCAGCTACACTGACAGCACTTAGGGAAGAAATTGAAACGACACGTGCTGCAATCGCTGAGGACACTTTCGCAAACGTTGCTCAATCAGTAGTTCAACGTATTCAGAAATGTATCGACGCCGATGGAGGGCATTTTGAGCAACTGTTGTAACTGTAAAAGTCTAAGATGATTAGTGCTCATCATTTTCTGTTCGTGTGAATTCAATTTTGTTATTTTAACACAGTTTTTTTCTTTGCCTGAAGTGTGTATACATTTTCGACACCATCTGTATATATACCCTATATATTGCACACACATGTATATCCAATTTTAAACTTTTATGTTTGGTGTGTACTATTAACTGCATAATTATTAAAACTTAATACATAATTCCGTTAATTATGAAGTTATGGATGACACCAACGTAATATGCTCACCAAATTTATGGATGATTATTATCGTATTCTCATATGCCCCAAATCTTTGAATTACTTCGAACGTCTTTACCGGATGTCCTGACTTTGGACCCTTCAAGAAAAATAAATTGCACAGAGAGATGGTTTCCTTGTCCTACTTCTAAAGACGCCGAGGAGGTCCTCCGAATCCACGCCTGTTATAGGAATCACTGACTCACATACTTGTGTTTCTGGTTTAAGTTTCGTTTGATGTTTCATTTATTATCTTATAAAACGTTTGTATAATTTTGTTTCTGTTCAGACTGGGTAACGTAACAATATACGAGGTTGTGTATAAATAACCAGAGCCCGAAAGTTAGGCAAAATGCACTTTCTCTATGGGTGGATATATTTAAGTCAGATGGTACATTTGGGGTCCATAACGCCAGTTTTTATTATGGTTTTTTGGGCTTCCGTTGCCTGTTTTAAAGTTTAAAACCTACTATTTACGTATTTTAAAAGGACTTTTGTGAAAAAAAATTTTAAAATCAAATGGATGTTCATCTCACAAAAATATATATTTAAAATGTTATGCATTTAATTTTTTTTCAATCAGTCAAAAACTTTCTCCTCAACTCATTCACTTAAGCTCTATAACTAGCAGAACCTTCATTAGTGAAAGAATCGCGCTATTACCTCGGCCGTACGAATACCAGGAAATAGAGAGGAGAGGGTAGTATTATGTTTTGATCAACATTTCCAAGAAGCTGCGTAATGACAGATCAGCAAACAGCGCGTATCAGTTTCACGCTTCCCCATCGCTGGCGTGCAGATCTCATTACCGATTGTCTCTCACGCCTCTCTTCTTATGATGACAATGCACGGTTGTTTTTTCCCCATCTCGAAGATGTAAGGGACAGAGAAAGGGAAAAAATGGATTGTCTCTAACATGTGAAATATACAAATGAATTGTTAGTCTGTTGTTGCTCAGCTTGTTAAAGACAGCTGGAGTGTTTGTGCTCAATTATTTATCATGCCGAAATTAAGTTCATCGTTGAGCAGAAAATTACATGCTTATATTCGGTTCGGAGACACTTTTGAACAATCAGTCTATTAATCATGGGGAGGAAAACACTTCGTAACAACGAAACACAAGATTTTTAAAATGTCCGGACCTAAGATCACTTTTATATCAACAGCAGTAGCAACATCCAACAGACAATCTGTTCACTGAATCGATGCAAAGCTTTCATGGACTCGGGAATTTCTTTCTGGAAACCGGAAAAACAATCTCTCAGGACGTTTCTGCAGAAGCACACTAAACAAGCGAATCCGTCAGAAACCACACTAAAAAAAACTTATTTGAATGCATGCTATGAAGAGACCCTGCGGAGAATTCGAAACGGAGTTGCGGAAGAGAAAATATGGATCTCCATTGATGGAACTACGGATATAATGGGACGTTACATGGCCAACCTCTCATCGGAACTGTGGAAGGAACGCAAAGTGACATCTTCAGTATTTCTTTTGACAACGGAAGAGTTGGGCAGAGCAAATAGTTGCACAGTGGCTCATTTGTTTACAAATTCCTTAATGCTACTTTGGCCACATGGAATACGCCATGATGTCTTGCTTTTTGTCATAGATGCAGCAACTTACGTGAAAAATAGCTAGAGTGTTGAAAGTTTTCTTCCCGAAAATGCTCTCACAGACTCGCCGAAGAAGAAAGAAGTTTGGGTTTTCTCCTGGATTGGCTGATTTCACCCTCCCGAGTTCAGGTTGTTGAGGAAGTGCACCAGAGCTCAGAGCTCTCACCAGACAGGGAACCTGGATCTCACATTTATTACAGCAACAATTTGGACAAGATACGTGAGGTGTTTGATGGATCTAGAAAAGCTTAAGAGCATTTATGATGTCCTGAAAGGCAAATTTTGTTTTAAATGTGCTCCAATCACTTCAGTGGAAGTAGAACGTTCTTTTTCCATGATGAAAAATGTTCTCTCTGACAAGTGGCTGACTATGACAGTTGATACCTTGAAAAAACATTTTGTAACCAAGAAAAGTAAGCTTAAGTGCTTAAATTATATGATAAAGAAATTATTAAGTGTCTTAAATACCTTTTAAAGTGCTGTGCTTTTTGTCTGCCTATTTTAAATAAAATACATGCCTGAATTCCAGGCTCTGTAAACAAAGTTTATGAGACCGAAAAACAAACCTAAAGCAGGGAGAGAGGAAAACAAAGAAATTATTCTGTACGGTATTTTTCACAAAAAATGCATACAGTATATGAACCCTCGTTTACACAAACTTGCGAAGTATAAAGTGAAACCGAAATAAGAAAACGTGATGGTTGTGGAGTGCATGATGAGCAAGAGGTAGGGTAGTCATTTAAATGAGGGAATCAGCCGGTGCCCCCGACACCGAAAGGGTCGTAAGGTGTCCCGAGTACGGGACAGGCGAACCCGCTCCTACCGGTGTCAGAACGGCCGTTCTGCCGTGTGACAAATCAGCTGGCCGAGTTTCTAATTATCTATTGCCAGAGTACAGTTCAACCTAAAGAATTGCAACACTAATGAAAACTCCACTGTTTCGATTTTGTAAGCACGAAAAATGTGTATAAAGTAGTGTGGGGTCAGATTAACCCATAAAAGGTGAGCTTTCGAATTAAAGGAGCCGGCGACAACTGCAATGATAATATTGCTAGTATGTATAAACATTCTGTATTGTGTGGCATTATTACTTACGTAAAAACCGAAAATGTTTATTCATTACATAGCATAAACACAAAACAAAACATTCTCTATCCATTGTAATATGTGCTATAATTTTAAGCAAAACAAACATGGGCTATAATATTCTTATTAAACCTATTGCAATTATCTGCAAATTAAAATAAATCTCAACGAAAATTCCCACAGCTGTGAGAGACGAACTTTTATACGTAATAACAATGAAACGCCAAAGGAAATACGTTAACTTATTTAATAAGACTTTTGCTACTCTTAAAAGATGTAAGTAAATAAAGCATTTGGTATTCTAATGTTTTATTTATTGTTTAGAATTTCTGCATAATACCATACCATTCATTTGTCTGGGCCTCGCTTTCCGAGGCTGGAGGATCCTGGCAGTCGGCTGCCGTGGGCGCGCCTTACCGGCCTGAAAATTTCCGTACTATTGATGATAGGCAATGCAGAAATATATAAGATAAACGGCAACATTAAAACGAACAAACAAAGCTAAAATAAGCTTCTGTAGATGTGCATGAACAGTATACTTTTCTTTTTAATAGAAAATAAAAACATTTCCGCCTTTGCAGAGTTTGCTCTATAGCGCATTAAACATATCACGCATTTCATCTCTATCTTTGCAGTTGACTTGATATTTACTATTCTGGAGGAAGTTATTTTATTAAATGCTATACTTTTTTACTTAACTAAAATTTTAGAATCGAAATCACTAAATAAGTGCTATCTAATAAATACATATATCAAAAAGTGACAAATAAATTCAGGGTAAACACTTTAACACTCTGCTTTATCGATACCTGATTGCAAACTTTAAAAGCTCCCAGGGCACAATTTTCTTGAACGCAAACAATGTTTACAATAACTGTATACAGTTAGGCATAGGAACGTATGAGGCGCAAAACATATGCATTACGAAATCCGCCCGATAAGAAAACATTTATAACTGAAAAATTGTTTCATTGTCATAACAAAACTTTACTATTTCGAGTAATTGTATCTTGTCAACAAGACAAGCCTGTAACCTCAACGATAGCTTGTTCGTTTAGATAGGCTGGGCTAGTGATGGTTTTAAGTCGTTTTGGCGATGGAAATGCCGTTTTGTTGGGAAAATCTTTCATATCTATATATTCCTGATTATGTTTGATAAACTGTCTTACGTTAAGTGGCTGACCCACTACAAAATAGTCTCTGCCAATCATTTCAACATTACAAACCACAGGTAAATGAGTCAGGCACGAAACAAGTTTTTGAGAAACGCTATTTTTGTTGCATCCTATCAACTAAGGAACCTCTGATTCTTTGAAACGACAGGTTTGGAAATGAAGCTAGAAACAGTTTACTAAATTATCTATTTTGCAGAATGCCCCCCTCCCCCGGTGGAATTAACGTAAGTTCCATGGAAATATCATAGTACATTTAAATCAAAAACCTTACATTTATATAAAAACTACTATCTTTTAAAAACTTATATGAAAATACAAACTTAATTTAGTTCATAAATATTACCTTGTTTTAATACTTTAAATATCTTCATATATTTTTAGTTGAATTTTAAGCAGCTTTATTGTAACAAAATTCATTTTCAAATTTATAAATCTATAATCTATAAATGTGTTCAAAAAATCGGATAACCAAAGCTGTATGAACTCCCAATTGACAAAAATTATATATATATATATATATATATATATATATATATATATAAAAAAAATTCTTTACATGCAGAATTGCCTAAAATTTGGTGAAATATTTTACATACTGCACAGCTTGAAACTATTGCAGTTCTTTGGATATTAACATAAGCCCAAAAAATAATGCATTAAATTCTTTTTCTAAATAAAAAGTTCTTAAGCACTTATAAAATTTTGAAACATACCCATTAACATAAATATATTGATCCTTGTTTCTTTGTATACAAGTACCATTCGTGCTGCAATTGATAACCCCTTTTTGAAAATAATAGTTTCATAAACGTTTATTTCATAGAAATGATATAGATATCAGGTGACCAGATAAAAAATAACAACTCTGTTTAGAGATCTATAACTCTGAAAAAATGAAATTGTACTATTAATTTACAGTCTAGCCTATGCGTTAAATTGAGTATCTTATAATATAGCAAACTCAATGTAATTGTGAAAAAAGCTATTAATGATTAGCTTTAAAAAATGCGCAAGGTTTTATAGTAAAATTAAAACGTTATTTCAGCCCACTTTTATCTGCTTTACTGGTCTGACATCTAATTCTGTGATAGCAAACCAGCACAGATTCGCAATGTGTTTACGATTTTAATCTTAGACTAATGTATACAAAACTGTAATTTTTTTTAGAGTTAACTATCGAAATGTAAGTTAATCCTACAATATAATGGAATTTACGTTGCTGCTACAGCAATAAGAACGTTTACTCTACAAAAGAATGTATTTCTAACATTAATTTGTTTCACAGTTGCACATATTTCTTCTCTCCTTTCGGGAACGCCCCTCCGTAACTTACGCTTTTTTAAGTTTTTCCTCAGTGTTCAGCCGGGGAGGCAGTCTTAACTGTGATATGGAATGCTTTCTCCCCACCTACCCCCCAAAATATCCTCCACTAACTTATCATTTAATCATGCATTGTCAGTGTCAAATAACGAAAACAGCCGTTTAACACTTTATATATGTAAAGAGAGGGAGCTATGGATTACGTGAAAGTATCTGGAGAATGGAAACACCTGGGAGATTTAAGAATAGAGGAATTTAAATGACAGAATATTGGTAACATTTGAAAATGCAAAATTAAAATGTGATGCTTTTGATGAAGGCTTTTATTGAAAACAAAGAGTTCGGTTTACCTGACGAGTAGATCAATAGAATCGATAATTCATTTCACGTTATATCAGGAATTATCTACAGTGTGCAATGAATATTCTTGCTGAGGGTGCTAAAAAATGTATACACACTTTCACAGTAAATATCTATTTAATATATTTCAAAGTTGGACTGAAAAACAACAGCAATGTGTAGTATGATGTTCTGTAAACAGATGCGACTCACGTACTGTATGACAGCGCTGCTATGAGACAAGTAAATCAACAATGAACAAATGAAGCCAAGATTATCGTATGGTGTTGTGTAAACAGACGTGACTCACGTTATGCTAGTGTTGTCAAAATGGAGCCAAGATTGTCGTTTGAACAGCGGAAAGCAATTTTGCAGTGGTATTGAAAAACCGAGAATGTTGTTGAAGTTCAAATGCAATTGGACGAAGAGTTTTCCACCACGTTCTCCGTTGTACTTCTACCTATGTGGGACTCTTAAGGGTGTTATATACCGTAGAAAACCAGCTACACTGACAGCACTTCGGGAAGAAATTGAAACGACATGTGCTGCAATCGCTGAGAACACTTTCGCAAACGTTGCTGAATCAGTAAGTAGTTCAACATACTCAGAAGTGTATCGAGGCCGCTGGTGGGCATTTTGAGCAACTGTTGTAACTGTAAAAGTCTAAGATGATTAGTGCTCATCAGTTTCTGTTTGTGTGAATTCAGTTTTGGTATGTTAACAAGGATTTTTCTTTGCTTTAAGTGTGTATACATTGTTGACACCCTCTGGGCATACAGTTCATTTTTAAATTTAATAAAGGCGATTATAACACAGAATAGAACAAATTATTCACAATACTTTACAGCTAAGAGGAAAATTAGTGGGGAAACAGCGATCGAGCCCCGACATACTCCTGAAGTATATTAACATAACACCGTTCTTACACCATTATATAACCAAGGCATAAGTGCAGGTTGAAATAGACAATTCGCTATAGCAGCACGGTATCGACAGCCCTAGATCTGCCCGGACGTCACTTTCTGATGTTTAAAGCGTTCTTAGTTGAGAATAAAGCGAAATGGGTCAATTTAGGCCTACCCCGGTTTTAAAAATATTTCAATGTGCGAAGGGTTATATGCCTTAATGCTACCAACACATAACGTTCAAGAATGGTTAAGCACTAAAATCCATTTAATTTAAACAACATACACTTCGAATGGGCAATTATTCTAAAATGAGCATATTCAATAACGAAGCAATATTTTGGTTAATAAACAAAGCGTTGCTTGAATGTGTGTAAATCAACGCTGTGTCTACATTGTTATTTCTTGCAGACATAAATGCAGGAAAAGCGTTGCTGATGATGGGGAGCTATTGTATGCAGGTGTTTTTTCGGAGTCAATTATTTACATAAAACCAATTTACCTGCGTTAGCCACTACAAGGAAAACATTCTCGGCCTAACAAGAAAGAACGATTTTTTATCATTTTGATTTGTCAACATAATTTGCCTTATGCGAAGTTCTAAGTGCCTTTACTCCTTCTCTGAAGTGATTCTCTAAACCGTCTGAATGCTCCAACAAATTCAAGCTTCAAATCTCTCAATTTTCCCAACGCTAAAACTTGTTTTCTGATCAGCTGTATATAATTTTGACTTCCCCCCCCTGCAATTCTGTCTTTTGTTACCAATTTGGTTTAAAAGACTGGATTAGTACTATCCGGTTGTTTTAACTTTATTCTAAAGACAACCATAACCTTGTATAAATATATTACTTTAGCGTTAGACTATTTTTTACAAACAACTTAATTACTGCAATTTACACTACAGTAGTAAGCTGTATTAAATTAACTATTTGAAACAGTGGCTTGATATTTCAGAAAGTATGTCATTAATTGAGGCCGAGAGTTTTTCTGGCCGCGTCGTAATTGTTTATATATAATTGCTAATAATTAATGTTAATTGTGAATTCTTTCTTTTGTAGAGTATTTTAATTCCCTCCATAGTTACAGCCCCTAATATCTTCCAGCTGTCTTCGGCACCATTCAACGATAGCCTTGCGTTGGATGGCCGCAGCTGTGAGTGCCTATGGATTAAAAGCTGTATATAGATGTAGTTTAGAAAACAACCCGATACGATAACGAATGCTGACGCAGTGACAACAAAACTTTGATTATGCTGAGTTCGCTCTGCGATATACCTACACAAACATTTCTCTACAGATAAGTTTCTTTTTTATACACAGATCAATTTAATCACACATGTAAAAACAGCATACACCGCGTTCTTTTGTATTCCACATGACTGATGTCCGCGTTTTACAGAATAGTGCGAGACTTCTAAATATTAGATGGACTGGAAGAAACGCCAAACTTCAGAATGTCATTTGTTACAGTTTCTTTCGGTTACAAACGAGCGCTGTATAAAAGGAAGGCATTTAATCTGATACTCTTTGTTGGCCTACTTTACTTTCAGCTCAATTACTGACTGTATTTAACACCTCACTAATTATTTACTATTTTTAAGTTCTAATCTTAAGATTAGTTCCAAATGCATACACATCTGTTAAATTAATGATTAAAAGTTAATTACTAATTAATGTGAGTTTAGCCAGACAGTAGAAAGATGTTTTCCCTAACAAACAACTTATCTGCACGGAAGAGAACATCTGGAGGGGAGGGGAAAGCCTTGAGCAAAGTTTCGGCGCGGTCATGATACCAGCTGTAATCTGCGACACATTTTTGCACAAAGCAAAAGAAATATATAACATGAAATGCATTCTTTAAGATTTTTACAAGACAGTTACACTTACGATGCGATAATTATCGATCTCTTTCCCCCCGACATTGAACTGTTGACATGACAAAATTTTAACCTTGAAAGAAATACTATATTAAAAGATTATAGACTTTGTTAATGTGCAAGCGTTCTGTCATAAACGGTGAAATACCAAAAACTAATTTAGTGCTAATGAAAACTCAAAACACTCCTTCCTTTGTTAATTTCTCTTTGTGAGAGCACGTGTCATTTATGTGTTCAAAAATTCATAAACATGCTGAATTATTTAGAAAAATAGAACTAATCGATTGTTTTAATGCACGGTATTAAAAAAACTAGTAACAGTAAATTTTAAATTTTTTCTTCTACATTCAGATTTTTTATTCCTATAATCTTTGCTGTGACTTGACTACGGATCTAGGAAGCCTTGTTCTCATTCACGATTACTTCACTGCCACCTAAAAATGTTCTCATCACAACATGAAATGACATAATTGATACAAAAATAATAGTAACTTGTAACTGTTAAAATATTCAGTTGTATTTTATTTTATTTAGATCTTCACGCTATTCTGCTTGGAATAAAAGTTAATAAAATTAGTATATGATTTCAGAAAAATCGAACAAAACCAAATCACTTCAATGCTTAGGTATACTTTATATATATATAAAAAATGCATCGTTCTTACATTACTATTAACCTACTGATTTCCCCGTTGCCCATATTTTTTCTTGGACAACAAACATTTGTTAACCTCAAGTGTCTAAACTGTTATGAGTTTGGAAGACACACTTCAAGTGTATAAAAAGAAATACTTTTTGCATTTTCATTATGTAATAATTATTATGCCATATACTTTCCACGATATTTTCCTGTAGACAACCGAAATTCTGAGAAATATTTTTTCCTGGTATTTATAATGCTATGTAAACGTATAAACCTATTTATACACTTTATAGTGAAGCTCAATTAATCACTATATGGCCTCCGACATCCCCGAAATGATAATACATAGCACCAATGTTATGAAATTGTCACGGTGCGTTTCTAAGATAACATTTCACGCGAGAGAGAGAGAAATGATTAGAACACACGTCGATGCGTTTCAAAAAATT
Organism: Metallyticus violacea; assembly: GCA_030762175.1. Taxonomy (NCBI): domain Eukaryota; kingdom Metazoa; phylum Arthropoda; class Insecta; order Mantodea; family Metallyticidae; genus Metallyticus; species Metallyticus violacea. The sequence goes on from CM060844.1 coordinate 76,777,990, forward strand.
ATACAATCCCTACCACTTGGTCGCAAAGTGTTAAATTTCCGACTAATAATTGCAATTTTTTTTCTTTCGGTGCAGTTAAGCAATAAATAAAAAATATTTCTTCATTACAAACTTAAGTCACAAATTACAAAACTGTCTCATGGAATACGAAATGCAAGTTACGCCAGTCGTTTGCTTAGTTCTACCACGCCTACATAAGTTAGGTTAGAAGTAGTGTGCTTCTGAACGACCTTTAAACCAAATATTTTACTCGCAGTAATGAAAAACGATAATAAAATACATTATTTTGACAGTTATTTTAAATAACATAGTTTTAGTCCTTTCACATATACAGGCAGTGGTTCTTTAATTCCGTGAAACACGCATGCCTATTGTTATCAGGTGTAAGCTGAGGTTTTTACTTACCGTACAAGCCACGTGCTACTGAGAATCCAACCCGCCACGTATTCGCAGTGCTGGAAGCAGCGGGAAACGTGGTGTCTTAAAGCCTCTCCTTGAATTAGCGCCTTTGCCGGTACACCACCCTCTCGTTCGTTAAAACCATTGTGTGCCTGTCTGTACAACCCCTTGTCACACCGTATACTGCTGCAGTGTCACTCTGAACGGCCAGAATAGGGGAAGGGGTGTATGTGAAGCTACCCACTCCCACCACGTCCTTGTCTATCTCTATCTCCCTCTCTTCACAAACAAAATAATGTACACTCACACAAACACAAATAATGCAAGACGGTGTACGTATAAAAAAGAGCGGCTTCCAATACACATGCACACTCTATCGCTTTCTCACAACCCCTTCCTTCTTCTTGTATCACACGGGGAGGGGAAGGGGAAGAGGGAGAGACAACTGACGTGCGCTGCAGTGCTTATCGCGAAGGCCCCTCCCAACAACCGCGGCGTTAGCACCGTACCTAGCTTTGGAACAAGTGTGCCACTTCCCGTAATGTCTTCTTCCTCCTGAGCCTTTCTGTGTCCGTTTTGCTTCCTTGTCCGTGATTGGCCGAGCTACACACACATGTACACTTCTCCTTCCCCTAAGACCGCTTGCAAACCATCCCTTCCGATAACAATGCAATGGCATTTCCGCTTTTGTTATTTCGCTGCTTCATTGTTTTCAGTTGACAGTCTGACGCTAGGCAGAAACAAAAACACGCACACAAGCGGTGGCTTCTTTCCGTTGTTTTTGCCTGAGCAATGGCCTAATTCTTCTGAACTGCGCCTGACCTTGAGTAGCTTATTTTATTTCCCCAGTCCATTACTATGCTGCACTGCACCATGTGTCTTTGAAACATGCCCACTTGGAAGAAAGTTGCTGGCTGAGCACGCGGAAAGAGGTCAATAACTTCACCGACACTTGATACCACGAGATCACAAAACAGCTGATGGCGGCACTGCACTCTGCGTCTGAATCTATCACACGCTCTCACACTCGAAGGTGCAGAAGAAGAAGAAAAAAAAAGAGCTGAAATCCCAGGCGAACGTGCCACACGTATACGTCGTGTGCATGCGTGTATGTGAGTGCTGCAGGGCCCAAAAGAACTGTGGAAAAGATTCTCTCCCTGTCGTTCTCCCCTCCCTTCCTCCCCTCTTCGGTTTTCCCTTCACCCCTGCAAGCAGCGCAGCATCTTCATTCTGGATCATC